>CM029560.1:38418485-39625303 GCA_017141385.1 Sogatella furcifera
GTTAACAAAATGAAATTATTAAGTATTCAGTTGAAGCCATAACGTAAACATATATAAAGAAGGCATTGAATAACAAGAAACAAGGTAAGAAGTACTTTATTGAGAGTGTTTCATAACACAGGAAAATAATTATTCCTATAATATCAGGAATTCCAGTTATTGATTAACTTAATGATCGATAAGTATCCAAGTATTAGGCATATTAATAATGAAAATAGTATATTACATAATGAGTGTAGGAAAGGCGTTATTACATACGAATAATTATGTTCTCCAAACGAGCTGTAGGCGAGTTTGGAAAATAATTATGAGTTTTTAAACTTTCTCACACGAATTATATACATTTTTTCGTCATACTAGACTGATAAGGATTTATTTAAACCTCAAACAACTGAAAACATTAACTGAAGCCAACATAACCTCAACACAAAACGCACACACTAACTTTCATGGCAGCTCATTCGACTCATTTATTCATACATCAGAGTTCGGAAAAAACAGCTGGGCTAGATTTTCAGTGCTGTAATTATCATCGTGATGATGACTAGTGCTGTAATAATCATCAAAATGATTATTCCCGCATTCAGAACAGCTGATCATTGATTCTCCTGTAAACGGCAATTTTCCAAACGCCAAATCTACGGCGAAATAGTTATTTGTGTAACTAGTGCCTAAAGTGGTAGATTGCTGCATCGAGTGAAACAGTTTCTCAAGTGCAGCAAGTACACTTTAAGCTTGAGTTACACATTACATTTTTCCTACAGTTACCATCAAATGTGGAAAAAAAATCAGAAGGGTGTTGATTCAGAGACCTATAACATATAAACTGGGGGTTGTAGGGTCACCAAGAAGGGTAATTATATTATTTGATCTCACTCAACTGATTATAATACACTATATACAAATGGACTAATAGAATGGACTGATAAAAAAAACTGACAGATTGGACTGATCAAATTGACTGATTGAACTGAAAAAAGAACCAATGAGTTGGACTGGAAAAATGAACTGATGGAATGAACTGACATAATAGACTGATGATGAAATGGACTGATGAAATGAACTGACAAAATGGACTGATGAGATAAACTGAAAAAAATGAAATGATGAGATGGACTGAAAAAATAAACTGATGAATTACCATCAAATGTGAAAAAAATTAGAAGGATGTTGATTTAGAGACCTATACATATAAATTTGAAGTTGTAGGGTCGTCAAGAAGGGTAATTATATTATATGATCTCACTCAACTGATTATAATACACTATTTACAATTGGACTAATAAAATGGACTGAAAGAATGGACTGATAAAATAAACTGACAGAATGGACTGATGAGATGAACTGTAAAAATAAACTGATGGAATGGACTGACAGAATAGACTGATGAAATGAGCTGAGAGAAAGGAATGATGAAATGAACTGACACAATGGAATGATGGAATTAACTGACAGGATAGACTGATGGAATGGACTGACAGAAATGGAATGATGAAATGAACTGACACAATGGAATGATGGAATGGACTGACAGAATAGACTGATGAAATGAACTGACACAATGGAATGATGAAATGGACTGATGAAATGAACTGACAGAATGGACTGAAAAAATGAACTGATAAGATGGACTGAAAAAACAAACTGATGAAATGATGACAGAATGGACTGATGAGATGGAATGAAAAAAATAATTTATGAAATGGACTGATGAATTGGTCTCACAAAATGGACTGACAGAAATGGAACGATGAAATGAACTGATGCAATGAAATGATGAAATGGACTGACAGAATAGACTGATGAAATGGACTGACAGAATGAACTGATGAAATGAACTGACAGAATGGACTGATGAAATGACTGATGGAATAGACTGGCAGAATAGACTGATGAAATGGAGTTACTAAATGAATGGACTCATAAAATAAACCGACAGAATGGGCTGATGAAATAGACTGACAAAATGGACTGGTAGAGTTAACTGACAGAATAGTCTGACAAAATGGACTGAAAAAATGGTCAGATAAAATGGTTTGAAAGAATGGACTGATTGATAATGGACTGTCATTCAGAATGGAATGTAAAATTGAAGAAGCAGAATCTATATCTGTATAAGCGAAATGGCACTGACTGACTGACTGATTCATTCATTCATCACCAGAACTAAAAATCCACAGAACCGAATGCGTTCAAATTTGGAGGCATGTTCAGTTGGACGTTTAGACGCGCGCTAAGAAAGGATTTTAAAAACTTTTCAAGGATACGCCAAATATTTCGGTGTTTTCCTAATTTTTTTCGAGAACCAATCGGTAGAAAATGTTGATATTTGGTGGGCAGGTTCAGATAAGGTCTAGAAATGTTGTGTTTGAATATTTTTGCAATCTGTTCAAGATTACGCCAGTAATCAGGTTTTCAAAATTGTAGATGTGTTTCGGGTTGCATATCTTTTGCCTTGATTCGACTAATCCTAACTGTAAATTGAATGGTTCAGCGAGATTATAGATGAATTAATTTGGAAGATATTGAATCAAGTTTCAAACTATGTACGATATACTTCCCAAGGTTACGCTTAATATTAGCGTTTTACTTTTTTTTTAATTTTCGGTGTCTTTCTTAGATTTTTCTAGAACAAATTGGCAGTGAATGTTGAAATTAGGTAAACAGGTCCAGATTAGGTATAAAAATGCTGTGCTCAATAAATTTCAAATCCCTACTGATCGGAATTTGCAGGCGAGCGAAGCAAGCCTGTTTGTCTCAGCTGACAGCACTGACTGAGGTTTTGCAGGCGAGCGAAGCAAGCTTGTTTGACTCACTTACACTGCCTATACTGTCGGGGGTCCAGGGGGCGGAGCCCCCTGGCTAGGCGGAGAAGGCGAGCAAAGCGAGCCTGCCGGCTAGTAGACTTATAACATGGACTGAGAAATTCACTGAAAAAATTGACTGATTGAATGGACTGATGACAATGAACTGACAGAATGGACTGAAACAATGAAATGATGAACTCAACTGATGGATTGAAAGAGTGGACTGATAGGATGCACTGAATAAATGGACTGATAAAAAATACTGACAGAATCGACTGATACATTGAATGTACACAATCCACCAGTTTTGGAAACACATTTTCAAAAGCTTCCTCTTCTGTGATTGGTTGAAAATCTGGAAAAACCAGATTACTTTACGCACTAGTGCGTAAAGTATTTTAGACACTTGTGTGAGAATGGCCCATTTTAGAAACTCTATTCAGTGCGTAAAACAGCTCATTTATAGCTAACTGTAGGAAAAATATACTTCACAGCATGAAAAATTTATGTTTTGTGGATTCAATGTGTTATTACTACTTATAAGAAGACTTGGAAATTTTAAATTTAAATTCGAAATATATTTATCAAGAGGCATATTGAAAAATTCCTTTTTCAGTTTTACAATCGAAATTGTAAAATCTATCATTTCAAAACAGTGTCGTAAAGAGAATTTTTCAGCACCGGAGTGCTTTCGGCATTGTCTTATAATTCATTCCAAGTTCAATTTCAAAACCAGCTGAAAAAAACAAACAGCGTTCTAATTTTCTAACTTAAAAACTGCAACAAGTGATAATGCTATAACTTACCGACCAGTATCTGTTTGTCAATATTTCAATTTACGTACTTGAATAGTCTAAAGTTGAAATATGGTGAAAATAGTTTAATATACTTAGTAAATATGTTAATAACTTTCACTTTTACAACAGTACTCACGATTTTGTTGCTTGTCAAATGTGTTTTGTGGCACTGACTGATATATTATTATTATTATATTTACTAAGTTATAAGTTAATTATCATCAACAGTTCAAGTAGGATGAAAACAAAAGAAGAAGTTCAATATAATTATCTGGATTTTCATAGTACACTTACAGATAACTTGATACTGGTTGTCTATACTGGTCCGATACTGATAACTATACTAGTGGTCATAGATAAAATAGTGTATGCAACGGTTGTATTAGGCCTTTAAAGCACTCGCTACGCTCGCTTGCTGGTGCTCTAACTTACGTCTCACTCAAGCTTTAAAGGCTCTCATTATACATTATACAACCGTTGCATAAACTACTATAATTATACTTTATTTAAAAAACAAGTAGTTTTCTGTCGAGTGGAAAACAGCGTCCCCTGGTTTGTATATTCATTTCTCGCCATGACGTTGCTGGTAGAACTTTGTTGGTTGTGGGGGGGGGGACTTTGTCTAATGGCCAACCTTCACCCCCTTCAATCCTCCATCCACCATTGATGTTGGCTGGCCACCTTCCAAATCAATTAAATGTGGCGGTATTTCATTTTTCTGAATTTCGCTCTCCCTTCTTGCCTTGGGCCTTTATGACTCCTTTTTCGATAGCGAGAGGCAGAGAAAGATGGTTTTCTCTTTTACCCAAATCCAGCTACTTATGCCGTAAACCATCTCAACATATACCTTGCGATATTTATTTCACACTATATTATTTCTTACTTACATCCAACAATATTACTATAATTATAGTGATAATATTATAATAGTGTTAACGAAACATCTAAGCTTTAATATGTATATGTAAGGTGAAATATGACCTCACTAGGCAACTTTAGCAAGTACCAAACACGATTCTCCCTCCTTTGGGATGTTGGCTGTCGTTAGTGAAGACACTCAGTCGTTTCCCGTCTCTGGAGGAATAGAAATTGTTGCATTACACTCTGCATGTTGTTAACTGCATGTTATTTAGAGGTGTTCTGCGCCGTCACTTGGTTAAGGAAGCTAGCTTATAGTTGAGATGATTAAAGTGCTAACCACACGTTACCTCTATCCTGGTTGATAACAATAATAATATTTTTTGTCCAAAGGCCAGAAAGGCAAGAGACAACGTCAAAAAAATTACAGTACGTATAAGACTAAGTTAAAAATTACATCTAAGAGAGAGAAAATTCTCCACGAAGGTCAATAGCAACATTAATTGTTTTCTCGTAAAATTCACCAAGCTTATAAACAGGGTTTTGCAATAGCCAGTCATACATATTTGCTTTGAAAATATTAAGAAGCGCATTATGGAGTTCTAGCGGTAACTTATTGAAAACCTTTTTTCCAACGATTTCAAAACTGTTCAAGGACTTGGACAATCTCTGATACTAAATGTGATTATTTTCTCGCTGTATGGTCTGTCCGGGCGGGGAGGTCTTTCTGTTATGGTGTGGGGGGGTTGGCTTCGGCACGGTCAGTGAGGGTTCGGGGACAGTGGGTTCTGTTTGATAGCTTAGGCCGGTACTGGCCGGGACGGACTGTATAGCGGAGTGAATATGAAACTGGCAACCAGCTGGTAGGCCTAGGCCCTTCGTGGGCTGTTGAGCCGTGGCCAAAAAGACAAAAACACGATTGAACTATTATAGTAAATAAAATTCATTCATCTCAATAAATTCAACAATTTATTTCTATAGAAAAAAACACATAAACAGAGCAATATAAAAAATGAGGCAGAACGAAAACATTCTAATTAATCACATAATTTATCACAATTTGTATTACAGAAATCCTCGGCAGTCATCTTGTACGATGATGGGATTTCCACAATTTCTTATGAGCTATGATAAAATCCTTAGAAGGTTAGAAAAAATTTGAAAAATTTGTATTATGTTACCTGAACATCCAACAATACTAATGAATACCTGTTTGAACATTATATGATAGATGCACTGCGTAGACCAATCAGATGCGAGTAAATAGAATTTTAGTCGTTACATCCGAGAAAAGGACTTTCTACTTCATTGGTAGTTAGATAAACAGCAGGTCTTTTACGACATTTTTTCTTGTTTGTCATGTTTGCTTGTTATCATAATTATATTAGGTATGGGTGATGGGTTTTATACATGTTATTCAGCGCTAAATATTTATTCTTCTGTATGTTAACAAAATGTAAAAGTTTTTTTATTGTGAGGCATGGGGCTGAAACGCATGAGTGTTAATCATCCAATTTATCAAAAAATGTTCTTCCATCTTAAAATTCTGTTTTATAGCATGCATAGTAGATGAGCATAGCATAGCTTAGTTGTGAGCATAGGAGGAGTTTAGAGATAGAATTGCAATTGCAGAGCAGAGCTGAGGCAGTTTGAGGGTTTGAGGCAACAGCTCGTATGTCACTAATCTATTGCTAATTGATTTTTAAATATTCCGCCTTGCTCCCTCTGAATAGAGCTTGTGAAATATCTTCAATATTCAGCATATCACGTCATTCTATATACTTATCACATATCGGTATCATGCTCATTATAATTTTTTTAAACAATATTATAACTTCTCAAATTGAATATTCAATGAATATTGGAAACCACAGCACACTTTTTCCACCACAACAAGGTTTCAGTTTCAGTTTCAGTTTTCAGTTTTTTTAGGTCTTCGCCGCAGTCATAAGACCGGGGAATTGTCAAATGTTAATAATAATCTTATTGTCAAATCATGAATCATGAATTATAATTGTCAAGTTCTAATAATATAATTGTTAATAATCTAACCCCGCAAGTGTTGGAAGCTATGCTCCTCCATATATTCAGAGACTGAATAATATGGCTTAACAATAAGATAATTTTTCAATTTGGAGACAAATAATTGTTTGCTCTCAATAGTTTTGAGATGTAGAGGAAGTAAATTGTAGAATCGTGATCCAGTGCAAATTGGAGAGTTCCGAAATTTATTGAGTCGATGCTGAGGGATATCGAAATTGGTCTTATTCCTCGTGTTGAAACTGTGTTGGTCACCTCTCAGAGGTGGATTTGAACTTTTTGCCAGAATTATAGTTTCTAGGATGTCCATTGATATTACAGTGAAAATTTTGTTTTTTAAGAATAAAGGCTTACAGTGGTCGATTACATTTGTTTGGAAGATTGTTCGTATTGCCTTCTTTTGTATTCTTAGAATTCGGTCGAGACAGTTTTGGGGTGCAGCTCCCCAGGCAACAATTCCGTATCGCAGGTGCGAAGCAAAAAGTGAATAGTAAGGAGTTAGGGCCGTTTTTTCATCAGTGGTGTTTCTGATTCGTCTTACCACATAAAGTGCTGAAGATAATTTCTTAGTTAGATAGTCAGAATGCTAATGTTTAAACTCTAGAGAGTGATTTTCAAGTGTGAATAAAATTACACTCAATCGAATTATGCTTATTGAATTGACAAGCTATCACTTAGTTTCAAATCTCAGAGGTTTTAATCAGCAAGATTCTGATATATAGGAGGTTCATGATTAGGTTATGGAATTGACGAAATTCTGGGCAAATTTGTGGAAATTTTCATGGTGATAAGGTTGTTCACCATACTATTATCATATCACATCATCTATCAAACGATGTTTGTGATTCCACAGTCTCAATAGAAACAAAAAAGTGACGCTGCTTTTGAACACGGATGGGAAGATAACATTAAAAGAGGTCGCCATCACACCGTACATGAAATTTCACTGGATAAATAGCACCAACTATTCTCCACATATTCAAATATTTATTTATATCGTCTCCGTCTTCCGGACGGACATTTTGCCTAAAATGTAGTCGTCATCTTGCATTATCAGTTGTGATGAAAATAAATGTACACAGTTGTCTAGGGCTTACTTGCAAAATTGTCGCATTATGATAGTAGGAGCATGGCAAGAGGGCGCAAACGCAATGTGTTGTGTGAGATGTTCGGTTTGGTTCAGCACAGCTGTTTGTTGGTGAAGAAGGAGTGAGGTGAAACAAGCTGCTTTCAATCAACATAGCGCACTGCTAGACCACGAATGCTTTCCAAATACTCAAGTAGATATAAAACAGATGATATCCTCGCGTGGCTTTCATCAAAAGCTTGACAATAACCAGACCGTCCCAATATCTGGACAGTGATCTAAAAAATACATCGCGTGTGCATCAAAACAAGAGTTCAGTGATTGCTCAAACGGCAAAATATACAACAGAAACAGCCACACAGGCATGTAGCCAGGGGCTCTAGCCCCACCCGGGATTTTCATCAGGGAAAGGACAAATATTGGATAGAAGGGACAAAAAAGATGAGCATTAATCATTCACGGTAATAGTAATAATAGTATTATAAATATTATCCAAGTACATGATGTTCTGGACGAGAGTTTCCTGTAGATCAACTATAATATTTTGAACTGATGAGAATTATGAATTTCCTCGTAGAAAGGAAAGAAAGCCGGCAAACTGATTTAGCTGATTGCAAGTAAAACATGCAGTTATTGATCAATTAAACTCAGGGTTGTTCCATATTTTTAATTTAGTTATCTGGAACTTACCGCGCAGTGCAGGGATCGACAGATCTGACCAAGTTACCCGGTGAATGTGAAAGTGAAAGAGGCATATCTCATTATTAAATATTTTATGAAGAGAGATTTCAGAAACGGAACTCTAACATTCCTTTATATTTGCACATCCCTATTTCGATGTCACTAAACGCTTTCACACGTACATCACAATATTTCTAAAATAATATAGAAACAACAAAGATAGTCTTACTATGATATTTCATGCTATTACTCTAATGTTTACGCGACATAAACTTGTGATTGAGCCCTCCACCTACGAAATAGCAGCGTTGTCAGATTGTGTCATTAGAACTTCTTCTAAAACAAATTCCCGATTACATCCCATATCTGCATATTATAGAATAATTTTATCCTCGATATGCCAGTAGTATTAAAAAAGTTCCCAAGTGAAAGAATTCAAAAGAAATCAGTTTTTTATAAAATTAAAAATTACGAGAATATGGTACTCTTTCGAACATCATTCATCTCACAATCATGAGCTGTTGTGGGAAGTAAGTATTCTAGATCAAATGACAAGGAGAATTTGTGCTTTCTATTAGTTTTCAAATTTCCTTCGACCAAATTTTCTAATTCATTAATTTGTTTTTCAATTTCGATTCAAATCGAACAGGAAACTGAATTTTCATCGATCTTGAAACCTTTTTGTTTGGAAAGATAAGTGAGTGCATAAAGCGAGGAAATTGTTAAAAAATAATTTAAATTATTCTTTCAATTCTCAAAGCCATCCCGACGACCGTAGGCCTATGTTTGGATTCTTAAAGTAAGGAGAGCGTTCTAGGTCTGGGTCATTCCAAGTTGAATGTTGGAGTTACTCGGCTCATATATTTGAGCTGCGATCAGGTGGATTATCATAGAAATATGCAGTTATAGGCAACACTGCATGAGTTTTCCGAAGCAGCGCTGTCATTTTATTTATTCAGTCACAAATGTTTTTGTGTTAAAAGAAGTTCTAATTCTACACAATTTGACAACGCTGCTATTTCGTAGTTGGAGAGCTCAATCACAAACTTTTGTTGTGCATTCTATAATAATTGTTTTCAAGTCCAACTATCCAAGTACAAACCTTTCTTTCATTATGTTTTGCTATCTGCCTAATATCGACTATGAAAATTTCGTTACATAGTAACCTAGAACATAGGTAATGCATATTTCAGTAAATCAGTCAATACTTTTTGTAACCCACTGAATACTTAGAAGAAAATGGAGAAAGTTTCGCATTCATGTATTAATAAACTTATAGATTGCAATAGATTTCGATAAACTGCAATAGATTGTATAGGTCCAAGATTGAATAGGTACAATCCAATCCTATCAGGTTCATAATTAGCCCATCTTTCGATGAATGTCAACAGAAATAGACATCATTACTGAATCGATTTCTCCACGGAAGACGAAGATTCACTCAAAAAGGAGTATATTAGTTTTTCTCAGAGTGATGCCCAAATGTTTGTGGGTAATGGCTGATGAGAGATGTAATGATGGGAAATAACGACTGGTTTCTCGGCAGTCAGGACTGATGGGATAGGTATATTCGTATCTAAGATTATTCTATGGCAGAAGAATAATTGTTTCCCGGTCATGTAGCGAGCTCGGAACCTCTGATTTTATCAGACCGGCGCGTTGTCAATTACTCCAACGAACCACCCAAATTATAAAGAGAATTTATTTGAAAGCACAGCTGATTCAACTCAAACGTAGGTACCTCAAATATATCTAATACACAATTGAAGTTCAGTTCAAGTGCAGTTCATCATTCTTAGTGTGCAATTATTCATATTTATGAAGAATTGACAACAGGCTGGAAACTATTTTGTATTTGGCATTGATGATTTTGATCGTTGATTGCAAGTACAAAAGCAGTGTGCGTGAATGTGTGTGTGTGTATGAGAGAAAGAGTGTGTAAGTAAGAGAGAGAGGAACAGAGAGAAAGAGAGCGAGAGAGAGAGAGATAAGTGTGAGAGAAAGGAGTTAAAATGGGAATCGATGAGCCGTGGGCCATGTGTTGGGGTAGAGGTTTGGAGGGGGGAGGAATGGTGCTCATTCAATGTACACAGGTGGCTCCTTTCCCTTGTATATAGCGGCTCGAGACCTTCTGGTCTTTATCATAACGAGAGCTTGCTCACTCAGAATGTAGCCTTGGGTAGTCCTCTTGTTTTTCACACGTATCAAAATCGGCAGGCTTTCCCTGTTGTACAGAAAATTTGCGTCATCTTTTTACATTCATTATTCACATTGGATGACAGATGGCACTTCTCTCAGAAAGCTGTGGCGGTCTAACCATCTGCTTTCTATTTGCAATCGTCTTTGAAGGATTTATTCCCAATGTTATCGATGTCGCATCACAGAAGCTCAAAGTAGACTATGCATTCAAATTAAATTGAAAATTCTATGAGATTGCTGCTCATTCAATCACTCTGCAGCATTTAAAGGTTCAGCGAAACCAATCAATTGAGAAAATATACATATAAAATATATTCCAATCAATGATAATAATCCATTTTTAAGCTGTAGAAATGCTTCCAGAAAGTCATCGTAAATGAAAGAGTTATATGCATGCAGCATGATACAAAAATGAATGAAGAATTGAAACAATACACTCCCTCCACCATTAGAATCATAAACTTAGGTTCTACATACACTGTATGACACTGGTGGCTCGTACCCACGAAACAGGTAAAGTGACCGTATCGGAAGACACAGAAGTCATTTAAAATGGAAATTGAGTAGCCTAATATGAAAGAAGTAGTACATAGTGATAGTGATGTACTAATATAGTACATAGTGATAGTACTTGAAGAGTACAATCGATCATGCTGTCAAATACCAAACCACCTAACCGTTCATGAATTTGTGCACAAATTTTTCTAATAACAAAGCACAAAATTGACAATATATCACAAAAAAATTATTGGGAACATACTTCATCATCAGTGTACAGTGTAATGAAACTACTGACACTGTGTCAGCAAATATATTTTTTTCTTTCCTTATTTCGTATATTTGTAGCCTACTCTAATAAATGAATGAATAAATAAGGCTACTATACGGAAAATAAAGTGGAGGATTCCTAATCATAGTGATATTTAAATTTTCTTGAAGATATTCAATCACTGTCTATTACTTTAAAGATCATTTTGTCAACATCCCTGTCTATTATTATGAAGTTCATTTTGTTAGCATAACTATCAATTACTTTTGATATGATTTTGTTAAGTTTTATTGAATTGAGATTACTGACCGGTGGTAGGTGGCTTCTTCCTCCCTCCGACGCCGCAAGTTGGTGATAGATCCAACGCGCAACTCTCGTCAGTGGATGACAGCTTGAACAGTTTTCTTCCAACTTTTCACGATAATAACTTCCTTTTCCACACTTATCGCAAGAAATGGCGCAGCTGCGCACTCAGTGAGTATTTGCAAATGATTGAGCACATCCCATTTTCATTTTTTCCGACTCCTTGATAAATTTTCATTGGCTGTTGGTGAATAAGAGAAGAGGAAGAAGAACTTTAGAAAATAGATAAATAGAACTTCATTCATTATTTCTGCATCAATTCATAATGTTAAGAATATTAGAGAATTCGCATTTATGAGCATAGTCTACTTATCTTGAAATACGGTTATTATAAATGATGGACCCATTATCAAAACTTGGTTACTATCAGTAAAAATGCAAAATGGACAATCTTCATACCAAAGGAAAGAGAAAATTTCAAAGTTTTTTTTACTTTTTATAACCTTTTAATCCTTTATCCTTTAATCCCTTATCCTTTTAATACCTTTCAATACGCCGCTGCGATGGGAAAATGACTCGGTCATTATCGATTCAAAAATTGAAAATTTGGTATATTTTGTAGGAAACATTCTGATCTACAATTTGAGACCACATTTATAATTATTGAACCTATATTGACCGAGATGGAGTAATTTTCCCATCTTGCCAGGCCGTCTTTGCTTGGACAGACTGTAGAAGTTTGTGTGACTGTTTACAGTTTAGGACCACGTTTATTAGGTATACCACTTGAAAGGTATTAAAAAAACTTTGAAATTTTCTCTCTCCATTGGTATAAAGATTGTCCATTTTGCATTTTTATTTAAATAGTTACCAAGTTTTGAAAATGGGTCCATCATTTATAATAACCCTATTGTTGGTAATCTCTACCGTGGAAGTGAGTACTAGTGTATGTTATTTGGGATTTATCTACATGATCTAAACATTTAAAGTTTGAAGTAGTTCATATTAAGGCAACGACAAGTCAAATCCGGGACTAATAATGATCTCCCGAGTTTGAATTACTGTTGTAAAACCGTATCTATTTCAGTTATGTTCGAAGTACTGCATATATACTGCAATAGCCAACCGTTAAATTCAACAGTTAAGGAACCAGCATCCAATTGAATTAATTATTTCTGAGAGAAAAATCGATCGCAAGTTCCATTTGAGTGACGAAAGTTTTGGACATTGGAGTGAGAATAATAAATTATCTTAACTCTACATTGTTTTTTTATTCACAATAATTTTTCATTTGTATCTTTTATATAACAGTATTTCTCTTTGGAACCAATATAACTTGTACATGAGGCCGAAGATTTCTTATTTGGGCAACGAAAAATCTTTTTGTACTGTTTTAATATAAATGATCAATTTTAACTTCAATATTAGACTTGGCGAATAATTTTTCTTTAATGGTGTGAACTGTTACATTAACTTTGACTGGCTGATACGTTGTTGATTTCGACTGATTATTACGGTTTTAATTTTGACTGATATTTAAATCCGTAATTGCATGAGTTATGTGGATGCGTTTTTATGCCAGTTATGTAACTGGCTTTTAAAAGAGTTTGTACATGCAGAATTTTTTATTTAGAATAGAGTTTCCTACAAGTTCCATCAATTCAAAATACTTGGTTGATAATATTCTATGAATATTAAAATCAAAATAATAAAAAAATAATCAAATCAAAATTATAATAAATAATAGTCAAATCAAAATAATATTTATATCCATTGATAATTGATTTTCGAAAATGAAGTTATTTAATAATATTTTATCACTCTCTATCTCTATAAGTGTTAAGTGCAACTCTTTGAGGGTTAAGTGTAAAAGAGGGCCGGCTGCGCCCTAACTTCGCCCTCCCAGGATATCAAATAAAGGCAGCCATTCTATTCTATTCTATTCTATTCTATTCTATTCTATTCTATTCTATTCTATTCTATTCTATTCTATTCTATTCTATTCTATTCTATTCTATTCTATTCTATTCTATTCTATTCTATTCTATTCTATTCTATTCTATTCTATTCTATTCTATTCTATTCTATTCTATTCTATTCTATTCTATTCTATTCTATTCTATTCTATTCTATTCTATTCTATTCTATTCTATTCTATTCTATTCTCTATATTCAATATTGTGGTTACAAACGTCCTAGTAGTCTCAGACAATTTAACTTTGGATCATTTCAATTATGTTAGTATCTTCATGAATCCCCAACAAAATAATGAAAGGAATGAAAAAGGTACAACCTTTTGTTATTATTTTGCGGTAATGTAGCATTCCCGTACCTATGACTAGTTGAATTATACTATTTGGTGTGAGGGATCAGCCTGATCAATTTGGTAGATTGTGTCTGAAACACTCAGCTCTTTACATTTAGTTATTAAACTATAAGTCCACACCAGTTGCAAATGTTCATGTTTAATTGCAATAATGATTATAATTGACAGAATAAGGTATGTAAATTGGATTTCTATAGCGGTCTATAAAAGGATCATTGTAGGAATGTTCTGTCATCTCAGAATAAGCCAGTAAATGATTCTGTTTAGAATGAGCTATTATTTCTCCCACATAGGCGAACTGTTGTTTTGCTTCTTTGAATTTTTGAAACTCTCCAACTACCTAAAACTTTGTCCAACTTCATAATATCCTAACGCTTCACCAATGCGTTTAAGTAACTTCGAAAAATAAAAAATCTATTGATAATTTCGTAGTTGATGAGATAGAGTTTAGTATTTACCGTGAATTCCTGTTGATAATCGAGATAAAGACGGTCTTATAAAGTGAAAAAGTGCTACTTTACTGTCAGATTGTTAAATGAACCGCAGCGATGCGATGTGTCTACTTGCGATTAGGACGCGACGCGGAGACTGAACAGCGAATGAAAGCAAACGGTTTGCTTTGCTTTGAAAGCGCCCAACAGTTTTCCCAGTCCTGCCTCTACTACCAACTCAACACATGAAAATTTACCCCAGTAGTCGCAGTGCCCATGCGCCTTTGTATTCTGTTTTCACAGTTAGGTGACAATATTTATAATTAATTGATAAATTATAGTAATTTTATACCGATTTCAATAATACTGTAAGGAAAATGTAACAAAGAGACTTGAAATGCAAGATTCAAGCAAGTGAATTTTACCTACTTATCTTTTATTGCCACCCCGTTTGACAGTCAACTTATATACGAGTTTTCCCTCAAGTGACAGATGCAGACTGACTTGAGCAAAAGGGAGGATGGGTGAGGGTTGGCTATCCTAGAGAGGACATTAGTAGCAGCTTGGCCAAAGGTGGCGCTTTGCAAGTTGCCGTTCGAAATTGCGCTAATTTCTATTGTCTGTATAGAAAGCTGCAGGGCCCTCGCGTGGGTTTTTGACGCCCTGTGCGAGACTTTGGCAGGCACCCCTGTGCGTGACACCGAGTTCTCATCATTATAGAATAAATACATTTAAACATAACTTACTTATGACTTCTTAGAAATACCTCAATTGCTGAAGGACAGTAACAAACCTTGTTTTAGCTCTTCATGAAAAATGAGACTTCTACTACTTTTTTATCACTTATAGACTTGACAAAAAATGTATTTATTGCAAAAAGAACATCAGATGTATTTTTACCTTTCCTAAAGCCAAACTGACTTTCCGAGAACAAATTAATGAATTCAAGATAAGCTTGAAGCTGCTTTTTCACACACTTCTCCAGTATCTTAGCAATGATACTTAACAATGATATGGGCCTATAATTATTCATATCATGGAATTGGATTTGAAAATTGGTATCACTTTGGCTGTTTTAAATGCATTGGAGAAAATTCCAGTAATAATACTTTAGTAAATTATATGTTTTAATAGTGTAATAAGTTCAGCCAAGCAATCCTTGAGTATACTAGCAGGAATACCGGCCGGGTTGGCCGAGTGGTCTGGGGCGTTACAACCTTCAGTCCGCTAGCGCTACCCGGTCGTGGGTTCGAATCCCACCAGAGGCATGGTCGTTTATGCACCTCATAAATCACCCTCGCACACTCCATTACCCATGCACAAGCGAATTCAAATACTTATATGGGCATCATCCACAGCAAAAAAAAAAGAAAAAAAGAATACCATCCAACCCAGGTGCTGAGCCGCCACGCAGCTCATTCACACATTGAACAACTTCCCTTTCTGTAACTGGCACAAGTCTAAATTTTAGGTTAACTCTATGTGTGTAATCATCTACTATTGGGTGGCCTGCTTGAGGGGGGACACGAGATGCCAAATCCATCCCAACATTAGAAAAGAAAGAATTGAACGAATTGGTTACTGATATCAGTACTTCATCTTTGCTATAGTCAGAACCCACTATAAAATTCTTAATTGGAAAACTATTTTTCTTAGCTTTCATGCCACTATATTCATTAATTGTTTTCCAAAACACCTTAGGGTTTTTGGAAGAGTCAAAAATTTTCTGTTTGTAATATTTTAATTTATCCTTTTTATTTTGTTACTGACTTCATTTTTCAATTATTTATATTTGGCTTTCAGAAACACATTTTTAGGTTGTTTTTCAAGTATTTTACTCTCTCTCTAATTTTTCGAATTGAATCATCTGATATCCATGGCTCTAATTTCAAAGTTATAGTATTTTTCTTAAGTATTTCATTGTATCTTCTTAAGTTTTTCGAATATCAATAGAAACTCATGACAGATTCTATTGACTTCTCTTTGGGCAATAACAGTGTCCCATGATTGGGCTCTGATTCAAAGCCAAAGCCAAACATGATTCAAGCTGCCTTGCATGTTCACATTTTTCTCGTAGGCAATCCCAATGTTGCATTTGGTGTGGCAAAAAGGATTATAGGGACTTGCTTATTGAATCCTAACGTATTGTTTCGTATTTTCATGTAGGCCTATTGAATACAAGATAAGCAAAAGTCCACATGAATTACTATAGGGTTTCTACACTGAGCAAAACTGTCACACTGTACCGTACTTTATCATTAGAATTTACATTTTAATTATTGATTAATTTATTTTATTAGTTTGCTTGAAAGCACATAGGGGAAAAAAAATTTTTCAAATCAAAAAATAGGGAATCATCATAGCTATTCCATTTCACTGAAAATGAAGATGTTTTAACAAAAAATCGGAAACTCAATAACAAGCAAATTGAATATTTCAGCCATTTCCACTGCTCTACCCAACTTTCTTGAATAACATTTGGAATAGTTCCTAATTCAGCCAGCAGATGGCAGTAGCAATAGGGTAACTTGTTTCGACTTCCATTGGACACGCCTCCAAGGTCCGCCTACTATCAAAATGGCCGAAAACATAGGTTAGAAAAGTTTCCAAATTCAACCAGTAGATGGCAGCAGTTGACGGTTGATGTTTTAGATTTGACTTGGACACGCCTTCATGCCCCGCCTGCTCTTTTCTTATTGGTTGACAGTGTTTTGTGAGTTCTGTCTTAGAAAATGGCTGCTAGCATAGAAATGATGGATGGTGTATCATACACAAAACATTACGCTGATATACTATTGACGATCTTGTGCTAATGTAATATTTGTTTATGTATTCAGGCTGATAAGATTCTATCAAGTTGGTATTTGAAGAATTTATTTATAGAATTCAGACTCAGTTTTACTTTTATCGTGTAACTAAGGCCAGTAATAGACTTCAATAGTTTCATGCTGTATGAAATGAGATGAAAATATGATTTTGCACTCCAATCTTATACTCATCAATTTTATTTTTTATGCGATGAATAGGCCTATAATGAAATAGAACTCAAACTTCGCATGATCTGATACCGACTTCTTGTCAGAAAAAAGCTTGAAAAACTACAACAATTCGGTAAAACTTATAGTATTATAGAATTATTATATGGAGGAGTTTTTATCGGAAACTGGTTTGTGATTGGTCAACAGAATGTGAGGTGGTTGTCAGCCAACCATATATATAGAGTTAAATTCAAGAGGGGCGTTTCTTGGCTTGCTTCATTCATTGATTGTGGTTTTTCAATTGATCAATTCATTATGATGAATGAATTTTTGCAGAGGAAATAATTTCTTTTGGATCCAAGTTGTTGGTAAAATAGGTTTTTCATCAAATAGTGGAAAAATTATTCTAATATTCCAATTGAAATTTTTTAAATTCCCGTTTTGCCCCGACCACCGCGGCACCCTTTTGGCCGTGGCGCCCTGTGCGGTCGCAAACTCCGCACACCCCACGCGAGGGCCCTGGAAAGCTGGTATGGTGAGCCGGACAAAGTCTACTTACCTATTTGATTAATTATTCGAAAGATCAGTAGTATGGAGGAAAATGCTGAGCTTCAAAATAATGTATAAATGACAAAATCCCATAACAATATTGTTATGTATCTAATTAGTCTATTTGATTGTATACAGAGCATTGCTCATAGCTGAAATCTCTATCACTTTGTTATGTAAAAACTCACTTTGTAATGTTCTGGTAAAGAACGTAAAGACTATTCTCATTATGAATCTCCATATTTTTTTATGGAATCAATTATTGTGAAGATAAGGATTGGTACCTGATTGGCCTTAGAGGAATGCAGCTATGTACAAACTTAACTACTTGCACTTGTACCTGTACTTTGGTACAAGAAACAGTGCAATAGTTATGGAAATTTTATCTTACAATATGTAATTGGCAATCTTTCTCGATTACGATTGAATTAATTATCTAAATGGAAATGCGAAGTTCAGGCATAAAGATGTACAGCCTTATTTCTTGGGAAAGGATATGGAGGATATCATTTCCATTAACACTAGGCCATGAAAATTTGCACATGATTAATATTCATGATTATAATACACAAATAATTGTTTACAATGCTTAGAAGTGTTACGGAAAATGTCTTATTTGAAACAATATAAGATTGTAAATTAAAAAAAAAACATTGCGATGAAGTGAGTAGAATCTATATAATACGAAGGTGTTCATGAAGTAAGGGCCGTTTGGTGACAGAAAAAAATGTATTCATAAGAAACAAATTTCATTGTTATATTTAGTTAGTTATGATCTTTCTTTACGTCTCTGCGTCATCGCCGTTCACTTATAAGCATTTTTTTACCCCTGCGCCAGCTTCTTTAACCCCTGTGCATGGAAGCTCGCCGCCTGAGAGTGGAGCTAGTTACAACGGCGTTTTTGAGTCCCTCTTCGGTTTCAAAGCGTTGTCCACTGAGCCCCTGTTTAAAATGCAAGAAGAGGAAGTACAGTCGCTAGGTGCAAGGTCGAAGCTGTAGTGGGTGGTCAAAAAATTCTCTACGAAAATCTTGAATTTTCTCCATTCAATGGTTCAGTGAAATTATTATGGATGAACTAATTTGAAAGATATTGAATCAGGTTTCAATCTGTGTCCGATATACTTCCCAAGGTTACGCTCAATATTAACGGGTTATACCTACTATTTTTCGGAGTATTTTTTAGATTTTTCGAAAACCGATAGGCAGAAATTGTTTAAATTTGGTAAACAGGTCCAGATTAGATCTAGAAATGCTGTATTCAATAAATTTCGAAACCTTTCCGAGGTTACGCCTTTAATAAGGTTTTACAATGTTTGGAATCTACACTTTTGTTTTTTCTCGGAAACTACTGAACTAAATACGTTCAAATCAATCACCCAGGTTGAGCTGAGGTAATAGAACAACTAATTCAGAACGATAACTTAAAAGAACCCTTGAGTGATATGGTGATCAAAGCAAATCCTTTCAAACGGAAATTGCAGACGAGGGAAGCGTGCCTGTTTGTCTCAACTGACAATGACAGAGGTTTTTCAGGCGAGCGAAGCGAACCTGTTTGACTTACTGACACTGCTGATGCTGTAAGGGGTCCAGGGGGCGAAGCGTACTGGCTAGCCGTAGAAGGCGAGTGAAGTGATTTTATGAAAATTCAATTTAAATGAAAATTCAAATGAGGTAACTTAAACGTATAATTGATTACTAAAAGTGATGATTGATGGTTGATGATGGGGTGTGTGATGAAAATTAAAACTACAACCCCAAGTTGTGTGGTAGATGTGA
Source organism: Sogatella furcifera (assembly GCA_017141385.1). NCBI lineage: Eukaryota > Metazoa > Arthropoda > Insecta > Hemiptera > Delphacidae > Sogatella > Sogatella furcifera. The sequence continues at coordinate 38,438,087 of CM029560.1, forward strand.
TGAATGATGAAGGTTGTCATGCTATTGCTCTAGGGTTGAAAGTTTTTGATCATTTTCTCTAAAAGATATTTCCCAAGTTTTCAGGTAAAGCTCTCTTGACCCTCAATAGATATAATAGAATCAGAGATTGGATTCCAGTTCTAGTTTGTGACACATTTATGCTTCACTTTCAGAAATAAATTTTTAATCAGCTTTGAATTTAATTAGTTCGCCATGGTATAAAATATATCTCTAACAAGTTTGATTATTCGAAAATTTCTCTGCTTTTAAAGTTAAACTTGGAATGAGAGTAACCTAAGCTTGAGAGGACGATGTACCAAATTCCAAAAGTGTAATTTCAAAAAGAAAATTGTTCATGTGGAAATATGGGACATATTTAGTAAATTTAACATACGAGTAACCTTGTTTTGGACTGTATAGTATAAATTGATAGAGGAGCGGTTTAGGGCATCAGCCTGTTGCACTCACAAAAATGTGAATTGGATAAATGATGATTGACTTGAATTCAATTTAAATTAGCAGTTGAATGAGGAAAAAATAAGGAGCAGGTGAAGTTGAGAGGATTGATAGAAGGAGAATTTTGTCAATCCATCACCAGAAGGAGGCTGTTACTTCATCTAAGTCATCTCATACTGAACATGCATAATTGCTGATACACCATAATAGCTGATAACAAGAATACTCATCATAATGTCCTGTATGACTGTATTATCAATGTATCGGGAGCTTGACGCTCGCTTATCAGTCACCGGCTGGCAGCCATGGTGATAGGAGCGGTAGCCTCCTATAGTTTGACTCTTATTAATGACTCCTTATAGTTTGATCGAGCAAAGGAGACATTCTGGCAAGATGGGAAAATGACTACAGCTCAATTAATATTGGTTCATAAATAATATATTTGCTCTCAAAATGTAGAGAACATTCTGCTCTACAATTTAAGGCCAAATTCATAATATTTGAACTAATATTGACCGAGTTGGAGTCATTCTCTCATCTTGCCAGAATGTCTTCTTCGCTGGTAAGCTCAGCATTCTTCTCTTGGGCTAGCAGTTTCTCACTGAAAGCCGAGATATACGCAAAATTTGAGTACGTGCTCCTATCCTATGACGAGCCGTTTCAGACAAAGCTGTTATTATCCACAATTAAATTTCAATAATAAATTTTCAAGTGATCAGCTGTGAGTATTGCAAGTATGGGGAATTTTTCCTAAAGGAGATGGGATCACTTTAATTTATATCTCTTTACTCATTAGCAGAATTGATTTCCGACACCTATCCGTTGCCCCTCCCCACGACTCAGACACATTGTTAGCCTGCATGCATCCACTGCTTATTCTCCATCTTCATCTCCATCAAAAGTCTTTCTTACTTAGCCAACAAACACATTTCAAAGGCATTAATCAATAGCTAAGCCGTATACGCGGCTGGAGGGGACCTGTCACGACCAAATGTTTTCTTCTGCAGACATTACCCTCCCCCCCCCCATTCCCTCCCATCAACCCCTCAAACCCCGCTCCTACTCCCTTTCCCCAAAATATCTGACACCTTCAATCTTTCCTCTTCTTATAATATAAAGCCCTTAAGCTGAGGCCGCACTGCCGGTGGGTGGAGGGTGAATAACATGGTGGGTGGTTGGTATAGAACATACACTATCCATCGTAGGAGAGGGCATGGAGGGTGGAGGGTGGATGGTTGAAGTTTGGCGCTAGTTTCGGCTATCTGCATGAAGCTTCAAGAAAGAATATTAATTATAGATTTTTTTCTCCAATGTTATCCCGGTAATAGAGCATTTCTAGAGATTCGTCCAATGGAACTTTTTCCACTACGTGGTATAAGGAATCAGCCTGAGAAATATTGCACATTCCTCCTGAAACACCCTGCATATTACTATTTATTGAATGGAAGTGTATAACCATAATACCTACAACTTAAAAGTATTATTTGTAAAAAATACGAGTTCGTCTACTCGTAAGTACAGGAAATTACATTATAAGCAGCAATCAAAGCAAAAGCATTTCTGGCTATTTTTTAACACTATTGAATCCATATATCTCTGAATACGAGTACTCAAAGGTTATAAGTTAGTTGAATTTATAAAAAAATACTAATTAAAATAAATACTAACATAATTACATTTTTCGATGTAGATATAATTTAGAAAAAATATTCATAATAATAAGAATGAGAATTTTAATTTTATAATAATTTAATACATTTTTCGAATAAGATATAATTATTTTGGAAAAAAATCACAATAATAATTAAAGTGCATTAAGATAAAATTTTGTGTATAAGGGAGCTCGGAACCCATTTAATACCTATACCTGTATAATAAGGAACCAAGAAGCGGCTGGATGTGGAGTGGCGAACGGTGAAGGCAGCCTTCATTTGCAGGCTCTGGAGGGATGAAGCGGGAAGGGGCCGTTAGTAAGGAATCTCTGTCAGTGACATTTTAAAAATTGGCCACCAAAGGATACTCGAATCTTTCTCATTCTGTTTCTCTACTTTGCTGTTTTCCTCATACATCAAATATCTGTTCTTTCACCTCACATTTTCCTTCAAATTATTACATATATAACAAATCCATATTTTTTCATTGAATTTTTTCAACAACCCAAACGAACACGGATTCTGGGTGATTCATGGTTCTTCTACTGAACTGCGTTTTCATTGACAACAAAACATGTTTTTCCCCTCTCTCTTCTTTCCTGGTTATAAGAGAGTGATTAATAATACTAAGGGCCGGTTGTTTGTAACTTCGTCAAGTTTTAACGCCGTGATTAGCCTGGATAACGACATCTTGTAGTAACGGCAAACTAACTCAATTCAAATAGAGAATAGAAACATATAAATTATTAAAAAGCCTTGAGTTTCAATAGTTTCATTTACAAAACTCAATGATACATCATTTACATTAAATTTTATTGCCTAAAAATATTACTAACCTTCAAATTCATTCGAATCAAGTTAAGATTTATTATCATTTAGGCAATGTAATATAAATGATAAATGAGGTTATGGAAAATTTCAATGGCGGTTTTTTCAAATTTAACAGGTCAGCAGCTGGTTAATTAGAATTGAATACTAATTTCACAGTACTAAACTAATCGGCCAGAGTTTGAGGCGTTAAAAATTTTAACCTAACCATCAGCTGGTGATTAAATTTTCAATATCTGAAAACAATAGCAGCTGAAGGTGTTCGATTTTTGTGGTACTACCAACCTGACAACAATTAAGTTGTATCAGCATGCAATTTCCAGATCGTGTTTTTGTTTAAATAAATAAGTAATTTCCACAATAATGAGATGATTATTGATTCTAATATCTATTTTGAATGGGTACATTTGAATATTTTCCTACTACTATCACATTTCAATACTTCATTCATTTGAACGTTTTTCCACTTTGACACGGTGAAATAACGCTGATTAAACTATCAGAACGTACGTGCAACCGGCCCTAATATTGCTATATTTTGTTAAAAATTGTTTACCAAGTTATTTCTACTATTTAATATGTTATATATGTTATATTTTTAACTAAGATTCTGTAATGACGAATCATTGTATCGAAGTTCATAATACTTGAGCGACAATGTAATTGCTTGTTATTATCATCGTACTTGAACAGGTGTGATGCAGATGTTTCAATGATAATGCACACTTGTCGCCTGTATGTGTGGACTGTACCATTTTGTTCAATGGAAAACAGCTTGATTCTTCTTATACAGAGTGTTTCAGGAGGAATGTGCAATACTTCTCAGGCTGATTCCTTACATTAAGTAGACAAAAAGTTCCATGGGACAAACTCCAAAAACGCTTTGTTACCGAGATAACGGATGGGCGGAAAATTGTAATTTTTTAAAAGATATCAATTTTTCCAATTTTTCAGAGGCTTCACACAGGTTCCAAAATTATCAATTCCTATGTAAAATTAGCTGAAAAATTTGATGAAACCAGTTTGTAAAATAGACAAAACATAGCACAAGTGAAAAATTTGTGTTTAGTAGCGATTTTCGATCGCTATTTCTGAAATTTGAGTAAAGTTTACACAATCGCCGCCATCTAATTTTTTCTTAACAATTCAACTCTCTTCAACTTCCATTAATAAAAAATGCAAATTTATTATTTATTGTCCAGTTATAACCCTTATTGTTGAAAAAATGGCGGTTTTTAGTATATTTTTCCAATTATCTCAATAACCGTTGAAGTTACAAACTTCAAACTGGGTTCATTGAATTCCCGAGCTAAATTTACATGAGAATCGATTATTTAAGAACCTGCTGAAAAATTAGCTGAGGAATTCAATGAAACCAGTCTGAAGTCTGTAACTTCAACGGTTATTGAAATAATTGGAAAAATATGCTTAAAAACGCCATTTTTCAACAATAAGGGACAAGGGTTATAACTGGATAAGGAATCATAAATTTGTATTTTTTATTAATGGAAGTTGAAGAGAGTCGGATTCTAAAGAAAAAGTTAAATGGCAGCGATTGTGTAAATCTTACCCAAATCTCAGAAATAGCGATCAAAAATCGCAAAATTCGACAAAACACAACACACAAGCACAAGCACAAGTGATAAATTTGTATTTAGTAGCGGTTTTGCGATTTTTGATCGCTATTTCTGAGATTTGGGTAAGATTTACACAATCGCTGCCAATTATCTTTTCCTTTAGAATCTGACTCTCTTCAACTTCCATTAATGAAAAATACAAATTTATGATTCCTTATCCAGTTATGACCTTTATTGTTGAAAAATGGCCTTTTTTAAGCATATTTTTTCAATTATCTCAATAACCGTTAAAGTTACAGACTTCAGACTGGTTTCATTGAATTCTTCAGCTAATTTTACTTAGGAATTGATTATTTTAGAACCTCAGTAAAGCCTCTAAAAAATTAGAAAAATAAATATTTTTTGAAAAATCTCAATTTTCCGCCATTGTTAACTCGGTAACAAAGCGTTTTTGGGGGTTGGTCCCATGGAACTTTTTTGTCTACTTGGTGTAAGGAATCAGCCTGAGAAGTATTGCACATTCCTCCTGAAACACGCTGTATATAATATATATACTAAGGTAAAAGCACCAGTAGTGGCCATGTTCAAGGAATATTTTATAGTTTATGCGGAATTGTGAGTCCATTTCATCATTTTATCTCATCTTAAACTCAATGAACATGTAGCCCAGATCCTTCTTGATAACTCGTTACTTAAAATGGCTGATATCTCAATTCAAAAAATAATTATTCAACTTTTCGTGGAACTCGATTTTGATTCTGAAAGTGGCCACTATGATTCAGTAGTAGCCAGGTACTGATTCTATAGTGGCCACATGATGTTCTATGCTTATTTAGAATTCAATTTCTCAAGGTGCTTTTCGCAATCATTTGAATAAGCTAATTTTACATTCCAGAACGTGATAATAACGCCAGAAATAATAACAATAGATTATATTAAAATGAGTTGAATTGGTAATGCATTGTTGTTTGTTACAAGCCACTAGAAAAGTGAGGTTAAACCATAAAATAGACGTTTTATAGTTATTTTTTCTCTGTAACAGTCTTAGGAGAACATAAATTCAATTTACATAAACTTATCTACAATTTCTACAATAATATCTGTCGGGTGGCCACTACTAGATTATTCGCGGTTTCTTGCTCTAGTAGTGGCCAGTCTGCTTTTACGCCAAAATATTAGCTGTATTTGGCTAGAAACCTTCTGAACAACATCTAGATATTCTAGGGAATGATTATAACACCAGAAATAGCGAAATTTACAGACTTTCTAGTTATAATACAACAATTTGTATGCATGCCTTCTTACTGAAACGTCTAAGAGAAAACCGAACTTCTTACTGAAACTAGGTATTTGAGTAAAATGGCGACAATAAATTTCACTCAAAATTCTCTGATGATACTCTGCGAGCTCCTACTTGAACTATTCAGCTACTAAATAGTATGAGCTAAGTCTCTAGCAAGTTTAGAACCCATTTGAAGGCATCAAATCCGTATTTTAAAGAAAAAACCATTCAAGTGGCCACTACTGAAACAGTGGCCACTACGGGTGCTTTTCCCTTATATGTAGGCCGAAATCAGAATTTGATTAAACAAGAATCAGATATTGATATCCATCGATGACGATCAGACATTGAGTTCCACACATTCTCAACATTGATCAATGCTTAATAAATCAATAGATATGGAAAACATCAAGGAGATGGTGTTCTCAATGAATAAAAATAAGATGAATGTTGAAAAATATTGAATGTTTTTTAATACGATTGGAGAACAGAGAGACCGACATGATTGACAGCTTCTCACAGCAGGTATAATGCTGCATAGCAGAAATAAATTGGAAAAGGGAAGACTAATGCGTGTATTATTATTCAATTGAGTAGGAATTTCGGTAATGTCTCATAATGTTTCAAATGATAGAGGAAGTTATGAACTACAATTTGAACTCAAATGCGACTTTTTCTGTTTTCACATCACTGCTTTCCAAGGTAGATGCATTTGAACACAAAAATCGCCTTCTATTCGGTATATTCTTACTTTCATTGACGCTAAAGTCCGATGTGGACCTTGGCCTCCTGCACAATTCGCCTCCAATCGTCTCTCCTCTCCGCCATATTCTCCCATCCTCGAACGCCCAAAACCCGCAAATCGGCCCTTACATCCTCCAGCCATCTCCTTCTGGACCTTCCTCTTCTACGCGTACCAATCATATTACTTTTTAACAAACTATGCGGTAACTTGCAATGCTCCATTCTCTGTACATGTCCCTAACACCTTAATCGTTGCGCCTTAATAACTCGTGCAATATCTTCTGGTCCCATGAAATTGGTAATCTCCTCATTCTTTCTAATGCACCATCCATCTTCTGTTCTGACTGGACCCATGATACGCCTTACAATTTTTCTCTCAAAACACGCAATTCGGTATATAGAAATGAGCTTAAAGTACTCTAGATGATAGAATTCTTCATTTCTGACCAAATTCAACATATTAGCCTACATACTATTAGTATTAGTATTAGTACATACTATTAGTAGTTTTTCTTGTATACAATTTTGATTGTTAGTTGTGGTGTTATTATTTAGTTTGACAAGCCCTTTAATTGGATCTGTTGGGATCTGTTGGGCTTGTTTTTACAGGGAATAATATTTACTTATATTCCATATTATGTACATTATGGTGGTTTTTTTATGATTACTTGTTTAGAATTTTTTTTTTAATTGTAAATGGCAAGCTACCAATTGTATAATTTTGTTGTAATTTTTTTTCCTGTAATAAAGTTATTAGCCTACATACGAAATAGAACCATCTTTTCAAGCTAGGATAGGATGGGAATGAGATTAAATTTAATTATAGCCTATATTTAAAGCAACGTCTATTCTGAAATACAAGTCGTAGGTTTCAATGAAAACATAAATACTGAATTATTTAGAAATAAGTTTTCTATTCTTCCAGTGTTGGGGCCCCTGGCGATCGCCAGGTTGCCACCGTAGACAACCCGGTCCTTAACAAATAGATCAATGCAAAGAAAAGGGGCGTCATCTTCACTTCTACAGATTATAAAAATTCAAATTTAAAATCATCAAACTGCCATGGTTTCGATTTGTTCTACATCTAACGGCTATCGCTGTCTGATTTTTCGTTTAAATTAAATAATGAGTAGCTTCAATGATTAAGAGGAATTGAGGTTTTAGTTTTGTATTGTAGATTCACATGGCAATTTTAAAGATAAATTCGAAATTTGTCTATTATAGATTTATTAGAATACTAGCCGGCAGGCTTGCTTCGCTCGCCTTCTCCGCCTAGCCTGTACCCCCGACAGTATCAGCAGTGCCAGTAAGTCAAACAGGCTCGCTTCGCTCGCCTGCAAAACCTCTATCTGTTTCAGCTAAAAAAAACAGGCTCGCTTCGCTCGCCTGCAATGTCCATTCGAAAGCATTTGCTTTGATTATCATATTGTCACTAAACAGGGTTCTTTTAAGTAATCGTTCTGAATTAGTTGTTCTTTCACCTCAGCTCAACCTGGGTACATGATTTGAACGTATTAAGTTCAGTAGTTTCCGTGAAATAAACAAAAGTGCAGATTCTAAACATTGGAAAAACTTATTACAGGCGTGACCTCCGAAGGGTTTCGAAATTTATTGAACACATTATTCCTAGACGTAATCTGGACCTGTTTACCAAATTTCAACATTTTAGGACAAATGGTTCTCGAAAAATCTAAGAAAACTCCGAAAAATAGTAAAACGCTAATATTGAGCGTAACCTTGGGAAGTATAAAGGACATAGTTTGAAACTTGGTTCAATATTTTCCGAATAGGTTTATCTATAATCTCTCTGAACCATTGAATTTACAGTAAGGATTGGCCGTATCAAGGCGTAATATATGCAACTCGCAATACATGTACAATTTTGAAAAAAATCTTGAACGGATTTCAACGATATCACTACACAACATTTCTAACCCTTTTCTGAACCTACCCACCAAATATCAACATTTTCTACCGATCGGTTCTTGAAAAAATTGAAAAAACGCCAAAAAAACTTAAATATTTGGCGTATCCTTATGAAGTTTCAAAAATCCCTTCTTAGTACGTGTCTAACGGTCCAACTGAACATGCCTGCCAAATTTGAACGCATTCGGTTCGGTAGTTTTTTAGTTCTGCTGATAAGTGAGTGAGTGAATGAATGCGCGCCATTTCGCTTTTATAGATATAGATTATAATACAATAGGAATAGATAGCACTTTTGAATAAAAACTAAGACAATAAATTCAAACTAGCATATAGCTGTAACATCATTCATAAAAATATTTAATATCATTCACAGGGCCCTCGCGTGGTTCTTTGGTGCTCTGTGCGAGATTTCGGCAGGTGCCCCCCTCCATCATTACCAGACGAATGCAAAATATAATAATATATTCAAAGCCAAACATGATTCAAGCTGCCTTGCACATTTTTCTCATAAGCAATACCAATGTTGCATATGAGGTGGCAAAATAGATTGGCTATAGGGACTTGCTTATTTTAATGTATCCCAACGTATTAACAAGCAAATTGAAGATTTCAGCCATTTTCACTGCTCTACCAACTTTTTTAAATAACATTACATGGCAGTAGCAATAGGGTGACTTGCTTCGACTTCCATTGGACACGCCTCCAAGCTCCACCTACAATCAAAATGGCCGAAAACATAGGTTAGAAAAGTTTTCAATCAGTAGATGGCAGCAGTTGACGGGTGATGTTTCAGATTTGACTTGGACACGCCTTCATGCCCCGCCTGCTCTTTTCTTATTGGTTGACAGTGTCTCTAAGACAGAGTTCTGTCTTAGAAAATGGCTGCTAGCTAGGAAATGATGGATGGTGTATCATACACAAAAAATTACGCTGATATACTATCGATGGTCTTGTCATAGTATAATATTCATTTATGTATTCAAGCTGGTAAGATTCTATCAAGTTAGTATTTGAAGAATTTATTCATAGAGTGTAGACTCAGTTTTACTTTTATCGTGTAATTCAGGCCAGTACTAGACTTCAATAGTTTTATGCTGTATGAAATGAGATGAAAATATGATTTCACACTCCCATCTTACTCATTAATTCTATTTTTTATACGATGAATATAATGAAATAGAACTCAAACTATCCATGATACCGACTTCTTGCCAGAAAAAAGTTGAAAAACTACAAAAATTCGGTAATAATATTAGTATTACAGGATTATTGAATGGAGGAGTTTTTATCGGAAACTAGCTTGTGATTGGTCGACGGAGTGAAAGGTAGTTGTCAGCCAACCATAGAGTTAAATAGAGGGGAGTTTCTTGGCTTCCTTCATACATTGATCATGGTTTTTCAATTGATCAATTCATTATGATGAATGTATTTATGCAGAGGAAATAATTACTTGTGGATTCAAGTTGCTAGTAAAACAAGTTTTTGATCAAATAGTGGAAAAATTTCAAAATTCACGTTTTGCATCAGCTGCCGCCGGGCCCCCTTGGCCGTGGCGCCCTGTGCGGATGCACTCTCCACACACCCCACGCGAGGGCCCTGATCATTCAAATATTTCAACCATCAAAATTTAATAATCGCATGAAAACTTCTATTCTTCTATTCCACCTTATGATACCTCCAGGAATCCCTGAAGAGATATTTTATTTTAGGTAAAAATTTCATACATAATCATTTCATGATTAGTGTCAGCTGAGGCATTGGGAGGATTTTTTTAGATGTAGATGATTTTTTAACGAAATAATTGCGTTTATCAAATTATTCTTCCATTTCTCATTTACTGATTATGCTTCTATGAAGATTTCCCCTAACTAAGTCTAAAACTATCTTACTTTTCTTACAGATTATCTGAGAGTATTATCAGTTCAAAGGATTTTTGAAAATCATCTCTTATCACGCGCGATACGACGATTTTTTTTGTTATTTCAACTCTTAATTTTTTTAGTTATTTCAGTTTTTAAATGTTTTCTATAGCATGGTAGAGATAGAGAGGGCCCATATCCAAGTTTGCCCTGGGGCAAGCGATTTGTCTGGGCCTCAGGGCCTTTTTCGAGACAAAAAATATTACTATACCATGCCTAAAGGCTGAGTCAATGCTTTAAAATTATGCTTAGTCCTTGTCATGAGAAATTCGTTCGTTCCATGTGTCGGCAATCAACAGCACAGCATAGCAAAATTTGAGAAAAATCAATGGAATTGAATTTGAAGTAAAAGAGTGGTGGTGGAAAGTGGTGGAATCTGTGGGCAGAGTGAGTAATCTGGTGTTGGAGTTGGCGCTAGTAGCGCGTTGGTTCTGATGGTTGGGTTGGCCTCACTGCAGCCACATTCAGCGATTGATCCAGTTTCGCGACTTGAGAAGTGGGGTGGAATGGGACTCAGCATCAAAAACGGGCCGAAAATCTCAAATTTGCAGTAGCAAAAGACGTGAGCACTTGGCTGTCAACTGTGACACATCAGATTGCTGCACTCGCATTATCATAGCTCCACTCCAACAGTTGATACGTCTATCGTGTGCGAACTCCTTCCTTTTTAGATTAATTATTTTCTGTTAGTGATCTTTTAATTCCATTACTGCGAGTAACTCCATAATTCAGTGCATCTCTTCGTCTATAACTAGCTAAATTTGAACGTTTGCAAGGTATCAGGCGGAATTTATTATTTGTGCAAGTGAATATTGATTCGGAAATAACTTTCAAAGTTATATTATAATTGATTATCGTCGTTGGGAAAACCAATCAAGTGCGAAATGGTTTTATTAGATTGATTTTTTTAATTGGAAAATTATCTGAAACCCTACTTTGGGAGTTTCGTCGGTTTGTTTGGAAAAAGGAGTGGTTGATAATCAATAAGTCAATAATTCGCCTTCTTTGAGCAGCAGGAGAGCTGAGCAGCTGAAGCTTCTGTGAGCTTCTGTGAGCGCCTTCCAACATAACTACTTCCATTAATCTTCAACTAGTCTTGTTTATTCATATGATGAGTCTCGGTTACAATAAATGGCACTGCACTGTGAGTGATATCAGAAATTAATTAAATAATAGGTGAGCTTCATCAAATACATAATTATTGGATAATGAGTATGCACCGTTCATATCTTCTAGACCTTTTGAAAAGTTTTGCAAGTGAGATTTATAAAGATTAGTGCTGATTGCTATACATAGCAGACATATTCTACAGTCTTCCATAAATATATGTGTCTTCCAAGTGTGATCATAGAAGTCATTTTATTGAAACGCATTTAGAAAGATAATTTATTTTTTAAATAAAAATTTGACAAAGCTTTAGCATAAGAGGCTGATAGCAAACAAGTGTTCAATGTAATAATGCATGACCACAAAATCAGTTACGTCTTCCAGTAATTTAACTGAATCAGCAGAGGAAGTTCCAAGAGTTCAACAGATTTCCAATTAATAAGAATTTCAATTATGTGCAATTTATTGATAGAAGTTTGAGGAATATTGAAATATATTTTAGATACATTTGAGTGATTAGCAGTGTGTTATGATAACGCCTTCTTGTAAAATCACAACTGTCTTCCAATATTGAAGTGATATTTATAATAAGGTAGCAAGACTATTCAGTACTTAAAAGTGCTATCAACTGGCTTCAAAAGAATTGTCAGTTTTAGTAAATCGACTAGTAACCAAGTCTTCCAATAAATGAATCTGAACTTGAAATAAAATAGAAAAATCGAGTGACAGAATTTACATAAATTCAGATTGAGTCTTCCAAGCTCTCAGCTATACAATTGGAAAAGAGTATTGCATTTACAAAATAGAATTTGGAGATGTGGTTCCGTGAGAATTATAATTGAGATTCTTGTAGGATAAAAAGTTCAGAAGAATTATATTTGAAGCTATTCATAGAGAAATTAATAAAAAGAAGAAATGGCTCAGTTCGGAAGATTCTACATTCCACCGTGGCAAGCAGCGCTGAATGTTGCATGGGAAACCATCAAATCAGCCGTGCCGGAAAATTCACCTTGTGTGGAAATGATTCGGAAAATGGCGTCTGGCAAGAGGGGTGAGGGAGAGGTTAGCGAGGGGCAGGGAGAGGTTGGCGAGGGGGTGCAGGGGGCCCCCGATGAGAGCTCGCGCTTCGCCCACTGGAATGGAGCACAACAAGGACAGGTCAGCACCTAGACTAATCAAAATATATAATAATAATAATAATAATAATAATAATAATAATAATAATAATCATAATAAAACCAACCTCACGGATGAGAAAACGTGAATAATAAGAATGATAATAATCAGTTTAATCAGTTTTTTTCTGAAATTATAAAACAAACATTGTTGATCACTGAGTGCAATATTGCTTCTCTAGCTATAAGCTATTTGAGAAGCAATAAAATGTTGAATCACATAAATTAATTCTAGAACTTTTTTTGACTGGCAATTCTTTATTTTTATACCTACTCCTATATACTTTATATTTATGATAGGGACTTTTTCTCTACATCTTAGATTAAATTTTTTGACAAGTATTCCTTTTAGAATTGAAATTAATAATTCTTTAGCTACTATTACCCTCCTTTGGGAGAGTGGCTGTCGTTGTTAAAGATAGTCAGTCGTTTCTCGTCTCTGGAGGAATAGTAATTGTTGCATTAAACTCTAACTGATTAACTGGATGTTATTCAGAGGTGTTTTGCTGTCACTCGATTACGAAAGCTAGCTTATGGTTGAGAGGATCAACGTGCTAACCACACGTTACGTTTATCCTGGTTGATGATTATCCACCTCTGCTGTATAGAGGAATGAATATGAAACTGGCAACCAGCTGGCAGGCCTAGGACCTTCATGAGCTGTTGAGCCATTGACAAACAATCATAATTTTTATTAGAACTTATGAATAATAATAATAATGAAATCAACAAATATGCAGCTCTAGCTGAGCAGAAGAAGGCGTTATTTATTCCATGTGGAATGTGTAGTCATATCCAGCACAGGAATTGTCCCAAGATAGATAAAGAGCCCTTCAAGACAGTTCAGAGGAGCTTGATCTGGAGTATTTAATTGCAGCAATTATTCAAAAAGTAGTCATACTGAACACTTTTCACTCAGTGACAAAGTTTCTTTCTCAACAATAGAGTGTTATTAGTTTGTAACATGCCTGGCAATTGCCTGTATTTTATTGCTGTAGCAATTCAAGAAATTTTGAATAGAATAAATGATAATAATAATATAATCATCTGATGATGGAAGATAAAGCATACTTCAACATTGAGCTGTAGATTTCGAAACTTCAAATTATCCTATACCAACTTGGAAAAACGAAACTACCAAAGAATTAGAAGACTCTTTTCTTTAAACATATGAGCAGTGGATGAATCTTTGTCCATTGGTAAGAATAAGTAGTGGATAATTTTTAGGAGCCAAATTTGAATTTGGTTGTTTTAATGCGTTATAGATTGTCCTCAATTATCGATCGCCTGAATGCTTGTTTCAGAATCTGCATTCAAATAAGTGAGCTTATATCGCAACGCTGCAAAGATATCATAAACTAAATATTATTTATTATCTATACATTAGTTTCAGGTAATTGCAACCCATCAGTATTTTAATGATAGTTTTGTCACACTTGAAAGGAAGCATCTGCCATCGACTTCTCATAGATAGATAGATAGATAAATGACTTTATTTTACACTTGTTATAAATTTTGCAAGAGTTTGTGGGCGAAGTTGAGGCATGCAAGCCCCCTCTTCCACTTAATTCACGTATACTGAGCATGGAAAGTATTTCTTTTCCAAACTAGAACGGAGAAGTCACCTGAGAATTAGAACCATGATAGTAAAAATCCGATGGAATTCCTTCACTATACATGAAGTGTGACAAAGAGCAACTCGTATGTTACACGGCTGGAAACCCTTGAATAATTAGTCTCACATATCTATCTGTACTTAGCAGTTCCGGCTTCGTGTATGAACTTCCGACTAACAAAAAGTGGTTTTTGAGCCTATGGACGTGATATTTAATCCTCTGCTATTTTTATACTAAGAGAATTATGCCAAAACTAATGTCCATTACTGCAATCTTGCTATTATATTTAATCATTAATATCACTTATTACTGTATTACTATCATATTCAGGCTACTATTTACTGTATTGAAAATATCTCTGTTATTGGAATTTGATTATAGGGTGGCCCTCAGATGTCACGAGGAGGAACATTCAGCATGGGAGAGAGCACCGATGATTTTGGAGGAGAGTTTGGAGGAGAGGGCAAGTCACGTCATAAAATCAATGAATGGCAAGCTGCTTGGAATGTCACCAATGCTATCCAAGTTAGTCATTTATTGTAATTTGTAAAGTTATAGGTCAATGTGTTTTTTTTCTTTCAAATACTTTATTCAATTTAAAAAATCAAGTTTTAATATTTTTTCATTCGTATGGCTTTTAATGGCGGGGAGACCCTTACGGGTAGGTTTCACCTCGCCAATGTGTACTTGGCCAAATACTGGTCACCCATACAAGAGCAGCCCACAGTGTTTGTGACTTGACTTCACGATCACATAGAAACCACTCTCGCCCAGTGGCCAATACCCAGTTTTGATTGATGTGAATTCATTCAAAAACAAGAAAGCTGTCATCTCTCATGTTACGAATAATTACTTGGATTAAAATTTAATCCAATATAATTAATTATATATAATATATATATTGTACTATATTACTATTGTACTGTATTACTATATTGTACTATTGTAATATATATACAATTAATATTGTATAATATACAATATATAATTTAATTATTGTAGTGAGTATTGAAAATAATAATTATTCACTCTATAAGAGAAAAAAATTGTTATTCAAAGTAAATAACTCCATTATGAAATTTAAAAAAATTCTCAAAGTAGGAAATGTTGTTGACTAAATAATTTAAAAACGAGTAGTGTTCATCTAGAATAGCCTACTTTTGTACCTGTTTTTGAGCTGATAAATCTCTTTCTGGTTGTGTGTTCGTTCAAATGCTTGGAGATTATACGTACTTTGATCCTTAGATGCTATTAAAAATCATAAAATATGCTAGAACGATGTAAAAGATACATAAAGACAGTGTTGATGAGTAAATCATTTAATCTTCACTCACCTTAATTATTTCAAGCATTATTCGTGAATAACATAATATTATGCAAACTTCATTTCTATAAAAACCAAATAGCCCGTCTCTAAGTCTATATACAGTGAAAAAATAGGTACAAGCCTAGCAATTTCTAATGTAATTGGAAAAACTCCTTGTAGAAAACACAAATATTTAGTACAGTAAGTCGAAGGAACAATGATAGACTGGATTACACATTTCAAAACGTGGTTGGATGGATAGAAAATGTCCCTGATTCTTGAATTTTTCATTATCTTTACAATCATGAAAACATCTGCACATGACACCTGTGCCCATTTGGATTCTTTGTATGAGGAAGGTAGGCTCTCCATGAACTCTCTAGCGGAAAAATGTGGCTCTCATGACTCTCTTGCAGTAACCTAAGGCTGCTCAATGCTGTCCTTTGTCTCCTGTATTGTCGGAATCCATCAGTGATTTCTCAATATTATTTGGTAGCCTAGATCCTCTACTCATAATATTGTTCACTGGAGTCCAAGCAGCTCTTGATTTATTATCTAACTTTTCAATGTAGTAAGCATTATTACTGAGCTTAGCTCCATTTACCACCCGAGTTCAATTCATAACCGGGGCACAATTCTTTGACAACTGCACAATCACATAGATACGGCCATTCCGACTTTCGGAGGAGACGATAAACCGTCGGTCTCGACTACCTAAAAGGTAGTCGTCATCTCTCATCATCATCATCCACTTCTTGCTTATAAATTTGTTCACTCCTTTTACATGCCACTTGTGCTCCATCGTTCTGTCCTATAATAACCAGAATGAAATAACAAACTATCAATACAGTGATTGATGTGTTTTGTTGCAGGGTATGTTCATAGTGTCGCTGCCATTTGCAGTGCTGCGTGGAGGCTACTGGGCAATCGTGGCAATGGTTGGCATCGCTTACATCTGCTGCTACACTGGCAAGATACTCGTCGAATGCCTGTACGAGCTGGACACGAGCACCGGACAGCGAGTGCGAGTGAGAGATTCGTACGTAGGCATAGCGAGAGAGTGCTTTGGTCCGGTGTGGGGCGCGCGGGCCGTCAATGCAGCCCAGATGATCGAGCTGCTGATGACGTGCATTTTGTACGTGGTGGTGTGTGGCGATCTGATGGGAGGCACCTTCCCCGATGGCTCTATCGACACCCGCAGCTGGATGATGCTCACTGGCATCTTACTCATTCCACTCGGCTTCCTCAAGTCTCTCCATCATGTCTCTTTGCTCAGTTTCTGGTGCACCATGGCTCATCTGGTCATCAATGCTGTAAGTATAGTGGACAACTGCTGTATAAGAATGATTTCATATTTTCAGTTCATACAAGCAATGCTATCAGAAAAGTCAAATTAATAATAAAATACAAAACCTTAGGTTTGTAATATTACAATTGGTGGTGCATAGTAGATAATACCATATCAATACAGAATGTCATTAAATACGAAGAAACATTAAATATATGGTATGTTTATATTCAATCATGTAGGCTATTGTTCACTGTTTTCATTTAAATAATTCTCAACTGGTGAATGGAAAAATCCGAAAAAGAGTATAATGGGTTATTTGGGTGGCTGGTTGAAGGAGTGATATTTTTGTTGTTTTTTTTTTGTTTTGAGGGTGATGCCCACATGGGCTCTTGGGCCTATGCGTGGGTAATGGGAAGGATGATGATGAGATATGAATGGACCTACTGCTTTAGGTGGGTTCCGAACCACCGGGAAGCGATTTTTGAGGCTCATAAATTGAATTCAGAGGAACCGGTCACCAGTACAATGGTGCTGGCAGAGGCACGTGCTTATCTAATCTCACCAATTAGACGCTCTCTACCACTGGGACAAACCGCTTCCCTGATAGCACCGTTCTGATAACCAGGTGGACTCTTGTTTGAGTCTCAACCGGGGCAAAATTCTTTGACCACAGCACAATCACATGAATACGGCCACCCCGTCTTTTGGAGGAGAAGTACAGTGGCGTAACAGCCGAGCCCGCAGGGCCCGCAATGCGGGGGGGCCCACGAGTCAGTGAGCTGGAAATGACACTGTATATGAAGAAGACCTCATCATAGATTTTCTCCATGGAATGCTAAGTTTAAGAAGGGCTCTACAATAATTATTAGAAATAAGAAAAGGAAACAGTGAAATAAGTTAGTGAACTTTTATCAATTGAGCATTACTCCAACCAAACAGGTGATGTGTTCGTATCTTTTACTGTACAGCACTTCACCTCTTTCGTGATCACGAATCGCCACTGGAATTACTCTATTGCTTGCAATGTCCCAGATGTATGCATAGCATACATTTTGTTTTTAACTATACCAGTAACGGAAGCTCTGCTGAAAAGTCATTCTTAAAATTAAAATTGAACAAGGTCCAAGTGTCCAATGTCCAATTGAACAACCTTCCAAGTGTCATGTGACAAAAATACTTATTGGGCTCAGCTTATTAAGTATTGAAAGTAGAGTGGCTAGAGAAATGGACTTGAAACAGACCATTCAAGCATATGCTTCTTCCAACTTAGAAAGATCTTAAAAATTCAAGTGAAGACAT
The DNA here is from genome assembly GCA_017141385.1 of Sogatella furcifera. Classification (NCBI taxonomy): domain Eukaryota; kingdom Metazoa; phylum Arthropoda; class Insecta; order Hemiptera; family Delphacidae; genus Sogatella; species Sogatella furcifera. The sequence continues at coordinate 38,456,265 of CM029560.1, forward strand.
TCGTGTCATTTTTCTTTTCTACATTCCTTTTTCTTGTTCTACAATAGTTTTGTCGTACGGTAATATATTTTTTTAAATAAAATATTTTCATGCTCTACTGAATGTTTGTTATTCTGCCTAAAGATTCGTAGTAAACAAACCAATGTCATTTATTTTTGATGTAGGTCAACAATTGAAATTCAACTTGAGCAAAGATAAAACTTACAAAAATTCAATATTTCAGTGCTTGGTAACTGTACGAAGCCCTTCAAATGAAATCTACTTTTTTTGAACAAATTTAATTTTGAAATCAACTACGGTACTGTACATAGCAGTGAACCAGGCAGCTCAAGCCATGCGGCGGCTCTAGCTGCCGCTTGGGAATTGGAATCGTACATTCAAATTTAATTCTATTCAAGGCTGACCACCTCACACTACTCAATGAAAGCTGAGAAACGCCCCTCTCGAGTTCAATTCTATTGGTGGCTGACAACTCCCTCCACTCTGTCGACCAATTACAAGCCAGTACAAGTACACGCCCACAACGCCCTCTCATTGGCTAATGCCATTACGTCATCATGGCCTAGCAAAGGCGGAGCTTGAAGGCGTGTCTAATACGAGTAGAAGCGAATCACCCTATTGCTACTGCCATCTGCTGGCTGAATTCGGAACTAAATTATTTCGAATGTTTTCTCAAGAAAGTTGAGGAGGGCGGTGAAAATAGCTACAATCTTCAATTCGCTTGTTATCAAGTTTCCAATTTTTGTTAGGACAAGTATATTTTCAGTGAAACTCAAGATTTATTATGATTCCCAATATTTTTCCTGTGAAGAATTTATAATTTTCTCCCTGATGTGCTTTCAAGCAAATAAATAGAAATACATCAATTGATAATTAAAAACTGAATAATCAATAAGTCGCTAAAAAAATTTCCGTTCATTAATACAGTACTTAGTACAGTATTCCCATTCCCATCTTATCCCAACCAGAAATATCCAAGCATCATTTTTAAGTGCTCTCAATGATAAAGTACGGTACAATGTTACAGTTTTGCTCAATGTAGGTAGTTATACTTATTTTTCATTCATTTCTGTTATGCTTTTGCTTATCACGTATTACATGTCTGAATACATAAAAATATAAAACAATACATTAGAATTAGAAAGTCCCGATAACCCTTTTTTGCCACACAAGCAACATTGCGATTAAAAATGAGTGAACTGTGAAAATGGAAGGCAGCTTGAATCATGTTTGGCTTAGAATATGTTGGATTGTATCCGTCTGATAATGGGGGGGCGCCTGCACAAAATCTCGCACAGGGCGCCAAAACACCACGTGAGGGCCTTGCTGTATAACAATGTATAAAACCAACTAATCAGGTAAATGATAATATGATTTAAAAACTATTTGAAGGCCTATGTAACATCTTATGATTGAAAAGCTTGCTCGTTTCTAGCAAAATTTAAGGGATTTCAAACTAGCAAGCTATAATTTAATGATTGTTAGATCTGACATAAGCTTTAATCTTTAATGATCAAAATATACGAAGACTTTTGTGGCATAAAACAATCCAATATACATTAAATAAGGTACATTAGTATTAAATAAGGTCGAAGTAGTAAAAAAATCCATAAATCAAAGTCACTTTGGGGGGCCCGTAAAAATTTGTTTTGCGGGGGGGCCGAAAAAACTGTTACGCCACTGGGAGACGATAAGCCGACTATCTAAAAAGTAGTCATATCTCATCATTATCATCCATCCCATAACCCACGCACATGCCTATGAGCTCATCTGGGCTTCTCCCTCATAAAAACAAAACATTTAAAAGAAGGCGCTCTTGGTTTCGCTTATAAACTGAAATTGGCAGGCTCCTGGCTACTCTTCTTGGTAGTTCATTGAGTAATTTAATAGTTTCAATATTATCACTACAAATAGTAAATTGGATAAACTTGACTAGAACAGAAAAATCTTGGAATTATCACGGTTATTGCGAACGAGGCAGCTCAACGATTTTCGGACTCGCGGTTCGTAGTGAATGATCATGAATCTCTTCCTTATAGCTTATAATATCACTGACCAATCATGGATAGTTTACCTGATCACAAGTATTTTTCCTTCAATGAATAAACTTTCAATTCAATAAAACAATGAGGGATACGATAGTATTCTGTTTATTGATTGAAGAAAACTCATCGTCATTTTTAAATGTATTCGAAATAGTACTGCGTCAAAAGTGCTTCCAAACTGAAAGACTCGAATACACGGTTCATACTTATAACAGCATACTGTTCATAGACTCTGATCAAAACATACACTTTTTAATATTAGAATTAGGATGGGACAAAAAGTCAATCACGAATATGCAACACATGATACTCGACCTAAAACAATTCTAGATGTCTCAGACTAACTAGGGGGGTTGAGGTTTATAGAATGGTCTGTCAGGCTCCTTTTCTTCAGTTTGCGGAGGAGTCATTCTTCGGTAAAAATATGTATTCGATAATAATATGACATGTATGTAAAATAGTGTACTGTATTCCAAAGTTTTTCAAGATGATATTGTTGATGTCTTTGAAAACCCGTAATACTCTATTTAGAATATAGTATCAGAGAGACTGGGTTCAAATCTGATCACAATAATAATTATTACTCACTATCAAATTAATCTCATTTTTCATTTTTTATTGAATATGTCATCATCAAATGTTATTATAAATTGAAGAATATATCAATACCGGTATTCAATATGTTATAAAAAGAGGGTCAGTGGGTTTCAACCCGTAAAATCAAAATGAAAGTTCTGAGATGATATCATAGACTAACTATACAATAGTATATCTACGAGTATATCTAGTAGAATAGTATATCTACGATGATATATTTCTAAAAGTTTTGAACCATATAATAAATGGTAGAAATCGGGCAGCTACTTTAGCTATTAGCTAAAGTACCAAAACCAAATTATAGGTGAGGACTGAGGACACTTAGGCCGTATACTTGGCTCTATAAATCAATATACGAGTATACAGTATTATTATCATAGCCCCCTTTTACATTAAAGGCTATGACAGTATTCTACAGATTAACTAAAAGGACTGAACTCTGTTTTTCATCTTGGAATGGAAAATCACAGATTAAGTTTATCTGTACATCAATATAGTTGTTTATCAATAAAGTACGGTAGACTGCTAATTATTTGGAAAACAATGATATTGAAAAAATCCATAAAAACTGGGAGGGGGGCAGCTGCCCACCCAGCCCAGGCCTGGAACCACCACTGCGTTGTACAGTATAAGATACGAGCCACCAGTGATTTTCACACAAAATAAAACGTGAAAAATGAATTGAATAGATCTTTTTTTTAATTTAATTTATCCATTTTCAGGTTATTCTCGGCTACTGCCTCCTGGAAATCGGCGATTGGGGATGGTCGAAAGTAAAATGGACCTTGGATCTCGAAAATTTCCCTATATCACTTGGAGTAATCGTATTTTCATATACATCCCAGATTTTTCTGCCTTCATTGGAGGGAAATCTTATTGACAGGTAAAAACTGCTTCACTGTTGATATAGCAGATAAATAAGACTATTTTCAATGCCCTATTATTGATTTTATGATTTTCAATTTTGGTCTTTGATTGCTAAAAAGGAAATAATTCAATGTGTTGTTCGATCATAAATGTATTGTTTCTGCCACTTAACAAACATTTCTCATTAGTTTTTGCCGAGTTCCTTTTTATCATTTATTAATCCAATGTTATTTTCAATATTAATTACTCATCATCGTCGATAGAATCAAATAAGCGTTCCCAACAATTGAACTGGCGGATGAATCAGCTGACTAGATAAAGAGTTTTTCGCTCTCTATCTTTAACTATATCTTGTATTCTGGAGTGACCGCATCTCCTCCTAGACTAGAATCAGCTGTTTCTTCTAAAACATCATTTAATTCGCTAGTCGCCAGTTCTGAGTTTGGGAAATATAACATAATTATTATGAATTTGCTAATAGATGGTACATAACGTGACCTGCATGCTCCAAAAACTATCAACAAATTGAAAACTCTCACTGCATAAATTTCATTTCATTTACACATTTGATGGATGAATTTTGCAGGTCGAAATTCAGCTGGATGTTGGATTGGAGTCACATAGCGGCAGCCATTTTTAAATCTCTGTTCGGCTATGTGTGCTTCCTGACTTTCCAGAATGATACCCAACAAGTGATCACCAACAATTTGCCATCAGCAGGCCTGCGTGGCCTTGTCAACTTCTTTCTAGTCATCAAAGCCATCTTGTCCTATCCTCTGCCATACTATGCAGCTTGTGAGCTGCTTGAGAAATCCTTCTTTAGAGGCAAGCCAGAGACTCCTTTCCCATCAATATGGCATCTAGATGGAGAGCTTAAGGTTGGTATTTATACATGCTCAAATTATGTATTATTCATGCTCCACAAATTCACCGATTCACATTGTCTCTTACTTGTCTTTTTATATAATTTATGTGAAATCTCAAAAATGTGTTCATAAAAATATAAATTTACTCATAAACTACCCGAATATTGCACACCGAGCTAGCAAGACGTGTCAGTATGTTAAAACATCCGTGCTAAGCATGTCCATGGTACGATGGAAAACAATAGCCCCTTTGATTAAAGAGATCAATGGGAAGAATTGAAATCCAGCAACAATAGTTGATAAAGAGTACTTGAATGGGACAAAAATATCCAGGGCTTGATTTGTGACTGTACCTTTGAGTACTCACTACTCCTATAGTGGATAATTTTAATTTCATGAGGTAATAAAATTTAATTTTTTAAATTTTCGTCCGCGACTCAACGAAATTGTGAGTGAGCTGCAAAGCAAGTATAATTATCCACCATTATTTGGTACTGCAGTTTCAAGAAGCATGGATAACCTCAACATTAATAAAATTTAGTTCCATATTATGATAAAGGCGCTACATGGTTATGTCGGCGAGGTGGAACACCTTTTGGTCTCTCCACCAAATAAAGCCATAATTTTTTTATAATGAATTTCAACTGCAATCTAGCACTTGGCTAATGAACAGTTCAGTTCTATCCTAAATTAATACGGGAATTTCACACTAAAGAAGATTTTCAAAGTCAATCCTCCTTTGCAACTCTAACTGAGCAATGCTCTTAAATATTTCAAACACTAATCACACACTTTTAGTTTTTCACATTCTGACTTCTGCAATCACACTATTTACATTACACGAGATCTGTAGGCTTCTTCCTTTTCAGTCTCCTCAATATTGTAGAATTGTCAACGAGGTTTAAAGCTTGAATATTCTGGTGGTTGTGAAGACTAAGTTTCTCTTCATGATTTCTGGCGGCCTTTGCTATCATAACTTCTACTGTTTCTAACTGAAGGTCCCTGTAGAGATTATTATTATTATTATTATTATTATTATTATTATTATTATTATTATTATTATTATTATTATTATTATTATTATTATTATTATTATTATTATTATATTTTAGTTGCGTTTAACCACAATTTTTGAGCAAGGCTCAAGTAGCATGCAACATGTCAAGTTCAGGATCGGAATCCTGTGAATGCGCTGCAGCACTCCTCTGTGGTATAGGGACATGCCTCTACCAATGTCCTAGTTATTCTAGATAAAAAAACTTTAAAATTAGCGCACAACCGAATATCTTCTGGGATACAATTGTAGAACTTTAATCCAGAATAATATGGCCCCCTTTCGAATAGTGACAGCCTATGAATTGGGAGTTGGAATGCACCTGCATCTCTACCTCGAGTTCTGTATGTATGGTTGATGCGGTCAACATTGAAAATTTCTGCATTTTTATACACAAAACTAACAACTTCTAGAAAATATATAGCTGGAGCCGATAGAAGTTGAAGTCTCCTAAATAAAGGTTTGCATGAGGAAGAAGGACTCACCCCCTCAAGAACCCAAAGTGCCTTTTTTGCAATTTAAAGCATATATTTAGATAGTTTTTTCCTGACCCCCAAAACAGAATACTAAATCTTATCAATGAGATGAAATAACCATGATATACCCTTAGAGCTGTCCTTATATTTGAATGTGCCTTAACAGTTCTCAGAGCAAATAGAGCATGGAACAGTCTTTTTTGGAGCTTCTCTATGTGGCTATCCCACTTCAAGTTCCCTTGCAGTTCCACCCCCAGAAATTTTGTTCTGACAGAAGCAGGATAATCCCATCCCATCACTACTGGATCATTATCATTTCCTCTTGCAGAAAAGTTCACAACATTGGTTTTACTCGTATTTAACTTTAGTGAGTTATCTTTGAACCACCTGTTGATCTGCTGAACAGCAATCCTAGCCTTCTCCATGACCTCCTGATTATTTTTACCCTTAACTAAGATTGTTGTGTCATCGGCATATAATATCACTTTACCATCCACATTGTAGGGCAGATCATTTATAAACAGAGTAGGTCCAAGTATGGATCCCTGAGGTACTCCTCGCCCATTTTTCTGCCATGCAGATCTGAGTTTCTAACAAAGTATGGAGCATTAACAGCGTTCCTCAATACTTTGTTCAGAAATTTCTGAATTATGTCGATGTTACTCTTCCTAGCACAGCCCCACAGCTGAATACCATACAACCAAACATGTCGAAGAATCTGTTTATAGAGTAATATTTTATTGTAGGTTGATAGATAAAGCCATAATGAGGCACTCATTGTTTGTGATTTTCCATAAAATTATTACCTATCTTAATAATTTTACCTAGTTCTTGTGCTGTTTAGTACCCTACTGTTTATTGTATTCATGTGGTGTTTCTATTTGTTTAATCTTTTTAAAAACTTTTAGAAAATCGAATTCTCAAGAGGTAAGACAAAATGTTCCGTCACCGATGATTGGATAGAACTTATCCTAAATTCATAGTTTCACATGTTGAATAATGGAATCTATATCTATAAAAGCGAAATTGCACTCATTCATTCATTCATTCACTCACTCACTCATTCATTCACTCATCAGCAGAACTGAAAATCTACCGAACCGAATGCGTTTAAATTTGGCTGTCATGTTCAGTTCGACTGTTGGAAGCTTACTAAGAACAGATTTTTGAAACTTCCCAAGGATACGCCAAGTATTTGAGTTTTTCTATAGTTTTTCGACATTTTCTCAATTTTTCAAGTATCATTCGGTAGAAAATGTTGAAATTTTGTGGAAAAGTTCGTCTTAGGGCTAGAAATGTTATACTGTACTCGAGAATTTTTGAAATCCGTTTGGGATTACGCCAAAGCGTTTCACTATTTTTCGGAGTTTTTCTTAGATTTTTCGAGAACCAATCGGCAGAAAATGTTGAAATTTGGTGAAAAGGTCCAGATTAGGTCTAGAAATGCTGTGTTCAATGAATTTCGAATTCCTTCCGAGGTTACGCCTGTTACAAGGTTTTCCAATGTTTGGAATCTGCATTTTTGTTTATTTCACGGAAACTACTGAACTAAATACGTTCAAATCATATACCCAGGTTGAGCTGAGGTAAAAGAACAACTAATTCAGAGCGATCACCCAAAAGAGCCCTGTTAAGTGATATGATGCAAAGCAAATCCAATGGCGAGCAAAGCGAGAATGAATAAACTACATATTTTTAAAATTATGCAAACAATGCGATGGTTGTTGTTCATTATCAGCCTAAGACATTTTTCATAGCAGAAAGACTCAGCAAAGCAACAAAAATGTTTGACAAAGAAAAGAACAGATTGTCTAGTAGCAGATGTGGCTTGTGATTGGTGGAGAGAGCGAATGCTTGTGATTGGTAGAGGCGTGGCCAAGACTCCTCCCCCCACTAATTCCCTTCCAATAGCCTACTCACTTACAAACAATCGGAATCATTGTACCCAGTTTCCTGGTTTTTAGCTCTATTTTATAGAATGGAGGCATGCGATTGGTGGAAGCCTATTCTTCACATAAAAACGTGTCTATAAGATTATTTTGCTAACATTGAATTTATTCTTTTCGAAAAAATTAGTGTTATTTTCAGTGCGTTATTATTACTTGGTGAAGATTTTCCAATTTCTAAATTCTTTTTAAAAAATAAGCTCACTTTCTGAAAGAATAATAATAATAATGACGAATGCTGACGTGATTTCAAAAAGATTTCCATATTTCGAAATATCCCTAACAAGCTTGACAATTCGAATTTGAATTTTGGGTTTGGGTAATTCATTCATGGCGTAAACAAATCATAGCCGGGTGTATCACTACCGTAATAATCATGTATCGTTTCTCAAAAGATCGGTTCACCGGTCTCTTGTTGCATGTATTGCGAAACATCATCTGTGATTTTATAATAGAATCAATGTTCAACTGTAACCTAGGATGATAAAAAAAGGTAGGCACCCCAATAGAAGAAAATTGTATCCAAAAATGTTAATAAAATATGTTGATAGTATGATTTACGATGTATTTAAAGCCTGGAGATGAAACCCTAGTAAACATATGTTTAGTTATAAACAAGTACGAGAGACATATGAAACACGACGCATACAAAATATATGCATGTATAATTGAATTTAATCATGCAATAAACATGTATTAATACACCATAATGTGAAAGCAATAGTTTTGACAGCGCTGTAGTTTATCATTATAAGTGTTACTGTCATATCATTGCGAGTACAGAGTTACAGTTGCAATACACAAAGTGTGGTAAAATTATTGATTTTACCAGCAAGTCGTAATTACTAAAAATGTGTGATGAGTAATTGAAAGTTTTAGGACCATTCTGGACGAGCGTTGAAAACGCGCGTTCGACAGAAACCATTGTGTTAAATGGGCTAAAACGCTCTACACGAGCAAGATAAACGTGCGCCCATTTAACACAATGGTTTCTGTCGAACGCGCGTTTTCGACGCTAGTCTAGAATGGGCCTATAGTCGTTTTGAAAATACTTCCGACTCTGAGGGATCTGGGGAGACGCAACATGTGGGGATTGAGCTGGCGCAGTGTTGCCGTTGCCTCATTGATACGACTGTGGAAATGAAATGTCATAGAAAGACGGTTGGTAAGACAAGAAGGGATAGAGTACGAAATACTAGAATAAGAGAAGAGGTGGGAATGAGAGATGTTGGGGAAAGAATAGAAATGAGGCAGTTGGGATGGTATGGACATGTGCAGCGGATGAGGGATGACAGCAAGGCAAAACAGTTTGTAAATGTTAGAGTACAGGGAAGAAGAACGGTGGGACGTCCAAGGTATTCATATGAGGATCGCATTGAAGAGATAGGAAGAAGAAGAGGGAAGACGGTTCCAGAGATGAGGAGGATGGCGATGGATCAATGGAAGAAGTGGACCGAGGCTACCTCAACGCTGTGAGGCAGTATGGGGAGAGACAAAGAAGAAGAAGAAGCTAAGCTTTTCTGATATTGAATAATAAATTATTGTAATAACTTATGAGCTTTGGCAGTTCGCACTACCAAACTACCAATTGTACGTTCTGCACTTATGATTTAATGAAAGTTGAATTCGACTTTAAATGAATGAAATGAAAACTTAATAAGAACTTCAGCTTGAAAATCGAAACAGTCGTAGTCTATTGGGATCAATTTTGCAAAGTGAAGATTTGCTAGTAAAGACTGCAACATTGAAAGAATGAGTTCTAAATTTTATCCCAATTTCAAAGTGAACGAGTTTTCAATAACTCATCATGAAAATTCTTGAATTTTTATTTGATTTTATCTTAAACTTAGTATCGAATAGTTGGTCTTATGTAGGCTATCATTATCAATATTTTTTTTAATCAATATTTCATCTTAAAAAACAGGAATATCCTTATTTAATAGACCATAAAATGGCCTTCTCAAACGCAATTTTGAAGTAAATTTTTACAAAATTTCCCGGGGGAGGGCCCCCGGACCCCCCCTCAGCTGAGAGGGTACACAGCCCAGATCCTCCCATATGGGCCCTCACCACAAGCTGAGCAACTAGCCCACCTGCCCACAGATTCTAAATCCAGCCCTAATCAAACCATACATTATCTTCATTATCATGGTTTCTACTACTGAACACTGACCCTCGACCAGATTAGGGCCTACAGTTCAACCTGCCGAACAAAACGGGCAATAAAATAATCCAACACTTGTCACCGCCCTAATTGAACTGATATTCTTAGTACATATCTAGGGCCTATTTAAGAAACTTTTATTTATTTTACTTCCTCTAAAATTTATCACCGCATATAATAGTAATATGTTATTCTATTTTCAGGCTGTTTACTTAAAAAAGTATTTTCTCATAAAAAAAAATTCTTAATAATAAGCTACCAAATACCACTAATTTTTTAGTCATATTATATACTCCAAAACGGTGTAAGAATCAGTTATTAGGCATCAATTTGTAAAAAAAATTTCCCGGACCCCCCAGACCCCCCCCCCCCGTGGGGGGGCCCCGCATTCAGCCATAGCCAAATGTACTCATGTCAGTCACGTGATAATGAGAGGGATTTTGTCTTGATAGAGAGTCAGACAGCTTGAAACAAGCTGGAATGTAGCTGGAACATTTAAAGTTGATTTTAAGATTGAAAAATTCCAGCTAGTCACAAGATTGATCGCTTACAGCCTGTTACAAGGTTGAATCAAGCTGATTAAAAAAAACTGTAACTTTTAAGTCAAAATCCACTAAATTTTAAGCTTGAAATGAGCTTATGTGCTATCTGGGTTAGTATATAGAAACTAACTGGTTAGGAGCTGGATTGCAGTGACATTACATAATTTACCTTTGTAATAGATATATTAAGGTTTTCCAAACTTTTCACGTATTCTGTAGATCGATGAATTCGGATGATCACAGCAGTAAATAACGGTTTGCCTAATTGTTCTTTTTCTAAAATTAGGAGTTGAATTTATTCAAAAAATGTAATTAATTTTATGATGATTATGACTTTGGGTGATTGCAGGTTTGGGGCCTGGCGTTCAGGATTGGCATAGTGTTCTTCACAATAATGATGGCGATCTTCATTCCGCACTTTGCGATCCTGATGGGCTTCATAGGCAGCTTCACAGGCACGATGCTATCGTTCATATGGCCCTGCTACTTCCACCTGAAGCTGAAAGGCGACACTCTCGACCTGGGCACAGTCGCCTATGACTGCTTCGTCATCTTCCTTGGTGTCGTGTTCGGCGTCATCGGCGTTTACGACTCGGGCAGTGCCCTCATCAAGGCATTCCAAATCGGTCTTCCATTTTAAACTAGATCGTTTCTTTATAATTACACTTTTTCAGTTTCCCCATATCTGTAGAACTGTGTAGTTTCAGCTGTAAATCTAACAAAATGCATCGAATAGCCTTCAAATAAAAACTGAATGTTTCCAAATTCCATTTTTCCAACGTATTCGAAGCTTTGTGTGCACACAAATCAAAAGCTTTCGCTCAGGTCCAGGAAAAATTATAACACTGCCTTGCCTGAATATAAAGCTTCTTTTCTACTAATGACTGATGATTTGATTTTATCAATTTCATCCTTTTATAGTAGGCCTAAAGATAACTATTTATTGTTATTTTTTTCAAATATACTATAAGTTACGTGTAACATGTAGCCACTTTAGAATTGATGCATTACTATATGTGATTGAATAATGACCTCACGATTTGTATTTTGTAGAAAAAATCATCAATATCTCTTACTTATTGAGCAGTATTTGTTGTGCAGGAATAAGATTGAATTTACAAACATGTCAAGATGATGATGATAATGATAATAATATAAAATAAAATTAAAGAGTACGAGTATGAATTGCAATAATTAGGCTTTCCGATAAGAGGTAATGCTAAACTGTTAAGGTAGATATTTAATGAGATGATAAGACAATGTCTGAAATAATAACAATGGTCAATTGTTGTAAGAGCTCCATTGAGCATTCCAATCAATGGTTACATAAATGAAGAGTAGTCCTTTAGTGATTCTATCTAGAGATGAGAAATAGTTGTTAGAGATAATAGCCAATTATTGAGAGTTTCGTTCCGATTTCAGTGATATCTAGGCTATATTGAGAGAGAAATTCACAACTACAATATCAAAGTCCCTTTGACGTTTACTCAAGAATTTATTGGTGTTTAATAATTTTAAGAATAATATCGATAATAATTAGCTATTACGTGTGATCAGTGAATGGTTGATAAAAAAATAAATAACTCTGAAAATAAATGGAAATGAATGGTCAAAAGAGTATAAATAAAAATTACGTAGGTATTTAATGTGAGATCAATTGGTAATCAAAACAATGAATATAGGGCCTATTTCCAATTAATCTACCTGTTATTATGTATGATAGTGCTATTTAAATTTGTAATTGATAATATTGTAATTTGCTTAAAAGTAATAATATATATTATATTCTGTTACCTAACCTCAAACTCAAATTTATGTGTTCTTGATCATATAGATTAACACAATTTCTTTAGAAGCACTTATATGAAATTAGGTTCAAAAATTTATGATATTATGATGTAATCGTATCACACAAATTCATTGTATTATTGTCTATGAGAATGCAGCTGTGCTGACCGCTTTGGTCATTTGCGTTGTGTTCTCAATTTCTCAACTATAAAATTTATAGTTTATATTTAATATGCAGTGTTTCCAAATTAGTAAAAATCTGTTTCCGTATCCTCTAAAGGCTATCTAAAGCAATTTGTTAACTATGAATTATTATGGATTTTATTTAATTATGTTTCAGAGGTTTTCGAATTGTTTAGTATTTGTTAGCCACAATTGGACGTAATGAACTGCTTTTCATGCATCATATGGAGGCCGAAAATGCTCGATTCCTCGCTGATATTTCGGCCCTATATACAACTCTATTCTATTCCAACAATAAAAATTCTATTCACTAGATCATAGGGTCTTTTCATTCTAAACTTTTTTTGTCAAGCATAATTTTTAGAGGTCCAGAATATTTATGTATCAGTAGGCTACTCGTGTTAAGTGTATATTGGTGATACAACTTGTCTACTGTCTAGGCTAATAGAAAATCATAGTAGGGCCACTAGAAATAGTTCAATAAATGATATTCAAGTATCCAAGTTGAAAAAGTAACTATTTATAACTCATGATTAAATTTGATTTAGAATCTCAAGGATAGTTTGAGAATATGCGTTGTTTTTAAATCTCTTCTAAGAGAATGGTTGAAATTTTTGATATCGTTTGGATGATACTTCTTACTTCTAGAACTAAGAAGACTCCCAGAAATTAATTTGAAATAGTATTGGAATAATTAAATTCAAATGAATAGCAATAACTGATGAAAATCTGTGATCTTCTATAATAGTTTCTTTCCTTATATTATTAATAACACATACCGTACAATAGAAAACTAGTCAGCAATTATTGATCTTGTAATGATCTAGTTAAACCGTATTAGAAAATTGATAATGTTCTTTTTCGTAGTTGGTGTCTAGCTTACACGATTAAGAGATGTCTGCGTTCATGATAATATATTTGCTAACTTTAATAGACGATAAAAGTTTAATTTGGTTTTAACCACTGACAATGAGGCAAACAATGTATTTTTATTCTTCAATTTGTGATCAAGTGCAGCTGCAGTTGCTGATGCATGGTTCACTTCAATATTGGATATTTATAGCATGGCTATACAAACATTGTTTTATATATATGTATAATTATCACTACCTTCTAGAATACTTATTGAATATGTGTAAATCTCTATTGTGATGTCTGTCTAAACCGGTAATACATCTTATAGTTTATTCTAACTTGCGTTTGCTAAATGTTTTATGTAAATAATCTAAAACTTACAGCACATATTTGACAGTTCATTTTCTACTGCTGGAGGAAAATAAATGCATAGAAAAGTAAATGACTCAGGAGTGAGAAAAGTATTGAATTACTGTGTGTAAATTCAAACTTTTTTTTAATGTTTAATTATTCATTTATTCGAAACATTAATTTTCAGTTCAGATAAAACATTGGAAAGCGCATCAATTTGAAATAAATGCCTTAGCCCTTAGATAGAGCATTAGTGTGATAAATAATACGTTAATGATGTATTACCGGACTACAATTTTCTGTACGGTACGGTACTGCTAGTTATTATTGTAAATGTTGTTTATTCCCTAGATAAGAGTTTGAACTGTTTATGAGATGTTTTTGAACATTCATGTTCTATTGGTCAAATTGATAGTTGAAAGAAATAGCGTCTTCCATGATTTGCTTCCATTATTATGAATATATAACAAGTTATATGATAATAATTATTATAAATGTTTATTAAGAATATATTGTTCAAGAAACAGCAATTAACTAAATGAATAATGTCTTCCAAAATGCCTGTTGAAATATAATTGAGTATTTAATAAATGCAAATTAGATTGAATACATTAGATGCTTATGAAATAATCAGATTTCCTGTAAGTTGTGTAACTTATTAGGGCTACAGATTGTGATTTGAATGTATTTTTGATGTCACTTAAACCGTCTTCCATGGTAGAAGAAATTTATTATGTATTTTTATCTTGTTTTCCAGATCCAAAAGTCTTCCATTGTTCATATTTATTTATAGTAGAATGATTTGGATTTATTACTATAGGCCTACCGAAGAATATACTGTATTAGAATACTATAGATAAGGACAATAAGAAGTATTTCATAACTTAGTTAATGATTGTCAAAGAGAATAAAGCCAATTTTCCAAGCGAATCTGATAAAATCCAAACAGGAATCATTAGGTTTGGACGGATTACCATCAATATTGTGTTGGTTTCAGTTCAAATGATAAGTTGGGCCTATGTATTTTAACTCATAATTCAACTGTAACCAATTTTGGTTAACAATGTCAATAAGCCAAAATTGTCGGCTTGAATTACTGATCGTGTTTCAAGCATCATAAATGATTGATCTAAGTACAAGATGCACTTCAAAAAGCGTTTGCACGATTTGAAAAATACGGTATGCGCCCTGTTTTAGATATGGTAGGCCTAGTGGATAGCAATCCAAAAGCCTAATTTGAATACCGTTAATTAACATTGAGCTGATCGATTTTTGCATTTTAAAATTGATATAATTGAAAGCGTATAAAATTCTCTAATCCATTTTTGGATAGAATACGCTTTTAATTTTCCAACATAAGAAGAAAAGTAATTTTTACTGTTGATGATATTTGAAACTTTATCCATTAGTTCATCTTCAAATTATTTTTTTATGACTCCGCGGTTATCCATCCGCGGATGGATTACAACGGATCCAGTCCTTTAACTATGGTACAGTATGTCAATCGCAGTTACAAATTACTCATTACAGGCTATTACTCATTATAGTTTTGATGTATAACGTATTGATTTTCAAAAATGAATTTACAACAGAATCTCGCTTCTTGTGGGGTTCTATGTAGGTGTATCGTAACTTTCAGTCTCTAAGATGTAACATTGAATTTTGTTTGTAGGCTACACGTCAACTAAAAATTGAATGCATATTTTCATTTATCTTGTAACCGATCTATACTGTACCATATTCTTGAATATTGAGCAAAAACGAACAGCTGGGCTTTCTCATGGAAAATGACAAAGCAACATGTCTATCTTGAATATTATAATGGTATTTTGATGTAAGGTCCTCTCAACATGAGATGGCCCAATATTGTTTCATTTGTATCACATTGAAATAATTTATATATTGTATAGTATGTATTGAAATAAATATATTGAAGTTGGAGTCAGTTTGATTTATTGCATCTATAAGCTGGCGTTTATGGTCAAGGAGTTTCAAACTAGTTTTAGATCGATATAGGAAAAAACCATTTGAGGAAACGATTAAACCTTTGTGGTACCATCCAAGGCACGGCATCAACAATACTTTAAAAATTGCAATTGATTAATTGCGATACATTTTCAAGTTACAGAAGATTATAAAAGTGTTTTTTATCTGATGCGATGGATCAAGGATGAAAAGAACCACCCTAGCCTAAGCCGCTTACCGTATTTGGTTTGGCAGAAGGATTCTTTGCATGAGGTTTCCCATTGCATAAATCGTTAAGGTATTTACTAAATTTGGTATTCTACGAAATTATTGCCATTGAATTTTTTTAAAAGTTTTCGTTTGCACGACACGACACAACAGCCGGCCGCAAGATGGCTGCCAAATACACAGCCAGCTGCGGCTTACGGTACGTTTTGGTTTTTGCGTGACGTAACGACTGTCGGCCGCAGTCGATCAGCTGTAGCCAATCGCAGCTCTTGTTGTTTAAGCTGAAAGTGATCGACTTCCAACAAACCAAAACGTTACTTTAAGGCCAGGCGTATGCTGGGACGCATTCATGCACACGCACGCAAGCCAGCCAATCACAGCTCTTTTAGAGGACAAGACAAGACCTGTGATTAGCTGGCTAGCGTGCGTGTGCAGGAATGCGTCCCAGCATACGCCTGGCCTAAGAATTGTCATTTCCACGACTCGTTCACAACGGCCTGCGATGATTTTGATGATTAGGCCTATATTCATTCAGCTCTACAAGTGAAAAATCCAAATTACTCTATCTTAGCAAAATTTGAATGAAAATTTCATCCCTTTCGGTAAAAATATACCTTGCCAATTATTTTCCCCTCCCGGTCCTCTTTACCAAGATACTTGAAGCAAAGTCCAGCCCTACTGAATCAGATATGGGCTAGTTACCTACTGGAAAAGTTTTTATATACCTACTCGTAGTATAGTGTTTATCTGATACAGTATGGCAACAGTATATTGACTTAGTTTCAATATAACCACGAATAATATTGATATACCTCAAAATTTTTCAAAAATCTGGAATACGGGTAGCTCATTTCTAGATACAAAATTATTTCAGTTCTTCCATTTGAGAGATTTAGGTATTAAAACTCTGTAGAATGAATGACAAATTAATTTTATTGAGTATAATAACAATAATAAGTCTAATAGAAAATTACTAGACAAATAAATATAACAGAGAAGTGAAGATATGGTAGATATATAAGTAATAAGTAACAACATACAGTAATGTAAAATCATTCAACAATGATTCAAAGTCAAAGTAGATAAAGCAAACTATTTTGAGGAATATGACTAGATCAGTTGAAGTAGGTAAATAGTGGCAGCGCGACCTCCCACACAAAATAATCACTTATTAGTAAGTGATAAATAGTTTTTCAAAGAGTTTGTAATACAGCTTTTCAGAGGATCTCAACTATTAATGAAATTAAAAATATGATATTGTTATCAAAGTTAGAAATACGGCGATGAATAAATGAGCCATGAAAATAAAATAATCAATTATGAAGGTTTGCAGCGTCAAAGGTATTCTACAATTAAAATACTCAAGTTCAAAACTTTTGTTGGATATAATTTGAATTCATATTTCAAATAAATGTTTTAAAAATTGTGAAATTGTTTTCTTGGGTTTTCCAAACGTCTCCACAGCACCAAATACAATTTAACAATGCTAGGTGGGATACATTATAGAACTACTATCAGT
The DNA here is from genome assembly GCA_017141385.1 of Sogatella furcifera. Taxonomy (NCBI): domain Eukaryota; kingdom Metazoa; phylum Arthropoda; class Insecta; order Hemiptera; family Delphacidae; genus Sogatella; species Sogatella furcifera. Next base: position 38,473,711 of record CM029560.1, read on the forward strand.
GCTAAATAAATTAATTTCTTCAACCTCGAATCTTATTTGAATAATAAGTTTATTCATTTCTCCAACTCAATTTTTCAATCTTCAGTCTTCGTGGTAATTAGACAAAGTTCTTCTCAGAAAGTCCGCAACTCCTTAGCGCCGCCACTGATAAATTAACGTGCTTTTTGCTAATTTGCATAATCTTAGGTAGTATTTGAGTGTTATACAATTAGTTATATAGGTGCATTTCATGTATTTACATTACATCTCCTACATACTTTCTGATACAGTGTGGGCTACTTTGCTAGCAATTTCAATTTGTTGTTAAAAAGTGATCATTAATGAGTTCTAATAGTGAATTCATTTATAGTATAACACTTGAATTTCTCTGTTTTTTTATACATTAATTTAATTGATGCACAGTATTGTTGTATTGTGCATACTCGTGGGATAAATGTAGGACTTGGGAAAAATAAGTTTACGAATTAATTGCAAATAAATGGTTCACAAAACGAAAACTTAAAAATCCAGAAACCCCTTTGAAAGGAATTAATCAAAACAAAATAAAGTTCAAACAACAGCAAAAAATTAGTAAATTGCACACTAGCATATAATGTACAAAAATAATTACTTTCATCGTTGTAGTATAGTCAGTACTGTTGAGATTAAAGAACTTTCCATAAAGTGAAATGCTGAACTAGAAAAGCTTCATTGATGCTTGATAATTGGATAGTCTGATCAGCTAGTTAGCTGACAATTACGGCCAGTTGCACGAAAGCCTACCAAATGAGTTCTCTAATATAATTTCCGACCCTTGTTCAAGTGCCGATTTTCTTGTTGCACAAAGGAACATCTTTATTATTACAAGTATTCGTTTTAAGTTAATAAACCGTGCAATACTTAATTTTAATATCTAATTCCGAAATGAAGAAGAGAGATGAAATTACTGTATTTAAATACCGGTAAATGGGTGTAACTTTGGGACAGGTTTCCTGATTTCAATGAATATGTGAAATACGAACTATCCTATCTCAGATGTAAACATCACAAAAGATAGCTACACTTTTTGGCTATGTTATACAAAGACTGAAGTATGGAGGTGTTATCTAATTATAAAAGACTAATATACATACGTATATATATTTAAATATGTATGTCAAAGTCACAAGAACCAGTGCGGGGTGACAGAGAAACTCATTTTTCTTTTCAAGACGTATATAGATTGATAAGAGCAACAATTTAACCTATAAAATAGATAATTTTATCCCATTTAGCCGTTATCTACACAAAAAACAGTGACAGTTGGAAAATATGAGGATCTATTACTTTATAAAACAATTACAAAATTTGAGTATAGATTGCATTGGTTTCAAGCATGTTACAAAGGACAATTGGCTTCTACAACTATGACAAGGATAAACCTTCTGATTATTTTTTATGCATGAATACGTCTTCTATGTAAATTAAATAATCATGCATCCCTGTGATTTTTGTATTGTAACACAATCTAAAAGGCACCACATGGTTTTTTGTGAAGGTCTACTTGCATGCGTGCTACAACTAAAAGTGATCAAATATGAATAGTTTCATACATTGGAGATTTCCTATACAAGAAACATGATAGTGCATGAAAATTATTATTTGCTCGATGCAATACAAGAGTTCATACAAGAAAATGCCCTTGTCCCAAAGTCAAAGGTACTTTCCGAAACTACGCCGACGTAAAGCGCATGAGGAATACTACGTGTTGTTATGAAACGTAGTAATGCAGAGTGGTAGTGCTGCTATTTAGTGGCACGGTTACAGAAGAAGCCAGTTCCCACTTAGAAGTATATGTACGCTGCGCGCCTGTTTGCGGCGTAGTTTCGGAAAGCACACTTTCACGTTATCGATTATTGGAATTTCAAAATTTTTGATTTCCCAACAAGAGTCTATACATCTTCAACAAGACCTTTTTAAATTTTGTCTTCTGGTTCAGTACATATAACCCATAAAAATACACTCTTATGGAAATTATAGCGGTGGCGTCAACTGTTGACATTCTCACCATACAATTCAATCTGCATCAGATTACACTTTTCTACGGAAATAAAATTAAATTTGACTTGGTACAACTGGCCGATAGTGATGATAAAGCGAGTTTATTCTTTACTCCTTTCATAGAATAGTAGATACGCATCACCACATCCAATGCTAGATCCTCTCGCTGAAACCCTGAAAAGTAAACAACCCAATTTCCATAACTTTCAATTCATTGGAGTTTGGAGGCAATCTGTCGTCTCATATATTCCGGCTTCTTGGAAAATACAAAACCTCCATCAATTTGAAATTATTATCAATTCTTAACCAATATGGTAATCACTCAATCTTGACTCTGTCAAAAGTATTAAAATTTCACAGTCATGCTGATTACCTCTCATATTTTACTCTCCAACTACAAGTTATATATCCAACTCTTTAAGTCTTATGGAATTTTTACAATCATTATCTCCTATCAGTCAATTATCAAGAAATTGAAGCAAAGTGTGATGAAATTAAAATATTGCTAACATGAGCTTCTGAAAACCTTTGAATAGTTCTATTGAATTTTTGAAATCTATTGAAAATAGTTCACTACATCAAATACAGAATTCATTCAAACTAAACTTTTGAAACAAATAACAAATTTTCTGGTGACATTTTTCCAGACTTGGAAAAGTATTTCTTATTTCTGAGAAATATATTTTTATAAATCAAGATCAAAATGGTTGAAGCTTCTTATGTTGCTTTATGAAGCTTCTCACGTAAACTCTATTCGCTTAGAATATTTTGGAAATCAGAATTATTCCTGGACAACTTCAACAATATAATATTATTTCTTCCGTCAGGTTGAGCGTTGACATGAGAAGAATGATAAATATTGGAAGACGCCAATATAATGGAAAGCTCTGCTCTGGTTTACTTTTCACTTTCATAATAATATGAGCTTTCAAATCAGGTGTGCCCCTGACATTTAAAATAAACATTTCATTTGAGATTACAAATTGAAAATAATTAAACATACCTTTCGTCATTGAATTCTATCCACTGATCGTTCTGACGACAGATGGCAACGTAATGACCACTCATAATTGTACCAGAATGTTTTGAAATAGCGACCAAATTGTACAAGCAATCTGCCGATGAACAAGAGCTATCAGTGTATGGACTCATGTCCAAATTCTCCAATGGAAAGTCCACCAGAGTTGACAATTTCCGGTGACGGCTTGATTCGCTCGGTGAAAATCTTTTCAGGTCTGGTAGAGCATTTATAGTTAAGGAACACCAATCAGCCAATTATTAGACTATAATACAGGAGAATGTACAATCAACTAATCTATTATTATTATTATTATATACAGAGTGTTTCAGGAGGAATTTGCAATACTTCTTGGAATGACTCCTTACACCAATTAGAGGAAAATTTACATTTAACATACCCCCAGAAATGTTTTGTTACCGAGATAATTAATGCGGATGCAGGTGTTTCTAATTCAGGGTTGCAAACTTTTGGAGTAGCGGAGTGGCTCCTGTGAGGAGGATATGGAGTTTTCAAAGAATTTTAGCTCGGAGGCGGTTGATGGTGCAGAGTTGTGATTGGTCTCAATCTCTTCCAGGTTTTGTTGTCTGGAGGGGGCATGTATGAGGTTTTTTCGTCCGACGCTTGGTTCGGCTACAATTCGCGAAAGGTTGAAGTTTTGCACCTTTCACTGAAACCCCCACCCACCCCCAAAAACCCGACGTTCGTGGGGGTGTGACTTTTTGCCAAGCGGTGGGAGGGTTGTGTGGAGCAGGTTGGTGAGGGGGCCGTCCTTTGGATGTTGAGGTTCGAGTCTAATTGCACCTTACTATATGTATAATTTCTAGAAATTGTATGTAACTTGTTTTTAGAAATGTGCCAAGTCACCAGTCAAATGAGTTCAACTCAAAGTATGATGTGATGTGATGATGAATAAATGAAAATGATAAATAAAATAAAAATAACAATGGCGAAACATGGACCTTTTTTAAAAAATTAATCTTAAGCCTATTTTTCAAAGGCTTCAGACAGGTACTAAAGTTATCAATTCCTATGTAAAATTAGCTGAGGAATGCAATGAAACCCATCAGAAGTTTGTAACTTGAACGGTTATTGATATAATAAGGAAAATATTCTAAAAAAAACAATTTTTCAACAATTAAGGGTTATAACTGAATATGTAATCATAGTTTGGTTTTTTTAATTGATGGAATTCTGAAGAAAATGTTGAATGGCGGTGATTGTGTATCTTAGAGAAGGCATTTCGATCATTTGCCTTCTTAGAGATCTTCCTTATTCTAGTTTCAGAGAGTCAATACAAAATTTCGTAGACAACCCATTTTAGACTGCCCATGTTCGACTGCTTTATGAAAACTCCTTCAATCAATTATAGTGTAAATCTAAAAATATATTGTTACATGTTATCGTGTATGGTTATAGACAATAGTTTGAATTGAGATGGTTTTCAACCGAAATTATTGTGATGTTCATTTATTCATGCAGGTACTGAGACAATGTCTGATGCAATTTTGTAATTGTTCTTTTACAAATATATTATGATTATAATTAACTTGAATAAAAGCTAACTTTAGCTTCATGGGGAAGCCACCATAGTAAAGATTTTCCCCTATATTTACAATAAATATTCTCACATTATATGATTTACCTAGTTGTAATATTGTGAAGTGTTTTATATATTTATATACTGTTGTTTGTCATATATTATAAAGTGAGATAATAAACGAAATGAAATAGTTTTTCCCCGAAATCTAGACTGAGTCGTCGTGTGAGGATTTTTGCCAAGATGGCCGCTGTTCTATTGGATGCAAAAAGTAGAATATAGCCTAAATTGCAAAAATCTGCCAATATGACTAGTAGTCTGCACATATTTTGGAACGAATTTACGCAAGTAAAGGATACGTAATACCAGTACCGTGGGCAGTCGTTGAATCTTCAATGATTTGGTACATTTTCGTCTGGTCTTACACTTGGAACAGGTCTGAAAGTAAAATATAGATATATATTTTTTTAATCCACAATCTCATTCAAAATAATTAATATACCGGTACAGTGGAGTATCCAAGGACCCCATAAGTATGAGAATAAATTTTTCCTTCACCTACTATTTACTCCCCGGAATCGAATGCTAAAGCTTCACATAAAGAGAGTAAAGTTAACCCATACGAATAACATGGGTGACATCATCCATCAATGCATAATATGAAAAATTGATCAAAACAGCTGATCATCTCTTACAGACAGTTAAAAGAAATAACGCTTTTTGACATGTTTAGGTACAGGAAATAGCTGCGGCTTTTCGATTGTGAGGTTATGTCATCTCTACGACAGTATGGAAGATTACACTTATTTATTACATTCTTATAGTATTTATTGGTGTAGGTGGAGGGAAAATGTTGTGTGCATCTCGGGACCAAAACTACTTTTTCTCCCTCGACTATGTCTCAAGCACAACAGTTTCCCTCAGGAAAAAAAGTTTATTATTAGTCCCTAGATGCACAAATAACTAATAGTCTCACTTGTCTCTTTTATCAAATCAGCTGTCCAAAATTATTCATATCAGCTGAAACCTCTTGTTCAATTGACATTGATTTCGGGTATCAGGCTATTTATTGCCACTACCCAATGCTGGTCATTTAGTTTAGAATACCTATTATCTACAAGCTACTTTTTTCTCACCGTTTACTGTTACCGCCAGGGGGTTAAGGGGACGAAGCCCCAGGAAATATATTATTTATTTATTTATCTATTGGAAAAACACACATCGGTTGAAAGAACAGGCATAGCCCTTGGTATTTCATAACACAATTTTCATTGAAATATAGTCCAAAATTTGAGGTTACAAGTCCAAATTTCTTCTTCAGCCTAAGTTTTCTCACTCAAAGAAATGATCTTAAAGTGATAATAATTTTAAAATTTTGAATTTTGAAGGGTTGATCCGAAAAAACACAAAATAGTTCCAAACTTTCATTGAAATAGGAAAATTAATTAAAAAATTTAGAGCCGAAAATCATCACACACCAACACTTCCTGTAACCATGGTAAATAATGTTTATAAATGTTTATGAGACAGGACTCTGATTATTATTCATAAAGCTTCTCCCAATTGGGTTTAGTGAATGAGAAGAAACCTATAACAAGCATTAAGGTAGCATTCCCAAGCGGCAGCTCGAGCTGCGCGGCTCTAGCTGCGCTGTTGAGCTGCCCGGCTCTAGCCATCACAACTCTATTCACATAAATATACTATAAATGTTTCTCTTCGTAATTAGGGCTACTTATCTATAATGAATCAATAAATTGTCAGAGTATCCTTTCAAGTGAATTTCAAAATTATTGCTATAGTGAAATTCACTTATTTATAGGTATATTTCTTATGTTATATAAGGTTCTTTCAAGACTATCGAAAAGTATAAAATTTTAAAATATTCAACGACAGTTTAGAATATGTGAATTTCTGTTTCAAATATTGACGGGGTTAAACCTAGCCGTTTAAAATTGCTAGTAAAGTGGGTGACTTACTGGCATTTCATTAGCTTCAAGAAGCTCGTCTCTAGTAAAGGTGTGAAGGCACTGGGTGAGGCGCACCTGACTGAGCCTGTCAGGCAGGGACAGAGACAGGTCCCAGAACGGATCAAAAGTGGTGGAGCAGTGGCCGCAAGTGGCACACTTTAGCGTCGACTTCAACTGTCCTACGAACAAGTCAACAATCTTGCTGTTGTCGCATTTCAAGTATCTCTTCCAACATTCCATTGCTTTCTGTTGGTCGCTGTAAATAAAAAAACTCCCAATTGTAAAACAAGCATGATTGAAAGGTAGATTGATAATGTAAAAAATTGCAATGGATATTCTTTTGTCTTTGGGTCACTACACTTGCTATCAAGAAAATTCATTTTCTCTACTCAGGAATCCAATTTATATTGGAATAGTTTAGGCTGTAGTAATGTTAATAATACTGTAATAATAATAATATTATTATTAATGTTGAAGCTTATCTTCAGATTTGGTCGCAATTTCTTCGCTCATATAACAATACCGCCTGCCATTTTTTTGTGAAATTGACAACGTGGTATCGACAATGCATTGTAGTGGGAAGTCATTCACAATCTCCAGTTTCCACAAACTCCTGTGCCTACTAACAATAGAACTGGAGTTTCAGATGAGATGGAAGTTGAGCTGTTACTCCATAACCTCCAGCTACACAAATTCCAGTCAGTGATAGCCACACACTACACCGTTGCACACTGGATAACGAACCCACTAGATACAGCATGTTTTGGTGAGGTCAATTGTTACTGCATTGCTTCTATAGATTCAGCATGCTACGGAGCATAGGGCTCTTGTAACCCGCCAAAATGCCCTCAGAAAAGACCTAATTTGTGTTAAGCGAGTATTTGAAATTCGAGTTGACTGGGTCTCGTTTTTCGCTGTGCAAAGTTTGATTAATTTGCAAGTAATAGTATAGAATAATTGCAAGTGATATTTTGAGCATTTATTTTGACAGTGGACATGCATGGCTCACCTTAGACTGTCGTCCAAATCAGTATAATCTCTGATTTTGCTTCGAACCAGATTTACATCGACGTGCAACCCTTCAAGCAAGTAACGCAGGAACTCTTGGGCATCTTGCTGATTATTGCCCATGAAGTATGGCGCAAACTGCTGGAAGCATCTCTTAAATGCACTAGGCGTAACTGCTCTATTCTCTCCTTCCCAAAGATCATTCAACAAATTGGCAAATGCTAAACAAAAATTGAAGTTGGACATCAAATGAAAGTGACTATTAGACAATGTAGACCTTATAATTGATTAAGATTTGAAAAATCGCACAACTTTACAGATTATGAATAACAACATCAACTCTCGCCTCTCGTAGGAATAATTTAATGATATACACTTCATCCTTATAGAATATTCATCATCAGAAGACAAAAAAATTTCAACTATTGTGTCACAAATAATTGGTGATATTGTTTGGAGCTTGGTATAGCTGATGCCAAAAATTCAGGCGGGTTTGTCTGTTCCAACGGCTAATGTTCTCTGCAAATAGTCTGAGAAACTGTACCGAACCAGCTGACTAGAGACGCTCATTCAAAAAAGATCATTTTTATGATGTACACCGTGTTTCAAACGTGTCGGCGTTTAGAATTTAAAATTTGTATAAACGTTGATTAATGTTATTCCTAATACAAATTATTGATGATCATCATATTTATTTATAATCTCCTAAAATATACTAAGTTGTGCTGGTCTGTTACTATACAAATCTTTGGAAAGGATCGATTTCTGATTTTTGCAATCAATATTATAAAACCATTATAAAAATGAGAGAAAATAAGATACCTAATATGCTAATGAAACTACTTTCCTACTTGCATGCGATAAGCATCATGCTTACAGCAAGTAGTATTATTATTCTGATTCATAATTTTTTTCTGCAGATGTGTATTGCATCATACGATGTATAAAGAGTACTATAACTAGCCTATTGATCTACTTTTCCAGTTAACTGTGTGCTTTTTTTTCTTTCTATTGAAATTGTGTGGTGTAATCAAACTTCTGTTTAAATGTATAATGTATTTTGTGTATGAATTTGAATAATAAAGAAATTTGATTTGATTTGAACTAACCTAAATGATCAAGTGAACAATACAATGCAGACACTGCAACTGCCTCCAACATATTTGTTACTGCTGAGAGCTAGACATAGATTCTTGAAATCAAATGAGACAATGACGGTGCGTTAGATCAGCTGTTAGTAAGTTATATCAACGTACAAGAAATAGACGAACCCGTCTCTATGTTAGGCATCAGCTGTATAAGCTATATACGCTTATAGATTATAGTCAATTACAGATAATACTTACATTTTACTAGCGCACCATCAGATTGAGGCTTAATATCAGCAAGGTACGATCCACTCCGAAAATACTCTCTTAAACGACTGATATGGCTAAGGCACTGCACCACAGCATTAAGGAAACACTAAAAAAATACTGCATGTCACACTTGTATACATACAGCACACTGTCAAATAAAGATCGAGGATACTCAATTATCTCTAAAAAAAGTTTAACTAGACTTCATTCAGAATTTCCATTTTTGAAGGGAAAAAGCTGATGAGTAGAAAAATTAATATCAATCAAAAGTAATATCAAATTACGTCCAATCAGGTGTAGTGATTAAATAAAAATGAAGTTTTTTGTGTGAAAGTATTGAATAATATACTAGTATTAGAGTTTACTCCAATGTCTTCAATGACAAAGGAGGGAATACTCTGCACATTATACCGGAACATAAATGAGCTGTGCAACAGAAATAAGTAAAAATCTATAAGAATTATCTCCAATTCCAATAGCATTCAACTTGTGGAAATCGTAATGAAGATCAGGTAGGACATTTTGGAGTGAAAATCAACAGATATTTATAATTAGCACTTAAAAGATATAGATAAGGATAAAGATATAGATGATTAAGCACTTCAAATCCTCATGCGTCATAATTTTTTAAACCATAACCTTTTAACCTTTTTTCTAATTTACGGCCTAATAACTTACTGTATTTCCAATGTTTCTAAGTCCATTACGACCATTCACTGCATTATGAGTTTTAACTGCTGAATATGATCTTTCTCTACTTGCAACTCCAGCCTGCAAATAAATGATGAGCATTATTATTTTATAGAACTTAAAGAAAAATTAAGCAAATTTCCCATCAAATATATTCCCTAATGTAATTTTTATTGTCATATACTGACACATATCTTTATATTCTTAAATTTTTATCTTTTCTTTTCATTGATGTCTGAATGAAATGTGAACAAATGCATCTGATTCAATTTATTCATTCAACTATTTCTCATTATACTAAATGATTTAAGCTTGAAAATTCTTCTCATGAGTGCGAAACTAATTTTGTTTGAATAAAAACCGTATAAGGGGTTAACTAGATGTTATTTTCTGCGCCGTCACTCGGTTACGAAAGCTAGCTTATGGTTGAAAGGATCAACGTGCTAACAACACGTTACCTTTATCTTTGTTGATGATCATTAACTTCTGCTGTATAGTGGAGTGAATATGAAACTGGCAAACAGCTGGCAGGCCTAGGCCCTTCATGGGCTGTTGAGCCATTGACAAACAAAAAATTATAAGGGGTGCTTTGAATTGTTGCTCGTATTTTATTCATTATACATGCATTAGTAGCACTGAAGAACAATGTGAACTATTTTTCTAACATGAAATATATCTGGTCAGTTTAGAAGAGTTAATAGCTTAATAAATAATAGAGTTCCTTACATACATACTATAGTAGAGTTCTAGTAAATATATTATACATGGTAGGAGTAGTACATAGAGACGAAATGGCGATTGAACACGTTCTTGTTTCTCTTTCTCCAACACTATCGATACAATTATTTATCAGCATCAGCTGTTCATAGAAAAAACTTCATTGGCTCGTCGGGAGGCATTATTTGGTGGGGTGGAAGGGGAATTCTATTACTCTTGAAGAAGTCAAGAAATTACAGACTTTTCGCGTCGTCGAATGAATGAAAATAAAGTTGAATAAAGTGAATTATTATCACTATTATTTTATTAAATATTCACTAATTCTCAATCATTATTTACATAGATAATTTCATCAGTGCTATAAAGTGCTGCTAATTTATGAAAAATATTCACGAATGCAATCAGTAATACCTTCCCATACAGATTGGGTTGACATTGACAAAAGGTGGTTACTATTCAAAGTAGTTAGTGAAAATAAAATGGTATTATATTATACAGCAACTCACATTATCTGTCGGCTGCGAGGAAAGTGTTGATATTGATCTTCGATGTGGTGTTGAAGCACTGGACTTAGTCAACAGAGAATGAGACAATGTGTTGGAGGATGATAGGTCACTAAGTTTTTTATTCCTCCCACTATCATATTTAGCAAGATACCTTGAAGGTAAATCTGATTTGTAACTGATCTTATCTATAGCAGTCTTTCTTGATAACGCTGAAGTTGATGTTGAGCTCAAGTAAGAGCCACTGTCATAGTGCTGGATATTACGAGGCTTCGATAATCTACAAAGAAATATTCATAATTCGAGTAGAATTCAATGACTTTGTGATAAAATAAAATATAAAATAATGTAGAGCAGACAATTGGCATTGTGTTCTCAAAGCAGAAGGGAAAGTGCTTGCCATCCAAGACCATCGATATCGATGATTGATAGTAGCCCTAGACAAAAAGGAACCACCGATATCTGTACAAATTAATTATAGTAACAATTTAAATCTGATCCTTATTGATACGTTCTATTATTTGGATAAAAGGAGAAGTTTCTTCAATTGATTGATAAATAAGTAATATATTTGACACAAGAGACATTGACCAACTCCCTTGAATTTTGGATTGAAAACATAAAAACTAGATGTTATTGTCTGGATTGTAAAACGATAATCTAAATAAAGTGCATTTTTATAAATCGGCTTACATTTTTCCCAAGTTTTGTTGGTAAAGCAATAATTTAAATTATATAAATTTTACAAACCTGGATATTACATCGGATTGGATGTTTCTACTACTTAAACATGATGAACCAGTGACTGACAGTTGAGGTTCATCAAATATTGACGAACTTCTCGTGTAAGCGTTCGAATACCTATAAAAGTTATGACGTAGTTCATTATCATATTAATAGAAAGCGTATACAAAGTTGAAAGTCAGTAAAGACGTTTGAATTTGAATGATATTATTTTTAAAAATGTAATTTTATAGCAAATTACTTGGCATAGAATGGAGAAGTTTAGTACTAGAGTAATGATTACAATTTTATAGAGTAATATCTCATGCTTTGAGCTACTTCCTAAAGATAGCAATCTTGAGCGACGGCTGCACGTCGATAACCTTGCTGATTGGAATAGTATAATGATTATTTATATGATAATATATGGTTATAAGTCTAGTGTTGTGACGGCTAAAGCTGCGCAGCTCGAGCCGTCGCTTAGGAATGCTACCTGCTTTATAGTACTAGACAGAGAGGCCTGAAAAAAGCCGACAATCTTATCTACGTGTAATTATATTGCAATTTATCAATTAGGTTTTTCCTCTTAAGGTTTCATGTTAATTGATATCCGATGCAAATATTATATTCTAAGCATCACAATTTATAATGTGTTCTCATGAAGTACTGCTGATGATGCGATTATTGTAGCAAGGAAAGGATATTGGAAAGGAAGGAGATTGTAATAATTCATTCTTATGAATAGGCTACTCACCGATTAAAGCTTGAGTACGAACTAAGAGGTGTATAGGAACTTTTGCTCACAGAAGTCATTGAATTGCCAACTGATGATTGATGATTCAATGAAATTGGCATCTTTATGCATCAATCATCGAGGATTTTTATTGTAATGTGCTGGAAAAGACAACATTATACATTAGATAAGATCTAGATTGAGAAGATGAATATCATTATTATATTTGAATTAATCACAGTTTTGACATTTCAAAATGAAATTTTATCAATGGCACTAAATTGAGTACAAAAAAATCTCATACTGAGAATTGCTCAACTAAATTGAGTTCTGCTGAAAAAAATATTGTTCCCATGTCGAAATAAAATATTATTTTAAATTTATCAACATATAACCACTGAGTTTATACAATTAGAATCTTATTGGATCCATCCCGGGGTTTTTCCTTTGTAATAGGCAGAATTAATTAATTTTCATGAATTATTGCTTGCATTCTGCTCTGGAATCACTTTGAATCGAAACAGAAGGTCTATTTCAAAGATGAGAGGTAGAAAGGACTTCCTAGTCCTAACTCCGCCTAATAAATATTTTTATTTCATGTCATTTCCTCCAAAAAAAATTTCAACTGTTATACTAGCAGTTGCCAAGTTTCATATCAGCAGTGATCATAGCTACATTAGTAAGGTCTATATTCAAATTGATATTATATAGATGAATGTCAATCAATGTATGTTGGTGTGTAGCCTGAACATAACTTTTTGCGTTTTGATGGATATTATTTGCCTAAACCACACGACAAAAACATTCTCACTATTCATAAAGTATAGTGAAAAAGTAGCTAGCTACTATTTTTTTGTAGTTGTAGTTAGCTCCTTTAAAAAAAGTAGTTGTAGTGTATTTTAGCTACTTATTGAATAAAGTAGTTGTAGTTGTAGCTAACTACTTTTGAAAAGTAGTTTACCCAACACTGAAAGTGGCACTATTTTCATTTCGACTGCTGGCAGCATTGAACAACAGCCATTTTTAAGGAATGTTCTCTCGACCAGACTATACCGGTCTGCGACTATGCAACTCCAGTCTGACGAATGGTCAGTACAAATACATACAGAATGGCTCTGTATTTTGCCTGATGACAATACTATATCATACGTTCTGAAAGGATTACTTGTAAATGTGATATTTTTCTGGAATATTCTGAATTTTTATTCATGCTAGATTTTTTACAATAGGCTATGTGCTTTGTTTAATTTGTTTTGTGAGCAAGTTTTGAGATTTGGGTAGCCAAAGTTTAACATAGCCTATAAGTTACTAAACAATCAGGCCACTCAACCTTTTCTCCAGATTAATTTTTTTAGCCTACAATTTCTATTGGTTAAAAATATTAATTAATGATTCAATATCCAATATTGCTTCCCTTTAATAATTAAAAGGTAACGTTTTAGCATATTTTGCCCATTACCTCAATAACAATTGAAGTTTCAAACTGGTTTCATTGGATTTCTCAGCTAATTTTACATGAGTTAGGAAATGTTCATTTTGGTACCGGTACTGTACCTTCATAAATCTTCTAAAAATGAAATAGAACACACTGAAATTGTGAACTCAACCCAATAGAATTCCTCTGAAAAATTAAAGATTATATAAAGCCACTGTTATCGCTGCAACAAAACATTTCTGGGGACATGTCATATGGATTTTTTCACTAATTTTAATTGTTGTAATCAGTCTGGGAAGTTTGACACCTTCCTCCTGTAACAACTATAGACCTATAGCAAATTTACCTGTTATCTACAAGATCATTAAACGAGCTGCCTACAACTAGCTAATAAACCACCTTGAAAGAAACAAACACAAACAAAAAATACGCATGGCTTCCGAAAGAACCACAGCACATCAACAGCAATATCTGATTTGTGTGACGAGGTTGTAAAATATTGGAAAAAAAGAATTGGCCTCAGGTCTATTTATCGATCTCCGCAAAGCTTTCGACGACCTTGATTGAGAAATTCTCAAAACTAAATTGAAATATATGGAAATCAGGGGAGTGCACTAGAATGGATCGAAAATTATCTGAAAGACAGAAGACAGTGTGTAGAACTAGATTAAAAAAAACATCAATAAACTCATGTAAGTCCTCATTCCGACTTTAGAGGGGTGTGCCTCAAGGCTCAATTCTAGGACCACTACTCTTCCTAGTATACATAAATGACCTTCAAGACAGGATGCAAGACAACAAAAAGTGTATATTTTTTGCAGATGACACAACTAGGCTATACTACTCCCTGCAAATAAAACTGAGACACAAAATAACCTTGTTGACTCAACACTTACAGAAGCAACTCTAATATGCAACAGAATGAGACTGCTGGCGATTCACAACAACAAAACAGTGCATATAAATTTTACTCCGAATCACCATTTACAGCACGTACAACGAAACAACACTGTGCAAACAATCGAGTGCACAAAATTTCTTGGAGTCATTCTAGACAATCACCTGTCATGGAAACAGCATATAGAGTGTACTTATATGTAAGAAAATTTCTTCAGCAACATTTATCATTGGGATAATAAGAAATATAACCGATGAAAAAATCAATAATTGCCTACCACTCACTATTTGTCTCAAACTTAAGATATGGTATAGCTGCCTGGGAATCAACTGCAAAAGAAAATCTGGAGAAAGTTCTGAAAATCCAAAAGAGAGCAATAGGAAATATACTAAGAACCAACTACATAGAACATTGCAAACCCCTTTTAAAAAAACAGGAATACTAACAGCAATCTCTATATATATATCTTTGAAGTCATCATCCTGGTCAAAAAATCAAACCCAATCTTGAGACAAGACAGGCATAAATATGGAAAAAGACAGAATCACAACATAGATTGAAAAAGCTCAGCGATTCTTCATCTTATGCAGGGGCATAGCCTACCTATATAACTTGCTCCCAGATAGTCTAAAACTAATAGAAAACGACGCGCTAACAAGATGCTTGAATAGGTACTTAATGGACCGACCCCTAAGTTACTACACCATTACCGAATATATTGAGGAGCATACTTACACAGTACACACACCTCAGGTAGCAGCCGGTCCCATGGTGAACTCCGCTCAAGGGACAATGACAATTCCCCAGTTAGCAAACTGCGGCGAAGACAACAGAAGTAACAAGTAACATCCTATATCGCTATATACCAGGTTCAAATGTCCTTATTGATACTGAAAAGTTAGAAGTTGTAAATAGTACAAGATTCCTTGGTTTAGAGATTGACAGCAATTTATCATGGAATAGGCATATCTGTAAGGTGATGAAAAAAATCTCCCCTGGTTTGTACGCTCTTAGACAAATGTCTAATAAATGCAGTCTGGAAACTATGATGGAACTATACCACTCATTAATACATTCCCATTTAGCCTATGGCCTATGTATTTACGGTAGCACGACAAAGAGAAATCTTGATAAAATTCTCATTCAACAAAAAAAATCTATTAGAATTATGCTGAATCTTAGAAGAATGGACACTGTTAAATTATTTTTCTCTCAGCTTGGCATCCTCACAATTTATGGGCAGTATGTATTTAATGTAATTATGTAAATTAGGAATTACCCTGTGGAAGAACTGCGGAATGAGACACATGGCTATGATACTAGATATGGGAGAATAACACAAAGACCTAGATTAGAATTTTCCAAGAAAAGGACGCACTACATGGGAGGAAAATATTTCACAATTCTCCCTTTAGAGCTACAGTCCATAGAGAGTACATCGAAATTCCGAACAAAACTCAAGGAATACCTGGTCTCATTGTCCCTTTACTCTCTGCAGGAATTCACTGATCAAAACAGAGGTTAATGACTGTTACTTATATGATGTTTATCTATATGATGTTTTTTATATATTATTAGAATTGACAACATTTATGACGCTTTCTTATTATAGGTTCTCCATGACTGTTCTTTATTGATTTTTATGTTTGTGTTTATTTGTTTGTATTGACACTGTTCTTAATGTATCTGTACATAACCATGAATAAGGATTTTCAATCAATCAATCAATATGGAATGGAGGCAGCAGTAGGATCATCTCAAAACATAAGTGATCACCATCAGTAATGTTATAACACGCCTTGGTTTCTATTTTTTTGGTATTGCCAGGTATGGTAGTATCTTACACGTCAAGGGTTGAGTTTGTTACAACAATCTATAAAAATATACATTACCTAATGATAGGTAACTAATAATACGGTAGGCCTAATTAGAAGTGCATGAAAAGCTGAATAAAATGACATGGGTTATATGTAAAAATAAGATAGATGAAGTAGGGGAATACCGAATACCTACCGTACCTAGATGAGATAGCATATAAGTTATGTCTAGGCCTAAGGTATTTTTTTCTGATCAAACTGGAGTTCCATTAGGCAACAGACATAATATTATGTCAAGTATTTGCAATATTTTCAATACCATAGATTGCAGTTGATGGGGTAAGAGGAAATCACTTAGGAATAGTTGATAAGTTTCAGTAGAGGAAAGATACGATAATTTAGGGAAGATTTCATCCTATTTCATTCTGACACACTTACTAAGCTTAACTTATGCACTATTCCAAAACAAAACCGTAAACTCACCTCCAACGAGCATTAGCAAATCATTAATGGCAATTTATAACTCACGATACGATACTTTTGCTTACACAAAAACCTTGAAATTAATCTTATATCTTATCCTCAACATTTTATAACCACTGTTATTCTCCTGTAACTGTAATTCTGTTCGACTGGTGGCAACTGGCAAGTACAGAAATAACTTAACCTACAAGCTACCCTACCAATCAGAAAGTTGTGAATACAAGACGGACTTTCCAAAATACCCAATATGGGGCTGCTGCTCAGAGGAACGGCCTTGGAGAAACGACCAAATTACCTAGTCATCAAGGAGATCCAATCAATTCATATTTATCGATCAATCATCTAGGATTTGTAGTTATGAAAGTCATGATTTGCAATAAAAGAGTTTCTAGGCCTTCATCATAATTATTTTATTACTTTTCAACGTCCGACTAGTAGACGTGCACCTAGCGCTAGCGACGACTTTCGATGCAATGCCGATTCTTGGTTAGCCCACAATTTTCCATGTTTTGATGCTGTATTGGAATATTTGTAGATTGTTTGTACCGAGTATGACATGATAATTCTAACTGAGCAGATCAATTGATTTAAAAATATCCAAGTTGAACACAATTTACTTGACAATTTTAAAAGTTATGAAACCAGCGACATCTATGGGCGCAGGGCAATGGCAGTTAGCGGCAGGAACTGCTTGAGCAAAGAAGATCACTCTGGCTAGATGGGAAAATTACTCTACAGCTTGGTCAATATTTGTTCAAAATGTATAAATTTGGTCTCAAATTGTATTGGAAATTTTTTTATACAATTTGAGACCAAACTTGTAATTTTTGAACCAATATTGACCGAGCTGGATGCATTTTTTCATCTTGCCCTTCTTTGCTCAACCAGATTATAGACTATTGCATAAAAAATCCACGTCCTAGTCCTAAAAACTCAGGTACTATAGTCGACCACAGATCATTGGAATGACCAAGGTCACGGAATTGCTGAGCCCTGTTGCCACTGTTGTCAACCCTCACCCAAACAAAACATCGCTCCTTCTCTCTCACACACACTCTCTTACTAGCTACCCCTAAGTACAAAGCGGCATCACTGGAGGGAGAAACAGGGAGTGGTGTCAGAAGAATTGGTTGTCCTTGGTCATTCCAATGATCTGTGGACGACTATAATAATGTTTTTTCAATAAGTATAACTGATCCTACGCTGGAACAGTAGATTGATAGTGTTGGAGAAAGAGAAAGCTGGAGAACAAGAAAGTGCTGACGCACCCGCCAATTTTTTGTTGGGCACTACCAAACATTTTTTGTGGCACTACCAAGAAAAAACTTCTCACGTCACATGTCTGCCACGTAGGGCTGAGTTATTATTTATTGATAATATACGATCATATCCCGATTCCCTCTCTTGATATTTCCCAATGGGAAAGACGACTCAAATACCACCAAACTAGACCTACGGTAGCTCCAGCACGCCAAAATGGGAGTGAGACAAAGTATTATTGCAAAGTTCGATACTTTTGCTGGTTACCCTTACATTGAATCTAATGCTTGGCCGGCCTGGTTGGCGCAGTGGGCTAGGGCGTCACAACCTTCAGTCCGCTAGCACTGCCGCAGGTCTGGGTTTAAATCCCAGTGGCATGGCTGTTTTTCGCCTCATCAATCACCTTCGCATTCAACATCCATTACCCACGCACAAGCTAAAATGCTTATGTGGGCATCACCGCAGTAAAAAAATAATCATAAAAAAAGCTCAAATGTCTGTAGCCTATTCAAACCAGTTGTATTATATCCAAGTTCAGTAATAAAAGCTTATTATTAATAATTGCTGAATCTCTGAGGCATGCTATTAACTTGTGTATTTTGAATGGTGAATTAATCCCCCAAAGAACTTAAATTTTCAATTATCAAACTACTCTACAAGAATAAAGAGGATAGAAAAGATGTTAAAAATTATCGCCCTGTTGCACTGCTCACTATTTTTTCTAAGATTTTTTGAAAGGGCTGCTTTTAATCAGATTACTAGTTTTTTTTTCTTGAAAGTAACTCCATACTTCATGAGAAACAATATGGTTTCCGAAAGGGTTTCTCTACCATGTCTGCAATTTTTGATGTTGTAACGGACGTGTTGAGGGCCATTGGCCTCTTCTGTGACCTCTCCCGAGCCTTCTACATGGTCGACTATGAATTGTTACTGAAGAAGTTGGAATTTTATGGATTTACAGGAAAGCAGGAAAGGCAGGCAGGTTTTTCAATTCATATCTCCCTGGAAGATTTCAGGCGGTCAAACTGCGACAAGTGAAGGTGGCGGTGTAGAAACATCAGAATGGAGAAGAAATCTAAGTGGGGTTCCTCAGGGTTCGATCTTGAGTCCTGTGCTATTCAATATTTCTATCAATGACTAGCCTCATAGCATTGACTCTGACCTCATTCTTTACGCAGATGATACCTGTTATTGTGAAGGGTAAGGTAGAGACGATGATGAAGTCCAGCAGAAATCGGTGCAGGCTCTTAACCAGCTTAGCCAATGGTTCAGCTGTAATCTTTTAAAATTAAATTTGAAAAAAACATTAAGTTATCTTTTGTTTATAGTAATAGGCAGAAATTCATGGAGTATAACATCTCACACAGGTATCCCACTAGACATAAAATTATTACCCTGCAGTCCCCTACTCATAGACTTTCACTTTTGCAGGGGGGACCACATTATATGGGACTTAGGATTTTCAATTGCTTGACAGAAGAACTAAAAGATTCATTGAGAGAGTGCTCTGATATTTTCTCAAATTCTCACTGAAATATAGGAACCCTAATGATGTCAAAATCATAGAAATTTGACTCGATTTGATTTTGAAATGAACAAAATTCTTCCCTCAATGGAGGAAAAAACCCACTATTTAACATGTCGTACACCTTATGAGCTATGCCCATCAAATGTGGTTTTATGCGAGGAAATAATAATAATATAAACCCTCCCAACCAAAATATTTATTGACCTGCTGTATTTTTTTAAAACAAGGCTATAACGATATTCTAGATAACCTCACCACCCACAGTAATTTCAAGAGAAAGAAACAACGATTTCTGTTTCTATAAACAGAATAAGTGATAACTACAGGACATTGCTGCTGTAGAGTATTTCCAAAGATGTAGGAATATTATATGTATATATTTCATAGTATATATTAACGATTTACCCTTGAATATTGACTCAGCAACTAGATAGGGGTTTCTCTTTGCAGATGATCTGGCATTGGGAATTCAAGCTGAATCGGAATTAGAGTTAAACCAGTTACTAATTAGTAGTACAAACATTGTTACCGATTGGTGTTAGCTAATAATCTCACTCTAAATGAACGAAAAATCTGTGATATTAATTGTAGTTATAATAATAGCATTAATAGGCTACCTACAAGTACTAAGTCACTCAAGTTTCTAGGAGTATTTCTTGACACCAAACTCAATTGGAACTCACATATAGAATATTTGAATAAAAAACTATCTAAAGGCCTTTATTTATTAAGAAGATTACGGGGAGCAGTAAATCTTGATGTTTTGTTACATGTGTACTATGCACATATATTTTCATTGTTATCCTATGGTATTTCTGTATGGGGATGTTGCTCAAGATCTATTGAAACTTTTAGACTTCAGAAAAAAGCAGTTAGAATTATCATGAACAGGCCACAAAGAGCTCATTGTAAGCCTTTATTAAAATTCCTTAGATTGTTGACATTGCCTTCTATATATGTTCTAAGCTGAATGAGGTGGCAACATGAGGTGGCTCATGTTCATGAAAATAAAGGAGACTTAGTAACAAATAATGAGGTGCATAATTATAACACTCTGGTATAGGTATGACCTTCGAACTGACTATCTTCAATTTGCCAGGTCTCAGAAAAGTTGGCTCTACAATGGCACAAAATTATATAATTCTCTCCCAATAGCATTTAAAAATCTTTCTTTAATTGTCTTTAAAAATACTGTTAAAAACATGTTACTAGAAGAATGTATCTATAGAGTTGCTGATTTTTATGACATCAACTACCAAAATGATATAGGCTAATGAGTTGAAATTAAGACGATGAACTGTGAAACCCTGTTTGTAAAATATTTGACTGTATTCTTTTTTTATTGTGAATTTGAATTATGACGTTGACCATGCATTGTTAAAAATGTTTCATGTCAATAAATGAATTTCTATTTCTATGTGAAACAATTCTGTTAATATTTATCAAATTGATACCGTATACGTATATGATACACCCAAGTTACTTACTTTCAGTTTTCAGACTTACCGTAGCTCGTTAAAGCGCCGATAATAATCGCCTATATTTTGATTTCTAGTTTCAATTTTTCTGCTATTCCGACTATCCGCAAATCCACTGCAACCAACTCATCGATGAGAACCTTCTTGTTCAAGAAAACTAGGTTACAAAAATTCACGGATAGTGATAATAATCAAACAAACTTTTAACAGAATTTTCATGTAATTTATAATGTACGGTATCAATTTTTCATTTATTTATAGACCAAGAGTAATAGTTTGACTACTAAATCTATTTTGGGATATTTGTTTCTATATATAGCCTATAATACATTTTTTGCAATTGAATGGGTTTCAAGCGTGAAACATTGGTTTCCTTAATGGAAATAATTCCGTTTAGTGAGCGGAACTGTAGTCTACTTGTTTAATCTTTGAAAACACGTTAAAAACCTGAATGGTACTTTAAAATGTGTTGTCATTTATTATAGTTATCAATCATCAAAGTTGCAGCGACTGCACATAAAGCGCATTGCGGCGATTATTGTCAATACAGATACTTTCAGCTTTCTACATTGTTCAAAATTAATCATTTTTCATTACCATACAAAATTAATTTAATACCGTTCAATAACACTTTCATAGTTGAAAAAATTTCAATGTGGTATTAATAATTAGTAAGAATAATTCATTGTCAATCCAGGAGCCTAGCGAAGCGAACACACTGTGTAGGATATTGAAATGGAAAAGGTCCATTAATAACCGGTTATATTAGTGAATCTTAAGCTGTTATCTTTCAATGTTATCAACTTTATGCACGTATTCCTAAAATAAAAAATAATTTATTCACTTTAGATAGTTATTTAGTAAATAGCCTTAGCCTTATTTAGTTATTTAAGTGTAGCCTATATTAGCAAGGCTCCAAAGGAAGCCAGCCCCTACTTGAAAGTATAGAAACTCAAATATTTTTGTACGCTGCGCGCCAGTGTGCGCCTTAGTTTTGGAAAAGCACACCTTAAGACCCAAGAGGTAGAAGCAGAAGCCTTACAGCTAATTATTTTTCACTTCCAATGAATTTTTGCATAATCTTAGGCTACAATGAAAAAAAGCAGAATTACTACAATAATATCAAAATTTAATTGAGGAAATCTACATTTCAAAACAAAATAGAAAAAATGAAGATTACAAAACAAAATAGAAAAAATGAAGATTACAAAACAAAATAGAAAAAGATAGATGAGAAGACGGAAGAGTGTTTTCATAAAAAATAAATGTACAAATTTGTAAGTTACATATTACACAATATAGTTAATTTCAACATAAATCTCTATTAGGATGTTGACTTTCAAAGTTAGAACATGTTAGCTTTTGCAATTTGCAGTTGCTGGCAACTCTTATAGTTCGCTAGTTTAATTATGAATATCCATATAACTTACAGGCTGAAATCAATCAGATTCTGCATCATCAAATTGTCCTTCAACAGGGGGAGAAGCTGTTGAATAGCATGGTTTACGTCGAGAAGTTTTCAATTCAGGAATAAAATAATGAGAGTAATGGTAAGGGTCGAACAAATCATCCTCATCTGGTTCAACTTCGGATTCCCAAAACGATTCCGAAGATATGGTATGAACGTCTTCTTCACAGTTTACAGGTGATAACGGTGGTTCAGACTGTGTGGAATCTGACAAAAACTCATTATCTTCATTGATTGCACATTCCACGTAAGGACGATAACCAAGCATCCTGGTCAAACCAAATGTTTTTCGTAATTCATTTAGAAGCTTAAGATAACACATGCTGTTTGGAAAAGAGCTGCTATCAAAATGATTATTTTCAATGTCAATCGCCTCAAGATTTAATTTCAACAACACTTCAGGTATTTCAGATACAGAGTTGTAGAATAAATCAATACATTTCAAATTTCCCAATTCCTTGAAACTTTCAGGCAAATCTGATAAATTATTAGATTGGAGTAACAATATTGAAAGGTTAGTTAAATTTCCGATCTGGTCTGGAAGCAAGTAGAGTTCATTGTTCGAAATATTACAAAACTCAAGATTTTTTAGACAGCAGAAGCTATTAGGTAACCAGCTAAGATGGTTGTCTTGCAAATCTAACATTTTCAAGTTTTCGAAAACTGCGATTTGATCAGTAAGACTCCTCAAAGAGACTCTGGCAAGTCTCAAAACTGACAAATGTTGCATATTCATTATTGAGGAAATAGGCATCTTTGGAAAAAAGTTAAGATTCTTTGAAAACATTTTTCTATCATTACTGAAGTCAAGTTCTGTGAGGTTGGGAAACAATTGCAGAATCTCAGAAAAATTTTCTATCATTTCACAGTTTGATAATGTCAATTTTTTCAATGATTGCGAAATGTTTAACCCTCGTGACATTCTTAGTGAATCAATTAGTTCATCAATACCTTTTTCAGTTTCATACTTGAAACAAATGTTTTCGGAAATATCCAATTCCTCTAGACCCACACGCAAGAATCTTGAAAACAAACACTCAGGAAACGAATCTATTTTGTTGTTGCGTACATCGAGAACCTGGAGTGAAGATAGACAATCCATAGAACGCAGATTTTCTATTCGGTTATCAGATAGAAATAGATGTTTCAATGCAAAGAAGCCATGCGCTAAGCAGTAAGGTACACTTAAAAGTTGATTATGAGAAAGATTCAACCATTCCAGTTTTTTTAACGAAGAGTAACTTAAAGGAATGCTAGACAGGTTGTTATCGGACAAATCGAGTCTCACCACATTTATGAATGGAACATCGGGTAGACTAGAGAGCCTCACACCTTTCAGCACGACTGTATTTAATTTGAAAAAATCATTTTTTGAAAGAGAACGGAACACTGGCCCTTCAGTAGCACTTAAGTTCTCAGAACCAGCGTTTACTGCTGCAGATTCATCAACTTCACTTAGATGTCCAAATTCATCACAATTGTTTTCAACACTGTTCTTCATTATGAATAAGTTTTCTTTCGAATACACATTCAAAAATAAAAAAGTGACAAGAATGAGCTTTTAATCTCATAAACTGCAAAATAGTATAATTAGTTTACAACTCAGATTAGTTCACAGTTCAAGATCCAAGTTACTGAAAGACTAACAAAACAACTAACATACATAAACATAACCAAAAAATACATTTCAAAATTAAAGGGACGTTTCCCCATACCACAGCTGAAACGCTGCGGGCAGCGCGCCCAGTGTACAAAAATGTACTAGTTGTCTGAAGTTTCCCGTTTCATTATTTTATTATCCTATATTCTTGTTTACTAATTCATTTAATCACGAATAAACATTGGATTTTTTTATAATTATTACAAGTTTCGGTACCGCTGTCATGTAAATCAGTCAATCACAGCTCTTGTTGCTCAAACTCTAGGACAAGACAAGACGGGTGGCTACTGCAGCTACGATAAACAAAAAGGCCGATATGTCATAGTATCGAAAAACAAAAAGACTGACACCACGTAGCATCCACAAGTACCGTTACTCTAGGCCAGCGGTTCCCAACTGGTGGTTGTGGGGGTCCGCGACATATAAATCGGAAATTTATTATGGTATAATTTGAATTGAATAGGCCTACTATTAATAGAAAAGAGATTTTCTCTATAGTAGTGGATAGGAGGAGGATAGGACACAGTCTGCAACTACTAAGGGTGTGTGCAGTCTGAAACCGCTATAGGAGAACGCAATCCGTAACTGCGTGAGGATAGGACTCTCCTAAGATTCTTAGGCACACGTCTATGAATCTTGGGACTCTCCTACTAATCTCCTACAAGATATATGAGGTTAGAATCCACTGCAACTGGTTGGATGATTGCTTCTTGAGGAGAACAGTTGTGATTGGATCCGACTGTTTGTCTTTGTTGTCAGTCATTTTGGTCATTTGCATGTAGGAAAACGGTCCTACGATTTAACACAGAAGCAGTCCACCATCTTTTTCGCACACAACCGATGGTCCTTACGTTCTGCAGAAACCCAGGGCCGTATTTCTAAATAGGCTAAGTAGGCTACAGCCTAGAGTGGCAAGTTTTCAAGGCGGCAAATTGGAAAAAATTTCGAAAGATAAATTACATTTTCTATACGATTTCTGAATTTACTTTGAAAAACATGACCTACTAGTAATTCTTAGACCAATTCCTATGCCATCTTGTTCTATACAGCCCCTTTTGTATGATAGAATGTGATTTTAAGTTTTTTTTTGGGGGGTGTTAGGGTTTTTTTAAAAATCGCTGTAGCACATGAATCACTGAACATAGAAGTGTGAATTTGGTCTAAAATTAAAGAGAAATGAATATTGCCAAGAGCGATTTGGAATTACGGATGTAAGTGTTTCCAATTCAAATAAGTTACTAGCTTTCAAAGTAATGGCTAATTCCTGTGAAAAAAATATAGAGTTTCAAATAAATTGTAACTTGGAAACAGTTGATGATACAGAGATGTAATTGGTCTCAATCTCTTCCAAATTTTGTTCTCTAGAAAAAACACGATGGATTTTTTACGTCCGACGCTTGGTTTGGCTACAATTCACAAAAAAGTAAAATTTTGCACCTTTCACCCCCCTCCATCAAAACCCCGATGCTCAAAAGGGTGTAACTTTTTACCAAACAATAAAGGTGTTGTATAGAACAAGTTGGCATAGGAATCGTCCTTCCTCTTTGGATGTTGAGGTTCGGTCTTTTTTTTTAACTAATTGCACCATACTATAAAGTCTACGAGATATTTCTTGTTAAAAGCCCATCTATATAAATATATCTTACTACTGATTTGGCTCAGACTGCCGCTTACCCACATATTCCCCATAACAACTCGGAATGAGCAAAGTATAAGCCTCAAGGAGGCAGCAAATTTACATTTAGCCTATAGGCAGCATACTCCTAAATCCGGCCCTGCAGAAACCAAAACCTACCCAAAGGTAAATTATTACCGGCTTGTGCTCCAAGCATAGTGTTGGGGATGGGGAAACTAATAATGCATGGAAAATATGCACTGAGACAATGTAGAATGAAAAATGGGACCATTTTACCACCATTAGTGGAAATGCTTTGATTACACTATTATTCATATACTATTCCTAACTTATTGCTTCAAAATGAATCAATATTATATCATTTTTTATTATTGAGGCTTTTAATAAGATATATTCTGGATTGCCTAGATTATTATTCAAGATCTTATGGTGATGAGTCAACTAATTAACCATTGGTAACAAATTAGAAAAATGACTACCAACTATAACCTTCAATTCCAAATGGCTTTCCAAGATATTCAGGAAATAACAAATGATTTAATATTAATGTAGAGGTATTATAAAAAATTGATTTGTGTCTATATTGATGAATTTGGTTCTAAATTGATCAATTCATATGACATGAAGTTGGATATTATCTTATTATTTGGGCTTTAGCTTTACCTAAACAATAGTCTTATTGTTTGATGTTGAAAGTATTTTCAAAACACATTAGACTTTACAACCTTATATTTGGCTGCTTGCCATATTATTGTCCCTGCCTTCCAGCTCCACTGTCTTCTGAAGCCTGCTTAACTGTCTTGGCATTCTGTGTGGGTGCACTGCTGCTTTCATGGCTCATCTTGGTGTGCTCATAGATTCAATTAGAGTACAAGTTCAAGGCTGATGGCACAAGATTTTCTAATTCTCCTCTTTCCAATCTCTATATATAAAAGCAATTATGTATCATTTTAACTCACCAATATTCGCAAGTGGGAGGTCTATCTAATGGCAAATAAAACCCCCTGTGGATGGGGGGGGGGGGCAAATGAAAATGTGCCCACAGTATCCCCTGACTTGATCATAAGAGGCAATAACTGAAAAGAGAACCTTATCAATTACCACAATTCAAACCAACCAAAACCAACTCCAGATAAGTTGCATGGCCCTCAAACCCATCAGAGCAGGTTCCTCAATCTGAAATGGGTGCTTCAGGAACACAGGAGGTCTTGTTGCATTCTCACAAAGAGGATACCTTCTCAACATTGATATATTGAAATTAAAATAAAGCCCATTATTTTAATCGGATTTGGCAATAGAAGTTACTCTATTGTTTATTCTATTCATATGAAGAATGTTCATTTTATTAAATTGTCAAAACTATTCTTGAATTTAGCCCTTGGCTATATTTAGCTATTGGAATACCAAGATAAATATTGAAATGCTTAACTAGGTATAGAATAATTGGATGAAATAATGCAACAATATTAATGAACTGATAATTATTACATTTCATTAATAATAAGGACAAACAAAAATTTATTTCCTGAACGATGGTACTCTAATTTCCAATAAGATTTTCACTAAAAGTTCTATTAACAATGATCAAAGTTTTTGGTTTTGCTTTAAATATGTTAACCGGCACTATCTCTGATATCCATTGGAAGTATGTTGTGAATCTTTGGTCCTAGGTATTTGACAGTCCTCTGGGCGGCTGTTGTTGCCATCCTGGGAACAGCCAGATCAATATTCCTCCTGCATGTACTGTGGTTATGGTCCATGTTGATAAATAACTGCGTTTTTTTTCTGGTGAATGTAAGTAGTCTGTGGATGTAAATTTGTCTAATGCTGAGTAGGTGGAGCTCCACAAATAAAGAATCTGAATATTTCTAATTTCTTAGAAATGAATTCATAATTTCTTAAAACATGCAGAACAATGAAAAGCTATCAACCTTCTATCTAGTGGATCTTCATTGCAGAGAACTGGTTTTATTCTAGTAGATATTAAAATGAAATTACAGAATTCTCAAATGACTGTTGGAATGGAATCTGTGGTAAGTCATCACTTTCATTTGAGCGGAGGCTGTTCCATAAGTTTTGAGTGACTTGTGGTTGGACGAACAATTTTATGGCTGGGAAAATTGATTGGAGCACAATTCTACTCCTTGTCGCGATTCAGGGGCTTGAAATCCGGTGACTCCTTTTTCCATCATTTTGGTTGTGCTTTGAACAGCTGGATGGCCCTGGCAGTTGGGTTGGGAACACTGAAGTCGCAGACTTGCTGCTTGCCACTTGTAGACTTGTAGTACACATCTGTCTGTACTGTCTGTACACTGTACTGTTCATGTACTGTACAAAATTCAATCGTCATCGTCACATCACTTTATTTGCTTATAATTTCATAAGTTTCGTATCTTTTACTTCATAACTGTCATCATGGCTGCTCTTGTCAGACACACTTTAATTTCAACAAAAGGGACTGTTTCTTTCTCTCATAATGGTAAGTTGATAAAGAAATTTGTACCTATATTCTTAAACTACCGAACTTAAAAATAATCTCAATGCCGACTGCCTACCATCTAAACCTGACAGACCTGATCTTTCCTAACCTTTCATGATTAGGGTCAATTAGGACTGATCAATGATTTTGTAGCTATCAATGATTTTAAAAACGCCTTTATTGGCTACTATACTAATGAATTGTGGCGCTAGAAAATTGTTTGGAACCTGAAGCGACCAAATTGTTCCCCCCAACTTATAGATATAACTTCCAAAGTATTTTCTACTCAGCATTGAATAGAAGCGATTATAAATGTCAAGAGTGTTGAAGTAAATAGACTGGCCTGTTACAGATTTTTAAAAAATATATCCCATAATTTATTTCCAAGTAGCCTACTGGTTACTTAGCAGCTTTTTCAATCCAACTCCATGCATGTACGGTTTGATGCATTTACGATGTACCTTACCAACTAGTTCAACACATAACCATGTGTTGAAAAAAACATTATTAATCAATATTAACGGTGAATTAGACCTGCATTTGAAAGCTTAGCGAAACATGTTGACTTGGACGGAGGTGCATCAATACAATACCAGACATCGAGAGCTAATTGATACCCAGGGTATGCCTTCACAGATCACAGGTATGCTTCAGGAGTTCAGCGCTGCAATACTTCAATAGGCTGCCTGCAGGAGTGAAACAGTTGGACCTGAGAGCTTTTGAGAGTTGTATCGAAGTACTTGAAGAACAAGGCATATTATATTGTTGTTAATCATCATATGTGAATGATGATTTGTCCGAAATGCTGTCTTGCTAAACATGCCTTGTGTTTGTAAATGTGTATTTTGTGTTTATTGACGCCATCGATCCCGTACTACGGGTAAAGGATGCAGAATTTGGTATAAAGGTATAAAAAAGTTGTCACTCGATATGGTGAAGTAGGATCTTATACTTCAAAATTCTGAACGCCTTAAATTAGAGTGGCAATAGCTGAGAGCGATGGAGCGTGGGCCAGACGATTCCTGGTCTCTATCCCAGTTGATGACACAGATCTCGATCACAAACCGCTGCGCCACTCCCGTCTTCCGGATTACACGTCAGTGTTCGAACTGACTGCACAAGAGGTAGTCGTCATTAATCATAATCACCTCTCTCCTTACCAATGCACTAGCCTAGAGCATTTGTGGGGATCGCCCGTAAAAAAATGAGTTTGCATGGATTGAGTTGATATGAACTCAATTTTAGTCTCATCCGGCAATATTAACCTGGACATGTCACATTGACCGGTTGTGCGGTCTGAGAACTCTTGTTCCTCAGGAATATTTAAGATTTTCCTTCTTTGGGTTTTTTTAGAGCTTGATCCAATATGGTCTTATTCTGTGGGGCGGAGCGGCCAATACTGTAGGAAAAGTTAATTTTAATCAGTGAATGTTCAGGTGTGATGAACTTTCAATTCGGTCATACTCTAAACTCACATGTTTATGTTTAACTTCAACTCATGTGCTAATAAGTGAATCAACAAACTTTATTAGAAATAATTGACAGTTTAATAAATATGCTCGATGAGTATACATGTCTTAGGAAATTAACAAAAGTTTATTGAGTTGAATAGGAAGATTTCTATTATAGAGAATAAGACTTCCTACAATACTGCCAGGGTGCTGCTGATTCAAAAAAGAGTAGTAAAGCTTATGGAAAATGCTGACTACCTTGCTCATTGTCGTCCAATATTTATTTCAATGGAAGTTATGACTGTGTTCAGCCTTTATGTCATGCAACTTCTGGTTAGGGTTAGGAATGAATTGGATGATCTTGAATGTAGGTCTGAGGTACACAGGCATTTCACTAGACAAGAATGTCATCTGAATGTTCCTTTCGTCAGGCTGAAAAAACTGCAACGTCATTACAGAATATTGTCGATTAAGGCCTTCAATAAACTACCTGTTAGTGAGAGATATGAATCAAGCCCGCTTCAAAACAAAAGTTGAAAAATTTCTAATAGAAACCCCATGATATAGTGTAGAATAATTTTTCAATTTGCCTGAGGATGTGATAAATAATTACGAGTACTTTGAATAGTGATTGATGTGAGTTATGTGTATGAATTCATCATTGGATGTTCAGTTGATTCATATCTATTTTTATCCTTGACGACACCTAATGTACATTGCAATGTATTTATTGGTGAATCAACATTTTATTCTATTCATGTAAATCACTTGCGAGATTGGGGCGTTTGGGTTGGTTGAGATTTTAACATCTACTCAAGAAAAACTTTCATTGCTTGTATTGTTTTAGAAAATAACATTGATAATAGAAGAGCCTAGGCAGGCACAAGCAGAGAAGACATGCCGTTACTATAAAGTGTCCTCCCAGCTTGCACGAACTTCATAACATAGACATAGGAACTGTTATTTTACAGAAGTCTAGAATTTGGATACAGAATTCTAGAATATCTTGGAATTTTACGGAAAAACTAAGAACACATATTTTGGTTTTTATTGGCTCGTTGAATACTAAAGTGATACTGAATCACTATTTTTTGGGACTTTCTGTGTTATGGATACAGTATTCTGTATTATTTGTACGACCTAGCCTACTAGATTATACTCGGCAGATGAATGGCGCTGGAATGCGTCGCAGTTGAGTGTTTCAATCTAAAGCTTAGCGTACTATTTTCATCTTGCGAATGATGACAGTTATTGACCTATCGTAATTGAATATCAATCAATTGGTTTGTTGCATTAAATTAATGCCAACTATGTGATTGATACGTTACTATGCCAGATATTTATAGATAAGAATTCTGGCTATCGATATCTTGGCGCTCTGTCATTGTATGCTCTGATAATATTCTATTTTGAAATCAATCTACAAAGTATGTTCGATCACCATGGAATTTATCGAGTCAAAGTTGACAATTCCAGTAACTAATGTACCGTAATAGGAACTAAATTCATGTTTTGCTTAACTGAGACCTGTATCAGAAAAGTCCCAATTCACATGTCACTGAGTGAAATGTAACTTTGAATTCACTAGTAGTCCAACTAGTAGAGGCGCTTCTAGAAAGTCACAAGTAAAATTAATGGACAGGGTGACTCGATTATTTCAAATGTGTAAAATTCATATTTTAATATTAAAAATATCTTTTGATCTCTCAAACTACAGTAAGTTACTAGAGATTTTTTCTTCATGTATTTTAATGGAATACTAGACTGTTGAAATTCCGAAAAGGATTTTGACAGCTTCGTACTTTCCTTCTTAAATAAGTAGTTGCATAGTCATAGTCTGCAAATAATCTCAGAAACTGTTCTGTGCTACTAGAGTAGGGAAGTTCATTAAAAAATGTAATTTTTTATAAAGTATCCTATAGGCTGATGATGATTAATAACCCTATTCATCAAGTAAAAAAACAGACGCAGGCATAACGACTGTATCCGATAAAATATGTTTCTGCTCTAGAAAAAAGAGGCAATAGATGCTTTTGCAAGTGTAAAGAACGACAAAGTGTATATCTAGGTCACACAATAGTTTTCCTGTCGGTGCCCTGAAGATCTTCAACAGGATGCCAGTGAGTCTCCGTGTGCAGGAAGTGAATATATTTGAGAGGGTGCTTCGGTCAAAGCTTGTGAACCTGCCACTTTACTCCATGAATGAAGAGGCATTCCGGAGTTTGTCATCCGTCTCAATCTTGTGTGTCTGTAAAAAAAGTTTGATCTAATGACGCAATCTATCATCCAGCAAGAGCTGAATAACTGAATCTAACCAGCTGACTGAGCCGCCTTTATTTTTGTTGCAATCTCAACAAATTGCAGTGAGTATAATCTAATGGATCTATAGTCTGTCCGAGCAAAGAAGTCATTCTATCACGATGGAAAAATTACTCCAGGTCGGTCAATATTGCTTCAAAAATTATTGATCTAGTCTCAAATTATAGAGTAGAATGTTTTCTACAATATGAAACTAAATTAAAAATTTTTGAAGCAATTTTGATCGAGCTGGAGTCATTTTCCCATATTGCCAGAACGTCTTCTTTGCTTGTACAGGTTAGACAGACTATACCTTATACCATCTTACGCATATGTATACTGCATAATATTATGAATATTGCTCAGCTCATGTGGAAATACACGAATGACATTTCGTAAATGAAAAATGAATTTCTTCACTGTTATCGGAATAATTCGATTCTCTTGCAATATTTTTACGGCACTACAGTGTAGATCATATTAAAACTTCAAAAGTATTATTTTTCATAGACATGTTTCGAGCTTGAGCCCATTTTCAACGTGACTAGAATAATACTAAAATAACTAGAAATACAAGATCAAATTGAATATGATTCGAAATATGTTATAAATCTTATGTACTTACATCAAAATTAGGTTTTTAATATTTTTTCTAAAATTGGATTAGTATTAAAATTATCTTCATTTATTATTTTTTCGCCATTCAAATTTTTTCCTATATATATTTCAAATTCTTATTTTATATTCAATTTCATATTTTTGTTTCCAAAGCTTAATATTATCATATTTGTTTTAATATCTCTGTAGCTGTGAATTGAATCAAAAGATGTTCAGCAAAAGCTGATTTTTGTGTGGTATTTCTAGATTTTAAAGCCTGAACAGTGAACATGTTTACGAAATCTAGTTTGAAAGCTTCTTCTCGTTTGATCCACATAAAATTTATCGCAATCACTACATATCAATTTATAAACTCCAGATTTTTTGAAACAAACACTCTAGATTTCTTGAACATGTTCAGGCTTTAAAATCTAGAAATACCACACAAAAATCAGCTTTTGCTGAATATCTTTTGGATTCAAGTCACAGCTACAGAGATATTAAAACAAATATGATAATATTAAACAATATTTAAATTTATATTTTAATCTTGTTTAGTTATTTCAGTATTATTGTAGTCACATTGAAAATGGGCTTAAGCTCGAAACATGTCTGTGAAAAATAATACTTTTAAAGTTTTAAAAAAGGGTATTTGATTTTTTCATTTTATTTATCAGTTATTGTACATAGCCCTAAGTTTAAAGTTTAATTTTCCAGATCATATTAACTTATACTTTTTGCAAAATGTTGTTACTGATGTGTGATGTCTGGTATCTTTTTCCTTGAATCAGATGAAATACTGTGCACATTTTGCAATAGTCAGATATCTCAGTTAAATACATTGATAGTGAAAAGTATGTATAATCCATTAAAATATTGATTTTTCAATTATCCATCAAATTGACTTGAATAAATTCTGTCATTTTCATAAATTTGTTGAATTCAACGATAAATTCAGTCAACTAAAACTATAGAAGTTGATAGCATGTTACTTAATCATGTTCAGAGTACTAGTGCATCCACTTCCTGATATTGTTTCATCAAATTTAATTGGTACTATCTGTAGTCACGTGAATCAATAAACAAGCATTTGGTCTATTGCCAAATGGGAAATAGGTTTATCAATAAGCCATCAAATCAAAAACATTCTACATGTGAACTGGGGGCTAAATATTGTGAAATGCTCAAGAGTGATGCCAAATTATTTGAAATTGTTCAATAATAAAACAATCTAAACTTCACCTATTACAAAACAATTCATTTTTCAAAATAAATTTCACAACGAACTAAATTCATCGTTAATATTCATTTCCAACTTTCAATTTTCATAAAAAACAGAGGATCAGTCCACTCAAATGATTGCAATTGATGGTTACAGCAAAATTCCTAAGAAATTAACTATAAGAAAGCACAAGTATGAGTCAAACTGAGCTCTTAATAACTCAACAATGTATTTCTTCAAGCTTTGTATTGTTTAATGTTAGAGTAATAAATTTCTCTTACTTGGAAATATTATTCTTACCCCAAGTAAAGAGATTTCTAATAATAATAATAATAATAATATTGGAGTCTTTATTCAATTAGATTTCAAAATATAATTCATAATAGGCTTGTGAGTAAGCAATGCCAATCTTGTACAAAGTCAAATAATTTATCTGCAATTTGGTAGATTCATCTCTTTGTTTGAACTCTGCACTAAATAAAGTTGCACCAAATGCGTGCTATGGTCACCATGAATGGATGAATGAAAGAATTGATTTATATTCAATTATGAGTAGAGCTGAAAAGCTTTTTTCTCACTCATATTGACAGAAAATACAAACTTATATCTACATAACTAGAGCAAAAAATAAAAATTATAAATATAATACATCTTCGTAATAAATAACATAAAAAGCATTTTCAAGTCAAGCCATACCAATTTAAAGAAACTTATATTAAAAAAATTATTGTTCTTCGTTTGAAATATACAGTAACATACTCTTATATAATAGCATTACATACAGCTTTTTTTTTGCTGCGGATGATGCCCACATAAGTATTCAAATTTAGGACTTCCTAGTCCTAACTCCGCCTAATAAAGGATATTTTCATTTCATTTTATTTTCAAATTTACTTGTACGTGGGTAATGGAATGTGCAAGGGTGATTTATGAGGTGCATAAACGACCATGCCTCTGGTGGGATTTGAACCCACGACTGGGTAGCGCTAGCGGACTGAAGGTTGTAACGCCCCAGACCACTCGGCCAACCCGGCCGGCCAGTATTTGATTTACTATTCTTTTTTTTTTTTGTTTTTTATACAATAGTAGTAGAATAATATAATTATTTATCTAATATTATAGACTATTTAACAGACATGATATTGTAGAATTTAAAGAAATGCACATGTCTGAAGTAAAAGGAAGAGATGTAAATAATTGTAAAAACTAAATAAATCAATAGACAAATCAAACCTAAAAACGAGATCTCAATTTAACCCTTCTCTCAGCAGTTTCGCAGTTTAACCCTTCTCTCAGTTTAGAAATATCAGGGATGCTTGGCTATCCGAGGGATGACGTCACGTTAGCTTTCCTATTTTAATGATCAAGTAATAAAAGCTTTCCTCTTTTACTCTCTACTCCTATACTGCTGAATAAAATATGAAATGTACTATTAAAATATTATGTTAGGATTTGCATATAACATAATTTATCAACATAGAAGTTGTTTAAATAACATGATTTATAGTACTCTAGAGTGTGATGATAACCAAATAAATGCTTAGAATTCAGAATTCATTTTTGTCAAGTTTTATGCAAGATTATATATAAGTTTATATATAAGTTTTATATATTCTGATATATTGTACTCGACCCTCCTCACACATAGACTCGTTTCTAGGTGATTCTATAAAATTATTGTATATGATATAGCCAACATCTCAAGTGTTTGTATTTTTTGTTTTGAGGATAAAACCTTTTTTCATTTCATCTCATTTTTAATGTACAGTATTATTATTATGATGATGATTATTATTAGCTGTTAACTGATGAGATATTTGATTGGGCAGGGGTCCGAGCGATCTGCAGTTCGTCAGTTGTCCATTCCCCCCGGAAAGGAGCTCCTGATCGCACTGGGAAGAATATTGTGTTCGTTGACGGAGTACGATCCCCCTTCCTACTCTCTGGAACTGATTACTCCAAATTGATGGCTTACGATTTGGCCAGACATTCACTCCTGTAAGTTGAATATTTTGCATCATATTGATTTATCATCTGGTATCACTGTTTCCAATGCCTAATCTGTATAAAATAATCAAATAAGATTGAACTCTGGTGAATTGAATATCAGAGGGAAGCCCTCAATTCATAATACTTCTGAAATCTTTACAACTTTTTTTTATCATTTATCGATTTTTCTCATCCATTATGGAATTATTCTGTTATAAATGTTTCTATTTCATCTATCATTCATCATCGTATGGATAGATAGCAGCAGAAAAAAGTAATCATAGTTCCCTTCAAGAAGGCCATGTGTATAAATGTATATAATATAGTTATACACACGACACATTATAATATAGTTATGCGTTTTATAGTTGAAATATCAGCTCATTTCGAAGCATTGGAATTATTTCAAACCATCTGTTTTAACGTATGCGATTCATGAGTGCATTCTCAAACATTCCTTGCATCGTATTTTTAAAATATTTTCACTTTTCTGCTAGGAACTATCCCAACCCAGTATAGAAAGCACAAAAGGAACTTTATCAAGAAAGTGCTATGATCATATTTAATTGAAATTATAATTAGAAGAGAGAAAAACTGAATCAATAAAGATGAATATTGTAAATGAGCCCTATGCTTTCATATGTGAAGATTGCGCCTACTATGCAATGTTGCCATTTCATAAGCTATGCTCTCGTTCATACTAGTAATTCCAAATCAATGAGCCATGGCCGAGTAAGGCCTCGTCATCTACCACATGCAACTTTTTTATCCCTCCTTGAAACCTTAGTTATCAATCATTAAAATAAATTTAATGATTAAGAAAGAAAGTAAGTTACAATAGTTATATAGTATAGTACATTTGAGAGAATTTTTTGTTGTGAACTTTGCTTTTAATTTCTTAATTTATTATTTTAAACTCCTTTTCCCACTGGCGAACAAGAGTCATCTTATGCCAGCGGTTTTTCACTTACCGTTTATTATAACATTTTTAATTGTAATGTAATGCTTAAATTTATTTTGATTTTGTATATATGTATGTATGTGAAATAAATTTAAATTGAATTAAGGTTAATATTTTAACTATAATTATTAAAGAATTACTCATTCATTGACAATTGAGATTTCTAAAGCGCCCTGTATTGTCGTGGATTGTAGTGTCGGCTTGTAACTGTCCATCTATTGTTTCCGTGTATTGGGGTACTGTCCGCTTCAACGTTCAGTAGCTACTGGCCGCAACAGAAATCAAGAAGATTTGGTTTTAGTGGCACCTAAGCGGATTGTAGTGGGTCACGTGACCTAGTGCCTAGTCATTTTTCGTTGACTTAGAGGTTAAGTTTGTACTTTTTGGTTTATACGCGACAACGATAAAGTGTTTAAAAGCAAGATATAGCGTTTAAAGCAATAAAAATTGATTCAAATAAATGAATACGAACTAAAAATCAACGGAAAAAGTTTATTAATGGAAAAATGTTAGTGGGATTCCTTTTCTGTCTGGTATATCTGTCCGGCAGTACTTGACCTCGTGTACAGGCCTACTGTCATCACATTACACTTTCCACCTTGAATTGCTAGGTCTACAAGCCGACACTACAATCCCCGTCCACAGGGCGTTAAAGGTTCACTGTGTAGCAGAGTTTTTTTTCAATTTGGGCGATGGCGTTATTAATAATGTATGCGATAAAAAGCTCTCTTATAAAATATTTAAGCTATTTAGTCTATTTCACCTTATTTAGTATTAATTATTTTTATTGTCGTTATTATCTATCTGTATTATAGTAATTCCGAATATCCAACTGAGTGAACAAAATAAATTCGATACAATTCACTACAGTAACAACTGAATTAACACTAGATTATGAACACAGCAACTATAATTCTAGAGAAGCACTTTAAACACCAACTTTTTTAACAAATATTGTTAAGTGCTGGAACTCCCAAATAGGCGGGCCTCGGAAGTTGCCTAATTTCTTCACAGAATACCGTAATAGTTTTTCCATATATTCTTATTTATTTGTATTTTCACTATGATTTATGATTATTTTTTCAGGCTATGAATTATTTGTTTTTCCATTGAATAATTGAAATGTATTGTTTTGTACTCTTTTTTCTGCGAAGAAATAAAATTTATTATTATTATTAAAATTTATTATATATCCATTGATATTATAGGTTATTACCTTGATAAATTTATCGAATGAAAGTTGATATAGCAAGGTTTGCTGTTATGTTGCAGTGGCCTATTGAAGAAGACTGGAGTGCCGAAAGAGATAATCGACTACATTGTGTACGGAACAGTTATTCAAGAAGTAAAAACAAGCAACATTGGTAGAGAAGCAGCACTTGCCGCTGGATTTTCTGATAAAACACCAGCTCACACTGTGACCATGGCTTGCATCAGCTCTAACCAGGGCATAACCACTGGTATTGGCCTGATCGCTGCTGGCGCGTATGACGTCATAGTGGCTGGAGGTGTTGAATTCATGTCCGACATTCCGATCCGACATTCGAGGAAGATGAGGTCACTCATGCTCAAGGCCAACAAAGCCAAGACTCCGGTGCAGACTCTCAAATTGCTCGCTTCAATTCGACCAGACTTCTTAGTACCAGAGGTAATTGCACTCACACTATTTTATATTTCAATATGTACAGCTATCCAGGGGAGTCCGATCCCACTAGACGTCAAACCTGCAATCATATGATAGTAGAAATCCGAAAAAGCAAACAATTCACTTTGTACAGCTATCCCGGTTTATTATTTGAAAGTGTTGAAAGTTGATAAGTTACTGAAGAAGCAATAGATTACTATAATTGCTTCAAATTACTATTGCATAAAAAACAAAACAAAAGGAATAGTAAATCAAATACTGGCCGGCCGAGTGGACTAGGACGTTACAACCTTCAGTCCGCTAGTGCTACCCGGTCGTGGGCTCAAATCCCACCAGAGGCATGGTCGCTTTTCCACCTCATAAATCACCCATCACTTTCCATTGCCCACGCACAAGTAAAATTAAATACTTATGTGGGCATCATCCGCAAAAAATATAAATTTGGTCTCAAATTGTAAACTTTCTGCTCTTTATAGAAAAAATTCACAAAATTTATATTTTTTAAACCAATATTGACCGAGCTGGAGTCAGTTTTTCATCTAACAGATTGTCTTCTTTGCTCGACCAGACTATAACTCTATGACTGCACTCACACTATTTAATATTTTCATATTTACAGCTTTTGTTGTTTATTCTTGAAATGTGTTGAAAGTTGATACTGAAGATGATCTATTCTACTTGTTTACTTGGAATAATGAATACAGCGAGAAGAGTTCTATTCAATGCATTGAGTAAGTGATGTTTCAAAACGAAGCGAAGCTAGTTCTCGATCGAAATTATCTAAACTGGACTGTATTTTTACGAGAGATATTGTTTTCTGGCATAAGTGGTAATGAATACAATCTCTAGTGCTTAACATTTGGTCGAGGCCGCTCGCTTCATCTTATTCACTAGTACTGCTCGTGATGACTCATTTCAGTAGCTCCGCTAAAATATTTATTAGGCTACTGTAGTATAATCACTATTATAAATCATAACTGTATGATTACTATTATAACTGTATAATCACTATCATACATTATGTATTTATCTATGTAGCATTCTCTTTGCTTACACTCATTCAACCCATCCAAATGCAGGAAATAGTTGCAAAACAAATCTATTCAAACTCGCGGTTTGAATAGGGATTTTTTAGTATTGATGTCAAAGTGAGAGTCAGTAACGTAATTCATTCCAATTATTAACAACAGTTCAAGTAGGATGTCGTCTCAACTATTTTGTCGTGTGGATGCTTGCAGCTGCCTGCTGTAGCGGAGTTCTCTTCAGGAGAGACAATGGGTCACTCGGCCGACAGACTGGCCGCTGCCTTCAAGGTTTCGCGCAAAGAGCAAGACGAATACGCACTTCGCTCGCACACGCTCGCTCATGACGCCCAATCCAAGGGATACTTCACCGATATTATACCCTTCAAAGGTACTTCCAACTGTTACTCTATCATTCAGCTCTTAAACATTCAATTTAAGCCGCGTATCGACAGTGCGAGGCATGTGCCGCGAATGCCTTGCGGTGCGTTGATACTTGTGCGACTGGAACGCCGTCGATCAGCTGTGGCCAATCACATCTCTTGCTATTAAATTTAAAGGATAAAATAAGAGATGTGATTGGCCACAGCTGGTCGACTGCGTCCCAGTCACACAAGTATCAACGCACCGCGAGGCACTCGCGGCACATGCCTCGCACTGTCGATACGTGGCTTTACACTATACCATATCATTCACAATGACTTGGGACAAAGTAAACAAACTCATCCAGGGTGGCTACTGTGGCGATGACACACTATAGTAACGATACGACACAGTCCCGACAAAAAATTGCGCAAATATATATACACGTAAGCATTGCTATGACGTGTCTATGCTATGTCGTTTATTGGTTATAATTTTTCGTGGCTTAGTCACCCAATACTTACACGCACACACACTCACACACGCAAAATTTTGTTTCAAGTTATCGTGAATAGGGTATAGATGTACCTATTATTACAAAGATTCGTTAGTCTCTGAATGATTTACCAACACACATGAATTGAACAACTGATTCAGCTGAATCATTGTACAAAATTTGCCTATTCGTACTAAGACCCAACAGTTTCCCTAAATTCAATCTTGATTTTCTATAATCAATACAATTCGAATTGTTTGGCATAACCATAATCAGGACGTTTACTACAAAGGTATATTCAGATGAATCCTTTTTGAAGTATGAATCCTTTTTGAAGTATTAGAAATATTATTGGATTCTGGCCAAGTTCAGCTTTAAATCTTCAATGTACAGTAACATTAGATAGCAGTGATAGGATTACGAATTTCAAAAAAAAGTAATATGATAAATATAGGTTAATGAACAAATATAGTGGGTGTAACAACCGAAACCGGTATCTCGATTTTCTAATAAATCAGTGGTTTGACAACATCTTGTCTTTTCATTTATTATTATGTTGAGCTATGGATCTTTCAAAAAATGATAATGACGTTGGATAATGATGATAATAATAATTATTATTAATAATTCCCAGTTGTGGTGCATTGACACCCTACCCAACACTGGTATGATACCCCCTCTCTGTTTCATTGTCACACTTCTTAAAATAAAACATCAATTCAACTATTTTGAATTTGTGTCACAATATCGATCTTCTCTATTACTACTAGAATTTTAATTTTTTCAACAGTTCCTGATTCGGATAAAACAATCAGCAATGATAATGGTATTCGGGTATCCAGCATGGAGCAACTTGGTAAATTGAAACCGGCCTTTGTCAAACCACATGGAACAATAACAGCTGCCAACGCCTCATTTTTGGTAATGCACGTACTTCAAAATTAATTGTTACAAACTTATCGGACATTCATTCTATTCATAATGTTACTCACTATGATTATTATTATGTTTTAGTGACAAAAAATATTTTGAATTTCAAGTATTTGGAATAGCTATCTAATCCATGTGCAATCATGTAAAAAAATTGAAAACTCTGAGAGAAATTCTCTTTGCTGGTCCGAGTATTCAATGGGGAAAAAATTATTCAACTTGGATTGGAAAAATCAAGTATAACTAGTTGTCTTCTATAATTACCGGAAATGGATGTTCTCGTAGATAATTGTAGATAAATATGAATTAATTTTGCTTGAATTTGAGATCCTAAGTGTTTCCATGCGTGTTTTTTATTATTTCCTATGTATTTTCCACTTGATATTTGGACTTGAAAACAATATTTTTGATATCAGTCGTTACTCAATTTTCTCATTTATTAATGTGAAAATATGTTTGTAGACTGAAGTTTATTGATACAAACGATTATATGAAATAATCTACATGTATGTATAAAAATTAACGCCTTGGTTGTGAAGACTGGCTTATGGTTGAGAGGATCGACGTGCTAACCACACGTTACCTCTATCCTGGTTGATGATTATTCGCCTGCTGTATTTTCTGTCCGAGCTGGGTGGGCATTCTGGCGGGGTGGGGATGGCTTCGGCTCGGTCGGTGTTGGTTAGGGTGCTGTGGGTTCTTTCGAGAATTTATGGCTTTTGGGCGGTATTGGCCGGGCTGGAGTCGTTTTACCGTCGTGCCGGGGTGTCTTCTTTGCTTAGACGGACTGTATAGTTTGGTGAATATGAAACTGGCAACCAGCTGGTAGGCCTAAGCCCTTCATAGGGCTGTTGCGCCATTGACAAACAAATGTATAAAAATTCGACTGATTCTTTATCGATGTAGAATCGTTCCATAATGAAATATATATTTAAGGTTGAGTGGTAGAAAGGACTTCCTAGTCCTAACTCCGCCTAATAAAGGATATTTTCATTTCATTTAATTTCATTTCAAATATACGGTAAAATTGATAACACGTGTGTTTTATTTGATATATTGTATCGTATCAACAGTATTTTCTGGTTGATTCCATGAATTTTGTTTGCAATTTTTCAGACTGACGGTGCTTCTGCGTGTCTGATAATGACTGAAGCTAAAGCCAAAGAACTGGGCTTGAAGCCAAAAGCCTACCTGCGAGACTTTGTGTATGTGTCGCAAGACCCGAAAGACCAGCTGCTACTGGGCCCCGCGTACGCCACTCCCCGGGTACTCGAGAAGGCCGGCCTATCCATGAAAGACATCGATGTGTGGGAGTTCCACGAGGCGTTCGCAGGTCAAATTCTGGCCAATTTCAAGGCGCTCGACTCTGACTGGTTTGCACAGAACTACATGAACCGCCAGTCGAAAGTCGGTGTTCCTGACATCAACAAGTTCAACAACTGGGGTGGCTCTCTCAGCATTGGACATCCGTTCGCTGCTACTGGTATGCATGTGTACACATCACTTCACAAACTATAGTCTGTCCAAGCAAAGAAGACATTCTGGTAAGATGGTAAAATGACTTCAGCTCGGTCAATATTGGTTCAAAAATTATAACTTTGGTCTCAAATTGTAGGAAACATTTTGATCTACAATTTGAAACTAAATATAACTTATATATTTTTGAAT
The DNA here is from genome assembly GCA_017141385.1 of Sogatella furcifera. Taxonomy (NCBI): domain Eukaryota; kingdom Metazoa; phylum Arthropoda; class Insecta; order Hemiptera; family Delphacidae; genus Sogatella; species Sogatella furcifera. Next base: position 38,516,771 of record CM029560.1, read on the forward strand.
GAATATTGACTGCGCTGGAGTCATTTTCTCATCATGCCAGAATGTCTTCTTTGCTTGGACAGACTATATCTTTAGAGGACAATATAATTATCCGATTAGAAGACATAATCTGCGTTAGACATTAATTCATTCTGGCTAAATGATCACAGAGTTTAGCTGCATGCTCGGATCTGAAAACCCTGCGCGTTTGTACTGTCTATTGTAAATTTCTTGCTTGATCCATGACCGACATATTTTATTTGACCGATATATTGATTCAAATTTTCTGTCTGGCGTTTCGTTTTCGCGTAAATCTCTGAAAATTGGGTATAGAACCGAATTTTTTTGGTTTTCAGGTGATCCTGTATTAAGTACAAGGTTTAGAAGGTTGAATTGTTCGCAGAGTCATGAATTCTTATTTTTGGATCTAATGACTGGACTAATGAAAAAGCTAAATTAAAGTGACTAATATATGATAGAGTGGAATATACTGTTGGTAAAATAAAATGAATATTAAATCTTAACCTTTAATAATATTCTCCAACTCAATGACACACAACTAGCTCACTGTTGGATATTTTTCTAACCATATTCACATCTAAGGACCACTTTTCCTACACGAATCCACTCAATAAACAGCGAACAATATTTCTGTTTGACACTTTAACGGGCTGCGTTGAAAAAATCGCGGTAATCTTTGGGTAGGCTAGGACTGTTCACCGTGAATAAAGCTGGCTTGCTTGAGTTACACTTTTCATTAATCTATTCATTGACATGATATGTAGGCTTACTATAATATGTATTATAATATATTATATGAACTAGGATAGAAAAACTAGGCTGAGCCTGTACTATTATTCTTCCTAAATAAACTTATTGAATAATTGAATAGTAATTGTATAGAGTGATTGCGCTTATTGATTTTGTTATGATTGTTAGGTGTGAGGCTGACAGTTCATGCGGCCAACAGAATGATCCGTGAGGATGGACAACTAGCCTTGATTGCTGCTTGTGCTGCTGGAGGACAGGTTAGCATTTACAAGAAATTCTTCTCACTACTGATGATACCCACATCACTACTTTTACCAACTTCATAAGTTAGAGGAAGATACTTGAAAAATTCCAAATGTAACTGGAATCGAACCAATTGATAACAGACTAAACTATACCTCATTCACACTGATTTGAGACAAACGATATACGCTAATATAAATATAGAAGGAATTTTGGATAATCGTGTTGAAGCTAGTATTGCACAAGAAGGGTACATCTCCAGCTTCTATTTTGGGAAGAAATGTGCCTATTGTGAGTGAATTACTCTGATATAGGTTTTGAAATTATATATCTCCTGAAAATGTTTATTGCTGGAGAAATCTTGACCTTTTGATATACCAAGCAGTAGTCTATTTATTGTTTTCAAATGCATTATTAATGATAATAACACTTATGCTTTAGTTGGTTAATCCTTGTTGGGAAGAACTCAATGTTATTTAATCTTAAAGACGGGTTTTTAAATTCTCAAAAAATCGAGGAGTAGTCGAGTCATTCTAGGGTTGGAGGTGGAACTAATTGCAACAAAGATGTTTTATGGTGTAAATGGTAGCTGACACCCTCTTATTTAACGTGTAAAAAATCTCACTTTCAACTCGTGTCGGAAAGTTGTTTTTTTTTGGCCGCCATATTGGAAAATTTTGCTCATTTTTTGGTTTTCTTGGAATAACGTCAAAACAAAGCGTCGGACGAAAAAACTTACTTAACCTTTTTTTTAGTAAATAAAATTTGCAAGAGAATGATGTTAAAATCATCTCTTTATCTTTACTAGAAACCGAGTTAGGATTTTTCAAAAAATAGGTTAATTTTCAAGAAAAACTGTAATTGACTATTTTCAGTTTTTGTTCGCTCAGATCTTTTGACATGTTCTCAGACATGAGTTGAGAGTGGGATTTTTTACACGTTAAATAGGAGGGTGTCAGCTACCATTTCCACCATGAAACAACTTTGTTGCAATTACTTCCAGGTTGACCCCTGTTTTGAGCTAGAATGACTCGACTAGAGGTAGAGTTGAATTATATGAATCTGGAGATCCATGGTTCTAGGATTGTGGAATTTTTCAATCATGCTCTTGAAGACGTGTTTGAAAGCTAATAATGTGTTGAATGGCTTTATTTCATACCAAACTTCATCAGTCGCAGCCACAAAATATCATCAGTCGGTAATACGAACATTTGCGCCGCCAGGAAACTCAATTCATCGCCACAATATATGTTGGAAGCTAGGGTTGCGTGATACATAAAGTTGAAACTTGGCTTTTATTCTTTCAATCATATTTTGTTGATATCGATATTAGCATTGTAGCTGTTTTTTTAAATGTCATGCAATGTTGCTGAGAAAACAAATAAATAATTTATTTATTGTTTTATTGCAGGGTATTGGCATGATTGTGGAGAGACATCCTGATGGAACTGCAAACTAATGACAGCACCTTCAGCTCAATGAGAGTTTATATCTTGATGGGGCCAAGGGAACTGATTTTCCACTAAACTTTGAAAGCGATGTTTATTTGTTATTGTCTATGCTAATGTTGAAAGCAGAAAATTGGCCTATTTTCAGGTGCGAAGGCAGGGTTTTAAACCTTCAAGATCTAAGTAAGGTATTATAGGTGTAGGTAATCCTTGTTATTTTCTATTTATTGTATCCACCGTAGTTAATTATTCTAAATAATTCTATATGCATTGCTTATCACTTTGATCCCTATTTCATTTGTGGCTGTTGCACTAGCGATATGAACTGATATTATTATTATTGCAGTGTTTTTTAATTTTTCAATAAAAGGTTCAAAAATTTTCAATTTCCGAATGCTTTTTTACTGTAGAGTACCGTACTGCATACTTTGGCTCATTTGGGTTTTTGCCTAAGTTTTGCTTCTAACAATGTCCTTTCAAGAATTTTGTAATGTTGGTATTATATTTTCTATCAAAATTATCATATACAATTATTATGTTTAAAGAAAACTAACCGTTTTAATACAGGTTATATTCATGTACAGTACTGTATTTGATCGTCTCGTGAAATATTATTTAGGCTTATTGATAGGGTGCTATTCATTCTTCTTGTCTGCCACCGGATTCATCACTCTCGTAACTGGAAGTATCAAAGTTTATTTTTCTAAAGTAGGTACATAGTAGACATGTCTAAATATCTCGGAACGAACTTTAGAATAAATTCTATCAAATTATATTTCTATATACTTGTTAATTTTGTAACATAGAATACTATTTGGAGATTATAATATTAAATGAATATGTAAATCTCTGGAGGTTATTGAATTCACCTTTGTTCTTCCATTGAATCCATCTTCGACCAAGATCGATTGATCTGATAAAAAATGCTCAATTTCCTATTAATTCCATAGAAGATTGTTTCATTGGTGTAATAAAGAATAATGAATAATTTGATAAACTTATTGGCCTATTCTTCCCAATCTAGGATATAGATTATCTAGCCTATATATAGGATATTATATATTATGTTTTGGCTTAGTCCTAAGCTACCGATAAGGTATCAAGCAAGATAATAATAATAATAATCTTTATTGCATGAAATTTGTACATTACAAATTAAGGCAATCGTCAAAGAATACAAGCATATGTTTACACATATAGGTCAGTTATAAATCACAGTCAAAGTTACATAAAAACAATTAGAATTCACTATTTGTCCATATATTCCTTAATTGAATAGAAACCACCAGTTATCAAAAAAATTTTAAGTTGAACTCTAAATTGATTCTTATTGGCTTTTAAAGTTTTTATTTGGTTTGGAAGCTTATTATAGAATGTTATGCCCTGATAAATGGATTTTTCTAAAGAATTGCGTTAATCAAAACCAACTAATTTTCTGTACCGACTACTAACGCGTAAAATCAAAGTCAAATAATTTACCGCAATTTTGTAGTAGAATTTAAATATGGACAGCTGTTCTTCTATAATGGAAGTCAATCTCGTTCAAGATTGGGGTTCCCCCTTGAGCCTTGCGCAGACCAATGCGTCGCGAATTCGTTGCGGTGGTTCCAAGAATTTGGACTCTGATTTTGAGACGAAGGTTTCGGTGCAAAATATTCGTAACGCTGGGGCACGCACACTGAAGCGAAATAATCGTAACTTAGAGCGCGGGAGTATTTGAGTATTCAACCTAATGTTTCGATAGTAGGGTAGAAGAGATACTGAAATTAACTATGATAATTTGATAATGATGCTGTAATACAATAATAATATCCTGAGTTATGATATAACCTAAGTTATGATAGTAAAGTGCCTAATAACTGCTCAAAAGCTCAATTAGCCTATTAAAGTAAACTGTAACTTACCTGGAACATGGACAGCTTTTCCAATATCACACCAAATCTTGTAATTTTCTCTTATATTCTTGTAATCTTTGTGATTTAAATCATACATAATATGGTATAATATCATATTATACTCTCTAACAATAAGAGAAAATAATCTCTAACAATTGCCCAGTGTTGATTTCCAAAGTGCCGAGAGTTGACTTTCTTCCTTTTTGGTTATGTCTGTTTACTTGCAGACGAAAATTAGAGTTAGTTCCTGAACGAGCCACACTATTCGCATGCGAATGGCGCGATAAATGCTGCATGCAGCATTTGCTGCGAATATTCGCAAACCGAATATTTCGCAATGCATTGGTCTGCGCTAGCTCATACACCGCAATGGTTTTAAATTTCCGTCCAGCAAGTTCTCAGAATTGAATTTGCACCGCAACAAAATCGTGTTGGTGTGCGCCTGGGGTTACCGGTAGCCTACTTAATATCTACTTTATCACATTCCTATCATGAAGTAGATGGACTTTTTAAACAGTCTAGGCTAAATTTAGTTTTTTAAGCTCTAACTCCGTATTCACACTCTCTCGCCAAACGAAGGATGAGCAGAGAGAAATGCAAGAGTGCGGGTGAGTCCCTCGCCACCGCTTGGCTCCACTGTGCTCGTTTTCAACATACCCGTTACCACATCAAAAATTTCGGACGCAGTTGAGAAACTCTTTCGCAAACCATACTGTTTCTCAAGAACTATGGAGATGTAGCATCCGGGCAGTTTAATTCCTGACTGGAAACGTACGAACAAAATGACCGCTCCGAACGAGTGGGAAGACTTTCGCAATCAGTAGCCTAAAGATGAGTAAGTTACACCCACACCAGATCCGATAAGTGTCTTACGTCTCGACATTTTGTATAATTATGCCATTATGCGTGATTTATTTTTCACTGTACTACTTGTTCTGTTCGGCCACCAAATCAGTTAGGCTCTTTATTTTCCTGAAGTAGGATAGAATATTCTGGACGTAAACTTACCTAATAGTAATCCATTCTGTCGACACTCGACAGTATAGGCTAGGATAGGAATAAACCCACTCTGTCGTCCTTAATGGAATAAAATCGAACAACTTGGTAGTCGACAACTTTGGCATCCTTTCCTCCTAAAGGTATGACTTCGCTGGTGCGTAACGTAACAACCGTCGGTCGTGGTCGATCAGCTGTACAAATCACAACTCTTGTCTTGTTTTGTAATGTCCTTTAGATTTAATAAGAAGAGCTGTGATTGGCTTCAGCTGATCAACCACGACCAACGGTCGTTACGTTCCGCGCCAGCCAAATCGTATCTTTAAGGTACGATTTGGCTTGTGCGTAAATAAATAACTGCGCATGCGTTGTCGTCACGCACTGTGATAACTGTCGACTGGTGTAATTTGTATTGGAGTTGGTTATGTTTGAGTTCGACATTCTCAATTTTTGGGCTGTTTGAATAGATTTTATTGTCTCAGTTCAAAGGTCAATAGAAGCACGTTTGATTAAAATTCATTGCAAATATCACTATGGTCAATTCATTAGAATCGTCGTCTAAAGGCGTGGTCCATTTCTTCAAATCTTTCTACTATGATCCGTTCAGATGGTAAGAATCAGATTCTTGTAATTGTAATTCAGTCAGAATTCAGTCTTCTTGAAAATTTAGTATCACCATTAGCATTTGACTCACGATGTGGATAAATTCCGCTATACGGTACCGTACTTTGTGGTTGTGAGTAATTATGTTGTATCTCACACCAAATTACTTACAATTAGACCATGTGGGTAGTATTGTCAATTTTCGTTTCACATAAGTAGCCTAGGCAGTTTGTGTCAGAAAGACTGAAATATATTGTTTAAAAATATATAGGCTAATTAATCCGCTGAAACACTAATAAATTGTCAACTATCACACCTTGTAGTATAGTATAGTATTTCCTATCATACTGAACCTCATGATATCACGGTTTGATAAACGTTTTGAAAATAGTTTATTTGTTTGTTTATGAGGAAGAAGCCCATATGTGCTCACAGGCTAAATAAATTGATGATAGATGACGACTACTTTTTAGTTGAACGCTTTTAGGATGACATGATAGAACATAGCCTTAAACCTTAATGATATTCAGTCGTCAAAAACTCTTGGACGTCTGCTTCACAAGCAATATAACTTAATGTCATTTCGCAGATGATATTGCATGTTGGAACAGGAAGAAATTATTGGGTAACTTATTAATCTTAATCACAAAACAATTTCCAACTTGTTGTCCTATGGCCTACAAGTCAAAAAATAGACGATCAGTCTCTTACGTCTTACATGATGGAACAGCATCACTGTTTATTGAAAAACATATTTTTGTTGGATATCATATAAGTTGAGCTTGAGAGATTTATTTCATGCATTCGCATTCCACAAAATTGATTAACTTATATCAATGCATGCTACTCTTTCAATACTTTCATTTCTTTTTAGGACGTCTGTAATTTTTCGCTGGTTTTAGTAGGAAACTATCTTCGGTAATCTATTATAATTTTGTTAGTTCCAATAACAATTGAAACCTTTCATTTTTCAGGAGCCTGGTAAAGAGTATTGCTCTGGCTGCTGTCGGTGTTCAAATTTCTAGAGAGTTTCGAGGATTCCAATTGATGCCTCCTCCTCAGTAACAGCTTCTTTCGACAATGAAACTCATAGTATTGCTCTTCTGTTCATCCATATTTCTAGTCGCTGATGGACATAAACCAAATATTATCTTATTTCTAACGGATGATCAGGATGAACTACTTGGAGGAATTGTAAGATATTCAAATTAAATAAATGAATCAGTCTGATTGAAATTTAGCAGGATAAAAATTTCATTTCAAGTAGCTCTCTTCATAATTAGTTCGTAGACTGATTCATGTGATTCACTTATAATTTTTCGTTTTTATTGAGCCATAGGCTGCTGAAATAAACCAGAATTAGCCTACTTTCAACTAGTAGCATTCTATTTGTTGAGCTTTTCGGTAGCAAATGTACTTCATACTACAACTATTTACTTTTACGCTGAATTATCCAACTCAACAAATTTATGATTCTCTGTTACGAGGCTGTATTTTTTTTGATTGCGGACTAGGTTATGAAATTAGGAATGTGATTGTTATATTATAGCCTATTTCCATGTTTGTATAATTTTCTATAAATTCTCATATTGTCATTAAATTTAAACCATGGTCATATTGTTGTTCAAATAATTATCGTTCGCAGTTTTATTAAAATTTTCCAAATTCGTCATCTATACATGCCAAAAAGAAAATCATAAAATGATGTAATTCCTATCTGTGCACATTGTTGTTGATGTCTCTAATTTGTACCTGTACAAATTGCGAAATATAACTTACTATCAAGTAATTGGAATTGAATAGTCTATTGAACAATCCTTCATTATTAGTTTTTTTGTCATTTTCTGCTTGTAAGTTATTTCCATTTCAAATTGATGTTGGGTTATAGTAATGAATTATCAGTTTAATGCAACAAGTTATCCCAAATATTTTCAGCTTTCAAAATTTTTAGCCAACAAATTTTTTAATTCTACCATATTTTAGGTACCTATGGAAAAAACTCAACGTCTTGTCGCCAATAAAGGTGTTGTTTTTTCAAATTCGGTAAGCTTATTCCAAGTTAATTTTTGAATGATAGAAACTACGAGATTTGCATGAATTTTTCCTCATTTTTCAAAGACAAGAATCAGTGGGCATCTATATTTTAAAATTGATGCATGTATCGATTTCAGTTACTGAGAATAAGGAAGCAAAAGCTTTGTTTTGACTGGATTCGGAAATAATCGAAAGTAATTGAAAATCGACCATTCAAATAATAAGTTGCGTTTGTAAATGCAGTGCTAAAACGTTGGTTGATTGATATTAATGTTTGTGAACTGATGCTAGGGTGTACACAGGGTTGGTGGTGTCCTAGCCATTAAGCCTAGTACTGACGTGCGCACGGTATGCTTATTTGGAAATTCATTTCAAAGGTATCGTTATTGTTATTAATCATTATTTGTAGTAGATGGAATTAGCTATAAGAATGTCTGATTTCAATCGACTATTCAATGTGAAATTCAAGAGAAACTTGAAACTTTTGAAATCAGCATACCGTGCGCACGTCAGTACTAAGTTAGGCTTAATGGCTACGTTTTACTTGTTCACAATACTTACTCCGTGCACAGCTGGCTGTAAAAATCATGCAAGTACGTCTGTGGTGCCTCTGTTTAAGGTACGTTTCGTATACACGACTCGACGGTTGACCGCAACAGCTATGATTGGTTTTTGCGGCCAACCATCGTATCGTATCGTGTAGGCATATAGGAAAACGTCCCTTAAATAGCTTGCCAGCACTTCTTCGCGATCTCGAAACAACATGAGAAGTTCAATAATATTGTATTTATTTATTTTCTACTGATTTGACTGATATCTATGATCAGCTTGTCAGGACCGTCTGCGTATCGGTTGCTTAGCGACCCTAGTTGGTCAATACACCATCGCAGACCATTCGCAAACTGCCCTTACAGGGCTGCGCTTGAATAACAGTCATTCGCTATCCGCCAAATGGTGATACGGAATGAATTTCCTGTTTTGTATTACGTGATTACGTCTCATAGACGTGTACAGACTACCGTGAATATTATCAACAAATCTTTGCATTAGCTTATTGCAACAAAATTTAATTTCATTTTGAACTTGCACATTTGGAATTTGCTCACATCTTGTGCCTCTAATAACATTATTAATCTAAGAGTCTTGTAAGGTAGGAAAAAAGGTGGACATATTGTAGACGTTCATGTTTATTACATAGTGAGCTGTGCTGTTCATTTACAGAGTGTTTCAGGAAGAATTTGCAATACTTTTCAGGCTTATTCCTTACCTAGGTAGGTGCCTAGATAATAAAATTCCACAGGACATGCCTCCAGAAATCATTTGTTACCGAGATGATAATAGCGAAAAAGAGGTATTTTTCCAGTTTGAAATTTGTAACTTGAACGGCTATTGAGATAACAGGGAAAATATGCTCAAAACACAATTTTTCAACAATTAAGATAGATAAAATGACTTTATTTTACACTTTGTAAAAATTTACAAGAGTTTGTGGGCGAAGTTGGGGCATGCAAGCCCCCTCTTCCACTTAACCCACAATTAAGGTGTTATAACTTGATATGAAATCATAAATCTGTATTTTTAATGAATGGAAGTTTTAGAAAATCAAATTCTGAAGAGAGAGTTGAGCATTCAACTTGATACCTATCAAAATAAAACAATTGGAATCACAATAAAAATTTAGAAAGGAATTGAAGAAGTAGATTTTTGAGTTGAATGATTTAGAAGAATTATTGAAAAAATTTACATGAACTGCAAAGACCTTCTCTATAATAATTATTATTATAAGCTACAATATTAAGTTGCATTCTCCTACTTCCCCCATTCCATTATTTTCATATCTATTTTCAAATTACTGGATAAATCAAATTTGGTACTCCGAATAAATCTTTTAACTTGAAACAGGAATATTATTCTACAGTAACCAATGGATAAACACTGTGTACCCAGCCTTTATGTTAGTCTCGACTGTAACAGAGCAAACACCATTATATTTTATACTCAATATACTTCCATCTGTATTCAATTTTTAAACCTAAACAAGCAAATACTGGAAGTAACTAGTAAAACAGTCATGTGCTAGAACTCCCTTATAGGTATGCCTCAGGAGTTGCTCATCTAGTTTCTTCCCAAAATACAGTAATAATAATTTATTTTGTTGCGTATTTATATTTGTTCAAGGTTTTATAATTATGTTATTGTTCTGGATTCTAATATTACTTTGTTATTCATATTCAATTGTAACGTGATGTATATATTTCCTTCTTTCTGTGAAGAAAAAAATTATATTGTGTAAATACAAAATACAAGATTGACACTCGACTAGCTTTTATAAAAACTTCTTCGTGAATGAATCCCTTCAATTATTGCTCTTATAAAATATCAAAGATTCAAGAGGAAGAGTAAATTATTCTGTAGCTATAACTCTAATAAATCTAATTGAATAATGATTAACCAATCTCTTGGTGTATTTGTTTTGTTCAGTTTGTTAGCACTCCCCTCTGTTGTCCAAGTAGAGCATCAATATTAACTGGGCGTTACCAGCATAACCACGCAACATACAATAACTCCATTAATGGCGGCTGTTATTCTCGTGATTGGCAAAGAATCCATGAAAACAATACGTTTGCTGTGCATCTTCAAAAAAATGGCTATAGAACGTTCTACGCTGGAAAGTATCTCAATAAGGTAACCTGAAGTGTTATAAATAATCGAAGTTTAGGTTTTCTATTCAGGGCCGCTAACTGTATTTGAATTTTCAACTCTACAGAAATGTTGCAAAATTGCTCCACACCAATTCGCAACACAACAGATTTTGTATAAATGCGCTGTGCATTGTTCTCTTGTGTTGTGAAGTGTTGGGACGGGTATGAGGCACCCTTATGAAATAATAGGCCCAAGTGTAACAGGCTATTCTCAACTCAACTTTCAACTCACGATTCATTATGTTCAAGCATTAAAACTCAAGAATTGTACTAACCAGGCTACACAATCTCAGTAAATCACAATACCATATTGTGTTATTTTGTACAATATTTGCTTACTATTATTGTATAATCAGTGGCTTGAGAATTAAGCCAAGAGGAGGTTAGCTGAAGGGGTGTATAACTTGCATTATATATTAAACTATATTTCAAAATTCCATTTTATGTACCGGTAGTTGAATAAATTGGACTACCATGTGGATTGATAGCCCTCTTACTCCTCCGCCCTGAAACCGCCTTTGGCTGTATTAATAATAATGAATTTCTTAAATTTTGATGAGGAATCCTAATCGACAATATTATGATTGGCCATCATGTAATTTCAATTCAGGACTTTATATGTGACATAGATTAAAACTTTAAAATGATTCAAATCAAAGTACCCTTTTTAAAATATTTTAATTTTCCACATTATGTTTCGGCGTTCTAGATCCATTTTTAAGTGTAAATAACAGTAAACAACATTAATAATTCTGATTTACACTCTATTCTAATTAAACATATGTGTTTGATTTTAGCATAAATTTCGTATGATTTTGTTTTCAATATGTGTATTAATTAAATCAATCAAATATCTCGGGTTCTAATATTATTACTGCATTTTTTTATTAACCTTCAAATTAGTGAAATTATAAATCAGTTTTAATGAATACATTAGTAGCCCTAAGAGAAAATAAGTATTGTGACCTAGATTCTATGTTGACTCAAATATGAAATTCAAGCAGGGGGTCTTCGCGTAGGCGAAGTACGAAGACCTACGCCTAAGCGTAGAACGCTTAGCTGAGGTCACTCTTGAATCTATATATATATATATATATATATATATATATATATATATATATATATATATATATATATATATATATATATATGTTTTCACAGACCACTCGATGACTGTCGCTACTTTTTCTGGCGTCTGCTGCTATATATCTAAATTCCATTCAAATTTCTTGCCTATTCTGGGTGCACACCACCCATACCCATGGGTATACACCACTGGCGAAATTCAGTCAATCGAGGTTATAATAATAATCATCATAGTCATCATTAATAATTAAAACTTCAGCATAATTAATAATTTATTATTATTAGCATGATTAATAATCAACATAATTAAAACTTTAAAATGATTCAAATCAAGGTGTACCCTTTTTTAAAATATTTTTATTTTCCACAACATGTTTTGGCGTATTTTACACTTGAAAATTACTTTAGAACGCCGAAAAATGTGAAAAATAAAAATATTTTAAAAAAGGGTACCTTGATTTGAATCATTTTAAAGTTTTAATGATGATGATTATTATTATAACCTCGATTGACTGAATTTCGCCAGTGGTGTATACACCAATTAGAAAATAGTAAAATTGGTTGTATTTTACCACGTCCACAATATTTTTGTTGAGTACTTTCGTATTAGCTTATCAAGAAATACTACGGAACTGGATTGACTAATTAGCGCCTTGAATTATTTCAAATTTTGCAGTATGGATCAGGCATGAGCGGAAGTGATGTTCCTCCTGGATGGGATTGGTGGATAGGACTTCACGGAAATTCAGTCTACTACAATTATACATTATCGATTAATGGAACAAACCATGACTTTACTGACAATTATCTAACGAAGAATATTGTGAGTAAGCATACAACAGAAGTTTTGAAGATTGAACGTTTCTGAATACTGATGTACCTCTCATCTCGTAACTTACTCAAAAATTTATATTAAACTTCAAAACCTGTTCTATTTCCTGAAAAGACTGACATTAACTGCCAATTTTATCTATACCCACACCAAAATTTTATTATAATTTTAATTTTATTTTCATAGAAATTGTTCCTTTTCAAATCGAGCCCTGCCTTTTTACATTAAAAGGTTATAAATTTCATTTTATTCGAAGATTGTTGAGAAATGTTATGTAATACCATCTAGAAGCAACTTCAAATGGAGCATGTGAAAAATATATTAATCAATTTATTGTCATTTCCAAGTTGAGTCCTAGATGAGTTCTGTAACATTATCAATATATTACTAGAAGAATACGGTACCGGTAGTGTATACGTTTAATGTAACTTACATGTGATGAATCAGCTGTTTTTATTTCAATCAATCTGGTGTAAGTCTAATCAGTCACTTTGGTTAGAGATTTCAAGATTCTACTTTTTACTTTTTTGTAGTGGGCATGAGTGGTGCGAGTAGCAAGCCTAGAAAGATTGTAATTTGTCAACATACTAATCAATACATTATATAGTCATCAGTTGAAACAAAGCTTGTATGTGTACATGAAATATTTACTAAAAATATTTAGTTACTGTAACTTTTTTGGAAATTGGACTCTACTAAAACCATTTATCTACAGTAAGCGCACAGTATTTTATTCTTAATTGTTTATTATTCAAAACTTGTATTGATGATACCTATTCCAGTGATCAGTGACTATTTTTTATTTTTATCGATGATTTCTTACAATAAATATAAATTTCAATTGAGAATGAAATTTGATAGATGGAAGAATTAGCTATCATTGGAAATTCGAATGGATTATATTTATGAAAATGAAATTGATTGAGGATTATCAAACAGGAATATTACGGATTGGAATTTTTGAAATCTCGTAATACTGACGAGCCATTTCTCATGGTTTTGGCAACGCCTGCTCCTCACGAACCATTCACACCCGAGGATAAATACAAAGGCCATTTCAGTGGAGTCAAAGTACCTCGTACACCAAATTTCAACTTTAACTCAGGAAAGGTAATTTATTCTTAATTAGGCTGTTCTAATTCATTCTTATTTGGATAATTTTTTCTCGTCTATGCAGCCTACTGTTCAACAGTTTTTTTTTCAATTCAATTCATTCAAGTATCAGACAAATTACAACACAATACAATTTTGAATGATTATAGAACCCACATAGACTTCATCGTCTGTTTGTGGGAACAGTTCTTTGGGTTATTTGTGTTACATAATGTATGGGCTATAATAGGATACATATTGTAATGATAGATGAAGCATAATACAGGTTCAATAGGAAATTTTTAGTAAATTATTTTCTATAACAAATTTATAATAATAATTCTAAAAAGTAGGAGGAAGAAAAGATACATATCTTTCCAAAAAGTAGGTGATTAACAAAATAATATTTTTTTACAGTAATTTATTTGCAAATTTCTATCGCTTTCCAGAAAAAACCGGCCTCACTTTTTTATTTTTCTTTCAAAAAATAATTATTGAAATATATAAATACATATTTCTTTTGTTCTAGGGCTACTGTATTTTTTGAAACTTTAAAAAATGATTACAGAGTACCCTTTTAAAAATATTTTAAAAGTGTTCACGCGTGTGAAATAAAAAATATTTTTAAACGGGTACTCTAATTGTAATCATTTTTTAAAGTTTCAAAAAATACATATACTTCAAACATATCTTGATTTGATTAAATTTTCTGCACCCTGCCGCCCAACATGCATTAACCACTCTGAAATTCTGCGCTTTAACACAACACCAGTTAGTTGGTCAGTTTTTTGATCGAGTGAATGGTGACGAGGCATACGCGATGGCATTGAGCAATGTAGGCTACATGAGCATTTATACGACCAAACACAAAAATAAGATTTGGCAGAAACATTCTTTTTTTGTTATTCAGTTTCTTTTTGTTTCAAACACAAGTTCATATAAGCACAAAGAAGGTAAATCCCTCTGTGGTATAAACATGCTATGTACAATCACTTCATACGTTATAAGATGAAAAATATTTACAAAATATAATAGAACAACGCTCGCTTGGACAGTAAGGTTCATCTTTAATCACGACATATGTGTAACTTGAGTGTAGTATGTATTATCTATAATATAATATACTGATATTATCAGTTATTATGATCAATTTTTAAAAATTGATCAAAATTATTATTCAATCAATTGGTAATTTATTCACCATTTATGAGTAACTGATGAGGAGGCAATGCAGAGAAAAATCCTGTTACACAGAAGTAATGTTGATGATAGACAGAACGCTTGTCTGCTCCTGACAGAAAATTAAAAAAGCTCTACTATTTGAGGACTAGGTACCTTCGCATAGAAATATTTGAAGATCTCTAGATAAAGAATGTCCTGTTTATTCTAGACCACCACGCGACCTTATTTTGAGTCTTTTTATTCAGGGTTTTGTATTCTCTATGAAAAAAATATATATTGCAAATTTCTACAGATTAACAACTAACTCCATTGATCCACACCCTTATTTTTTCACTTGGAAATACTTATAGGTTTGATGTGTGTTCCGGATCCTTCATTTTGTCGGTTGGTGTCCACCCTTGAAAGCACTGAAATGCGGTGAACGTTTGGTGAATTTTTAATTACTTGCTACATTTGCATGCATTTAAATAACTCGTAAGCTTTTCTTTTTGAAATAGACAAAACATTGGCTGACAAGAATGCTGCCGAAAGTTCTCTCAGATAACCTGATTTCCAAATTGGATCAATTTCAAGAAATGAGATGGGAAACTCTACTTTCCGTTGACGATTTAGTGGAGTCTATAATTGAAGAACTAGATAAAAAATCACTGTTGGAAAATACCTACGTTATATTTACATCAGACAATGGATTTCACCTAGGTAATTGAACTAATTTACTGCTTATTAATCAATTTCATAATTGCTTCTAATATTCATTTCTTCCTTTTTCATGAAACTTGTTTTTTAATTAAATAAAATGCTCGTGATTGTTCATTAAACTTATTATTTGTTCTTACGAAAGTTAGTTTCAAGCGAATTTGATGTCTGATATTTATTTGCTTATCTAATTATCATCCAAAGACACATATCTTCAATAATTGATTCTTACTTTCTCACTAAACATACAGGTATTATTATATAGTAGACTTAAATATAATAAACTAGAATGTAAATAAAGGGTTGGATTTGAGTCAACGAAAGAAAAAATGCTGCATTTACATTTGATAACATAATATGAGGTGATATTAAAAGTTTAAAACTTAATTGCTAACTAATTTTTTTATAACGTTTTGATCACAATATCAACTTAGCAAATAATAGCTTTTGCTGAATACTCCTAATACAATACAACTTATTCATTGAAAAGTTACAATATGTGACTTACACGCAGTCCCACAATATGCAACAAGGGAACCAGGCATAGGTACTCCATTTTTGACGTCTCATAACATGCTCTCAATCCGCATTATGTAAACCTATAGATTATGACGTCTATAAACAATTTGAAACTTATTTGCAAATTCATTTTTTAATTTCGTATTAGTACTGCTGTATTGAAATGTTGAATTTGATGTTTTATGAAAGATTGTCCTAAATATATTAACTATTTCAGGCCAGTTTGGATTGCCTTGGGATAAGAGACAAATGTATGAGACAGATATACGAGTTCCTCTTCTTGTAAGAGGTCCAAATATTCCAGAAAAAAAACTGATGAAAAGTGCTATTGTGAATGTGGATATTGCCAGTACAATATTGGACATGGCCAACATACCTTATGATTTGGAAATGTTCGATGGTATATCGTTCCTCTCCATTGCAAATACTTCCATTCCAGACAATAGATCTCGTTCAATTCTGATTGAATATCGTGGTGAAAGCAATGCAATAGATATTGATCCACAATGCTCCAATCTGATCGGAGATATTGGCCTAAAGGTAACAATCATGTAAATTTATGAATCCAAGAAATAGAAATAGAATAAGCGTTATCTGCCTTAAAAATGCATAATTTCTAGCTTGTACAGATTGTCACACGGGAGATGGACTGTTTTCAATGGAATAATACTAAAATACATGAAAGGTATATAATCATTAAATAAATTGCATATTCTTACAGCACTCATGGTACATTCTTCGAGTAACATATTTTTCACTGTATTTTTAGAAACAATAAAAGAGAGGTTTTGAATGCTACTGGCAGAGAATTGTGCAATTTTGAGGCAACTTTTCTAAGATCTGGCACATTGAAGCTATTTAGTTATTCCTGTGCCTAGTGTTATAATATTATTATGTATAGTCTGTCCACGCAAAGAAGACGGGAAGATGGGAAAATGACTCCAGCTTGGTCAAAACTTGTTCAAGAATTATAAATGTGGTCTTTGTAGTAGATCAAATTGTTTCCTACAATTTGAGATCAAATTAATAATTGACCGAGCTTAAGTTATTTTCCCATCTTGCCAGTGGGTCTTCTTCGCTTGGACAAACTATACCTTGTTATTTGTCACTAATTCTCCTTTATTTTGATGGACATCACAAATCGGTAACAATATTTGTACTACTAATAAGTACCTAGCTGGTTTAATTCTAATAACATGATGAATACCGTACTAAACAACAATTTTAATAGATTGATACTATTAAATAGTAAACAATTCACCAAGTATAAAAAAAGTGTATACATTCCAGAGTCAACCGCTTAAGAAAAAACATAACATAATTTTTCCAGTAGCTTATTACAATTAGAATTGTCAATAGCAGCAACTGTAAAACCCGCTAGCCTAAAACTACAAATTTCAAGACAAGCTCTTCATGAATTGCATCAACGCATTTAGAAATATATTTTGTTCTCACCTATAATGCTAAAATAGTTATCCCACCATTAATCATCTCCCAAAATCCTATCCTATCACTTTTCATTTTTTAAAAAATCAACGTTTGGAGTTGATTAATCCTTGAAGTTCTTGAATTTGTTGAAAATAATGTCTGATTGTTACTCTGCAGAAATATTTCCATGATGTAGTTTCATATTATATTCCTTCTTGAACATTACTTTGTTTCTATTCCTATTTACTATGGCTAGCACACTTTTCTCCTGGAAAAAATGCTTCTTTCTGTGTAAGTTTGAGATTACAGTTTTGTTTATCAGCTGGTGAAAAGTATCATTTGGGATTTTCTCCAACATATTTTCGCCTTGAGTGAAGTAGGCCAAACCAAGTCATCGTTCTAAACGTAAATAGGCAAACTAAAACACTAGAACGGCTCAGTTCAAATTTGCTACAGATTTTTTATCATTTCCATTAAAAATAAATGTGTTATCAAACTTCTCTAAACTGTTGTTCTTTGACACATTCCAATCAACTTGATTGGTATTAAATAAGCTGATAATAATGAACTTATAATGCTTTCCTCCAATTAAAAACTAAATTTGATCGATTGACGTTGAAAATATTTATTGAGGAATTCATTTCGTAATTGGTTTTTCGGACTAGGTCTAGAATTTGTCAAACTTCCGTCTATCTTTAAATTAATTAATATTTCGGTCATTTATGTGATACTGGACTACAAATAACGATCATACCAAATGGTAGTACTTTACTCATGACTATGACTATATTAAATGACTTCATTTAATCTGATTATGTTTCACTCTCAGGGTTGCCATTTCCATGCTGCCTGCAAATGTCAGGATGCTCGTAATAACACTTACAATTGTTTGAGAAAAATGAACGAGCTCGATAACTTCATTTACTGCGAATTTGATGACTCTGAGGTGAGATTCCACTCTAAGGTATAATCACTCTAAGCGGGCGTTCATAGTGCGTTAAAAGATGAAGATGGAACGTGAGATGAAATCAAATATGTTCAACTGTGATTAGTGCGTTCCCCCTCCATAGATTTGGCGTAACTTTCAAATATAAAGAGCATAAGACTATTCTATAATTCTATTTATTCAAATTTGTAATTCTGTTATTGGAAATAAATAACTGAAACCATTATCAATATTGCAGAAATATGTTTCTTCCTATTACATTTCATTTAAATTTTTGAAGCGTTGTTGATTAAATTAGTAGAACAAAAAAATTTTTGTAACTAGAATTAATCATCATCTGGAGACTTTCAATCAAATAGAAAACTAATTATATATTTAATCATGTGTTACTCTATTCAAGAAATTTGAAAAAGATTTGAAAGGAAATGTATTTCTGCAATATTGATAATAATTTGAGTTCTTTATTTCCAATATCAGAATTACAAATTGGAATAAATAGAATTATAGAATAGTCTTATGTTCTTCATATTTGAAAGTTACGCCAAATCTATTGAGGGGGAACGCACTAATCACAGTTAAAAATATTTGTTTTCATCTCACGCTTCATCTTACGTTTCATCTTCATTTTTAGCCCCTCTATGAATGCAGTGCTTCTAATAAAATTTGATGATCATAAAACAGTTCAGTACTCAAAAGAACTAAGTGATAGAAAATCCAGTTTGTCTTTTATCATATTTCACTGTCATACATGGTCAATTGAATGAGATGTATAGATTGTATGTATTAAGTGAGATGTATAGATTTGTATGTATTTTACTTAAGAACTAAGTGACAGAAAATCCAGTTTGTCTTTTATCATATTTCACTGTCATACATGGTCAATTGAATGAGATTGTATTTATATAGATTGTATGTGTTTGAATTGGAAAAATGTCAATTTCACAAAATCTGACAAAGCGTTATTCCATCAGTAGCTCGAGTCCCATCTTGTTTTGAACTAACTAGGAGCTTCATCATTTACTGTTCTTTTGTGGCAATTTAACAAGGAAATAATAATTATTATGAAGTGAAAAACTTATGTATTAGTTGACGTTGTTTACAAATTTCATTTTTCTATTGTGCATAAATATATTTAAAATTAATTTAATATGAATTTAACGACTTTTTCAGAACTTCATCGAATACTATAATCTTGCAGAAGATCCATTCCAGTTGAAGAATGGAGCTGATCGCATCATAGAGTCGAACAATGCCAACTATCGACAATCGCTTCAAACAACTTTGATGCACATGTCTTCATGCAGGGGCAAAAATTGCCACACATCCTGAATCGATTCTCACAGTAGGCTTTCATAATGTTTAGTTAGTAGCTTCACTTCGCTTGATTTGCTTTTCTTTTTTCTTTTTATTTATAATATAATATCAATTACAGAAATTTTATTCCAAATTCAGAACTTTCCAAACTGTTGTTCAGTTGTATAAGTATGTTCCAAAATGTGATTAACTCAACATTTAAATCTTTCTTGAAAGAACTAGAATTGAGTAGCATATTTTGGCTGGACGTTGACTCAAATAACCAAGTGAAATATTTGGCTGTACTAACAATACTTGTAATGTTCATTAGTTCATTAAATTACTTGAATTAGTTTCGATTTCATCTGCTTTTGCTATCACTAATAAATAATACATAGATTTTCTCTGCACTTTTCTGGTACGTTGATGCTCCAAATTTTTATTTTCCATTCAGTTTTCTTGGATTTTTCTCACGAAGAGTTTTATAAAATTATTCCTCGAATTCCTTATTTTCACTTAACTTATGTTACATAATTGTATACACTGGTGTTGTCTAATTGTTTTAGGAGGTTGAATATTTGATTCTCTTGTCTACTATTTATCAAAATGTATTCCTTTTTCATTTTCATACTTATAATCAGTTTATCACTTACTCGGGTTTTCTAAAGTTTTGAGTTTTGTTTAGTATGATGCACTTGTATGAACTACAAAAATAATGATTAGGCTACTATCTTTGATTCTAATATTTAATATTATTAATTCAAATAGGTTTAAATCCCTTAAAAAAATCTATATATTATAAAGCAATATTGAATTTCTGTATTCTTTATTCTTTTGTAGACTTAATATTATAGGCTTGTAACAATTATGAATAAAAATTTTATTCGTTCTCTCTCTCTCTCTCTCTCTCTCTCTCTCTCTTTCTCTTTCACCAGAATATCAGAATAAACAACCAAATGTTGATATTTTGAAAATAATTAATAATAATATGTAATCCATAAGAATATAATTAGATACTTGAAATGAGTGTTTATGGAACATTCTAATCAATTTTTTAAATTATTCAATACCGTACCAATATCAAATCCCTTAAATTTATTTGACTTAAAATAAGAACTTACAATATGTCATAAGGCACTAAATATTTACGATACCATATACTTGAATAGAATAGACAATAGACGATCGTCATTCAATATTATTGTCATTCCTTAGCATATGAGTTCGTGACAAGTTACTTGAATGTTATAGAAATATAGACGTATTCGTCTATGAGTAATTTAAACTTTAATAGAATTTCCTTGAATGTCAGTGAATTTATTAAACCGGGTAAACTGCAGTTGGCAATCGGATTTTCGGTTATTGAGTAGTGATAATTGGTTTGTTGCTGTGGAAGGAAAACTGTTGAGGAATGAGTGAATGGGAGATTGTGATTGGTGGACGCGTGTGGGGTGGGGAGAGGAGCCAGCGTATATAAGAAATAGGAGTGCCGCCTTCTGTACTAGTTGTCACTTGAAGATTCACTCTCTCATCAACTTCATTTTTTCAATCACCAAAAGACAGGTCAGTTTGATTCTATTATATTATACTAGCAATAGCACAAGTAAAGTAAGACACGTTAACTGAGTCATGAATAACTAAATAAGCTATAAATAAATAAATGAATAAGTAATAAGTAAGGGCTGATTTCACTTCTCAAAGTTGTAAAAAAGTTCTTATAAACGTAGGCCTGGAAACGCTTTATTATAGATTGAAATGACTTGTTTATTTTTATAACCTGGCGAAGTTTGGATCGTAATGTTCACTTGTTATATGTACCTTTTTACCACTCAAATTATCATCTATGTAGACCTAAAAATAATCAATATTGCATTTTTTTTGTTATAAAATTTACGATTTCATCTTTTTTTTTGTGTTTTAAAAATCACTGAAATAAAGTGTTGTTAGGTGAAGATTTCAATAAAACCACAGTTTTTTTCAACTGAGTTATACAAAAAATACCAAATAATATCATTTTTCAAGTTCATTTTAAGAATATCTGAGGGGGATTAAAACAGCGAGGTACCACTGGCGGCTCGTGCCCACGAAATAGGTGAAGAAGTGCCAGTATCTTTTACTGTATAACATTTTACTTGTTTCGTGGGCACGAGCCGCCAGTGAAATATACTTGCCATATTCTTAAATTAGAACTTGAAAAATGAAATCTACTGTCAACCGACAGTCTAAATAAGCACCCGGGAATCAGGATTAGGATTATTTGAAGCAGTTTTAAAAGTGAGAATTTAGAAAAATGAAGTGTCTTGATAAATATAAGGGATGATCTTCTGAAAATTGAGTGCATTTGATAACAAGCCATGAAAGCGGTTTTCTCCGTGTACAGCAGATTTAATCGACGCTGTAATCAATGCTCTCAAATTGATTCCTGATTCCTGAGGTGCGGAATGTAACTTATACTGTCAAAACATTCCAACGGAATCGGTTTCAGTGGTCGGCCAATTTAATGCTTGACTGTAAATTCAACTTCAGAATTAAATTTTTTGTAATTTAGACTTATGTTCTATTGTGTTGTTCATGTTGAACCCGTTCAAAGCTTGGGAAATCAATTTTGTAGCACTTTCTGTCGAACAACTCGATAAAGACTGTGAATACCCGCTCATTAATGAAATAATTGACCAATTAATTATTTTAAATGAATAATAATGATGTATCATAATCAAGTAACCAAACACAATTAAAAATATTGAATTTCCCATCATTTCTATTTATTCTAAAATTTATTACTGACAATTATTGCTACAACTTATTGAGGGTTGAGCGTGAAATAAGGGTAAGCAATGTGATCGTAAACTTGCTTTTTATTAATAACTATTCAATCTTTTTTTTCTCAAAACCAATATGAAAACGATATCTGCAGGTACCTAATTAGAAGGAAAATCCAACTTGGTAGCCGAAATACAGATGAGATATGATATTAATATTACCTTCTTAGTTCTATGATACCTAAAGAATAACTAGATAGATTCTAGAGCAGTGGTCACCAATTAAGTTTCATGAAGGTCCGTTTCGAAGTCTTGGCGAGCTTCTGCGGTCCATTCAGGGGAAACCACTGGTTTGCTTTCCCGGATTTTTTTTTTTTTTTAAATTAATAGTTCAACTACATTAATTTGATTTATCATTCAAATATTTGGGATAGTTATTTATTACTATGTATGTATTTTGATGTTAATGTTTTTCAAATATATTGAAGTTTGACATGCCATTGATGTATTAAAATTATAATGAAAGCCATTATTTCAATCGGATCTAGCAATAAAAACTACTTTATTGTTTATTCTTTACTAAGTACCTATGAAGAATGTTTACTTATGAAATTATGAAAACTATTCTCGAATTTAGTCCTAGACTATATCTCTTCAGCTATTGAAATACCAAGATGAATTAAATTAATCGTTTTACTAGGCATAGGATAATTTGATAGAATAATGCAACAATATTAAATCAATAGCCAACTATTTATTGAGAGTTAGGCAAGATGTCGCTCACATTGGAAGAACTATATCGTTTCTATTTTGTTACACTGCTGGTGTTCTGGTTGTTATTAAATAATTCAATTTCATTTAGACATAAAAGGGTTTCTTATTGATTTTTTTGGGATCAATTTTAAGTTTTTTTGAGATTGGTATGACATCGCGGTCCGCACAAAACTAGCTGGCGGTCCGGATGCGGACCGCGATCCGCCATTTGGTGACCACTGTTCTAGAGAATGGAAAAAATCATCCTCTTGTCGCCTCAAATCGATTCACTCAAATCGACTTTATCTATCATCACTCAAACACAGTTGTTCGGTTATTGTGAAATAGGATTTTTCCGATGGCGTCTAAATGATAGTCGCTGCTATTAGACGATTGTTTCTGGTTACATACCTGCCTGTCTTCACTGATTCCAAAAAATTAATCTTTATCTCACCAAAAATACATTGTAAACGTGAATAATGTGTGCTTACAAAGTCGCGTACGGTACAGAACGTTCTGTACGCTGTATAGCGTAACATCACTCTTTGCCATGTAAACGTTCAACTCTTCATTCGCCATTTGCAATCCTAATTAAAATTATTCTTCAGTCATTTTTTCCTTATAAGTTTGGAGATACCTCTGAATTCAATTCTTTCTCTACTAAATCTCTTCAGCTTCTTATCTTCACTAACAGTTTATTAACGATCTGTGTTGGAACTTTTTTAGTTTCTTGTACGATCCCTAACAACTGTCTTGTCTGTTTTTGTCAATTTTCTAGTCATAATATCGTTATCTTCACAGTTCTCACCCACATTTCTCTCCTTATTCAAGTTATTTTGTAATCTTTTAGAATTCTAAATTTTTCAAATCTGCTGTAGGCTATTTAATTTTGTGAGGCGGTTGCCGTAGTACCTTTCACTATCCTCCTTGAATTTTTTATCAATTTCCAGTGGCTGAAGTCACTTTCCATATTTATCTCGTTTTCTATTGTACATCCTGAACAATGCTCTTTTTGTCTACAATCGAGTAGGGTAGTCTATGACAATCCTTGTCTCTCTGTTCGACGCTCAACAAGGTGAACATTGTCTTGTTTAATATTTCAAGTTTATTGTATCTTTTATTTTTTAATTATGGCAAATCCAAGATTTTAGAAGTGACTAAATTCGAAAATTTACTAATGTGCTCATGTTATTCATGATTTCGCTACAGAATTTCAAAACAAGTGGCGAAAGATTGAAGACAAAACGAATGGCGAAAAACGCACATCGATATGTTGAACTGTTTTGGAGCTAACTGATTTGCAGTAGATTTCTTTGTACTGTATTAGAATAACTTTAAAGCGGTTGACACATCGATTTGCGGTTTTCACCATTCGATTTCTCTTAAAAATGTGCATTGAAATCATGTATTAAATGATCACCTTTCAGTTCGTAAGAATTAAGTTGGATCCAAGTTGGCCGACCCAATTTTTAGTGTCAAAATTGAGTAGAACGTTCAATTTTAGTACGATCCCGTTTCCCCCTCTGTACACATCTTTCAACAGCTGCTCTATCCCCTAATTACCTCTCAATGGTGTGATGTCGGACCTTCGAACGAGTGGCAAGGCTTTAGCATTGGAGTGGGCAAAACCATGTCACACCTGGCCATTTTTTATATGTATTGCCACTTTCTCTGTTTTTCCAAAATCATTATCAGTTTAATTCCTTTCATTTGCTTCTGTGGTTTTGAAGATCCTTTCTTATCCTGATTGCTTTCCTTTTCTCTAATCATTATGAATGACTCAAATGTATCAGTAGTCTATTTTCCGAGGTGTCCGGTTTCAACACTTGCTTATAATGGTAGGTGAATTCCTCTTCTTATTTTATCCAATCTCATTTTCCAGCTTTTACATGTAATTTTTAAAGTCCCAAGTTCTTACTCAATGATTCCATCAATGTTTGTCTTTAGGCCATACAGCTTCTCCATAATTCTTCCAATATCTCCGTCTAATATCTTCTCTTCTCTTCTCCCTCCTATTGAAATATAATAACGTACGATAGTAATACGTTTTATTTTGACATTTTTTTAGCTTTTGGCATTTTTGTATATGAAACATTATCGATAAATCTTTTTTATGATGTATACTTTCATTTTCTTAAAAACTTGTTTCGTTTGATAAATTGTATTGCTCAAGTGTCAAAATAAATAAATATTTGATTAGTATTCTAGTATTTACAACCCTAATATTCTCCCCCTCTGGAAACTATTATTTATTTTAGATTTCAATTCTATTGAGTAAAAATATATTTTAGCTACGAAACAGGAACATTTTTAGAAGACAACTCTAGATAACAATAGATGGGTGTTTCTGCTCAACTGAAAATGCAGTCGCTAAAAATCGAATGAGTCAACGTGGTGAGCCAGGTGGACCATTCATGTCCAAAGTCCAAGTCTTTATCTTCAGTTCTGCTCCTGCCCATTGCAATCCATTTACGTATTCTAAGTTCTTCCATTGACAATTCTATCCTAATCGAAAAAAATATAAAACGTTTCCTGATATAGACACAGAATATATATACACTCTCGAAACACAGCGTCTAGTAAGGTTTCAATCTATACACAGTAATAGTACCCACTATAGTAGTGAACTTTCTACACTTGAACTTACCGAAATGAACTGGAGCGTCAATTGCTTATCTAGCACTCAAGCCAGAGATTATTTTCCAAAACTAATGATAATATTTCTATTTATAACCTCTGCTGTAGAGTGGAGGGAATATGAAACTGGCAGCCAGCTGGCAGGCCTAGGCCCTTCATGGGCTGTTGTACTGCTACTCTTTTCTTCAAGTTTTAGGTTACTAGAGATTGATAATGGTGTAGCAACCGAAACCGGTCTCTCGATTTTCAATAAATCTGTGGTTTGACAATATATTCATGTAAGTTACTGTAATTGAATAAATACGTTCCAAAGTCAAATAATGGCCATTCGACGTTTAAATTGAAATAATGACCATTGTATTATTGCATATAGGCCCAAGTGTTGACTACGGTATTGAATAGATTAAAAAATAGATAAGAAAATATATTTTTCCAAGCAGCCTACCTGATCAACAAATTATAATTATATATTGTTGATAAAACAATATTTGATCCGAGTGGTTCAAGCTCAGTATTGCAATATTTCATGATAATTAAATGTTAAAGGAGCACCCTTCATCCTCGTACTTTATTCTAGTACCATACGACACTATTCTGCTCTTCAATATCTCTATGTAATGCATATTTTTGCATGAACCACCCTTTTCAACTATATTTTGCGCTCCATCCTCGAAATAGCTGCGTTGTCAGATTGTGTGGAATTGGAACTTCTTGAAATTCCCTATTAGACCCAATATCTATATGAATAATTCCATCCTCGATATTAGGTAGAAGGATTCTAAAGAAATTGGATTTTTTATAGAATTGGAAAATCGTGAAAATATTATTCACAATTATGGGCTGTTGTAGGAAGTAAGATTTTTGTATCAAAATGTCAAGGAGAATTCGTGCTTTCTATTGGTTCTAACATTTTCTATTTTCCTGTATCTGCCCTTGTTTCCTAAATTGTGTTTTAATTCATTAATATGTTTGTCAATGTCGAGTCACCTCGAACAGAAAACGTTATACTGTATTATCAACGATCTAGAAACTTTTTTGTTTGGAGAGACAAGTGGGTGGCGAAAGCGAGTTGTTCAAATTTAATTTAAATTATTTTTCCAAATGTAAGAAGTGGTTGGAAGATTGTAATTTTGCCCCTCAGGAGTTTCAAAGTAAGCAGAAGCAATAATTCGACTCAGATATTTGAGCTGCTACCAGCTGGTTTATCATAGAAATAGGCAGTTTCGCAATATATAACTTTTCCGAAGCTGCGCTGTGATCTTCTCTATTCAGTCGCATGTGTTTACATTATGAGAAATTTTAATTTCACACAATCTAAAAACGCTGCTATTTCGCGGATTCGGCTCAATCACCAACTTATGTTCTCCGCCCTCATTTTTCATCAAATGTTTCATTCACATACACGTACTTACAGTATGAGTACAGTACAAGTACAATGTACAGATTCAGAGATTTGAGCACTGTGAAACTATTATTCATTTTTTTATTATCAAGAGAATGAATTGTCATGTTTTCTGATGATAGAATAACAACAAAATGTGGAAGGGAAAGGCTTTTAGAGCGTCACTGTGGCAGTTGGCATTTCTTGGACGAAAACTGTTCTTGTACTCTTTCTTAATGGCTGATAATCTTCTAATGGACCACCTGAGCCGGTGACGACTGCCAACACCTATTCTCAATCTCCACTCTTCCACTCTGTCACACCACCCAAAAATAATTTCACATAATGCGACTCAACCATTGCAATCGTTCACCTAATTCATTCAGTCGATAATAATAATAGTAGATACTTCCCAGTCGATAATTCCTTTTGTAACGAAATTCTCATTTGTTCAGTTGAACGTGTCATGTCAATCGATTTTGAATAATTCAAAAATCTTTGAAGCTGGCTCAGAACCGCTGGCTCGGTTATCATACAAATTTTTCAGTACACTCATATTATACTGTTCCGGACAGTTTGTGAAAACCTTCTATTCAAGATCCTTTCACAACTATGCTTAGAACGGAAACTATTTATAGTCATTCTGTAGCATAATTTAACGGGTTCTAACCACTGAAATAATTGACAAACAATAAATTTACAATGTACTGTTAAGACTAATATAGAAGGACAACTTCCTCTATGGACAGAAAGTCAAGTGGCCTATCAATTGTACAATACTTATACTATTTACAGAATTAAATACTTATATAGAACAATCGCACTGTCTGAATAAGAATTACACAAAAAAGGATATCTTTTAAAGCTTTCAAAAAGGAGTAGTCTTTTAAAAGTTGAGACCTTTAAAATTATTTATTTAACTCAAACAGACAGTCCTTTGCTTAATTTATACATTTGATAAGAATATTATTCTCGAAACCTACAGAATTGCCTGGAGAAAAAAAGGATGAATGGAGAAATCTAGAATCTATGAGAAACTTCTAGTGTTAAACCGGTCTGATGAAATATCCTTTATAACTATTCTTAGTACGAAGACTATAAAAAGACTAAAAAAAATTTATAATCATTCTGTAGCATTATGTCATGATTGTTACGGGTTCTCTTCTACGTCGTTAATTGGTTATAGTTAGTCGTGGCTAAGGTAGCAACCCGCAAACAGTTTGTTTATTTTTTGATATTGAATAGGGTACTGGCCACTAGAACAGGTGCTGGCCTTCATGCCAGAGTCAAAAATACAATATATATTTCTATTACAAATGTTATTAATATCACTCATCTGGATGCCTTGATTTTTTTCAATTCGATCAATTTTATTTTCCAAAACATAATACAATAGTAAAATATTTATAACAACAAGAATATAATGAAGATATACTACAAAAATTTCAACTGCTTTGATAATTGATCTCATAACTCCATTTTTTTACAGATCAACGACACAATATATGGATTTTGAAGAGTACAGAAAACGAGGTAATATTACAAATACAATACCGAAACTATCCTCTTCAATCGGATAACTTCCAATAAAATAATAAAATTGGATATTCAACCTACTTTAAATTCTAGTTTCAACCATAGATAGACTTGATACAGAGTAATATGCTACAGCGTATCTCTGGTTTTAAAACCATACTGAAGATCAAAATCTAATCACTCGGGGATTTGTGGTGAGTGACGAGAAAACGATTTCTCGTTTTTCAAGTCATCTACCACAAACAGTTTCTTCGACTGCCACGTGAATTTGTGTTGTTAGCCTACTTGTGTTGTTTCAGCTGCAACAATTTGTTCATCGAAAACATCTTTTTTGAATTGATAGAAGACTGAAATTCGTTATATCAAAGTTAAATTAGGGTAACGATCCTATTTGATTGCATTATTATTGTTATTATTATTATTATTATTATTATTATTATTATTATTATTATTATTATTGTTATTATTGTTGTTGTTGTTGTTGTTGTTGTTGTTGTTGTTGTTGTTGATTAAAATGTGTTGGTGCAATTGTATTTGCCGATGAGTTGGCATACAGTATTTGGATTCTGTTTGAATGCGTTAGGATTGCTCGCCTAGCAGCTCTGGGAAAATTGGGAAGTAAAGAAAGAGCCATCCCAATATATCGGGGTTAGTAGCTTAGATGGTGCCATAAAACAATATAAGGGAAATGAAATCGTGTAATTTACATAGGAAGCTATTCAAACAACTCACTAACCTTAGTTGATAGCATTTCAGCTAGAGAAACAACGAGCATTCGTTTTATTTTTCTCAATGGAAATCCTATTTCTTAGAAGGAAATGATATGCGACACAAAAATCGAAACGCAGTCGATAAACACTGATTTTCTAACAATTTACATCACGAATTGCGATTAGATATTTCCAACCAAATCTAAATCTGAATATTCTAAATTATATTAACAATATTTGAGATATAGCATTTTTAAATGTTGTCAGCAGTCTACGAATAATACGCTACTAGCTTACAGAAGAACCCCTTTCGCATAGTGCGAATTTTCAAAATGCTCAATAGCCTATAACCTGGTCGTCCATGTCTACTATCACCATGGCAAGTTTGAATCAAATCGGTCGAGCGGTTCCGGAGGAGTAGCATTTCAAATAGTGACTTTCCTAATCCATTAGAGCTTCGCTTCGCTCAATAAGGAATTCAAAGTAAACTTCGATTGTCCACTTGATTATAAACTCTTTTCCCCTTTTCCCAGTGCTCTATCGTCAGACTGAATCTTCCTAAGACTTTACACATCCAATCGTTGATCAAGAATAAAGTATATAAATAACAATAATGAAGATCATTCAGGTTATTAGTTTTTCATGGCTGTTTGTCATGTCTCAAAGGAAATGAGAGAAAAATAAATTGGTATGGCTTTTACTTTTACTTTTTGGAGCGATCCTTACAGCTGGCGCCAAGAATTAAGGCGGTTGGTGAATGACTGTTATCCATTTTCAGCTCTGTCAGGACAGTCGGCGAGCTGTCTGCGAGAGTAAATCAAACGAGAGCGACCCCAGCTACACGGATTCGTTCTTGAAGACAGCTTTAGACTTTCCTGACAGAGCTGAGCATTGATAACAGTCATTCACCAACCGCCTTCATTTTTGGCACCAGCTATATACCAACTCAGCAATATGTATTTGATGGAATACTGATCACCAATTGAAGAGCAATCTTGAGATCACTTTCTTTCAATGAAAGTAAATGTTTGTGGAAGTGGGATTCGACCCTAAACTACTAAAATAATAAGCATTTGAGTCGTTACTGGCCTCAATTACTCATTCTTCGCGTTATAAAAGTAGGAAAATACCTAACATTTTTCTATTTTAGTTTTAATTGTGACCCATTTTGCTTTTCAAAACTTTCAACTTACATCTCAACTTCGGTGAAGCATCATCGATAAGATTATTATTTTTATATTAAGTAGTATTGCTGTTTATTTGTGAACTATGGCAGGCAAAGAAATGGTGGACTACATAGCTGATTACTTGATGAATATCCGGGAGCGAAGGGTCTACCCGGATGTCAAGCCCGGCTATTTGAGGCAGATGGTCCCGGATCACGCGCCGTTCGAGCCGGAGCCCTGGGACAAGATCTCCGCCGATATTGATACCATTATCATGCCAGGAGTAAGTTGGACAAATATTTCATTCATTTATCGAACACTAGTTGATTAATAAAAAAAAGATTTCAATCACTCAACTAAGCACCAAATATGTGCTTTCTTCATTACAAGGTTGGGCTAACCCTGCCTGCAGGAATGTTTCCTCTCACTAATAACAAAATTAATCCTAATAAATATTGATAAATATCATAAATAGATTGATTAGACATAATACAGATAGATATTTGAAAAATAAATAAACACACATTTGTGTGTTTTATAATTTTAAAGTTTTCAAAATAAGGGTGTTTGATTTTTATTTATTTTTCAATTATTTTAAAAAGCCCTAAGTTTTAAAGTTCTTTATACAGATAGATATACATGATTTGAATGAACTGCGAAGGGGTCATGTATTACATATAATTTAAAGTTTGAAATAAGTATGGTATTTAGCCAAACTTGCCATTTTTGTAAGTTTAACTCCAAATAATATATCCATTTGTGGAGTTAAAGTACTTGGGAATTTCATTTTTCGGAATTCAATTTCAAATGCTTGTTCAATTTAGGTGTGAGAAGAACGATTAATGGTGGTATAATAATTCGATCTAGAAAAAGTAAAAAAGGTTGCTGTTTTGTAAACGACTGTTCAAATTGAGATACAATATAGTCATGTTGTATCAGATATCTTTATGACATGGACATTTCTCATGCTAGATCTAGTTTCTGTCTTATTGTGTTTCTAGGTGTTTCAGTCAGTGTAAGATTATGGTAAGAAGGAAACGAATATTCATTGTATTGGTTGGATTGTTATTGCTTTGCACCATCACAAAGAAGCCCCATAAAAAACACATTGTGAAACCTTACGTCAGTACTAACCTTAAATCGCTGATTCTTATTTTCGAAGTACGGTAGATTGCTTCCATCATTAAATTTTTCTCTCTTCTTACTCCCCTTTTTATTCTTCCATTCATATTTTGTGTTACATTCCTTGCCTTATGCTACTAATAAAGGGAAGGGGGAAGGAAAGTATTGCATTAAGAAAACTGAATTGAGATTACTACTCATATCTCGCTGTGAATGCTCTTCACAACAAATCTAATAATATGTAGCGGCTTCATGAGGATACTTGAATCTCTATCCTCTATATTGAATAAATCGAGAATATAAAAGAAAAGACAAGATGTTGTCACTGATTTATTAGAAAAACGAGATACCGGTTTCGGTTGTTATACCATTATCAATCTCTGGTAAACTCCATTGATAATGGTGTAATAACCGAAAACGGTATCTCGTTTTTCTAATAAATCAGTGGTTTGACAACATCTTGTCTTTTCATTTATTATGGATAACTACCACAATATCAATTTCACAACTACTCAAAGAGGAAATCGAGAATATATTCCAAACCACAGACTTATTAAAAGTCGAGATACTGGTTTCGGTTGCTACACCATTATCACTCTTTGATAAACTCGTTACTAATCTCTGGTGAACAGTTTACTATAGATTGATAATGGTGTAGCAACCGAAACCGGTATCTCGACTTTTAATAAGTCTGTGGTTTTAAAATATCTTGTCATTTTATTTAATATGGATTACTCAGTAGGTACCACAATATCACCTTCACAATTACTCTACAAATAATTATTATACATTTTAATTGTAAAATTGGCCGAGGAATCAAATAGATGTAATGGACAAAATATGCTATAAAATGTAATTCTTTTAACTTCTAATGTATATGAATTACCAATCTCTGGTCAAGCGTCAAGCTCCGCTTTTGGTAGTTGCTCGAACCAATCACAGCGAACGTCTGCCATTGGCCTAGACAAGCCCCTCCCCGATTAGCGGTTCATACAAACGTTACAAAATGGTGATTCCACCAGCAAACACAAATGGTTGTTTGAATCGCAATTTTTTAAAAATGCACTGGAAACCAATTATCAATTAGAATGTACAGAGAAAAACATGAAAATGGAAAATTGGGGGAAAGTCGCCTTTTGTGCTTAAGATTAAGATATCTTGAATAGTAGGCCTATCAGCGGAGAAAACTCACCAATACGAGAGTATTTCAAATTTAATATAATTTTATTATCTTTCGTGAAGTTCTTGACACATTTTCTGATGAAATTGATAGTTTCCAAGATATTTCGAGAAAACCGAAAAATGTGCTACAATTTCACAATATGGTGTTGAAATATTTCTGATTTTACGCAAGTAATCAGTTTTTTCAAAGTTGTGGATGCATCGCGGGTTGCATATCATGCGCCTTAGTCAATCAATTCATAATATGTGAAATATTAAATATTACATATTCATAATATGTAATAATATATACTTAATAAAAGTGAAATGGCACTCATTCATGTCATACTATTCGGTTGGACTTTTAGACGCGCATTAGGAATAGATTATTCAAATTTCTCAAGGATACACCCAAATTAAATCTCTGTAGGCTATAGTGTGTCAAGAAGCATCATAAGCAAATCCCCCAGAATGTCTTTTACTACGGAATTCGAAATACTTCTCAGGCTCACCCACGATACAATCCTCATACCAAAAAATAGTTCTCACTCTTACTCCTTCTAGCGTTACGTACCAATTATTTCATAATTTTCGCTTAATAAAACAAATAAAAATATTCTACTTTTCAGGTTACACATTGGCAAAGTCCTTACATGCATGCTTACTTTCCTGCTTTGAATTCGTTTCCATCCTTGCTCGGTGACATGTTAGCTGATGCTATCAACTGTATTGGATTTACTTGGGTAAGTTTTAACTTAACAATTTCTTACTAGGATAAAATAACTTTAAATTTTTCTCATTAATACATATGTATGTCAGGCTCAACAGCCCATGAAGGGCCTTGGCCTACCAGCTGGTTGCCAGTTTGAAATTCACTCTACTATACATACAGCCCGTCCAAGCCAAGAAGACACCCCGGCACGACGGGAAAACGGCCCCAGCCCGGCCAATACCGGGCCAAAAGCCATAATCAGAACTCACAGTCCCCGAACCAGCACCGTCCGAGCCGAAGCCGCCCCCTCCACCCCGCCAGAATCCCCCTCCCCCCAGCCGGACAGACCATACAGCAAGCAAATAATCATCAACCAGGATAGAGGTAACGTGTGGTTAGCACGTTGATCTCTCAACCATAAGCCAGTCTTCGCAACCAATTGGCGGCGCAGAACACCTCTGAATAACATGCAGTTAATCAGTTATAGTGTAATGCAACAATTACTATTCCTCCAGAGACGGGAAACGACTGACTGTCTTTACTAACGACAGCCAATCTCCCAAAGGAGGGTAATTAATAATATGAGGGGGGTGGCGTAGCTGAGTGGGTTAAGCGCTGGCGTTGCAACCCAAAGGTCCCGGGTTCAAACCCAGGTCAGACCAGGAATTTTTCTCAGGCCACTTTCCCGTGTTTCGGATGGACACGTTAAGCCGTCGGTCCCGGCTGCCTGAAAACAGTCATGTCAGAGGCCCTGAAATTGATCAGGAGCGACCTGAAAACTCTGACACCAGACCTGAGCCAGCCAGGTTACACGAATATTATTATTATTAATAATATGAGACCCATAAATATGTTCAACCTCTAATTTTCAATATTCCAACGGAAACTTCTTCCATCTCAGAATTACTAAATAATACCTCCCAACTTTCTCATGTCATCCAAACTCTGCTATGGAATTTTTCATCAATCGAGCTGTGTCAACAGTGATCAATTTTCACGTGAAAATGCTTTCATTACTCAGTTTATTATTGTTGGAAATATTTTATTCATACTGTCTAACTTTAGTTCTTCTTGATGTCATAATAGATGAATACTAGATTCACTTTATATATTTCATGCAATCTGCTATCAAGCTAAAAGATCGGTTACCAGCCAAGATATCTTCACTCGAAAAAATGTAGCCTATATTACGATTTGAGCCAGATTTGCTCCAATATGATTGATTTTTTCTCAGCATCATCAGTGTGTTTATTTTCTAGGCATCTAGTCCAGCTTGTACAGAACTCGAGACGGTTGTAATGAATTGGCTTGGAAAAATGATTGGACTCCCAGACGAATTCCTTCACACTAGAAGTGACAGTCCCGGCGGTGGAGTAATCCAGGTAATATATAAAAAGTCATAATAATACAAAAATCAATTTATTTTCACAAGAATAGAATAGAAAAGTCTTTATTCGTCACATGTAATAAATACATTGGAACAGTGTCAATCAATTACAATTTAAACCTGAATTCGAACTTCATTAAAAATAACTTCAAGATTCAAAGCAATTCAAAAACTATTAGATTACTGTGTGAAGAGCTATTCAGTTCATTTTAGCTATAAGCTATGACCTATGTGTTTTTATTTCATTACCTTCTTGATTTGGATATTTATTAATTAGTAATGTATCCGTTGCAGACTACATCAAGCGAGGCAACCTTCATTTGTTTATTAGCTGGTCGTACAGAAGCTATATACAGATACAAACAAATGGATTACAACTTAGAGGATGCCGAAATTAACAGTCGTTTGGTGGCATATTGTTCAGATCAGGTGAGATTCAATTCATATCATCGTTATCAATCATTCCAAATCAATTTCCTTGCCTGACTCAATTGTTTCAATCAATGTATCTGTTTTATTTAGGCGCACAGCTCAGTTGAGAAGGCAGGCTTGATAGGCTTGGTGAAGATGAGATACATTGAATCTGATGGGAACTTGTCCTTGAGAGGAGACAAACTGGTCGAAGCCATCGCACAAGACAGAAGCAAAGGCCTCATCCCATTCTTCGTAAGTAGTATCTTATTTAAACTAGTAGTTCTATGAACAGTAGACCTCACGTGTAACCATGTTCCTTGCATCAGTCAGAGTGAATGTCGACTCTGAAAGTCAGCTATGCTGTGGCCAGTCACACTCTATAGTTTTTTCGACCGTTACTTTGGCCAAAGCTGCTGCTATACTCAGAGAATTTTTCGCTCAGTTTCTGGGAATCGGAATCGGCGTGCACTCTGAAAGTATCAGACCGGGTGGTTAGAATAGAATTGCAGTACAGTGTCAGTGCTTATCGCGATTCCTCCCCACCCCCTCTCACTCTCACTACCTGTTCAACCCTCGACGAGAAGGAGAGAGCCCAGCAGTCTTCGCTTAGCCGTCTCATCGTAGAACCGCACACCGCATCCGTCGCCTCAGGGCATTCAAAAGTACGTAAATCCGCAATTATATAATTCGTAAACCTGCGGTCCTCCATCCTAGTAAACCTGCGTTCCACCGGGTAATCAGCAACATTGAATGCATGCAAATAATTTTTGAATGCCATACCAACCTTCATTTCAAGTTAAAGCTGTACTCAG
Organism: Sogatella furcifera; assembly: GCA_017141385.1. Classification (NCBI taxonomy): domain Eukaryota; kingdom Metazoa; phylum Arthropoda; class Insecta; order Hemiptera; family Delphacidae; genus Sogatella; species Sogatella furcifera. The sequence continues at coordinate 38,553,066 of CM029560.1, forward strand.
CGGTATCCAAGTCCATAATGAACCACTCACTTCTAAGCTGAAACATCTTTTCCCTGTAATAATTTACTTCCACATTAATATTCATCTGAAATATCTCAGCTGAATTAAATCAAAGTCTATCATCAGGAGTATATACTGCAACTATTTTTTTTGACGGATGTCATATCACATTTTTAGTGATATTTACATGAATATAGTATAGTCTGACCGAGTAAAGAAGAGCCTCTGGCAAGTTGGGAGAATGACTCAATCTCGGTCAATATTGGTTCAAAAAATTATTTATTTGATCTCGTATTGTAGGAAACAATTTGATCTACTTTCAAGACTACATTCATAATTGTTGAACAAATATTGACCAAGCTGGAGTCATTTTCCCATCTTGCCAGAGGCTCTTCTTTGCTTGGACAGACTATATCAGATCATGTGTATTCAGTAGCCTATACTATATCAGAGAGAAATCCAATAATGTTTTCGGCCTCAAATTGAAGCATTTCAAAAAACATCGACCCGTAGTTTAAATTCCTGCCTAATCTCATGCAATAATATCAAAGAGTTCGGTTGTAATCGTGTAACGGAAAAGAAAACAGATAAGGACAGAAAAACAACCGAAAGAAAATCCAAATCAAATCATAGACTTCACTTACGTTCGGTAAGTGACAATAGCGCCTTCTTTCGTTGTTTTCTAGTTTCTTGTTCATCCAGTGATTCAAACGGCGAATATTCATCATCAACCAGATCTCTGTCTAAATTTAGAATGCAATTATTTATTGCAGAATTGACAATGCAACAAAATCCGTATGTACTGCTTGAATATGAACCATGAATTCAAAAGTCAGTAGCGTAACAGTATTTTATTTACAGAGTTTAACCCGCACCCCAACCCCCCGCTTACATATTTTCGGGCCCCTCCAAAATGACTTTGATTTTGAATTTATTTACTACTTTGACCAATGTTTTAATGTGTATTAAATTGTTTTATTTCGAAAAAGTCTTCGTATTTTGATCATTAAAGCTTATGTCACATCCAACGATCAATAAATTTTTTGATTGCTAGTTTTTTTTGCGGATGATTGGATTGGCGCGGGTAATGGATATTGAGTGCGAAGTTGATTGATGAGGTGAAAAACAGCCATGCCACTGAGATTCGAACCCAGACCTGGCAGTGCTTGCTAGCGGACTGAAGGTTGTTACGCCCTAACCCACTGCGCCAATCAGGCCGGCTGATCCCTTCAATTTGAAATCCCTAAAAGTTTGAAATCCCTTCAATTTTGCTAGAAGCGAGCAATAGTTTATTCATTTATTCTGGTCATTATGTGTTACATCGGCTTAAAAATCATTTGGATCAAAAATTATTAACCGTTTTAGTTGGTTTTTTAATTGTTATGCAGTGGTTTATTTAAAAATTTGTACACCAAAAATAGATTTTATTTGAAGGTTTTCGAAGAGTTAACATACACTGTGATAATGATTTTTAGTATGTTTTATCTTTGCATAAGTTAAATTTCAATTGTTTCTACATTACAAATAAATGACATTGGTTTACTATGAATATTTAGGTAGAATAACAAACATTTAGTAGAGCATTAAAATATTTTGTAAGAAAAATTATAATATTACGGCAAAACTATTGTAGGACTAGGAAAGTTTAGAAAAAATCACTCGAATGTCTTTACTTGAATTTTGTTGATCCTACTGAGTTGTGAGAAGAATATGCTTGAAATGTCTTTTTCAGAAAAAATTTCTCAAGCCACTTTAGCTACTTTCAATTCTTAATAAGCTGAGCCCATTTCTTTCTTGAGCCCAAGTCTCTCTGGAGACATTCGAAGGTAATTCTTGATCAATTTCAATTTTGAGAATGACCTTCCAGCAGAAGCTATAACGTTACTGGCATCATAAGTATAGGCTACCTACATTGAGAAAAAATGTAACATTGAACCGTACTTTATCATTGAGAGCACTTCAAAATGATGCTTGGATATTTCTGGTTGGGATAAGTTGGAAATTAAAAACTGTACTAGTTAGCCTACTGTATTACTAAACGGAAAATTTTTTAGCGGCTTATTGATTATTGAGTTTAAGTAAGGGAGAAAACTATAAATTCTTCACGGAAAAAATATTGGGAATCATCATAAATCTTGAGTTTCACTGAAAATATACTTGCCCTAACAAAAATTGGAAACTTAACAACAAGCAAATTGAAGATTGTAGCCATTTTCATTTTCACCGCCCTCCTCAACTTTCTTGAGAAAACATTCGAAATAAGTTAGTTCCGAATTTAGCCAGCCGATGGCAGTAGCAATAGGGTGATTCGCTTCTACTCGTATTAGACACGCCTTCAAGCTCCGCCTATGCTAGGCCATGATGACGTAATGGCATCAGCCAATGAGAGGGCGTTGTGGGCGTGCACTTTTACTGGCTTGTGATTGGTCGACAGAGTGGAGGGAGTTGTCAGCCACCAATAGAATTGAATTTAAGAGGTGCGTTTCTCAGCTTACATTGAGTAGTGTGAGGTGGTCAGCCATAAATAGAATTAAATTTGAATGTACGATTGCCAAGCGGCAGCTAGAGCCGCGCGGTTTGAGCCAACGATATTATAGATGTCTACTTTGTTATTGGGGCTACTACTGTATAGTGTATACTTAATCAATAAATAGGGAAATTCACTTGAAAATGACTTGAAAAGTGTGTGTGAAGTGTGGAAATTCTGGTCAGCTCTAGCAGCGAAGTTAGAGCCGGGTGTTTCTCAGCTTACATTCATCGCGGTTTTTCAATTGATCAATTCATGATGATGAATAAGTTAATACAGAGAGATGATGCAAAATAATTACTTGTGAATTCAAGTTGTTGGTGGAAAAATGTTCTTTCAAATTCCTGTCAGTGAACAAAATATTCCATTAGCCTAATTGAATTTTCAAAAAAAAAATCCTGTTTTGCTTTGGTTGCCGCGGCGCCCTGTGCGGTCGCACACTCCGCACACCCCACGCGAGGGCCCTGACTGGCATAGTTAAAAACAAAATTAATGTATGCTGTGCAAGCGAGAGAGTAATACTCAATTAATAGAAGTTCACAAATTCCTTTCACTGTTTCTTTTTTATATTTATGATTGTAAAGTCCTTTTGAAACTTAGCATTTGATGGGGAAAATCTATGGTTACGTCTTCTTCATATTCAGTGTCATTTCCAGCTCACCGGATCGCGGGCCCCCCTAGCTCTCGCCCCCACATTGAGGGCCCTGCGGGCCCGACTGTTACGTCACTGTCAAAAGTGGAGAGGACGATAGATATTGCGTTTTAGTTTAGCTATAATATTTTCCAAAATTTATAAAAACTACCTTTCATTATCCTTGTGTGTTCAATGTGTTAATAAATGAACCTTCTAGGTTCCTAAAATATTTTGTTCGAATCATTTTGCGTACTAACTTGTAAACAATTAATAGACAATATTATTTGTACCGTAATTAAGAAGAAGCGGGAAGATTGAATGGCGTCCTTCTTAATAAAGTAAATGGAATGATTTTCGAATGAGGAAGCACACAAATTGAACATTATTGATATTCATTCAAATTGGAATTTAGTGACTAGTGACGAAAGAAAAGTTGTGAAGAGAAAATAAAGTTCAGAGCCGTGTTTCAGTAGTAAAGTTACTAGCTTGTTATTGTAAGGGAATGCAAGGACTAATAATTTAAAACTCGATTTACAAGGAACGCTTACTGATTGCCAACAAATAGGAAATAAGCTAATTCTATTCCTCGATGATAAAATGTCATGAGAGAGCACATTATTTTCCAGATTCTCTTTTCTTAATTTTTACGTTATCAAATGTATAATTATTTTTCTACAATCAAAATTCGAAACGAATTTGTAAATCACCTGATTCAGTAGTTCTTGTAGACTATTACTTCAAAAAAGTGTATCAGAAGTTCTAGTTTACCAGAGATTGCAACCGAAACCGGTATTTCGATTTTCAATAAATCTATGGTTTGACAATATCTTGTCTTTTTATTCAATTTGCGAATAGAAGTGGTGTGTATTGTGGATTCCGCATATAGCTTATTCAGTATTCATGCCCCTCGTACGTGCATTCTGTTGGCCAGTAGTAGTTGAAGTGACATTAATTAGTATCTACACTATACGAATACAAAACAATCTGATGGCTCTTAAGAAACTGCAGTCGAAGAATCAATTCATATGCGGTTATTAAAATATCTTCCTTTATGTGAGTAAAAAAATTGAGTTAGTAGAAAATAGGGTTTTTTAATTTTCGGTGAAATTGTCGTGCAAATATTCAGGACTGCATTGGGGCGACGTCAGTTTTGAAAGAGAGTGCCTTAGCTTTGAAAAGGGATATTAATGGAGAACTACAATCAGCTTATACAGGGATTGTTTTCTCCCGGGGGAACCAATTACTACTTGCGCACAGCTGTGATATCGCCCTCCACTCACTCATGCGGCAGCTTTAGCTTCTCCAGACTTCATTGACAATTATTAGGGTCCCCTTTTCCTTATTCTTATTTTTCTTCCTCCTTCCCCTTCATCACCACCTATTTTTATTTTCTGCTGCCTTCATTGTGCTCTACATTCTTCTGCTTCATCTGAGCATTTATTTAGGTTGACTCCGACAATCTCAAAAATAATAGATAATTCTGACAGTATGAGTTGTAAGATGATGAAGCTACAAAGGCCATCCGCTCTTATGCTCAACTTGGGAATCATTCGCTACTGATCCGATCTGACTTTGAAAATTATTCCTTGAGTAGACTAAGGCCTTACAAGATATAAAGGTATCTTCTATGAGCAAGACTATAGCCTATTTGAGACTACGGCGATTCTTTGTATCAAATATTTCATCCTTCCTCTTTCAATTCATACCAGATTTGGTATCAAATCTTCAAATAAATATATGTCTTCAAGGCATACATGCCTTGAGCAGATTTTTCCGAGAAGTACCTAACTTATAGCTGGTGAGAAAAGTTTGAATTAGGTGCAGTTGATAAGAGGTTTTTTAAAGAGGATGCTTTTGGTTATGGCTTATATTGAAATTATTTTTGTAATATGGTAAAAATTAAGTTGTGATATTATTGAATTTCTATTTTGTTTGTGTAATGAATAATGATTTTTTTCAGGATGATGAACTTTTAAATATTTGACTTGAACTTTGGTTTTGATAAATTTAATTGTAATAAATTCAGAATTGGTAACGTTGTATAGTAATTGCTAACTTGCTGCTCAGCTGTCGAAATTAGTGCAATTTTCGTGCATTTTTCAAGTGTCAGTTTCAATTCCATGTTGGAAAAGCTACTGTATTTGGGAATTGCACGAACATTGGACTTTTGGCTGTTCCACTTAAAATAGGCTAAGCGCTCGTGCAGGCGACCGGGTATCGTTGGAGGGGGCAAATTTTGAGTGGAAAAGCGGGAGTTCGATTCGAGAAACGGCCGAGTAATCATTGGAATATGTAGTGGTGAAAATGCCTCAGCTCTCTGAATGGGAGCTTTCCATTCAGAGGGGCAAAATTCTTAAATTTGCAAGTTCATTATCAGTTTGATTTGTCTTTGAGTGTTATTTAAATTAAAGTGTTAGAGTTAATAAATTAGAAGTAAAATAAGGCGTTTAGTTCAGTTCGAGAGTATGTAAAGTTTCAGTTGAGTGGAGTATGGAAGTGCTTGTGTATCTTGTGTTTCAAAAATGATTATGGTGAGTGCCAAACTTTTGTTGTAGTTTTCTAGCTCAAATTTTAATTTAATTAGTAGAACTTTGAGTGAGGCCTTAACGTTAAGTAGCAGGTTAGCAATGTTTTCAAAATTAATTTGAAGATTTGTTCTAAAAGAATAACTTTTCAAATTGATTTGTTCTTGTAGTTGACATGGTATTTGACAATTTCCTATTTATTTTGATAAATTCAAATTTCAATCAAAAATAGAGATCAATAAACCTGCTGAATAGTAACAATCACAAACTATCAATTTTATTGAAGTTCCTTGCTCATAGTACTAGTTGCTAAAATAGTTTTCAAGATAATAGGCTATATTAAACTAATCTAGGCATTTGGATGAACGGATCCACGATCAAGCTCCCAACCGATCAGGATTTCGTTACATTAAGTTACAGGAAAATTGAGTAAATTCAAAAATAGTATATCTCGGCCCAGCCATTACATTTTTTAATCATGGATGGAAGAATTATTAGACATTGCAGCTCATCAACTGCTGGATAATTGACTGAGTTTAATAGCTGATTGGATAACTGCTGAGTTTTTTGATCAGTTTCATTCAATGGATCTTGCCTGCTATTTAGTACATTGGTCAATATTTGCAGTTGCAGAAGTCCTTATTTGTCTATTTATATAGCAATAAATTGAGATTCTAATTAATTATTATTATTATTTTTAATCGGCTGTAACCCAAGCTCTTCTAGTCAGTTCTTCTAATCAATTGAGAGTGACATATTTAGCCTATGTTCAACCTGGGGTGGAGCATCCTCGTTCACTTTCAGAGCTGTTGAAGTTTTAGAGCGAGCAATCATGAAGACCCGCTTGAGCCAGGATAGTCGCTATAAGACAGAACCGGTGTTTTAGCAATTTCAGGTTCTTGATTTACGAAAGCTCAACATAAAAACCTATGGTACTGTTTATTTTCATCTGCAGTAATAGAAATTCAATATTCAACCCTCTTAATTAGCATCCCTAACAAACATGAATGGATTTGGAATTTCACAATCTAGATTAGTTAGTAACTGCTAATTTCATTATAATTCAGGCTCCATTGTCCTTTTTAGAGACACAGCCTTTCCAATGGATGTCTCCACATCATTCACATACAGTATTTGGAATACACCCGCTTATATAAAGCACAAACAACTACTGAGCTACACTTACAAGCAATATTTTTAACTGATATTTTGACATTGGCACGGATGTGAATGATCCGATATTCCGTTCATTTATTACCGTACTAATTATTTCAATTATCTTTTTGAATATTCGTCAAATGAATTATCGCCCAATATTGATGAATTATTTAATAATTATTTTGTGTCATGTGGAAGCTTTATTATTGTACAACTTTAAGTCTAAAAATTTTGTATGATTTTTTCTACACTGAATTGAATTCTGTTTTTATCGTTTCAAATATTTCATAACTTTTTTCATTGTTGTGCCATTTGATGTTTGTTTAGGATTAGGACTCTTCTCCCACACACAGATTTGTCTATGTGGCAAACATTTTGAAGCTCTGTATATTCTCTCTATTTTCATGTATATTGAATATTTGTGAATAAATTTGATTGCTTGAAAGAGTGAAAAGCAATGATGAGTGGGAATAACAGGAGGAATAGAATATATGGATGAACATTGTATAGTTTTTTGAAATTATTTCAAATAGTGGAATTGACTATTTCTCAAGTTTCTTTATTTAAATTCTAATTCAACTCCTCATATTTGTATGAAATATTTATTTTCCAATGATCCGATTAATGAAATTATGGGAATATCGGTTACCATATCTCCTGAATTTGTAGATGAACTTATTATATATTATAAGTAATCGTTTCAATTTTACATTAAAATACTTCCCAAGTAGCATCTTTAATGATAAATTAATCTTATTAATTTTTAATTATCTTGTAATTATTATTTTCAGCTTTGTGCAACTTTAGGAACCACTGGGGCATGTGCGTTCGATAATCTCATAGAATTGGGGCCCATATGTAAGTAATAATCTACTTTTAAAATCTATGTATATTTAACAATTAGTTGGCTATCAGAGTTGATATTGTTTCTCAAGCAAACTTCGAAATTCAAATTTTCTCAAGCAAACACAATAAACCAATGAATCTCACTCTACTATTTGATAAACTATTCTAGTCATTGAATATTGAATAACAAGTCAACAAGCTATAAAATTGATTTTGAAAAGAGAGTTCTGGATATATTATGACTGCTGGGCTAGAATTCTCAAACCACATTCAGATATAGTTTGCCTTCTTGTCTGATGGGTCTTGTATACAGTTAATCATCGTTTATTCAAAAATACCTTTGAGTGAGTGCAACTAACTGCTCCTTTACCAACTTATTCTACTTAATTCAAAACAGGGCTATGTTACATCATAAAACTAATATAACAAATTTTCACTTTAAAAAAATGTCCACTTGAAAAATTTTAAATTTAGATATCAGTTCACTCTAAAGTTTCAATAATAAACTAGTAAGACCCATGGGCTGAAGAACTCGCGTGCAAACTCTCAAAGTAAACTTGTGGCTTGAATAACTTGATGATGAAATTTCGGAGTCAAGTCCACTTGATGAAGTTTATTTAGAAATGGGAATTATTTTATTTATTTATTTACAAAGACTGTTTCCAGGCTTAAGCCCATTTAAACAACAGAAATAATTAAATAAATAAGAGCACAGCACCATCGATGGGTCGGCTGCTGCGAATAGTCAAAATTTTTTATTCAAATTCCATTTTGACATTTTTTTCAGTCGTGATTATTGTGTTCAAATATAATAGATACGGGAGTATATATAGATGAGCTGAGAGCTTAGCAATTCTTCGCCTAAAAAAGGATGAAGGAGTCGGTTTTATCGTCCAACCAACTTGACCAGTAGAAAGGTTCGAAGAATATTTGTTCTGAATTTGAAGTTGATTAATTGAGGCTTTCGAAAGTTATTATCTGAATATTGGATTATTTCAGGTGAGAGGGAGAGATTATGGCTTCATGTGGATGCTGCTTATGCGGGTACTGCCTTCATTTGTCCAGAATTTAGAAAATGGTTGAATGGTGTACATTACGCTGATTCAATTGCTTTCAATCCTAGCAAGTGGATGATGGTACATTTTGACTGCACTGCAATGTGGTAATAATCCTTGTTTTATTTCCATCAGTAATTCAAAAGTATTCTTTTTTCAATTTATCTGAATATTTGAAAAATACTCATATTTATAAAAAATATCATACTTTTCATACAAATTATATGATTTAATGATAATATGATATGTATAAATTAATTCATAATGAGAAATTTTTTCCAATCAATCAAAGTTTATTGTCGTTTTTTAAAATAAAACATACTTTTGAAAAGCTCAAATACAAGAAACCAATCACCTGCAAGGAAAATCCTGTGCGCAGGTAATAGTTGCCAACATTATACAATACAATGCCCGAAGATTCTGAAGAAATACATATATTTTTCTGCATCAAATATACTGTTACAGGGTGAAAAATAGTGGATCTTTGCATCGAACATTCAATGTGGAGCCTCTATATTTACAGCATGAAAACTCAGGTATATCACATTATTTTATTATTTACATCATTGGATATTTGTTCAGAATTAATGTAACACGATTATAGATGCTTTTTGGGGTTCAGTATATAATGTAAAATACTAGAAAGAGAGCAAGGATTAACCACTATTCAGCAAAAGCATAGGTAATTTTTTTTAAATTAGCCTATTATCATTATATCATTATTAGCTTACTATTATGAAATATTTTCAATATCTTACAAAGTTGAAAAAAATATTGATTGGAAATTGACAGGAGCCTAGAAAAAATCTATTGTTATAAAGCACATTGGCATTAAACAATGTCAGAACAATAACTACAGTCAAAATAATTATCATAAAATAATTACACGTTAAAATTATATACGGTACAAAATGAATAAAGTATGTGAACACATCATATGAACTTATATACATACACGACTTTACCAAAATTGAAGCTATCAAATTATCACATATTTAGATATTTGAAGAATTAGACATCAATAATATTAGAATCCAAAAACTCCGTTATTGAGTACATTGGTATCTTCACTAACCAGTTGTAACGTTTTATCTTAAATCTATCTGCAGTCTTATTTATTAAGAATTCTTGTAACTTATTGTAAAGTTTCTGTCCTAACTTTCATAACTTTTAATTGACTTTGATAGCCTTTGGAATGGTGTATTCAGCGCTCATTTCTATTTCTTGTTTCATAGGCATGTATACGAGGTGAGTTAAAAAAACGAGAATTCTTGTTTTATAAAAACATAGCTATGTACGTTTATTCATCACTATCTATTTTGTCCTCTTCAAAGTAATCCCCTTCGGATATAATATACTTGTGCTAACGCCTTTTCTATCCCTTGAAACACTCTTGACACACGATCTTTGTAATAGGCCTAGCTTTTAGCTCTTCCAGCAATTCGCTTCTAATGTCATCTATGCTTGTAGAACGACGGCCTTCATAGTTCTCTTGATTTCTGGAAATAGAAAAAAGTTATATGGAGTCATATCTGGCGAATATGGAGGCTGTGGCATCGTTAAAGTTTTGTTTTTGGCGAAAAATTCACGAACAAACAATGAAGTGTGAGCAGGTGCATTATCGTGGTGCAAAAGCTATGATTTTTTTGCCATGCACAAATTCAGGCGTTTTTCCGATTGCTTCACACAAATGGCTTGATATTGAAAGTCTCCTTATTGATTGTTCAACGTTATGACAAGAATTCATGATGCACTATGTCATCAAAATTGAAGAATTCCATTCAATTTTTTCAGTTTTTCATTGAGTGTTGATTGCTTGGGTCGTTCATCATCTCCAACGTTTTCACAGTCATCTTATACCACTCGCAAAATCCTTGCTTTACTCATAATAGACCATTTTATTTTTTCAATATTTCACAAACTTCACTACACTTTATTTCATTTTCACGCGAAATTAATACAAATTTTTTAATCCTATTTCTGGATCGCCAACGAAAATCGCCGACCTTGAAAAACATGTCCAACGTTAGCGGCTGCCTCTTGCCACAATAAATATTGCTGAAACCTTTATCGTACTTTAGGGGCATGTGTACCAACATGATAAAAACCAATTTCGTACAGGCGAAATTTCACAATTCTCGTTATTTTTTGAACACACCTCGTATTATGTCTTGGAACTTCAACCGCCTTTGTCTTTATATGAATTAGAACAGTGCATATATAGAGATTACTGTTGTCAATATTCTTTACTTGAGAAACAGAGGTCTACAATGAGTTGTTCTCAGTGCCGCATTTAGCAGTTCAGCGCCCCTAGGCCTACAGACCAAAAAGCACCCCTCCCCCTACACCTGAACTCCTCCCCCTCACAACGAACTATGACGACACCCTCATCCCCCATATACATACATGTACATTATTTTTCTCATAACTGTTTCAGATTAAAGAAATATATTTAGGCTAACAACTCAGTAAAACATACTAATTATTCTTGATGATATTGTAGCTCACTGTCTTAGAATGGTGCATAGAATAACTTGAAAAATGTGCGTTTTTTAGTACCTAGATTTTTTATTTCAACCCTAAAATAATAGCCTACAACTTATGTTTCTGATGGACAACATTCACAAAGTATGAAAATGAGAAATAATTACATTACGTTGAGATTTATAATGTAAATCTATACTTAATAAACAATCTTATTTTAGAGCTTCATTAGAAAGCTCGGCCTAACAAAGTCCAACTTTTCTGCAAAAAATATTTAAGGTCAAGAAACACGTGTGATAACTATAAATCATATTTCATAACACTGTTAATGTCGTTTGCTACATTGTTATTGTTGGATATTCAAAGTTTAGTTTATTTTCTTTTGAAGATGTATAAATATTTGCTGCTAGCTACACAAAAAATTTTCGATCGCTTGTCCGATCATATCTTATCCACGCTCGTGTGTGCGCTTCTTTAAATTTTGCGCCCTAGGCCTGGGCCTAGTGGGAAATGCGGTACTGGTTGTTCTACTATCTGCATCAGCTAATATCCTTATAGCTTTTTTCCGAAGTAAAAGCATACTGTTAGCATGGATATTGTTGAAATATATCAATTTTTCTCTAATTTATTGTTCGGAATATTTGAACAGTCAATTTCAAAATTCAGAGTTGTCTTGTGTTAGTTTTTCGATAATGTGTTTTTTCACAGAATGTAAAACTTATTTATTCCACAGGTCTGGCGATTGATTACATGGTATGTAATTGTAAATTTCTGAAAATCCAGTTCTACTTACATTTCACTGGTTTGATTTCACTTCCTAACATTGATATTTGTTAGAGAATTATTAATAAATTGTACTCTATATATGATGCTTTTCATCTTCAAACACCCTTTGACTAGCTTTTGATAAATTACAATTTATCGGGGCACAGGGCACGTATTGGACCAAAACAGCTTAATCTGAGATGGCGCTTTCACATAACTGATAATCTATTATACAGGGTGTTTCAGGAGAAATGTGCAACACTTCTCAGGCTGATTCCTTACACCAAGTAGACAAAAAAGTTCCATGGGACCAACCCCCAAAAACGCTTTGTTACCGAGATAACAATGGCGGAAAATTGAGATTTTTCAAAACATATTAATTTTTCTAATTTTTCAGAGGCTTTAGTGAGGTTCAAAAATGACCGATTCCTATGTAAAATTAGCTGAGGAATTCAATGAAACCAGTTCCAAGTTTGTAACTACAACGGTTATTGAGATAATTGGAAAAATATGCTAGAAAACGCCATTTTTTCAACAATAAGGGTTATAACTGGATAAGGAATCGTTAAATTGTATTTTTTATCAATGGAAGTTGAAGAGAGTCGGATTCTCAACAAAAAGTTGAATGGCGGCGATTGTGTAAATCTTACCCAAATCTCAGAAATAGCGATCAAAAATCGGAAAATCGCTACTAAACACAAATTTATCACTCTTGTCAATTTTGCGATTTTTGATCGCCATTTCTGAGATTTGGGTAAGATTTACACAATCGCCGCCATTTAACTTTTTGTTGAGAATCCGACTCTCTTCAACTTCCATTGATAAAAAATACAATTTAACGATTCCTTATCCAGTTATAACCCTTATTGTTGAAAAAATGGCGTTTTCTAGCATATTTTTCCAATTATCTCAATAACCGTTGTAGTTACAAACTTGGAACTGGTTTCATTGAATTCCTCAGCTAATTTTACATAGGAATTGATCATTTTTGAACCTCACTAAAGCCTCTAAAAAATTAGAAAAATTAATATATTTTGAAAAATCTCAATTTTCCGCCATTGTTATCTCGTTAACAAAGCGTTTTTGGGGGTTGGTCCCAAGGAACTTTTTTGTCTACTTGGTGTAAGGAATCAGCCTAAGAAGTATTGCACATTCCTCTTGAAACACCCTGTATATACGAACAGTAATAGATGAGGCACCCCCACACATATGCGCTCAGGGTCTTTGAGAATGATGGAAATCACTTGAATTGGCTGCTATTATTAAACATCAGGTGTTTCACTCTAATAGGAATAGAAATATAGAGGCTTAGTCCGTGTGCACTATCTTTGAAATGGAAACGACAAGAATGAAACAAATAATGGAGAATTTTTTATTTCAAGAGGAAGATTCTTTCAATATTTCAAATGATTTGTTGCCTGATAATTTTCAAAAGGTTGATAAGTAATAATTGAAAGATGCAATTGTTAGGAGTATTCAAGTAGGCTACTGTAGTATTCTCTTGATAGGGATGCAAATCAATTTCCAAATCAATTGGAAATTGAGTTGAATTGAATTGACAAAACCAAATCAACTAGAACCTTGATTTTTCTAATCTTTCTAAAGCTTGCTGCAGACAAGGTAATAAGTAGGGGCGGCCAGTCGAACAGCTGTAGCCAATCACAGCTCTTGTTGTTTAACTCAAGGACAAGAAGAAAGGTTGTGATTGGCTACAGCTGTTCAACTGGTCGCCACTACTTACCCCGTCTACAGCAGGCTTGAAATATTGTAATGTAGATGAGCTAACTTGTGTATTTGCATTAAAATACCAAATTTTGATTCAGTTTCGATTTTTTCAGCATTGGCAGATACCTCTAAGCAAAAGGTTCAGAGCATTAAAGCTCTGGTTTGTAATAAGGAACTTTGGAATAAAGGGCTTGCAGAAGCACATTCGAGAGGTGAGATATTTACAAATATTTTGTATGAATATGATAATTGACACTGTTCTTTCTTCTTTTTCTTCTTCTTCTTCTTCTTCTTCTTCTTCTTCTTCTTCTTCTTCTTCTTCTTCGCATTCTCTCATTTCATATTGTCTAGCTTCTCCTTTCTCCAACGCTTCTGTTACTAGTCAGCCACTATAGCCTACTGTGTATTCGGTTCACTATTACCACTACACTGGGGGTGGCGTAGCTGAGTGGGTAGAGCGCTGGCGTTGCAACCCAAAGGTCCCGGGTTCAAACCCAGGTCAGACCAGGAATTTTTCTCAGGCCACTCTCCCGTGTTTCGGATGGACACGTTAAGCCGTCGGTCCCGGCTGCCTAAAAACAGTCGTTAAGTCATGTCAGAGGCCCTGAAATTGATCAGGAGCGACCTGAAAACTCTGACACCAGACCTAAGCCAGCCAGGTCACACGAATATTATTATTATTACCACTACACTTCGGTCTTGCCCACCCGGTCTTGCCGTGGTTCACACCATCCAAAACCAAATGCACTCTCTGTGCCACATTATACTTTTCACATGACCAAACCACCTGAATATTTCCTCCTACATCTCCTTACCCAGTGGATCAACCTCATATCAATTAGTTCCTTGTCCTGTCTCTCCTAGGAACCCCTCAATTTCATCTCAACATTATCAAAACAGCCAACTTTCTTTCCTGTCGCTTTGAAAGTAACGTGTTCCTGTTTTGAAGCATAGCTGGCCTCATCACTTACCCATTGGTGGATCCAGGGGGGAGCGTGGGGTTGCCCCCCCCCCTTGGACCTTGGGTTCTTTGGAGAATTTTTTCAGGTAGCGAGAATATAAAAAATGAGGTGTTGAAAATTCCAAGTAGGTACCCCGTTGCGAACTAGAAATAGAATGTTTCCAACATCAAGATAATGACTCACAAGGTTGTAACACCCGTTAGCAATAAATTTACATTTACATGATACTTTCAACAAAAAAGTCTAGTAGAATTCTCTTCTGTCGACCTTGTTAGTTTTTGAAATAATGTACAGTTTAGATTTTCGAATACGTTTTTTAATTAATAGGCATATTTAAAATCATCGAATACTCAATAATATTCTAGAACCACTCATCCGATTCAAATAATGACAAGACGATTCGAATATACACATAATAGTACTGTGTTATTAAGCCCATTCTCACTCAAAAAATCATTTTCCATTGAAAAGACTGAAATAACTATGTAATAAGAGCTTGGCATCTGACTTTAGTCTCATTTGAAAGCTTGCTTCAAAAAGAAATCTTACGTCGTAAAACAATATCCAAACGGAGTATTATAATCGATAAAAAGCTTGAAGAAAAATTGAACTTTAAAAGAGACCGCTCAATAATAGATTTTGACATTAATTTAAATGTAAATAAAATTATTGTAAAATTTTCACTAATTTTTTGGAATAGAATAAATTCAATTTTAGCAAAATAATCTTATAGACACGTTTTCATGTGAACAAACGACTTTCTCTAATGGTATGCCTCCATTCTATAAAATCGAGCGAAAACTCGTAAACTGAGTTCAATGATTCCGATTGGTTGTAACTGAGTGGGCTATTGGAAGGGAGTGGGAGGGAGGGAGGAGGCTTGGCCACGCCTCTACCAATCACAAGCTTTCACTCTCCACCAATCACAAGCCATATCTGCTACAAAACAATCCGTTCTTTGTCAGACATTTTTGTTGCTTTGCTGAGTCTTTCTGCTATCAAAAATGTCTTAGGCTGGTAATGAAAAACAACCATCACATTGTTTGCCTAATTTTAAAAATATGTAGTTTATTCATGAATTTCATTATACAATTTCATAACACGATATCCAATCCGGTTCCTTATTTTTACATATTCTTATATTTTTTACTATTTTTATTCTAATTACTTATTTCAACTACACTTCAACCCCTGTACTTGAAATGCAAATTCATGTTGAAATATCAAATTTGAAATGTCGTTTTTCAACATTTTCCCCCATTTCCTTGATAAACATTCAAGTTACAGCTCTTATACTGGTTCCACGAGTCTTGTAACTCATTTCACAAAGGAAAATATCATTCTAGTGCATTAAAAATATTTGGTATGCTTCATTTGAAAACTAAATAAAGTTGTCGTTTTTCAGAGTGTACAATTGGCCGAGAAATTTGAGTCATTAGTTGGAACAGACAGTCGATTCGAAATACCAGCTGCAAGACATCTCGGAATGGTGGTGCTACGTCTTAAAGGTGATAACACACTTACCGAACGACTTTTAAAACGCATTAACTCAAGGGGACGTCTTCACTGTGTGCCGGCCTCTTTGAAAGGTAAACTTGCTTTTAAATTCAATATTCCACGTAAGTTATAATGCAATCACATTATTTCGCATCCGCGCTCAGATTCTTTCTTTGCGGATGCTAATTTTTCCATGAATGTCTTTTTATTTTGTTGTTTGTGAACTGTATCTTGAATGGAAATAAAAATTGATTTCATTTGATTCAATTTGTAACGGTCAGGCTTCTATTTTATAGGACTTGGATTTTGGTTTTGAATGGAATACGATGGATTGATAGCTGTTGACAAATAGAGTAATACACTAATAGCATAATAAATTACATCTTTCAGCCAGCCACAACAAAGTCTAATGAATATCTCATTTCAAAAGCTAGAGTTGGGAAAAGGCCTGATTTTTTTATATAAATGTTATTAAAACTTGTCTCAATAGACAAACCATTAATTTTTAGTTAATAATTTTAGTCAACAAATTTAGAAGCTTTAGTTCATTCATCGATTACTCAAGCAGTTCTGATGTTACTATAGTCGCCCACAGATCATTGGAATGACCAAGGTCAACCAAGTCTTTCACCACCCTTCCTCGGTTCTCCCTCCGATGGTGCCGCTTCATACTCAGGGGTAGCTATAAGTAAGGGAGAGAGTGAGTGTGTGAGAGAGAAGGAGTGATGTTTTGTTTGGGTGAGGAGGATATTGTTCACCTTCCTTGCCGAATGAGGGTGGACAATAGTGGCAACAGGGCTCACCATTGCCGGTGACCTTGATCATTCCAAGGATCTGTGGGCGACTATAGTATCAATATATATGGATTTATTTTTTTCACTTCACTAGCACTACACTAACTCGAAAGGATTTGTTCTCTTCAGTCTTCTTGTGAGTTGAGTGTTGTCTAGGAGTTGGATGACCTCTATGTTGTCGTGCTGGTCAAGACGTGAGTCATGATGGGCTGCCAATCGTCTTATCTCGCTGGTTACGAAGGGGATGTGAAGATCTCGATGCAAATCGCTATTCTTTATGTACCAGGGCGCATTCACCATGTTTTGCAGTACTTTATTTTGGAAGGTTTGGATTCTATTGATGTTTGTTATTTTAGAGCAGCCCCACAACTGAATTCCATAAGTCCAGATGGGTTTTAGAATTTGTTTATAAATGAGAATCTTGTTGTCTATGGAGAGTTGGGATTGTCTACCCAATAGCCAATACATTTTACTATACTTTAGTCCAAGCTCAATTCTTTTAATCTTGATATGCTCTTTCCATTTCAGCATGGCATCAAGAGTCATTCCAAGGTATTTAGCTGTGTTACTGTATGGTACAACATTCCCATTGAGATTTATTTGGATTTGATTATGAATTTTTTGTTTGTAAAGTTGACATGAATGCATTTCAACTCATTCAATCTGATTTTCCACTTTTTGGTCCAGTCACTGAATCTGTTGCATGCATTCTGAAGTTTGGTAGCCGCTTCTTGGAGTGTTTCTGCTTCTGACAGTATTGCAGTATCATCAGCAAAAGTGGCAATTGTCACCTCATCCAACTCAGGAAGATCACTTGTGTAGAGCACATAGAGAAGTGGTCCTGGAACACTGCCTTGTGGAAAACTAGCTTTTATTTCCTTCAACTCAGAGACTTCATCACTCTGTTTTACTCTGAATAATCTGTTTGAGATATATGATGCTAGGAGATTTACTGGTGGTATTGGAAGAATTTTATGGATCTTGTTAATCAGGCCTTCATGCCACACCTTATCAAAAGCCTGTGCCACGTCAAGAAAAATTGCTGAGCATATTGATTTTTTCTCTAATGAGTTTTCTATTATACTGGTGATTCTATGTACTTGGTCCAAGGTAAAATGTTTCTGTTTAAAACCAAATTGGTGGGCGGTATCAGGTTCCTTCTTCTTAGTATAGGTGATCTCTTTCTTAAGGCCTGAAATGAGCACTAAAATGTTGTATTATGTTTGTTGTTTTTGAGGTTGATTCCCACATGAGCTCCTAAGCTTGTGCGTGGGTATAATAGGAGTGATGATGGTAGTCGGGACCAACAGCTTATCGTTTCCTCTGAAAGACGGGGTGGCCGTATCTATGTTATTTGTGATGTGATCAAAAAAAATTGTTTCCCGAAAAGATTCGAACTTGGGTCCGGTTGGTTATCAGACCGGCGGGTTACTCCAACGAGTCACCCAAATGAGCACTATAATAATAATTATTCCTGCCGTTTAGGGTGTGGCTAGTTTTTCTAAAAGGGTACTTTACCAAGATTTTCCATTCACAGTACACAGTCTTCAGTTGTTTAATAACTATTTTCATAGGTTCTATTGTTACACATCCTCCAATAAAATCCATACTTTATAATATGTAAGGGCAAAGAATTCAAATATTGAGAGCAATATTGGTTCAAAAACAATAAATTTGGTCTCGATTTGTAGATCAGAATGTTTTATACAAAATGAGACCAAATTTGAACCAATGTTGACCGAGATGAAGTCACTTTCCCATCTTGCCAGAAAGTCTTCTTTGCTCTACCAAATCTTATTAGAATAGAGTAAGCAATCTCACTTATTTTTGTCATTTTCTATGTTACCAGATCAATATGTGATTCGCTTCACTGTCACGTCTCAAAGAACCACCGAAGAAGACATAATTCGAGACTGGAATGAGATTCGTTCTACAGCTGGAGAAATTTTGAAGGAAGTCAACCAAGAATTGGCGAGATCACCCTCCAGGGTTAAAGTTCGTCTGGCTGGTGAGTCAACTTTGAATAAAACTTCGACATTCGTTTTTTTCTAGAAAGACTTGCAGACTTCTACATTTGATTTCAATTTAGTTTGTTGGAAATGATTTTTTATATGCTTTGTAGAGTTTTGCTAGTTGCATACTACTATATATCACATTAAGTGAAATATAGGCCTAGTATAATGTACTATATCATTAAAATTCACACTTAGGGCTACTTCAAATAGATAAATGAAAATCAAGTAAACTTTAAAAATATTATTAAATTACAGACATGTTTCCAGGCATAAGCTCATTTTCAATGTTCAATGTTCAGTGTTGAAAATGAGCTTATGCCTGGAAACATGTCTGTGATTTAATAATATTTTCAAAGCTTTTAGGAGAGTAGGTTTTAGGTGATTTTTTTATATTCATTTATGTACTATATCAGTATAAAGTCACTCACACTGACTTCATTCACACTGGTATATACATTATCAGGGTGAAGAAAGATGTTTGGTTCACAACCTTCAGTCCAATATAATGTCATTATCCTACTATGTAAGAGACAAGGGCTAAAAAGGCTCTTAATTGGTACAAAATCAGAATATTTCTCAATTACAAAAACTTTTATAGTGTTCTACTTACTCGGTTAGAAATATCCTTATTGGTTACAGTAACTGGTCTCTATTCTTCTGCATACAGCGACGGATTTCAAATGATCTAAGCAGTTCTCTCAAACTTGATCACCACGTTGAGAATATTTTTCTATCAATAGTAGTCAATAAATGGAACAATTATTGCAACCGTGGAGTGGGCAAAGCAAAGCACTCAATGGAGACTTGCTTATTTCCTTGGAGAAAAATATTTGTATCATTCAAACTTGATGTACGAAATAACTTACTGTGAATACTGTAGTGATTTGGAAAGACTTACTGAATAAATTCAAGATGATTTCAAATATTTAGGTTTATTAATATGGCCGAAATCAGCTGTTTAAGTCAGGAAATAGAGGAAGGGTGATCATTTATTTTTTAATATTCTTTATGAAAAACTCTACAATTATCAATAAATTTATATTCTATTTTTGTTTATTATAATATTAATCATCTGCTCATTATTTTTATTATATTTATGCTGGAGGAGGTTGACAATATAGGCCTTTGTGCCCTTCTTTCAGATCAACAGCTAGAAATATTGCAGTTTTGAAGCTGATTCTACTATCTGAGAGACATCTACAACCTTAGTAAACTCATTGGAGAACCCAATTGGACATGGATGATTCGCATACTTTGTTTCTCTGCTTTTTTATTGATTCAAAATTTTAAAAATGTATACTTCAAATAATTATCACGTAGATCCCATAGTTGACGGTCTGTACATTTGAAAAAATATTTCAATCGATTTTATCCCCATTCTTTTCTGAGAGTTAGGCCTATTGAATCTAACTTTATCAATTTTATTCAGAAGACAAATGTTTATTTTCTATTTGTTATTTACTCTGCATTGTCTAGAAATTTAATTCATGTTTGAAAAGGATAAAATCATGCGAATAATATTATATGGAAAACTATAAGTCAAATTGATTTTTTCTATTATTTATAATGTGTAAGTGTCCTTATATCGTTTGATTGGCTACTGAATTGGTAAGTAATTATACATTAGTTGATTATTAAGATCACCAATTAGCTATTGTTATAATGAATTGTTTTTTATAAATTCACAAAGAAAAAATATTTCACCATTGCGACCGGTACTGGAATAAATAAATATAAAAATACATGACATTCAGTCATGATCAACTTTATATGAATTCATGATTTATTGAAAAGTTCTATCAATCAGCTGTATTTGTGAAATTCCAATAACATTACAGTGGCCCACGGTGACTTTTTTTCGTTGCAGTACCATATAAGATTATTGTTTTTCATTAGAGTTTCTTATCTGAAATCTTAATGTTGTTAAAATTCCAAAAATAGATTACTCAAACCACTGTTAAATATTCTATTAATCAAGTGTTCAGCGTGAATTGTATCTTCTAGTTATGATAATTTGAACCCGGCTTTTATTGCCTATTTAAATTTTTCCAAAACTAAGACCCAGTCTTTCCTTTTAGAAATGGTGATAACACAATCCATGCCTGGTACAAAGAATTTTAATATAATATTGAAAAGATTGAATTCACTCCAAACACCCGCGAACAGAGTAGGCTATTCTATGGTTAATATTCTAGCTAACCGAAGTTTTAATGCAATCTCTTTATTGATGTTCATTTCAGAAACGAGAGAACGCAACGCTAATTTTGGATCAAGTCTGCTTTTGGCTAACTCTCCGATGTCTCCTAAAATTGTTAATGGAAGTTTTGTTGCTGTCTTTGATAATGGAGACGCTGTATCTCAATGTGCAAATGTTTTTTCCAATCTCCAAACACAACCCAAGGACAGTCCAGGCAAGTATTCCAACAAACACATTCCGTTATATTTCATTAATTATCAAAACGAGAAACATTTTTTGTTCTTTTGTAGCACTTGATCGAGAGCACTTGGCCCAACTATACCACGTGGCAATCAGCTGTTTTGCAAAATTTTCAAATTAGTTAATTTATTATCTCGTTGAACCATTGAATTTGCAGTAAGGATTGGTCGTATCAAGGAGGAAGATATGCAACCCGCAATATATCTACAATTTTCAGAAACTGTTTACTGCCGTAATGTTGAACGGATTTCAAAAATATTCTAAAACAACATTTTTAGACCTTATCTGAACCTGCCCACCAAATATTTACATTTTCTACCGATTGGTTCTCGAAAAAAATGAGAAAACGCTGAAAAACGATAGTAAAACTCAAATATTTGGCGTATTCTTATGAAGTTTCAAAAATCCTTTCTTAGCATGCGTCTAAACGTCCAACTGAACATGCCTGCCAAATTTGCACACATTCGGTTCAGTGGATTTTTAGTTCTGGTGATGAATGAATGAATGAATCAGTCAGGTCAGGGCCATTTCGCTTTTATATATAGAGATTGCAGATTATATATAGAGATCGCTTTTATATATAGGGATCGCTTCGCTCGCCTTCTCCGCCTAGAGGCTCCGCCCCTGGACCCCGACAGTATAGGCAGTGTAAGTGATACAAACAGGCTCGCTTCGCTCGCCTGCAAAACCTCTAGAGACAAACTTCGCTTCGCTCACCTGCAAATTCCGGTCAGAAGGGATTCGAAATTTATTTCAGCATTTCTACACCTGATCTGGACCTGTTCACCTAATTTCAACATTTTCTGCCAATTTGATCTAGAAAAATCTAAGAAAAACTCCGAAAATTCCAAAAAATAGTAAAACGCTATTATTAAGCGTAACCTTGGGAAGTATATATAGTTTGAAACTTGATTCAATGATTCAAACTTGATCTTCCAAATTAGTTCATCTAAAATCTCGCTCAACGATTGAATTTACAGTTAGGATTGGTCGTATCAAGGCGGAAGATATGCAACCCGCAACACATCTACAATTTTGAAAACCAGATTACTGGCGTAATCTTGAACGGATTGCAAAAATATTTTAACACAACATTTCTAGACCTTATCTGAACCTGCGTACCAAATATCAACATTTTCTACTGATTGGTTCTCGAAAAATGAAGAAAACGTTGAAAAACTATAGAAAAACTAAAATATTTGGCGTATCCTTGAAAAGTTTTTAAAATCCGTTCTTAGCGCGCGTCTAAACGTCCAACTGAACATGCCTGCCAAATTAGAACGTATTCGGTTCCGTGGATTTTTAGTTCTGGTGATGAATGAATGAATCAGTCAGTGCCATTTCGCTTTTATATATAGAGATTGCACTTACTTCACATCATTCTTGAACTTGAAATATATTAAGATGTTTATCAATTCCAAAATTTAAATGATTGATGTTAGATATGACATGAATGATGATACTTATTGAAATAGATTTGAGACAAACTTTCAATGCAATATTTACCCAAAAATCATCCCCGCCCCTCCCCATACCTAGGAGGGAGCGGGGTACGATACAGTTTTTTAGACCCCCCCAAACTCTATTCCTGACTACGCCCTTGGTGGCGTGTGCTGTATGATATAAATTTAAATACATCACAGAGTCGAAATTTTCAGTCACTGTTGTGAAATTCATTGAATTTAGAGTGTTTGATTGATTTATAATAATTTTGATTTAATTGTATTTTTTTCTATTTGGATGTTTGCAATAGCAATGAGGCGACGAATCAAAGGTATCCTGATGACTGGTAAACAGTTTTCTCTCGACTCTCATCTGGATATCGTTCAAGGACTACCGGTCGGCCTACCAACCACAGAAAATCGTCAAAAATCTGAATCAGATGCTGAAACACAGAATCTACCCGATATGCTTGAAGAGGAAGCTGAAACAGGTACACATGAATCTTAACAAATTATAAGTTGGAATAAAATAAAAACTTATATGGATCATATTGATTTACATTAGCTATTGTATTAGTTATATTGTAAAATTAGTTGAAAAATTCAATGAAACTAGTTTCAATTGTCAGTAGCTGTGTCGCAGTCGGCATTGAAAAAGTTTTTCTGAACATAATGATAGTGATTTATTCCTAGGTTTTTAAACCATCGTGATGAGGTGATAATGGTGACTCGCTTCGCTCGCCTTACCCGTCTAGCCAGGCTCCGCCCCCTGTACCCCCGCCGGTGTCAGCCAATAAAATCAGACAAAAAGGCTCGTTTGCCAGCAGCGTTCAAACGGATTTTCTTTATTCAACTCATCTAAACTCAACTATAAACTCTTGGATACATTTGAATCAGCACTTCTAATACTTCCGTCAAATCATCGTGAGAAATTTGGGCGTTTTTAGTTGAGTCATTTCTGAAAAATCTGCAAAACGACTAACACTGAAACAATCTAAGTCGGGGTTAGTTTTTCGATGACTTAAAAAACCCTTTAATAAATTCCTCTAAATAGTTCCCTAGCTCAACCTGTTTATGGAATTTAAACATATTTAGTACATTATTTTCTGAGAAATCTTCAAAGTTATATAAAAAACAGAAATGGTATAACTCATAACTGTTAAAAATGTTACTATTGGCCTAATCTCAGAACGATTACAAAAATTTTCTAAAACAACATTTCTAGATCTTATCTGAACCTGTCTACAAGTTTCAACATTCTCTGCCAATTAGTTCTCGAAAAAAGCGAAGAAAAGTCTACAAAACTCTTAAAAGTCATGAATATTTGGAATATCCTTGAGAATTTTTAAAAACCCTTTCTCAGTGCGAGTCTATAGATCCAAAAAATGAGTGCTATTTAGCTTTTATATGATAGTTGATATAAATATATGTATTGTTCGGATCAATGCGCTAGATATGTAACACGCGATGCATCTACAACTTTGAAAAACTGATAACTGGTGTAATCTCAAAACATTTTTCTAAAAACTTTCAACTCATGATTTTTAGATATAACTGATCCTGTTAGCCATATTTAAAAATTTTCTGCCAATTGGTTCATGAAACATCTTAGAAAATATTAAGCGTACCCTTGGGAAGTTTATTTCAAAAATCTGTTCTTAGCTCGCGTCTAAAGGTCCAACTGAACATGCCTGACAAATTTGAACGCATTTGGTTCAGTAGATTTTTAGTTCTAGTGATGAATTAGTCAGTCAGTCAGTGCCATTTCGCTTTGATAGATATAGATTTACCATTATAAATAATTGAAGATGGTGAAGTTTTTTCAGCAGATGTGAAGTTCTTTAAAAGTGGAATATATTATTCCCAGATGAAACTAGTATTTAGAGTGTGTAAAGAACTTGATTTTCACAACTGCTTTCTAATAAATGAGATGTTTTCTAATGAAATAAGATAAACTGTGATCCAAAAATGTTTTCAGATTCCAAGTTGGACGACTACAGTCCTGATCTTCATAAGAGCCGATCACTTTCATTCGACCAGCAAGACTATATATTTGAAGAAAGAAAAAATGGAGACCTGATTTCGCCTATTAAACACAATGTGCAAGGCTATAGGCCCGAGATTTGTAAAAAATGTGGACACGAGATAAGTCCAACTAATAAATCTGCAGAATAAGTTGATTTCAGGCGAGCATCATCTAGCTTGACTTTTGTGGCAGACTAGATATACATGTCTATATATTTATAGTTATTTGATCTCTGTAGTTATCAACATACCATTTATTGATGTTCATCGAAATCTTACTGAAAATTGAATATGCTGTTGCTTGTTTCTAGAATGATACAATGAATTAAGTGACAATGTAGCCTCTCCTGCACATTGGTGAATTTTCTAGAATTAAAAACATCAAAAGTTGATACATTGAATTGAAGCAATCTTGCAATTGAATAATAAAATAATTATATTCTCAGATCCATTTCAATATCTCTAAATATATTACATCAACCAAGTAAGAATCATTAGATCATTCAATTCAAGATTTTCAGGATATCTTCATACTCGTAGAATAATATGTATGTGTTTAATATTCATTTCTTCCACTGGAAGAACAATGTAATACGGTATGTTAGTTGTTATTTTAAATCGATAAAAATACTAGAATTGATTTAGGATGTCTATTAGTCCCTTTATAGTGATTGTTGATATTCATTTATAATGTTATAATAATTATATTAATTATTCTAATGGTGGTATCATTAAATAATCACAGTAGGCTACATCTCTTATTAATCTGTGTTAATGTCAACTGTACAAGATCATGGATTCGAAACTCGAGAATAGTTCTATGCTTATGAAACAATAGTTAAGTTGTGGTTTAGTTATTTAATTTCTAATTTGATTTATCAATTATGAAATCACATATTTGTTGAATTGATAATATCATTTTATTTATTTCAACTAGTGTTCATCATCATGAAATACTATAAATGTTGTGTAGACAATAAATTATGTAAATAGTGGAATTCGAGAAAAAATTTAATAATGAAGGATAGAAGAAATATTTAAAAATAATAGTCTGGTTAATAGCTACAAAATAGGTTAATTATTCCAATCCAATAAGCAAACTTGTGTTACAAGTGAGAAAAATTTGTAGGCCTATTTTACGAGAAATCGATCTAAAGAGGTTCATTTATTCTATTCGAGTCATTAGGTTTGCTATCATGAATGTATTTAGATAATCTAAATTATTGATTAATTTAGACAATAACTGTATCACGCAAGGAAAACTTATAATGATTGAAATATTGGAGAAGCACAAAATATGTATGTTAGTAATTTTTGTAAGTTGATTATTTTTCTCTTTGAGGAAATACCATGTATCATGTCAGCGTATTGTTATTTTTGTCAGCTTACCTTCTCTAACATAATCGTGTAATCAGTTTATTGTATTGTAATAATGAGTACAACAAAATAATATTGCATGTTCAATGTGTAGTTGGTTTCTATTATTCTAATTATCTGTGATCCCCAGCAAATTGGCGGCTTACTGAAAAATACAGTTGATATTAATGTTACGCTGATAGTGTTGGAGTATGAGGGAGATAGAAAACAAGAAAGTCATCAGCTGACTCATTCGCCAGTTGTTTTGTTGAGAACTCTATTTTTACTTCACCCTGTCGCGAGGCAATGAAATAACGGTGCTCTTGCTATTCGGTCAGTTGGATGAATTTCTCCATTCATCTATTCCAATTAAGATGTCACCTATTCATTAGGCAGAATTCGATGACCTTTTTAATAGCCCGCTCTTTGATGCAGCTAAGATGCTGTTGACTGCTGCGAGTACTCGAAGTTGAAAATATTTGAAGTTGTATATTAATCGAATGGCGAAAACCGCACAACGATATGTTATACCGTTTTGAAGCTATTAAATAATTTGTAGTGAAAGTATCTGATTATCAATTTAAATAACTTTAGAACGGTTTGGCATAACGATGTGTGGTTTTCGCCATTTAAATGAAAATCAATCGATTTCTCATGAAGCTACTGGTACTTTGAGAGCGGATTCTTCAAGCAAAAATTAAAAAGAAAGTTCACAAATCAGGAAATATGTTTTTTGATCGACAAAATACCATAATTTGGGTAACTTTTAGACAAAAAAGTGACTGAAACTTTTTTCGAAATGGAATTCTCTACGAATTCCATTACAGTAATTCAAATTACGGTACTAATCGCCAGTGAGTTATCCTATTCATTTTTGTCTCTGAAGTTGAAAGTTACGTTTTCTAGCATATTTGCACTTTATATCAAATAATCATTGATGTTAAAAACTTTTAAACTTTTTATTGTAGAAGCAGCTTTCAAAGTAATGGTACCTAAGTTTTATACGAATTATTCTGTAGCCTATACAGTTCCAGGGTTCGCCCCTTGATAGAACGGATGCAGAGGTAGTCGACGTAATGTGCAAACAGTAGCCTAGTAAAGGTATTACGTATTATAATAGGACTGTAGCATATTAAAAAAATCATTTCGAGTATAGTCTGTCCAAGCAGAGAAGACATTCTGGAAAGATGGGAAAATGACTCCAGCTCAGATCAGAATCAGATCAGTAGATTTACTCGTGACATGTGAATCTACATACCATATGACTGACTAGATGACAGGCTCGCTTCGCTTGCCTTATCCGTCTGGACCCCCAGCAGTGTCGTGTCAGCAACGTCAATAGGACAAACAGACTCGCTTCGCTCACCTACGAATTCCCCAGCAGGCATTACTGGCGTAATATCAAAATTATTTCGAAATTTTTGAACACAATATTTCTTGACCTATCACACCTAAACTTAATCTAAACCTGTCTACCAAATTTCACCATTTTCTACCAGTTTGTAACTTATACGAAAAAGCTAAGAAAAACTAGGAAAAAGCTAAGGAAAACGTGAATTCTTGGGAAATTTAAAAAATCTGGTGCCTGGTGCGCGTCTAAGGTCCAAAGGTCTAAAGGTCCAACTGAACATGCCATGAATGAGGGCCAATTAATAGATAGATAGTAGTCATCATTACTCATCATCATTAGGCCTACATCTTATTACACACACATAAGCCTAAGAGCTCGTGTGGACATTACCCTCAGGAAAAGAAGGCGTAAGATATGCATCCCGCAATGCACCTACAACTTTATAAACCTTACTGATGGCGTAATCTTCCAATGATTAAAAAAACACACTAAACACAACATTTCTAAACTTAGCCCTAATATGAACCTGTCTACCAAATTCCAACATCTTCTGCCGATTGGTTTTGAAAAAGCTAAGAAAACGCCGAAAAAATCTAGAAACACGCATCTAAAAGTCCACCTGCACAATTTTGTTGTTGGGACTGTAACCAAAGCATTGACACAAAAACTTTTACTATAATTGTTTGTTCATTTTAGGTTCATGCAGTCAAGAGACAACCGAAACAAACAATTTCCCAATGAGTATCCAATGAGTTTCCCAATGAGTATAAAAAGATTACTGAATTGCCTACAACAAAATTTGGGATTTCGGCATTGCTGTGACTTGTTTATGTCATGTCTAAAACGAAGCCACTCTAGTCAAACACACACACACATGCAGAGCTTTTGTTTATCTCGTCTCAAGCCAACGTGAATGGACTATAGAAATGTCTTGCTCGAATATTTTTTGAAATTCTTCGCCAGTAATCAGTTTTTTCAAAACTGTAGATGTATTGCGGGTTGCATATCTTCCGACTTGATACGACCATTCCTTACTGTAAATTCAATGGTTCAGCGAGATTATAGATTAACTAACTTGGAAGATATTGAATCAAGTTACAAACTTTGTCCGATATACTTCCCAAGGTTACGCTCAATATTAGAGTTTTACTATTTTTCGGAGTTTTTCTTAGATTTTTCGAGAACCAATTGTCATAAAATGTTGAAATTTGGTAAACAGGTCCAGATTAGGTCTAGAAATGCTGTGTTCAATCAATTTCGAAACCCTTCCGAGGTTACACCTGCTAGGCTACAAGGTTTTCCAATGTTTGGAATCTGCACTTTTGTTTATTTCACGGAAACTACTGACCTAAATACGTTCAAATCATATACCCAGGTTGAGCTGAGGTAATAGAACAACAAATTCAGAACGATCACACAAAATAACCCTGTTAAGTGATATGAAAATCAAAGCATATCCATTCGAATGGAATTTGCAGGCGAGCGAAGCGAACCTGTTCGGCTCACTGACACTGCTGATACTGTCGGGGGTCCAGGAGGCGGAGCCTCCTGACGAGCCTGCCAGCTAGTATAGACATCAACATAATTATTATGAATTGTTGTTTTTCATTTAGACTGCAATTGATTAAAACAATTGGGCAATTGAGATAGAGAGATCGAGACGGCTATGAAATAGAGACATCTTTCATCTTTTTGAAAAATACCGTATCGTTGTTTCTAAAAAATGTAGGTCTTCATGTACAATAATTTTATAAAGATAATAGGTAGGTGGGATATCACACCTTTTTAAGAATAAACTACAGAGACATTGGAAATGTGCAATAGAACTACTGTACCTTTAATGTATAACTCAAGCACAAACGTTTCTAGTGGATTCAATTTTTTATGCTAGTACTTGAGACTTGAATAATAATTGACTCCGGTGTTCGAGAAATGTTTCAAATTTTCTATGAATACGATGATACATGAATAGAAGAATATTATTCAACCAATTTTGAAAGATTCAAACCAATTGATCGTTTCTTAGTTTACAAATTTAGCGGTTCAACAAATTCTCATCATGGCTATTTGAAATAAGGTAGTATGATCGGTTGGTAGCAACGAGTCAATAGATCATTGGATAGGCCGCTTTGTACTTTAATGAGCTTGCATGTTATTGAGATTGTGTAAAAACTCTTCATCAATTTCTAATGATTGAATATTAAGATAGTGTAATTCATCGAGTGGTTGAATTAATTTTTATTATAATTATATTGATGAATTATTTTTTGTTTGTTGGAGCATAAAGTTTGTTCCTTTTATGGACGCGATGTGGCAATAGCCTTTTTTCGTATAAAAAAAGCAACTTCATTTATCCGGAAAGAATATTTTACATTTCACATCGCAAATGATAAGAGATACATTAATTTAGGTTTTTATGAATACCTTTTTCATGAATGTTACAGTACTCTATGTAAACTTTTCTTCTTGCGACTGAGTTTTGGCGGAAAACCGGGATAAAAAGTAACCTCTCGAACACACACACTCACTCGCACACCGTGTACAACAACCGCGGAGTCCTGTTTTGTAGCGCTTTTTCCTTTGAAATTTTCACTCATTTTGGTATCTTGTGTGAAATTATTACAAAATAATTGAAAATGAATGAAAGTCTGAGGAAAATTTTCAACAATAAGTACGGGTATGCCATACTGTTTAGTGTTTTCTTGTATACTTTGGCGACGGCTCGAGTTGAAACCGAACCACTGAAATGGCTGATACTGAATTTCACATTGGTAAGTACACTAGAATCAATTATTATATTTCCAAATGGCATGGGAAATACTGACATGCACCATACATTTTCAAATAAAGTCATCATTTCAGTAGAAATCTAATAACAAAATTCAGAATCACTCAGATTTGAACCCACGCAACTGCTGATTGCTGTCTACAGATATCACAGAAAGTAAACCGGCCCCAGTACGGTATAGTCTGTACAAGTAAAGAAGACCCTCTAGCAAGATGGAAAAATGACTCCAGCTCGATTTTTTGTTCAAGTTGAGACGATCCCATACGATACAAAATCATCGAATGCATCTGGAGTTTCGAATGATAGAATAAGTATAGTCTGTCCAAGCAAAGAAGACCCTTTGACAAGATGAGAAAATTACTCCAGCTCGGTCAATATTTCTTTAAAAAATCTGGTGTGGTACACTCACACAACTTTCCATGCCTACAATTAGCAATATATATAGATATAATCCATATCCATTATCCATCAGCGAGTGCAAATTTCATTAGGCTATTACTTCTCATCGATCGATATTAACAATGAAATTTGCATTCGCCGATGACGCCTCGCGCCTGCCGGCGCTTCGGCTCATGTGTGCAATTTGAAATTTTCACAAGCCCATGGTGCCTCGCGGCTGTCGGCGTATTTGGTCTCAATCGTAGGAAACATTGTGATCTACAATTTGAGACCAAATCAATATTTTTCCTTCCTTGCCCTACCTACTACCATAGGTAAGGAAAGTATTGCTTTCCAAAAAAAATTAAGGTACCCCAATTTCAAGTTTTCTATCCGTTTGAAGGTCCCCTGAGTCCAAAAACGTGGTTTTTGGGTATTGGTCTGTGTGTGTGTTTTTTGTATATGTGTGTGTATATGTGTGTACGTGTATGTCTGTATACACTATAACTTGATCCCTAATTGACCGATTGACTTGAAACTTTGAACTTAAGGTTCTTATACCTTGGGGACCCGACTCTGAGAAATTCAAAAAAATTCATCGAAAAAGGCAGAAAAAATGGTGGATAATATGCCAAAAATTGTGTTTTTCAAGATTTTCTCAAAAACGGCTCTAAAGATTTTTCTTAAACTCATAACCAAAATAGCCCAATAACTCATACCCTATATACGGTAAGCCCTATCGACTCCCATGAGTCTCGTTCCTGGCAAAATCACAGAAGATCCGCAGCATTGTTGAGAAAAATGGATTTTGCAATATATTGATCCCTAATTGACCGATTGACTTGAAATTTTGAACTCAAGGTTCTTATACCATGGGGACCCGACTCTAAAAAATTCAAAAAAATTCATCGAAAAATGGTATTTTGCAATATTTCTATCTCGAAAATGTTTCAAACTATTTTTTCAAATTGACACCCTATATAGTGATTAATAAGCTCCATCAACTGGCATATTTATGTCCTCTTTGTGTAGGATTAGCAGGGGCACCACCCCAGACTTGAAAAGTTAAGTTGTTTGTAGATATAGGCAACCCGCAATACATGAATCTGTACATAGGCAACCCGCACTACATGAATCTGGATATAGGCAACCCACACTACATGGCTACATGGCTCATTCCGATGTCTCGAAACCAAGTCAATCCGCATCAGGATTTAAAGGAGACAAAAATCACATTTGGAAAAAGTATTGGTGTGACATAATAAATTTTTGGTGAAATACCAGAGTTATGGAATCGAATGATCCATTATCGATTCCACCTCTTAGATCCAATATATTGGAATAGTTTCCAAAAAATCTACTTTCATTCAAAATCCAAGTCAATTCGGCTAACAGGTAGCCGAAGCGCCGACAGGCGCGAGGCACCATAGGCTTGTGAAAATTTCAAATTGCACACATGATGAGCCGAAGCGCCGGCAGGCGCGAGGCGTCATCGGCGAATGCAAATTTCATTGTAAATATCGATCGATGAGAAGTAATAGCCTAATGAAATTTGCACTCGCTTATGGATAATGGATATGGATTATATCTATATATATTGCTAATTGTAGGCATGGATAATGGATATAGCCTACTTGTATTAAGCAAATGTGAATGACAAGGAAAGTTGCGTGAGTGTACCACACCAGATTTTTTAAAGAAATATTGACCGAGCTGGAGTAATTTTCTCATCTTGTCAAAGGGTCTTCTTTGCTTGGACAGATTATACTTATTCTATCATTATATCATTCGAAACTCCAGATGCATTTGACGATTTTGTATCGTTATGAAGTATGGGATCGTCTCAACTTGAACAGAAGTTCTCATGGATTGTAAACAATTACGGCACCTTTCTAATGTGCCGAGATTGACGCAGTGGTGTGGGACGTTACAACCGCCTTTAGTCCGCTAGCTCTAGCTGATCTGAGTTCGAGTCCCAGTTGGCATGGGTGTTTTCTACCTCATCAATCACCCTCGCACCCAATATCCATTACACACGGACAAGCTGAAGTGCTTATGTATGGGCATCATCTGCAATTAAAAATAAATAAACCACCTCCAACCACCACTACAAATCACCAAGTCAATCAGTGATTTTGCATAATTATTAAATAACTTTTTTTCTCACCCAACGATAATGTTGGAGTAATTGATAACTTGCCGGTCTGATAATCAGAGGTTATGAGTTCAATTATATTGAACTGGGAACGAATTTTGACAACAGCGTAATCACAGATTACCACGTCTTTCGAAGGGAACGTAATAATTAAGCCGTCGGTCCCGACTACCTGAAAAACAGCAGTCATCTCTCGTCATCATCCCTCTGATTAACCACACACATGCTTAAAGTACATGTGAGCATCACCCTCAGAAAAAATATTCCTTGATAATTATCAATTAGTAAAGTGAAAACCAAAAAAACTATCCTCAAAGTCAATCGATTTCTCACTCTAGCTGTCACTCTAACACACATAAAACTACCGGTACTTCGACAGAAATCAATCTGTTCTTTTCGAACAGAATAGCCTAGGCCTATACAGTATTATTGCAATCTCCAACTAGCTCGACACATGTTATTTGGTTGTTGGCTCAACGATGACGAGATGCATAGCATATAATTATTACAATAATGCTTATCAATTTGATAACAAAACTTGATATGAATGTCATTAGCTCTGATAAAGAGATTTTAATATTTTGAGAAAACATACCGTACTACCCTAAATAGTTATTTACTTATTTGCTATAATTCAATGTTCTGTATATTGTACTTTTGAGTTGATATAATTCATCAGAATATTCGGATGTTTTCAATGGCTTAAAACTTTTTGATTTAGCAATAAAACTGTATCAGTACCGTACTGCTATCCATAAATACGTATGTTTTAAATGTTCACTTATAAATATTGGGAAATAGAGGAATAATGTAGAAATCGGTGTTAATGCAATTCTATAATAGCAACTATGATTATATGTTCTTATGCAAACATTGATTCTGATCCACCTCCAGATATTGAAATATTGAATAATGATAATTATTGCATTTATTTGCTAAAAAGGAGAGAAGGCGGCTACTTAAGTACTATTTGGACTTTTGAGTGGTACTTTTAGTCAATTCACAAGAATCGTTTTAGAAAAACTTGAAATATACTCAATAGCCCGTCTTTGCGATGCCAATTATAATATCTAATCTAGAACCAAACAATAGATGGCTAACCAAATCCTTCTTTGTTCTTCTGTAATGAGTGAAGCAATCTTATTGTCTGTGTCTAATTTTTTGCTTACCAGATTGGTCTCTCTCTCACTTTCTCTCACTCTCCCTCGTTCTTTCACACACACACACACACATACACACACACTCACATAAACTACCTATGTCATCAATACCTATGTGTCAATCTAAAATACTTCTTTTCTTCTAGGGCTACTGTATTTTGAAACTTAAAAAAATTATTATAATCAGAGTACCCTTTTGAAAATATTTTTTATTCCACACACAACATGTTTCGGCTAATTTGATACGTGTTTTTAATGCTGTAGTTATCTCTTATTATTATTTTTCCAGATAATGTTCTATTCAAATAATAATATTTGCAAACTTTGTATGCTGGGGCATTTCGATAATTTACTACCGGTCTTATTGGTACGGTATGCCTACTGTGTGAATTTTGGGTTGACCTCTGAATAATGGAGATTTATCATCTTCATTTTAAACTGGTCCAATTTTGAAATAGTTTTACACTTAGATATTATTGCATTAATGTTTTTACCATATTCTTGAGTTGGGTCTCTTGTTAGATTTTCAAATTTGTTGTCTCTGATGAAATTTTCTACTTTTTCATTATATTCTGATTTTTTTATTATTACTGCAGTATTCCCTTTGTCAGCTTTTGTAATTAATGCTGCTTCGTTTTTCAGTCTATTATAGATTCAACAACCTCCATGTCTTCCTTTGATCTTTCTGAAACTCTCTTATTCTTTGTTTTGTTTCCTTTTTCAATCTCCTGAATGAAATTATGCCTCAATGTATTTTGAAATTCTTTTCCCCTAGTCCTTATTGCAGCTTCCACTTCTATCAAGTTTTCTTTTGTGTTGCTTGATTTATTGTCTAAATTTATATTATATTTCAAAGATTTTTCCAACAACTCATTCTCTTTCATACTGAATTCTATATCTGTTAAATTTTTAACTTTATCATATAATTTGTATTCACTCATCTTCCTGTAGCAATTTGACTTCACCTTTTCCTTTTTTTATGCCTTAGAGATTCAATTTTCTTTGAGTGGGTTGATTTTTCTTTTCAATGATAAATTTAGTGATAAAATTTCACTAATTTGAAGGTTAATAAAAAATGCAGTAGTTGTATTAGATCCCTAGATATTTGACAGATTTATGCACATATTGAAAATAAAATCATACGAAATTTATGCTAAAATCAAACATATGTTCAATTAGATTAGGTATAACTTAAATACAATAGGTTTAATTTTGTTCACTGTTATTATTTACACTTGAAAATGGCAAATTAGCCGAAACATGTTGTGTGTGGAATAAAAAATATTTTCAAAAGGGTACTCTGATGATTATAATCATTTTTTAAAGTCATTCTAAAACTATAAATAAAGTGATTCATTCTATTCTATCTCTTTCATTGGTTGATGGAGAAGATGTGTAAAATTATCAAATTTAATTATCCTTTAAATGTATCGGATGGAAAAGTTAAATATTTATTAAATTCACCATTGTATATGTAGATACAGCACAGTAATTACATTATCATCTGTGTCATATATACGCTACTGTAATAAGTTTCCATACGGTACTATGGTCTTTACTTTCTTTAATCAAGAAAATAAAGTAATTATTCATTCTAGATTGTAATAACCTAGGATTTGAGCCAACATATTTTAAATAATCGCCATTAATAAAGTGGATTATCCAATCTATACCAGCAACAATACGTTTCCATCAGCAAGTTTTGACGAATATTATAAGACATGCTTCAATTACGGTCAATACCTAGTTGAATATTGGTTGAATTGCAATTCTGAAATCCTGATCCTGAAGAGGTCATACATGATGCAATTTGATAAATTATTTAGACTTAAGAATAGGCCTATTCAGTCAAAATCAAAGTGATGCTCTCTGGTCTGTAGACTGTGATTTAAATGAAATCAAATCTGATTAATAACTGCCCAACACAATAACCGAATATATTGTACTGTATTGATTTATTCATCAGTAACAGCTTTGCTAAAAAATCATTCGGTGACAAATTAAATAATGATAAGAAGATGCGAAGATAATGATAATGATATTTTCAGGTGGTGAGTGCTGGACTGATGCAAAATGTCGTGGGCCAGGTGAAGTTGATTTTCGTTTCGTGGATCCTTTACTGCATCTTCACCAACCCCTTTCTACTTCTGGTCAGTATTAAATCTAATTTATCTATATTATTTTGAATTCATTATCTGTTATATTTTATCACTAAGTATTAGTTGATAGTTTATTGTGTAACATTTATTTCCGATCTATTTATAGAAATTAACTGATCCACATGTGTTCTGAGGATTTGACCATTGAAAAAACATACACCTTTTTCGCTGAAAATAGAATAGTATATTTCGCACCAGGGCCGAAAATGTCGAATTTCCGGCTTGAGATCGGTTTTCAAGTCCGAGGCCGTAGGCCAAAAACTAGAAAAGATCGAGAGCCAAAAATACATTTTTGCCCCGCCGTGGTGTTGAACTTTATTTTTTGGCACACAACATCAAAACAAACAAAACAAATAGGATTAATCAGTTCCAAGAACAGCTAGACCAGATAACTTACTATACTAAAAGCTTTAGTTTTTAGCTTTGCCTAAGCCGAATCTGGAGTAGGCCAAGCTGTTAGGTATTACAACTTTGCATCTCAAGTTTATTGATTTGATCAATTGAATATTACATTTATAACTATCAGAATACCGTACTCGATTTTCTTAGTCCAGAAACCTTAAAGCCTATGATAGTTTTGTACAATCATCCTAAATTGTACAATAGCAATTCAAACTTTGTAATTTTTGACACATTTTTAACCGTTTGATTCATAGAAAGGCTTAGTGTAGTTGTGTTTTCTCCTGCTAGATGGTGGTGATGGCGCTCTAGTTAAGCAGTTAAAAGGAGTACAATCCAACCAAACAATAATAATTCTTTCCAAAAATGGGTTTACCTTGCATTATTATTCAACAGTTATTCGTCAATACAAACATTTTGAATCTTATCAGAGTTGAAGCATCAGATTATTAAAGCATTTTTCTCTTATTGTTTAACTACTACTGATCAACGTGAAAACTTTCAACATCCAGATCTCTTGACAAAGGATTTTGACCACCAATCAATATGAAAGTTTAGAGACTACCTTTCCATCGAAATACCGAAACGTCGACATCGACTACCAAAACAGCTGACATTAAATGCAGTCAAACCGGAATGCTAACTATTGATCAACTAACCCGTACATCGACACCGACCTTCAGTCAGCTGACATTCAACGTTATTTTACCGCCCTAGGGCCAAAAATGGCACTTTTCCGGCGATTCGCCGGCGACCTTGCCTGAAAACAAGCATTTTCGGCCTCCATATGGTGCATGTAAAACAGTTCATTACATACTAGTGTGGCAATTTTGACTACTCAGTCACACAACAAACTTTACATAGAGAGTACATCATTGCTTCTCTTATGATAAATAAGTGATGATTGCTTCTAGTTGAGCAGTATTGTGAAAAATTAATTCTTCCTAGAAATCAGAGCTACATAAGAAAGTATATTATTTATAAACATTCAAATATCCATACAGAATTCAATTTGAGATAAAATTAATGAAAAAATATAGTATTGTGGTTGAAACTTAATTAAATTTTCAGTGCTTATTTGCCATTTGTACCAAATCTAAATTGGAACTTACAATATTCATACATAAATACAACATCAATAATTTTTCATAGTTGTTGTGTTGTTATAATGGAAGAATTATGTGTGTTGCAAAGAAATATTATTGTTGTATGTAATGAAATAATTTGGTGTTAATTTTTATTCTAGCCGCAATACGATTGGCTCGTCAAAACAATTCTTTCCATCCAGAATATGAATCCTTTCGTTCTTCTGTCTTTGCTGACAATGAACTTCTATTCCTTATTCATGATGCTGGAATGGTATGAGATCAACCGTGATCTAATTTGGTAAGTGATCTAATTTGGTAATAAATTGGACAAGAGGTTGAGTTCACATATTAGCCTACTGTATTGTGAACACAATCTTTTAGTTATAAAACTAACACTGATTTAAGAAAAAAACTTTCAAATACTGGAATTCAATTTGTTTCAAAGGGCTACCAACGATACAATTCAAATGAATTACTATTGGCGTAACAAATATGCATAGTTTAGGTCAATGATATTTCACAGTTACTGTAGCAACAAAATTTACAAACAACAGGAAGTACTAGCAATAGATACCTATATCACAAATCTTTCTTTCCTTGCAAACATATATATACAGGAGGAAGGTGCCAAACTTCTCAAGCTGATGTTCCATTGGACATTCCTCCAAAAATGCTTTGTTAGCAAGATAATAATGGTAGAAGATTGTCATTTTTTGTAAAATCCATAGTTTATAATTTTTAGAGGTTTCATGAAGATACTAAAATAAACATTTTCCATGTATAACTAGCTCATAAATTTAATTGAACCAGCTTATTTTTTATTGGTATTTTAGATATTTATATTATAAAAACAGTCTTTTGTCTTTTAAAACTGAATAAAATAAAAATCCCAACAGAGAAGAAAGTCTACAAGAAAAGAACAAAAAAGGAAATGTCCACTTCAAAACTAAAAAAGTGCATAAGTCACACCTACATTGAATGAATTGAAAATTAAAGATTCAAAATAAGTGTTCTTTTGCACTATGCTCAAGTAACTGTGATAATTTAAATTATTCTGACTGAATTTTTTTGTATTCAAAAGAATAACATTCATGAAAATTAAACAAATGATCATTCGATTAATCAAGTTTAATATTATAAAACTATCACAATTCCTCATCTTGGATCTTGGAAAATTGTGATTATCTATTTATTCATTCAACAATGTCAGCTGTGGTACTTCTTTGGAACTCCCCACTAATAAACCATACCCTAATAATAATAATTCAATTATTTGAAATACTATGATCATATTCATGAATATTTCCAGTGATTGGAATTGTAAATTAAGTACCTACCTAAAGAATCTAAATTTGATAATGAATCATTTGATGTACATATACCATTCATAACTGTATTCTATAGATTGTGAGTCTTCATAAGTTTATCATTTTTTACAGGGAGGAGTAAAAAGGCTGAACTTCAATATTCCACAATCTGCAAGAACGCGTTGTAATCAATTTCTTGTTTTGCTTTTCATTTTGTTACATTTCTTCCTAATTTCATTGTTGAAGTTTTTGTTCACTTTACTTAACAATATGCAATAATGCGTTGTAATCAATTTCTTATTTTCTTTTTTCATTTTATTACATTTCTTCCTTATCTAATTGTTCAAGTTTTTGTTCATCACTATAGTATTTAAACCTCAGGGTAGTTATGATGGAATAGATGAATAGATAAAATTGGGACACAATAAATAATCTTTGATACTTCTAAATTAAACACAGTTCAATGATATAATAGTCGATTTAAACATTTATGAAGACACCAAAAAATTATTAGTTATTGAACATGAAGAATAAATATCATTCCGAAATTTAACCACTTTATTCTAACTATGCTGGTGAGATGTGATTCCATTACTGCAATGAATTTTCACTCCAAATTATTCACTACTGCAAAATCCAGCAACTTACTTACTCAACTTTTGCAATATATTCTCACATATTCCTTCTCTTCAATCATAAATATTGTTATAAATTCTGACTATACAATAATATCATTTCTTATCTAAAACTAATTTTTCTGTACGGTAATTGAAATAAAAAATCCGACCAAGTGTAGAGTTTTATAAATAGTGAATAATTATTATCTATGAAATATTTCCAGTGAGATTATTAAAACATTCCGACTAAGATTGTAGTTGAATTATGATAATGTTGATAAGATTGTTTGTCCTCAATTTAAGGCTGTGAAATTTGCCATAATGTGTTCATGATATTTATACTTAAATGTGTTAATGGAATTTGTCTTAATTTATTGAAAAGAAATACTATAAGTAGATATTCATATGTTGTTAATTTGTATTGATCAATATTCAGTATTTAGTTTCATTATTGTTTTGTTACTTATGAGCATAATTATAATAAAATGTCTATTGTATAATAATTTTTAAAAATGCTCTCAATTTCTCTCTTTTATAGCCTTTATTGGAATATGTAACCATATGTTTGTGATTACTAATTATTCTTGATATTGATTACCATTCATGTAAAACCTTTTGTAGAATAATTGGCTATCTTCACAATATGTTCAATCCAGATAATTCCACAGAAAATACTAAAAAGCATCAAATCAACTTTTCAGGGCATCAAACAACTGATTTTGATTAACTTAAGTAATAGGTTATAATCAAAAGTAATCACTTGGTAACGTACTAAAAATAAAATAATATCAAAATTAAGTGCCTATATAAGTAGCATAAATTTGTGTTCAGTTGAAGTTGAACAAGAAGATAGATCTTACTTTCCGATTTTTTTTCTCATACAGGCTAACAAAAATCTATATGTAATTCTTATGAAAATTTTTCCTGTAATCAATTAGAGAATTATAATTTTTTCTTTGAAACTTGGGTTTATGTATTTGTCAATATGTTTTGAAAATATATTCATAATTTCTCATAATATTGTGTCAATTTCTCAAACTTGTATCAAAGCATCAACTTCTCAGTACGGTATCATACAACAAACAACTGATTTGGATTTGATTTAATCATTAGAAAAAAATTCTTGGCTTTATGTATCATACATAAATATGATTATAGATTATAGTCATTATTGTAACAATTTATCAGTTCCTTGAAGCTTGCATGCCATGATCATTATTTCAAAACATTAATTAATTATTGAAACTTAAAAATATCTTGATTTTGTTTGAAAGGAACCAAATGGTCAGACATATTTTTATATAAAACTTTTTCTAGAAAAAGAGTGATTTTTCCGATACAGTCTACTCAGACTAGAAAACGAACATCACCATAGATTAGGCTACCGTACATATTCACATAAGAATGTATATGAATCATCTCTAGTGTCTACTAGAATAGATTAAAATAGGACACACTATGGTTGCTACTCTATAGGTAGGTAGGTACTCAAAATATTTTTTCAGCATACGTGAACAGTACTA
Source organism: Sogatella furcifera (assembly GCA_017141385.1). NCBI lineage: Eukaryota > Metazoa > Arthropoda > Insecta > Hemiptera > Delphacidae > Sogatella > Sogatella furcifera. Next base: position 38,594,238 of record CM029560.1, read on the forward strand.
GACAAAACTATGGATTCTAGTTTTTATTATTTCTAAAATATTACATTGTTGTACTTTTTTGTACCCTGTTAGCTACATGTCATTACATATTTGGAAATCTTCATAGCTTCGCTTGTATGGGAAAAATTGACGATTTGTATTGAATACATCAATACAGGGTGGCTCGTTGGAGGAGTGATAAAGCGCCGGTCTGATAACCAGGTGGAACCAAGCGGGGAACAATTTTTAACCACAGCACAATCACATAAATACGGCCACCCGTCTTTTGGAGGAGACGATAAGCCGTCGGTCCCAACTACCTAACAAGTAGTCGTCATCTATCATCCATCTCATTACCCACGCACAAGCCTATGAGCTCATGTGGGCTTCACCCTCCCAAACAAACATCTCAGCAATTCATCATGTTGTTGAGAACCTGTCTGAACAGAATTCAATTGTCATTTTGTTGATGTTTATAAGTCTGTCTGTACGCAAATATGTAATAAAACAAACGGAAGAACGTACACTCCTGAAATTCTAAATATGATATCATAGATTAAGTATGATTAAGCCTATTGATTTTGAACATAGGCTACATGGTTGGATTTAACAAACGTTTCAAGCGAAAAATAATTACTAAACAAACTTTCAATGCTATCATACTCTACGACTTCAATACAGTACAACTATTAGCAAAAAAGTTTAAAGAAATTTTCATGCAGTCTCGCGATTTGGGGGTGGCGAGTTCTGTCAGACATTAATTGCACCCTTACTTTGTAGTAGGTCCGTTTTGCTGTCATTTTGGTGGAGAGCCGGTTCTTGGATTAATGAAGCAAAAAATTAGTAAGAACCACAAACCATACAAACGAGCCAATATGTATGGATATATTCTGTGGGTAGTAAATTAAAATGACATATAATTTAATAACAATTCAGATCTACGATATCCAAAAGGCTGAGTAGCGTTCGCCCGGCTACTCCCATGATGCCTTGTTGTTCCCTGTTTATCGTTCGTTTTCCAACACACGACACGACAAGACGGCCGGCCGCGATTGTCATTCACAGCTTCTGCGTTGTCCTTGAGCTCGGAAACCTAGGTACTGTGATTGGGTGACTGGCTGTTGCGGCCGGGCGTCGATCGTGTTGTGTCGCGTATTGCAAAATCCGGCTTCAGCCACGTCTTCCTCCTTGATCCTCTTCATTCAGGTTCCACTCACTCCCACACCACTCCTTATCCTTCGTACCACGAGTCCTGTGTGTATGGCTGTGTCTCCGTCTGAATCCTGGCCGCCCGTCTCCTGAATCCTGACTGCTGTATGTTGTATGTGTTGCTGTTTTCTCCAGCTCTCCACTCTGAAGTGAAATGCGTAGTTTCATATTTTGTAATTTTATTAATTATGGCTCTCTTAATAAATCACTCCTGGAAGTTCATCGACATGGAATTAAAACGCAGCTTAGACAATCAAGAAAGGTAGGCTAATGAAGCAGTGATTGTATCAATATTTTGTTGAACAATCATTACCTAGTCAGCATATTGCTACAATCCAGTTATAAAATGATCAAGGCCTATAGCCATGTATATTATACTGTATAATTTATACCGTATGTTCAGCCACTAAGTGCACTCAAGGATTTCCGGGGAAGGAATAGGTATAGGTTATTTGGGTCTGAAGATTCTGATTGGAGGGTGACTCACAGTGTCAAAGTTGCCTTGGTGTCTTTGAAGGTGTAGGCTACACAGGGCCGGATAAAGGTGCAAGCGGCCGCTAGGGCGCTAGCCAAGGGCGAAGAAATATTATTTTTATTCTTCAAATTATCAATCGAGTTGATAAATTTTTATATTGAATTATATCAAAACACTTGTGTCAAACTTAGGACCATAGAGTGATTGGAGGGCGTCCAAAGCAGAAAGCAAGACTTTATCAGTGTCCTCATCTGTTGGGCTGGGCTAAAGGGGGGGGTTGATCTCTGTAGACGTAACACAACTATTTCTGTACAGAGGGTCAACGTAATCAGCAATGTATCTTCTGGACGAAGCAGTTACTAAAACTAATAGGCCTACAGTCATTAATAAAGTTTGAAAACTTAGAATAGGCTACTTTGCCCACTGCGGCGCCCCCTTTGAATCGTTGGGCCCGAGGCGACCGCGTCGTACAGACAACCCCACTCGATGACTTTCAAACCACACTAGACAAATCCTAGTTAATTGAAATTAATTCTATAGAAAACAAATATTTGAATTTGATTTTAAAAAATCAAGATTAGTAGTTTTAAAGTTACTACGGTATCAAAAATAACTTTAAGGTCCAAAATCATGGACTTTATTAGTGCCATTAGTGATGTAATGAGTTGGGGTGAATCGTATTGCAGGTGTCATTTTCAATACTACTCTCACAACTAGATTTATTGGAACTGTATTGAAAAATATCAGTAAACACACACATTAGGCGCGGAGAAGAGCCTACTGTACTTACATAATTATATGCATTTAGCTTGTGCACTATAATGATCAGGTATTTTCTGCTGATCTATTCGCCCCTGCTGTACAGCTGTTTATAGTTGAGAAAACCCGGGATCCTAGGAACGGCGGCTCAGGAGTAAATTTCAAGTGAAACTAAATGTTGAAGGAACAGTAAAATAAGTACTAATGAGTTGATGATTTAACAAGGATTTTTCAACTGAAAAGCTTTCTGACCATTGTGGGGGGTGTTTAACAATTTTTATAATTGGAAGATGGTCATATTTTTAATTAATTTTTTGATGCAGGTTTTGGATATAATGCATGAAATATGCACACAATTACATGGTAACGTAAGAATTGGTCGATGTCAGTACTCAGGTTCACAGTAGAACTGTAAAACTAGTCATTTAAGAGATATGGAAAGCAGTAATTACAGTAAAAACTTTAATTACCTTGGAGGTACTCGTTAGAGAATGCCTGTATACAGTTGCAATAATGTCTTCAACTGGATTTTAGAAATTGTATTCACTTTGTTATAATATGTAAGTTATCATTTTTTTCATACCGTAATCATAGTTTTTGATTTTGATTGCTGCACTTCCGATATCAAAGTAACTTTGAATTCTGGACTTTGTTTTCAGAAGTCGACGTTAAAAATTGCTATAATTGGCCAAAGTACGTTTGCAGCGGAAGTTTATAGACAGTTGAGAAGTAGAGGTCATAGTATTGTTGCAGCATTCACCGTTCCTGATGTGGGTAGAAGAGAGGACCCCTTGGGTAAGCTCTTTTCAATTAGCTTGAACAATAAAATAGTGAAATTTCTAATAAAGGTGACACTATTAATCAGACTTATTAATTATAATCAGACTGAAAAGCAATATAAGTTCATATATTCGACTCGGTCAGTGTTGGTTCGGGGACTGTGGGTTCTGTTCGAGAATTTATGGCTTTTGGGCCGGTATTGGCCGGGCTAGAGTCGTTTTCCCGTCTTGCCGGGGTGTCTTCTTTGTTTGGACGGACTGTTTAGTAGAATGAATATGAAACTGGCAACCAGCTGGTAGGCCCTTCATGGGCTGTTGAGCCATTGACAAACAAACAAACGGAATCTATGCTATTTATAAACTATTTAAATGAATTGCCGAATTTTATCAAGGAATGTTGCAAAGATAGTCACCCATACCTTTCTGCAGATGATTTAGGATTAAGGGTTAGTGGTCTTAATGAAAATTGCACAACTGAGAGTTTCACAACAGCAATTGTAGATTGGTGTGCTTCTAGCACTCGTGGTTAAGTGGTAGAGTGGACATTACTGTCCAAACTTCGCCACGTCATTGAAATAAAGAAGTCATTCTATTCTATTCTACTAAGTCTAAATAAGTTAAAAACAAAGGACTTGCAATTCACTTTCAACAGAAAATCAGAAAAACTCTGTACCTTAAAATTTCTAGACTTAACATTTGACACCAATCTTAATTGAAAAGATCATGTCCTCGAAGTATGTGGTAAGCTCGCAAAGGGAATTTTTATGTTACGTAGGTTAAGAAATATTGTAAGGCATGAGGTGTATTGAGCATTTGAGCTATTCAATAAATTACTATTTGAGGTTAGACTGATGGATAAGAATCATTTAAAATCTTTTATAAAGAAAATACTGATTGAAAAGTGTTTCTATTCTTGTGAGGATTATTTAAACTCAGATTTTTCAATAAGTAGATAGTCTGTCATTAGGTTTTTGTTAACTTACGTGTGTGCGAACTTAGTCTTATTATCTGAAATAATTATTTTAATGATTCAAATGAAAGCTCCTGTAGCATGTTTCTTGAATTATATTCGTGTAATACGTATTATCCATATTCTGTGGTAATTTTTCAGCTACTGACGTTGTTATAAAATGTTTCAATGTTTGCAGCAATAAAGATTTTGATTTTGATTTTAGTATTCTCATTTCATCGAGGAAGTAAACAAAATACTTTTTGACTACTAAGGTCTACTTCTTATTTCACTAATTCTACAACTTATTTTCAGGTGAAATGTAATTGATTTTCAACTGTGTTGTCTATAGGTACGACTAGTTAGAGAAGGTAATTATGCCAAGTGCAACGTAACTATGTTGGAATCAGATATCAAATACCTAGCCTGCCTTCTTTGCTAGCCGATAGACAATAATTATCGTCATGTGATTTAATTAATGATTGGCAATTTCAGCTGTGTGTGCGGCAGAAAATGGAACACCTGTTTTCAAAGTTAAAGCATGGCAAGAAAAAGGAAAGCCTTTGCAAGAAATTGTTGATCAATACAAAGATGTCGGAGCCAATTTCAATGTGCTACCATTCTGCACTCAATTCATTCCAATGCAAGTAATAGACTATCCTGAATATAATAGTATCTGCTATCATCCCTCAATATTACCAAAGCATCGAGGTGTTAGCTCAATTAATTGGTGAGTTAGCCTACTGTTTATCTTCTCTCTAGTTCTTCAACTTAAATATTGTATTGAGAGCAATATATTGTAGAGAATATCCGTAATGAATTAAAAAACCTATTGAAGATTAAGCATTTCATAGCATTTTACAGGTTTCTTTAGTCATACAATTATCAAGAATAAAAAATTAAGCTACTAGTTCAAAAATCAATAACTTGTGGGCAATAACATAAGGCAAATGATTCACTTCTCGAAAAACTAAATAGACTGTATTTTTATCACAAGAAAATCGTTAAAAATATTGTAATTAGTTAGCTGAAATATCAAAATATATAATTATTTGAAATATTGGAATCATTTATCTAAAATAGAACTATTGAAATTATTTAGGTAATTGAAAACAAAGGTTGTCAGATCCACAAAGTTTATTTAAAATACCATACTTGAGTTTCAATGCTCCGGGCATCATCATCAGTGGAAAACTTAAGTATAGTATTTTAAATGAACTTTGTGGATATGACAACCTTTGTTATCACTTACCTAAATAATGGATAAGTTCCATATTGAAATTATTATTGGGAGTCGGTCAAAACTTGGACAACAGCAGCGTATGTTTCGATGTACACTTACATTTTTTAATAATTCAGAGCATAATTTTATTGCGTTTTAAAGAATTTATTTTACAATTTTAAATTACGGATAACCGTTTGAAGTTGTAAAATTGAATATTCTATTTCCAGATAATTCATGAAGTTATCAATTGAGTATTATGATTTTTTTTCAAAATATCTGAATTAATTATAGAGATACGTAGGTTATTGTATAGATATAGAACATATATCAAGAAATTTTGTCTCAATCAATTTATTTTTCGTTTCATTAAAATGTTTTTATATTCATGTTGCTCACTTACCAAGATTGGAAATTTGTTTGTTTTATTACAACATTGAATTAAATTTTTTTCACACTTTCTTTATTTTCTTAGGACCCTGATAAATGGAGACAAAAGAGCAGGTTTCACGATATTCTGGGCAGATGATGGATTGGACACAGGACCAATTCTACTTCAGCGTTCATGCAATGTTGAAGAAAATGACACAGTCGATACACTGTACAATAGATTTTTATATCCTGAAGGCATAAATGCTATGGTAAATACTTTTATTTTCATAAATTAATAATTATATCAGTATTAAACATTTTGTGCTTCATTTATGTGTTGGGGCTTGAAGGTATAAATCTCTTATACATGTTTCTGGATAGTATTCAAATAGATAGCATTATATTCGTTATATGTAATTTCAAATAGCATTATATTAGTTATATCTAATTTCTAGGCTGACGCTGTAGATATGGTCGCTGCAGGCAAGGCACCTAAAAATCCGCAACCTGAAGAAGGAGCTACTTTTGAACCCTCGGTTAGAAAGAAATCACTGAGAAAAGTAAGTTTGCATCAAGCGTATGGTTTGTATTGGATATATTCACATAGATTACATTTTTTTAAGTACAGATTTCTCAGGGACTGAGCACATATTGAAATCAATTTTTCAATTTTCTATAAAAATGAAATTCAATTTTTTGCCAATAAATTATAATGTTGGCATAAATAAAATAGTTCGCCAAACGTCAGTTCAAACTATACAACTTTTGCAAGAGAAAAGAAATAAAACAAATTTCAATCAATACAATTCCAATTGAATTGAATCCATTATATTCTAGATGACTTGGAAACTCTTTATCAAGATGTCGCTATTTAATGTTGCCAGCATTCGTTAAGAAAATATAGTTACTTATTTTCTATCCCAGCTAATGACTTATTAAATATTATGGATATTTATAATTATGAGAAAAATTAGATTACTTCGTGAATAAACGCTTATTATTGATTGTTATGTAATTTAAAAACACATGTGGGACTCAAATACGATTACAGTAGTAAGAAAAACTGACATTTTCTCAACCAAGTAAAAAATCGTGAGATTTTATATGACGTAGCCTATATGACGGCCCTTAAACTTATGGAGTCATAGACACATAGAAATGTGGAGATATGGAGGCTTTTTTATTGAGAATCTTATTTGTTTTTTGAAGGTGAATTGGGATCAACCATCAACAGTCATCCATAACTTTGTTAGAGGCCTGGACAGTTCTCCCGGCGCTTGGACTGTGATAGACAATAAAGAAGTGAATCTTTACAGCAGCAAACTTTGGTCCAACAGCTTGGAAAAGCCGGAAGGTGAATCGGTTGAGATCGAAGGCTGTCCAAACAGTGCAGTTGTTCACAGCGGTGGTATTCTGATACCTGCAAACGATGGAAATTATGTAAGTTCTCTATTATTAACGAATTTCAATCAACTAACCTATTTATTCATTCATTTGAAGGAATACAAATTATACTCTTAATAAAAACACAGACAATTGAGTCCAAAACGTATTTTTTCAATTTTTTTGAAATATTTAAATTGTCTGAAGGTTATGATGACAACGATCCACATTCACGTTTCACAAATTTTCACTCACAATGATTAAAAACTTTCATTATTACTTTGAAGGTTGATTAAAAATGTCAGATTAACACCAAAAATACAATAGAATATTTCAAAATATCAAATCACACTTGGAATTTCAAGCCAAAAATTTTGGTTATGCGAGAGCCCTTGATACCAGTTGAATACGTAACCAATTTTGGCAATAAAAGAAACGTAAATTCTTCATGATTTGTCAGATCCTTTGTAATCTTATAATTTCTTTGAATAGTAATTTCTTATACATATCCCACAACTATTATGCTCACTGATAAAAATTTCACCACTAATAGGTTACTAAGTTGTATTGAACATCCATTTGCAAGAATGTGACTTATTTAGTTGTTTCATAAGGGCCCTGATCTACTGAAGTTCGGAAGAAGGAAGTGGATCCCAACCGCAAGCCATTGTATATCTCAATAAATAGAGTTGCACAAAACCATTTTGGGTGTATACGTGCATTAAATTTTTTATCAAATTGAATTGATTCGCAACAATGGAAAATATAAGCAAGCTGAATAAAAATAAATTTCAATGGGTTCATAACATAACTTTTTTTATGTGGTTTTATTCAAGGTGTAGGCTAGTGTGTACTATTTTTATCATTGTGAATGGATTTCCATTCCTATTTAAGGTGTGGATGTTTATAATATTTCTCCTTGTGTTTGAGCTCATTCACTCTTCAATCTCATAGATTCCAATTTATGCCATATTCTGACTTCCACTATCAATTAATTACCGATTTATTTTCACAAAAAATCCCAATTGTTCATAATTTGATCTTCTCAAAGGAGAAACCTCATCTAACTTTTCTATGCCACATGATTTTATCATACAAAATTAGATTTATTTTAAATGATGTGGTTGAACAGAAAAATTATGTGCGACACTCAAAATGGCTTTGTGCATCTCCATTTATACCTTCATAAGATAAGATATATTTCAAGAGCCACTGGCACATAGGTGCATAGACTCTCGTCAAAATTATAATACTCACTCACAATAAAAATCAAGTACATGAATAATAATAATAATTAAAGATAGTCTGTCTGAATTGTTTGAGACGTTGTTGAGCATTACAGGACAATGCGGGGTTCTGGCAGCTCAAGAAACACGTGAATTTTATGGGGTGGATTCAGGCAGAGCCACCTATATAATGCACTTGTAAACCCTTTAAGAGCAAGGTTCCTGAAATTAAGGGGCAATTCATTGAATAAACGTATCCCTATAATGAGATGACTTGACCTCAGCCTCTCCAGACGGACAAATGGAACATTAATGTCATGTCTGTGCATCGTTCTGATTTCATGGATGTTTTCTCTGCACTGGAGTGACTCCTTACGTTTATGAGTGTGTACCAAGCTGATGTAAATATAGAGATTTACCACTGTAAGTATGCCCAGCTGAACAAAAAGTGGCTTACAATGGGCAAATCTATCAGCTGTACTCATTATTCTGATTGCTCCTTTATGTATGATTCATACCTCTCCAATCTTGGTTGCATTTCTCCAGAAAATCAGGCCGTAACCCAGAACTGACTGGAACAATGCAAAGTATGTTGATTTGACATAATCTAATGGTAAACAAGACATTAAACGCAGCAAGAGGAAATTAGGTCTGTTCAAGCAAAGAAGACATTCTGGCAAAATGGGAAAATGATTCCAGCACTGTTAAATAATTATAAATTTGATCTCAAATTGTAGAAAACTTTCTGATCTACAATTTGAGAACAAATTTATAATTTTTAAATTAATATTGAGCTAGAATTTTGATAGGGTCTAATGCTGGTCTATTCATGCAAATCAAATTTCAGGTGAACTTCGAAAGGATTTCGTTAAATGGAAGAATGATACCGGCTTCAAACTTCGGTAAGAAAGACGAGAAGAAAGAGAGCATTCAGCTAACGCCTGAAGAAGAGAAAATTATTTCTCTGCTCAATACGATATGGCAAAATATACTATCGGCTGAAATTGATCACTCAACACATTTCTTTGACAGTGGTGCACGCTCTATGGACGTTGTCAGGTATGTTCAAATTCAAATAAAATTATTGATTGCTGTTGCTTCCATTGTATCTGTTTTGCTATAGAAAATTTGTTTATAATATTTGTAGCTACGTATTCAACAATATTTTTAGGTGGATTGTTTCAAATATTATCGAATCACTGATTTAGCTGAGTTGATAACAAAGTCTGTTATAAAAGCATGTATTCTATGACTAATCATTCAAAATTCAAAATTCGTTTACTTGCAGAAACCCTTGAGGACATCAAGGGCATTACACAAGTCAAGGATACATAATCAACAAAAAATATTGAATATACAAGCAACAGAGTCTCAATATTAATAATATTCATTACTCTTACCATACGCTAAATAAATAATTATTATTGCTAATAATTAATTATTGCTAGCAATACTTATTACTGTTTTTCTATATGATTTTTTTCTTTTTCCTGTCAGAAAACTTGTGGCAATTTGAGATGAATAATACTACTGTTTTGCAGGTTGGTCGAAGAATTGAAGGACAAATTGAAAGTACAATTGAAAAACGAGGATGTGTTTATGTCACCTGTTTTTGAAGATTTCTGTTCTACTGTGATATTGAAATTAAGGCATGGTGATACTCAAAAGTCTATTGCTTATGATGCTGTTGAGTTGAATGTCAACAATATGAACTTGAAGTTTCCAAAACAACTCTTCATTAATGGGACGTTTGTTGACGCTGAGAATAAGAGTGCAATAGAGTGTATCAATCCTGCTGATGAATCAGTTATTTGTCAAGTAAGTTTTGTTTTCTCATTAAGTTTCATTATTATCTTCATGGTTTTCGAATCTTGCTTATTGGGCCAGGGTCAGACAAGCAGCAAACTGTCGCAGATTTTTGCAATTGAATGACGATCCAAGATGGGTGTAAATAAATGTTATGTGAGAAGTGGCTAGCAGGTTCTGATCCAGAAGTGATTTGGGGGGAGACATTTAAAAGTTGTTTGTAGGGAGAGGGGTAGAGGGAGTTGTGACTGAACTAAAATGACAGAATGTGAAGTTAAAAATGACAACCCCTTGTCTACTAGGCTTCCACAAGCATGGAAAAGGTACATTGAATTTTGTATTTCGCGGACTTTCTAACAGCTGACTACTTTCCCGGATGTGTATATGTACATCTGGTAACAATGGGTGAATTAGAATTTACCACCATAGATATCCATTTTCATAGAAATATAAAGTCACCATTTTCTGGTAAAAACAGCTGGGGAAAAATAGTCAGCGGTTAAGTAGCACACAAAATTTCAATTTCACCACCAGCTCTTAGGTGACCGAAAAAATAAAAAATTAGAATCCGCCACAAATGCAGTTGGAATGGACGACAAAAATGTCAACAACCAATTGAAGAAATTTTGTCTCAAAATCCGATTGCCTGACTTTTATATTTTACAGCCGGGAAAGTAGTCAGGTATTGAAAAACATGTGAAATACGAAAGAGTACCTCTTCCATGCTTCTGGAAGCCTGGTAAACTTACTTACTGGTTACATTAGGCTAGGTAGGGTAAACAACATTTTCAACTTTAAATATTCTGTCGTTTTGCTGGTTTCGATACCAGGCTACCAGGAGCATGGAGGAGGTAATGAACTCTTTTGAATTTCGCTGTCTTCCGGACAGCTGACTACTTTCTCGGCTATAAATATAAACATCTGGCAATCGCCATCTTTGGCCGCAAACATTCAATTTCTCCTAACTCGTCAAATTGATAGAATAATTAGTTATAGTACTTACTACTTTTGTGATAAATAGGTGGGATTCTGAGTAGGTACTAATCCATTAGAATGCATACACTCGGCTTAAACCTCACATGAAGCAAATAATCTTGTAATTTATGTCAATGAGACAAAGCTCATCTATTCATCGTTTAAGTAATATTAATATTATTATTATTATTATTTATTATCGTTTAAGTTACTATCAAATGTAAAAAACATTAGCAAAGACTACATTAAGATATTTTAATGTGGTGTTGTAGGTTCAGTGTGCGAGCAAATCGGATGTAGGATTAGCCGTAGCAGCAGCTAAAAAAGCGTTCGAAGAAGGAGAATGGTCGAAAATAAGCAATCGTGATCGAGCCACACTGATGCTGAAATTGGCAGACCTGATGGAAGCCAATCGAGAAGAATTGTCCACCCTGGAATCCATCGACTCGGGAGCTGTCTACTCGCTGGCTCTGAAAACTCACATTGGCATGTCCATTGAAACGTGGCGCTACTTTGCTGGCTGGGCCGATAAACTGCAAGGATCAACCATTCCTATCACACATGCGCGGCCTAGTCGCAATCTATCTTTCACGAGGAAGGAACCGATTGGGTTAGTAGGTCAACTTTATCGTTTCAGTTTGGGCGGCTACCATAGATCCGACAAACCAAAACATCGACAATGAGGCTCTCTATGAATATTATATCTGAGTCCCAGTTTTAACCTTTTCCTAACCCCTAACCTACGTGTGATGGGTTGGTTAGTAGAGTGGTGGTTTCGAACAGTTTGTTTGTCGAAGCTGTGGTGGCCTCCCGTTGAGGTTTAATTTTCTCCATACAACTTGTAAAAAAGGATTTTATTGAACTAGGAGGAAATCCGTTTAGTAAAGCTAAAAATTGATCAACATTGATAAAATATGAATATTTGTGAGCAACAGACAAGTTATTTCCAGTATAGTCTGGTTGTCCAAAGTAGATATTCCTTCAGAATGACAGCGGTTCAATGCTGCCAGCAGTCGAAATAAAAATAGTCCCACTCTTACCATCTGTATGGATGACATCTTACCAGCGGTATGTTGGCAGAGGTGATTTTATTCTAAAATTTTCAGATGTGTGCATGCGTAGTTACACTCTCCAATTGGCCATTTTGAAGGAATGTCTTATTCGCTCGTCCAGACTAAAGGCACTCGCCGATAATACGTATCTACAATTATGATAAATTTGTTAATAGGGTTGTCGGCTTGATTGTACCTTGGAATTACCCTCTTATGATGTTATCGTGGAAGATGGCTCCTTGTCTGGCTGCTGGCAACACGGTGGTCATTAAGCCGGCCGAAGTGACGCCGCTCTCTGCACTCAAATTCGCTCAACTGGCCGCGGAAGCTGGCTTCCCTCCTGGAGTCATCAATGTCCTGCCAGGAACTGGTACCAAATTATAACCTAAATTATTAACATATTTCCGATTGTACAAATAATGAATCACCGGTTCCAATTTCAAACTTCATTATTTATAAGAATATTATTGTTTAACCAGCATCTGAAATCATTACGAGCCCAGAAAATGTTATGATATATTCATATCATAATATGAATAGTCCGCTATTTTTTGTCGGAACTGTGTCGTATCGTTGCCATGGTTTGTCATCGCAACAGAAGTCAGGGTGACTTCTGTCGATGACAGAAGTATTTGTTTACTTGGTTGGTTTGTTTATTTGGTCTCAATTAAGTCATGGTGAATGAGGTAGAGTGAGCAACAGTTTTGAAACGGATTCATCACAATCAACAATCTCAAACTAAGTTTTTCTTCCTCTCATTTTACTCAATTTAACTGTTCGCGGTCATTGGCTCTAACGAAAGTCCTTTCATGAACAGTATTCTTTGACTACGGTACTTCACTTTGTCTTATGAAGATATTATGCATCTTTAGCCGTCTGAATCATAGAAACAATAAATTATTGAAGGTTATTTATGTTCCGAATGAATAATAATGATATTAATAATTGATCAGATTTAAACTTTATTGTATAACATATACACTTCATATTTTCGATCTCTTTTGTGATGATTGTTGATGTGGCTTACATTATTGAAAATGTGTAGACTACTGATGATGATGTAACCAATATAATTTTCCATTTGATTTGATTGTTGAAGAGAAAGAATTTGTCTGATTTTATTGTATTCTTGATTCTGTACAATTTTTCTAATTTTTGGTATTCCATAATCGAAATAATCTTATGCATGCATTCTGCATTGGCTAGAATAATATAATTATTGAGCTCTAGCTAATGTCATGAAGCAACTTGGGTATTTGTTTATTATTCAACTCAATCATAAAAGAATAGGAATTTTGTTTTAACATGATAAAAACGTTAAAATCTATAAGAATCAAGCTCTCTAAACAAATAATAATTGGTATTGTTGGATCAAGCCATCACAATACACTTTACATTGTGGAAGAGTTTTTTATCGAACTGTTTGAGATAAATGGAGATTCGGTCTCTCACAGTATTATGTCATTTGTCAGTACATTAGTGTATTGACAAAACTTATTATGATTTGAATTATCTCTGTCATCTAAAGTTTATCAGGTGGCTAGAGTAATCTCTATGTAAGAGAAAGTTCTTGGTTGAAATTTTTGAAACACAGTGTTCATCAAATTTTCTCCAGCTATAAAGAGAAAATGTTTGTAATCTCAAAAGACTTTTAAAATATTAACAGCATTCAAGAAGATTTGAAATGTTGTTTACAAACCCATCACAAATATTCAATTATTTAAATAACTGAAATTATGAAAGTGAAGATGAGGTTTTTTGATAGGCGCAGTTGCGGGTGCAGCTTTGGCTGAACATCCAGATGTGAGAAAAGTCGGCTTCACCGGAAGTACAGCTGTTGGCAAAGTTATAATGCGAGCCGCATCCAGCGACAAGCTGAAAAGAGTGTCTCTTGAACTTGGAGGAAAATCACCACTCGTCATACTTGCCGATGCTGATGTTTCTAAAGCTGTAAGAATGGTAAGTCTCATCACTTTCGTCTTGAAAAATTCTTTTTTTTAGAAACTTTTTCTAGAATTTGTTTATCTAGGAACTCAAGTTCAACTTTTTTCTCTGAGGGTGTAAGATATTGAAGTCATTAAAAATACTAAACAATGTTTCGGTGAAAAGTTTGCTAGAAAAAATAATAGGTGAAAAGAAATGAAATTTGGCACTGTTGTCCAGCAAGGGATTTTCAGTGCACAAAAATAAAGTCGTCAGCGTTGGACGTTTGAGACGGTCTCAAAGTAGAAGTAGAAACGGCACGGTCTCGAGCTAGCTCAAGGAGCCGGCAATGTTTACAGTAGCACGTCTGGTCGTGCACTGGTTTGTAGAATAGTGAAATACAAGTGTAGCATTGTTCTTCGCCCTTATCGCAATTATGTGATGCCAGGAAGGGGTTGGGGAAGGCAAGATAGAAAGAGAAACATTGTATTGTGGATTGGATTGAACAGAAGGGAACTGTTGTTACCGGAGGTAGAGGCGAGGGTGACTATTTCCCGAGGGAGAAAAGGTAGGCTACTTCAATTCCGAGATGCATTTTTCCTCCTCCTACACCAAAAAATATTATAAGATCGAAAAGGAGCAATCTCTTTTTACTGATCAGCTGTTTTGAACTATTTTTCAAAAGCTAAACTGATGGATGACGTCTCCCATGTTATTCTTATGTGGTTACTTTACTTTCTAGGGTCTAAAAGTGATCAGCTGTTTACTTCTAGTCCCTCGAAAGATTTAGTGAAACTTTAGTATTCGATCCGGGGAGTAAGATGTGACTTTAGATAGTAGGTGGAGGAAAAAGTCTTTAATATCAATCTAACAATCCATTACATTCCAATACAATACTAATATTTAACTTTCAATTAAGGTTTAGGAGCACACTATATGAGCACGTAATGAATACTTTCAAAAACAAATATTATCATGCCATTTCAGAAATAACATGAAAAAATCGACAAAAGTTCAATAAAAATATTCAAGCATCAATAGAACTCACAACATGAAACATTTCTGGGGGTTAAAAACGGTCGGTTGGTATCGGTAGTTCTATTTAAATTTATTGTGTCGAAAATTCTATGGGATTTAAAGTTTAGTTCTTCATTTAGGATGTTTTGTGGATCGGTTTTATAAGTGTTGGTAAATTTAATATTGTTCCAGTGTGATAAGGTCTGCTTCTGTTGTTTTTATGTGTAGTATTTTTGTACAATTTGTGGTTCCTATTTCAATGAGTAGTTTCTAATCTTTCTCTAAATTATATCAAGTTCTGATCATTTTCAGCAGCCAAAACATTAACAAAGAAACGTCGATTTCACTGCAAAGTTTTATTGTAAGGCCACAGCTAACTGATTTTCTGTCATTGTCCTAGTATTTTTGTGAATTACTTGAGAAGATTTTTTTTTTAATTCAATTCTTGATTTTTATATCTGTATCGACTTTTTTTATCTATATTCATTATTATTTTATTTCATGACTTATTATTTGAAATTTGACCTTTGCGTGCAAAAATTACAACTGTAAAGCCTCGATGTGTATTAATTTTGACTTTTGTAATGTCATTGATGCCCCACAAGTCTGCTGTAATAAGATCATTTGATTTTGATTTTAGACATGCAATATCAGGTACTCATCCTAAAAATACATTTTTTAATATTATTTCATTATTTCAGAGTATGGGCGGAGTTTTCTTTAACAAGGGTGAAAATTGTATAGCAGCTGGAAGAGTGTTTGTTGAATCGAGCATTCATGATGAGTTTGTCAAAAAAGTGGTGCAAGAAACACAGAAAATGGTGAGTGATTGAAATCAGTTCACGGATTACTGGAGAATTCGTAGACACCATATTAGTCCATTGAAAAGACAGTGTGTGACTTGACTTCGTGTATTGCGATCATTATTAGATGGTGTTATGGTGTTTTATTAGATCATTATTACATGGTGTTTTAGGAAGAATCTGCCAAACTTCGTTGACTGCTTTCTCACACCAAAATAATTATAGTAAAGAAAGTTACTCTGAACATTCCCCCAGAAATGTTATATTACCAAGAGAAGCACATGAAGCCCCTAAAAATGATAAAATCATAGATTTCATGAGACATTTACTATCTTTCACCATTGTTGTCTCGGTAACATGTCCAATGAGGGCATGTCCAATGAAACATCTTTCACTGTTTGGTGTAAGGAATCAGCCTGAGAAGTTTGGAAATTCCTATTCAATTGGAAATTCCTCTTGTATGAATTGCATTTGAAATGATAATGGAAAATCAAAGCACTCTTGAAGTATGTCTCAATAACACAACATGCTTAGACCTCTTAAGAGTATAACATTAATAGCATTACTAACTTTTTATATATTACTATGAGTATGACTGCTTATTCATATGATTGAGTGTTTAAACTGCAAGACATTTATCAAAACTTTATGGATGGTTAACATGAGAATATTAAATTATGGTGATGAAAATGAAAAGCTGAATGTTAAGGAAAAATTTAATATTTATCCAGCATCAAACTTAAACAGAGATAAATAATAAATATAATACAATATTACATAAATAGCCTCATTTTTCCTAGAATTCTGCAATTTTGGAAGCGATCAATTGAATATATGAATGAGAATACTACAGTTTTGATAAAAGTTTTGCTGTTTAAAAAATAAATCATATGAATAAGCAATCATACATATACGCATGATTAGAAATAAGAAGTAAGTGATGATTATAATAATAATTAATTCGAATCTCAAATTATTGCTATATAAATAGACAAAGGACTTCTGCACTGCAAATATTGACCAATGTACTAAATAGCAGGCGAGATCCATTGAATGAAACTGATTAAAAAACTCTGCCCGGACCGGGAATCGAACCCGGTACCCCTCGGTTGCCGGCCGAGTGGCCTAACCTCTTGCCTATTTAGTACATTGGTCAATATTTGCAGTGCAGAAGTCCTTTGTCTATCTATATAGCAATAATTTGAGATTCGAATTAATTATTATTATAATTATCCAGCAGTTGGTTAACTGCAATATCTAATAATTCTTCCATAAGTGATGATGTTGATTTTCAACGTTGTTTATCCACTCTTGAAAATGAGGTCGAAACATGTATTATTATAACAAATACTTTGTTTTGATCTTTTTAAATTCAAAATACAATTACTATAGTGTCAATATGGAAAATTATATGGAACCCTAAATAAACTACAAAATTCTGTACTTAAAGTATTAATAGTATAAGCATAGAGTTTTATTATCTCTGGTATACCCTTTACTACTATTGACAAAAACTAATACCAAATTAGTACACAATAAGTTCATTGAATAAGAAAAGCTCCTGAGAAAATTAAAAAATACAGTGCAAAACAATGAAAATTTCTTCAACTTCTTCATGAAAAATTAACTTGAAATTTTTAATAAAAACTTTAACTTAAACAAATTATTCACGATATTTATTGTTCTATTACTAGCTATTGACAATATTTCAACAACCGAAACCGTTGCTTAGCATTAAAAGACGAATATTTGTAATGGTCCCGGCAATTGAAAGTCAAATGAATATTTTTTCAAAGACGAATATTCAGTCTATTTTATTCAATTATGTTCAATACTACTTACTCATTTGAATAATTCTGACTATCCTCAAAACAATTTTTTTTTCTCTGAATACAGGTGATTGGAAATCCACTGGATCGAAGCACAGAACATGGGCCACAAAATCACAAAGCCCATTTAGAGAAATTGATAGCGTATTGTAAAAAAGGACAGGAGGAAGGTGCTAAGCTGATTCTTGGTGGCAAGCGATGTGATAGGCCTGGATACTTTTTCCAACCAACCATTTTCACTGATGTCCAAGATCATATGTATATTGCTAGAGAAGAAGCGTTTGGTCCTATAATGGTGATTTCAAAATTTGACTACAGGTGAATTATCTCAAGATAGATCTTACTTTAGTAGATTAGTCCGTCAATTATATTTTAATCTGATAACTCGAATATGAACATGCGATTGAAATACTGTTCTGCACCCTCTACCTCCTTTAAAGTTGTGTGAAATAGTTTCACCTCATTTAAAATATCAATAATTTGAATTTTATAAACAAAATAAGTAATTTGGGTTAGAGAAATTAGGCAATATTCCTTTTAATGATGAGGGTGAGTTAATGATGAAACTTCGCAAAGTCAAGCTCAGTACACTATTTCTCTGTTCTATGTGTTCTTCAGCTCCATTGATAACAAAAAAAACGCCATATGTAGCTGCTTGGAATTTTCCTTCTCTATTCCAGTTTGCTTTATATAAACTTACTCACCAATTGTTTATAACTTATTATTCATTCATTAAAATTATTGTTGATGTTTCATTTTTGTTTGTTTCTATTCAGGAACTTCGATGATATAATAAGGCGAGCGAATAGTAACGAATATGGACTAGCATCCGGAATATGCACCAACAATATTGATAAAGCTTTGTATTTCGCTGAGAGAATAGATTCGGGAACTGTTTTTGTGAATACTTATAATAAAACAGATGTGGCAGCACCATTTGGAGGCTTCAAAGAATCTGGCTTTGGGAAGGATCTGGGTATGTAATTTTTAATAGTCGTCAAACATTGCAAAAATATCAATTAACTCATCTGTTCCATTTTCTATTAGGCTATAAATTGCTAGTAACTGTTAGCTACTGTCAGTAACTATTAACTGTTCTTTATTCTTTCTTTACAATTTCGACTTGGTTTCCAAGTATTTTAAGCAATTTAACTACAAAATTAATTGAAAATTGATAAAACTACAACTGACGACACTGCAGTCTAATTATTTCGAACATTGGTTGTAAAAACTAGTAATCACGTGTGTGGCACTTGGAAATGGATGTAAAATCCGAAAGCGCTCCACACGTGAGAACGAATTTCTATAACTAATATTCAAAATACTTAGACTGCAGTGTCATCAGAGATAGTTCAAGATTGACAAATCAATAAACTATTGAGACACGTTTCATAAAAAACACATCCACATAGTTATACAGAGTGTTTCAGGAGGAATGTGCAATACTTCTCAGGCTGATTCTTTGCACCAAGTAGACAAAAAACTTCCATGGGACAAACTCCCAAACACGCTTTGTAACCGAGATAGCAATGGCGGAAAATTGAGATTTTTTTCATTTTTTAGAGGCTCATTCAGGTTCTAAAATGAAATATATTTTTTATTAATCATTTGATGAAAAAAAAATTTTATTTATCATATCCCCATTGTCATTCGATGGCTTTGAAGCAATTTTGGATAATATAATTAATTTGCATGTTTATTTTTCAACAGGGGAAGAGGCTCTTCATGAATACCTACGAGTAAAAACAGTGACTATTGAATATGGAGGATAGTTTCTCATCGATATTGGAATTCGCACAGAGAAGTTCCGTACTTAGTATGGACCATGCATACAAAAGTTTGAAGATATCAAGTGCCTTATAATTTGTATTATTTTTTTACGAAAATAGAATTCTCTAGTCTGATGGTATTTGCTAAAGCTAGTCATCGGAATTTATTAATTAGTGATTTAAGCATAATCATTGATTAGGCATTCCATATAAACATATATTAGTGCTAGAAGTGATCTCAAATTTGATAATAATCTACTTCCACTAATTTTGTTGTATGCTACAGTATTTTCTCAAGGTTTTGAGATGGCCGAGGGGACTGGGGCGTTACAAACTTCAGTCCGCTAGAGCTACCCGGTCATGGGTTCGAATCCCACCAGAGGCATGGTCGTTTAACCACCTCATAAATCACCCTCGCATTCTTCATTACCCACGCACAAGTAAAATTTAATACTTTTGTGGGCATCATTAGCAATAAATAAAAAATTGATTAAATGAAGTTCATCACATGCAATATGCAATATTACCCTTGCAACACATTGTTTAATAACTGAACAACTATTAAAGCTAATCTAAATTAATTAGATTCCCCGTGTTTCGGATGGACACGTTAAGCCGTCGGTCCCGGCTGCCTAAAAACAGTCGTTAAGTCATGTCAGAGGCCCTGAAATTGTTCAGGAGCGACCTGAAAACTCTGACACCAGACCTGAGCCAGCCAGGTTACACGAATATTATTATTATTATTATTAATTAGATTAGATTAATGGAGATAGAAAAACGTTTAGGGGATGAAAATTGTAGGGAATTTTATGCTCTATAAAAAAGTATTGAATAATAATATCGATAGAAGAATCGGTTCCGGAGATATTGTGAAAAAACTGAAAAAAGTCCGAAAATTTCGTGATTTTTAGGCTCCCAAAAGTTATGCCTCCAGATATTTTGGTGGAAAACCATGGATTACTCTTACTAACACCCAAATGGACCGATTAAAACAATAAAATCGATTAACAGGATTTTTGTTTGGTCGAGGCACAATTGAACGACAATTTGATTGGGCTGGCATCTGCTCTAATATTAAATAGGTTTTTATTTTAAACTCTTATTAATGGTGGAAAGGACTGACTATGAATAGGCCTTCAACTTCAAGAATCCCATTGTACATTCGTTTCATTGAATGTATTATTGTCTGTATGATAAATGGTTTCTTTTACAATGTAGGCCTATCCATCCTCCGTCATTTAACTTTTTTGGACAGTATCAGGTAGAAACGAATTTTTTAAAATAATAGTTTTATATTTGAGTTATCACTTTGATTGTGAAATATAAATAATGCTATAAGTATTAGAAAATGTTTTATTTTATGAATTGTTATTGTACTGGAGAAAAATTTAAACTATTGTTTCATTATTGTGATTTCGATTATTCCAAATTATTTGTAATAAGGACATTTATTCATAGAATGTTATTATTAGAACATTCCATTTCCAGTATTATAGATACATTTTTACTGTTCAATTGAAAATTACAATTGATTACTATTGTTCTTTTTTGTGTTTTATTGTTAGAGGGAGAATTCAATTTGAAAATGTGAGAAAAGTATCAGATATTCACAAATTAATATCGACACCTATCCAATATCAAATATTCTATTGAATTGCCTGACCAAGTAATATCTTTTTCGCTACACTTCACGGAAAGAAGCTCCTTACCGATCCCTATGTAGACTAGGAAGTCGTCATTTACATGCGCAATCAATCAACTCAACTGTTGTCCTCGCGCGGTAAGAGCTTCTTACCATACGAGGACCAGATTGTTGATTATCTCTCCAAGCGTGGACAGCTGGTGCCATCTAGCGAGAGAAAATGCAGCTACAATGACCGTCTCTCTCTGTAATGCTGCCAGAAATGGTCAAAAACAAGAAACTTTGTATTGCTATTGTACAATTTAGGATGATCGTACAAAAACTATCATGAGCTTAAACGTTTCTGGACTAAGAGAATCGAGTATTCTGATAGTTGTAGTCATATTCAATTGATTAAATCAATAAACTTATGATCCAAAATCTCAATACCTAGCAGCTTCTGGCTTACTCCAGATTCGATTTGGCAACGCTAGCATAGTTAGTTATCTGGTTAATCCTATTTTTTTGTTCATTCATTAAATAAGATTGATAATATTTATTTGAAGTGTTCCGAAAAAAATTATACGCACCTCGCCCAGGAAGTTGTTTACGTTCACTTCCAAGGCTTGTGGCGTAATGTACTATTAAAACTCTGATGGCTGAAGAAATTGTGAAAAAGAAAAGCATATTATAAATTTACTGTTTGAAGACAATAGCTGCCTATTTTAACTTAACTACAGCATTGCAGCCAAGAGAAGTTTTTCCAAACTTAAAACTTAATCAAATCATATTTAAGGAAATAAATCAAATCTATAATAAATATATATAGAGGATCATATTTGAGTGACTTGGCTTTATTAAGCATAGAAAATTATGAAACTGAAAATATTAATAAAAACGAATTAGTTGAAAAGTTGAAGGTGGAGAGAACTGTTAACTATAGTCTGTCCAAGCAAAGAGCCTCTATCTGGCAAGATAGGAAAATGACTCCAGCTTGGTCAATATTTGTTCAAGAATATTATAAATATAATCTTAATAGTAGATCAAATTGTTACTACAATTTGAGATCAAATTGATAGTTTTTGAACCAATATTGACCGAGCCTCAGCCATTCTCCCATCTTGCCAGAGGGTCTTCTTTGCTTGAACTGACTATACCAGAACACTTTTACAGTTCACTCTTTGCAGTGTTTGGAAGACGGTTCACACACAAATAGTGTTGGCTTGTGTAAGCAATTAAGCGTCTACTTTTTAAAGTATTATTTGATTTGGAGGTAAAATAATTGCTGTAGATATGTGAATATACAATTTAATTTAGTGGCTTACAAGACCATTTAATACCGGGTGATCGTAAAGTCACGCAACCCAATTTTTGAAGCCGTGTACGAAAGACAGGTAAATTTGTAAAATATGATTTGGATGTGGAAATTTTTCGTCCAGTAGTACAGCAAGTGACAGCACTGCTAGATCACGCCACCAGGCAAAAGTTGGCCAGAAATCAGCTTGTTCGTTCAGTTCGAACCACTATGTCTTTTAAGAAAGAAAAAGTGTTTCTTTCGTTTTGAGTTACTGTGAATCGAAGTCCTACGCAAAGCGTCAAGATCGTTTCTCCAATGCTTTTACAGAAGCTAAAGTACCAAATAAATCGACCATATGTCGTTTGCTTCATCGTTTTCGGGATACAGGTAGCGTGAATGACCATACCATCCGACCAAGTGTTTTGACTGATGCAGACGATAAGTGAAACTCTAATTCGTTCTTCAAAAAAGTCTCTTCGAAAACTTCCTACCCAGTCTGGACTGTCTTATAGGAGTTTTCATAAAGGCACTAATTTATTGAAATTACATCCCTACCGGATTAACGTAGGTAACGCATCAGCTCCAAGAGCCAGATAAGCAGTAACGGTTGCGGTATAGTCATTGGTTGGTTTACAAATTTCATTCGAAGTTACATATCTGTTTTAGACATAGATTTTTCTTTCTGAAACTTGGTTTCAGCTAAGTAGATATGTCAATAGTCAAAATTGCAGGATATAGTTTGCAGAGAATTCCATGAACATTAGGCCTACATTCTCAAAAAATTGGGGTGTGGTGTGGTGTAGCCTATTTCGTCGGAAAATTTAAAATTTAAAATCAAAAATTTTA
The DNA here is from genome assembly GCA_017141385.1 of Sogatella furcifera. Classification (NCBI taxonomy): domain Eukaryota; kingdom Metazoa; phylum Arthropoda; class Insecta; order Hemiptera; family Delphacidae; genus Sogatella; species Sogatella furcifera. The sequence goes on from CM029560.1 coordinate 38,617,529, forward strand.
AATTCAAAATTAAAAATTTAAAAAATTCAAAATTCAAAATTCAAATTCAAAATTTAAAATTTAAAATTTAAAATTTAAAATTTAAAATTTAAAATTTAATATTTAAAATTTAAAAATTTACAATTTACAATTTACAATTTAAAATTTGAAATTCAAAATTCAAATTTCAAAATTAAAAATTTCAAAATCACTCTTTGCGTACTGATACACAAATAACGATATTGTACTGTGTGAAGGAGGCAAAATGGGTTTCATACCTGATGTCTTTATTATTTATTTATTTGCATTCATTCAATATTTCTCAACATGCTAACAAACAATGGAAGCTTGTTGTGGAAATATACAAAAAAGTTGCCCAAATTTCATCCAATAGGCTCATTTTTCGCGATTTTTCAAGTTTATATTGATTTTCCTTTATAATTCGCTAATGAATAATTATTTTAAACAATCAGAGCTCATTTGAGACCAAAAAAGTTACGTCAAATGCTGTATTTACAAAGTTGAACCACTCATAGAGAAAATTACTCCAGATCGGTCAATATTGTTTGAAAATTATTGATTTTGTCTCAATCGAAGGAAACATTCTAACCTTCAATTTGAGCCCAATCAATATTTTTTCAACCAATATTGACCAAGCTGGAGTCATTTTCTCATCTTGCCTTATTCTATCAAAATAAACACTCACTTGAGAAAACATTCACTTAAAGGTTGTTGCTCCTATTTTATATTCTCAGTTCATAACATTACATGGTAATAGAATGAGCCAATTTCACCATCAGCTAGGTTTAGCTAGGCTTAAAATACCGGGATCAAATTTTCGAGTCTACGCTTCAAAAACTTTTGGACAAAAAGAAAGCTCGCTCCGCTCAATTTGCGGCTGCCTCCGCATGCGCTTCCCTAGTTATTATTTCAGATGGATTTCACAAGCGCTTTTTGTATAATTTTAAATATCTTGACACCTGTTACTATTCTTGAAGAATGTGTAATAAAGAACTATTGACTATCTCAAAAAAATTTCACACACACAATTTCTAGATTTAATCTGCACCAGTCTACCAAATTTTAACATTTTATGCTAATTAGTTTTATTTTTGTATTATTTTCTGTTCAAAAAAGGTAAGTTTCTGTCAAAAATCCATTCTTAGTGCGAGTAGAGACAATCTACAGTAAGTTACAAGCAATGAATGAGTGCCATTTCGCTTTTATTAGATTGATCGGCTTAAGGTACAAGATGGTACAAGGATATGTATCTAAATAGATACAACTTTGAAAAAAAAACTGATTACTGGCGTACTGGTAATCTCAGAAGGATTTCAAAAATTCTAGAATTCCCAGATTCCATTTCTAATCAATTTCGAGCAAAATTTCAACATTATTTTCTAGACCTAATCTGAATTTGTCTACCAAATTTCAACATTTTCTGCTGATTGGTTCACAAAAAAGCTAAGCAGAAAAACTGAAATATTTGGTGTATCCTGGGAAATTTCAAAAATTCATTCTTAGTGTGCGTCTAAAGGTGCAAAGATGTTGCCAAATTTGAACGCATTCGGTTCAGTAGACTTCTAGTTCTGCTGATGAATCAGTCGGTGCCATTTTTATTTTTATATATAGATTAAGTACCCACGGTATTGTACACTTCGAAAGTTGTAATCAAGTGCAAAGTGCAAGTTCAATTTGCACTTTGAACTTGAACTTCATATAATGCAGGTCAGCAGATATCCATGGCATATATTGCTGCCCTATTACTCAATCCTGAATCCGTCACTGATTGCAAGAACAAGAAGAATTCATTTTCAATCCAATAATCAGGTGCATTAAGAACTAAGTAGGCCTATCAGACCAAGTTATGATATGTAGAACAATGATGTCATCGGAAGAGAGGTCAGCACTGGCTAACCTGTAGCTGTAGCTGTATACCTGTAAGTGGTAACTATGTAATTGCGGGACGGGCGCAATCAGGCAGGCGACCGTTATCGTGGTAGATTTCGGCAGAGAAGATCCGTTGCGTTGGTAAACAAACGGTGCGCTGAGGTTCAACGACCGTGCAGCTATGCTCGACCAGGTCGGTCGGTCGGCCGTCGGTCCCGCTACACGCCGTGGCTGCTGCTGCTTCTGCTGCTGAATGCTGACTATTGCTAGTCACAGTCACAGTGTTGGCTCGGTTCGCGGCGCGAGATGGTTTTCCGGACACCGGTCACTCGCCGGCATGGCTAGCGCGATCAGCTCCTTTGAGTTTGACGGAACTTTTGTTGGCCCTCCCGTGCTTGTCAATCTTAAACCCTTGCTCCTGGACGATACAGTGCAAAAACACGCAATCCCTGTGACAATAGAGTGTATTAGTTGATAAATTTCAATTGTGACAGTGCATTGGATGAGACCATAAAATCTAATCATACTTCTGAACAAGTGAAGTTCTGAACTATACAGTGCATACAAAAAACAACTGTTACAAAAATTTCTTAAAATAGTGTTTGTGCAGGAACCGGTGTTACATTACTTTGTAGGCTACAACTTTTAACCTGAACGATAAAAGTAATCGCATCGACACAATCTAGACACAATCTTCACAAAGTAAAGTGACACTTCACTTTACTCGCTACTTCTACTGAGCAATAAAATTGCAGATTTTCAATTTTTAAAAGTTCTAACAGTGAATTGCGAAAAAACCTAAACGTCATTATCTGTATTTTAATACAACTGTTTAAGATACCGTGGTTCTACAGTGTTGTTTTTTCCATCGTCGAGATATTTCGTTGTTTTTTCTGGATCGTGTGGATTATGACAACAAACTAGTGATATGCCAAGCACTATAAGAGGTGAGTGAATACATTTTGTCCAGTTCTCAACTAATATCAATCAATGTTTTCTCAGGAACAGCAATACAACAGGTTGGTAGCCTAAGCGTTTTAATAGTATCCTTGCAGTTTCTTCCGCATGACAGCTTGAAAGTTGAATATTGTTTTTCAGATCGTTGTAGATATAAATTATTTAAAACCAAAATTATTGAAAGAGCATAATTAGTAATTTTTTAAGTTTATTATTTGGATCGACCATTTGGTAATAAATCAATTATAGTTGTTGCAATTATTGTTATGCATGTTTTCAACAACAAAATTCGATTATAGTATATTATAGTGATGTCCGACAATATTTGCTGAATGTGCTCTCATCATAAAATTCAACTGTAGGTTACTAGCCATAGTTTGTAGCTCTGAATATCTTGTCCATGGTATAATGGTATTTATGTTTTTAATGCAGTAGCGGTTCCAGACCCGAAAAACTGGGGGGGGGACAAGGACTCAAATTCAAGAGTGATTTTCTAGGGGGAGAGGGGCTGGAGTTTATTAAAGGGTATGTGGGTGCCCTTACCCCAGATAGTAGGGTTCCTAAGCGTCTTTTTTCCTTGGGAAAAATTAAAAATATCATGACAAAGTAAATAATTAGTCTAACTCAATTTGATTATTTTTCGAGTTAGTTTGAAAATCTTGATGCCTTGAAAACTTGGCCTTATTTTATTTTTTTTAAATATAGTGTTGAGGTAGTAGATAGCAATAATTTCTACTAACTACTATTGAATTAATTCCAATAGTTTCATACTACGGCACACAGAGTGTTTCAGAAATATGCGCAAATGCGCAATACTTCTCAGGCTGTTTCCTTATACCAAGTAGAGAAAAAAGTACCATGGAACATAGGTACACTCAAAAATGCTTTGTTACCGAGATAACAATGGAGAGAAATTGAAATTTTTCAGAAATTAATGATTTTTAGAGGTTTTATTCAAGTTATAAAATTATTTATTCCCATGTCAAATTATTTATTCCCATGTCAAATTACGGCGTGATAAATTCAATCAAATCTTAAAATTGCGACTTTACTGTAATTTTTCACTTGCTTCAATTATGGTAGCTCTATTTTCTCTATTATCTCAATAACCATTCAAGTTAAAAACTCCTCATAAAACAGACTATAACATGAGTGAGGATTTTCAATTAGGCTTAGAAAGTCCGTATGAACTTCCAATAACAGATATTATCTATTCAATAAACCATTAAATGATTTTTTATGATTTTAGTCTACACTAAAATTATTTTAGAAATAATTATATTATGTGCGTCTAACAGCTAGAAAATCAATTGGAAAAATTCCCATGAAAACTGGGGGGGGGGAGGGCAGCTGACCACCCAGCCCACCCCTGGAACCGCCACTGTTTTAATGACGAACATACTAACATAGAGCAGGATAAACACACAGTCATAGCCCACAATTATAGTAATTACAATCCCAATTTTTATTTAAAATCTAGTAAAAAAATGGTTTTGTTCCTTCTACACTTTTATACATTTACATTTGCATATTGTTCGTGGTACCTATAACACATTATCTGACGTGACGTGACTTGAAATTATATCATTTTATTAAAATTTGATAATCATAGAACTATATTCCAACACAGTCATGCTTAATTGAGACTACAACCAATCTAGGAGACTTGCATTCCTTAATAGCGTGACTCATATCTATGTGTCTATGAATAGGCTTGAAAGACCCAGAGAGTAGCCTAGAACAAAATATTATTAGTTTATTATTCTTACGCGCTTCACTCAGGCGGAAAATTTAACATTTTGCCAATCTTCTAGCCAGTAAGTCATACAGTATTTAGATTTCACTACTCAAAGATTACCAACCACAATTCACTGTATTTCATCTGTGAAAAAAACACTTTATTTCCGGTTGTTCGTAGGAGTGTTGATTTAATTCCTGTTGAGTGACCAAGGAGGTTCATGGAGTTGACGTATTTCCGAACCATTATGAGACCATTTAATGAAACCACCATGGAACCCCCCACACCCCCCAATTTAACAAGTAACAGGTATAAAACTAACATACGTACGAACAACCGGGGGTATGTTTGTAATAACCCTTGATCTTAAATCACTAGCATCAACTTATTCACACTTTTGCATAAAATAATAAGATTTTAACACAATCATCACCATTGAAGAATAAGCAATCTTTAAATTTCTGTGAATTTCGACAGCGCTTATGAGAAACTCTGTTCTTAGAGCTACCTTCAATGTTGACGGGAGTAAAGTGTTAAAGAATTGTATTGAAATCATGTATCACATGACCACATTGGTTAACTTTACAAATTTAGTCCGCCATCTTGGATTTGTCACAAATTTTAAAAAATGTAAGATCGTCACGTGATACATGCTTTTGATACAGAATTTAAAAACTGAATGGTGAAAACTGCACATTGATAGGTCGAACCGTTTTGGAGCTATTAACTGATTTATAGTGAAGATCACTCATTAAAAAAAATAAATAACCTCTTTACGGTTGAACATACTGATGTGCGGTTTCCGGCATTCGATTTCTCTTGAAAAACTGCATCGAAATCATGTATAACTAGCCGGCAGGCTCGCTTCGCTCGCCTTCTCCGTCTAGCCAGGGGGCTCCGCCCCTGGACCCCCGACAGTATCAGCAGTGTAAGTGAGTCAAACAGCTCACTTCGCTCGCCTGCAAAACCTCTATCTGTGTCAACTGAGACAAAAAGGCTCGCTTTGCTCGCCTGCAATTTTCTTTGATTTGCTTTGATCATAATATCACTTAACAGGGTTCTTTCCAGTAATCGATCAAAATTATTGTTCTATTACCTCAGCTCAACCTGGGTATATGATTTGAACGTATTAAGTGTAGTAGTTTCCGTGAAATAAACAAACGTGCAGATTCCAAACATTGGAAGACCTTATTGCAGGCGTAACCTCCGAAGGGTTTCGAAATTTATTGAACACAGCATTTCTAGACCAAATCTGGACCTGTTTACCAAATTTCAACATTTTCTGACAATTGGTTCTCAAAAGAAATCTAAGAAAAACTCCGGAAAATAGTAAAGCGCTAATATTGAGCGTAACCTTGGAAAGTATATCGAGCATAGTTTGAAACTTGATTAAATATCTTTCAAATTAGTTTATCTACCTATAATCTCGCTGAACCATTGAATTTACAGTAAGGATTGGTTGTATCAAGGCGGAAGATATGCAACCCGCAATACATCTACAATTTTGAAAAAATGATTACTGGCGTAATCTTGAAAGGATTTCAAAAATATTTCAACACAACATATTTCTAGACCTTATCTGAACCTGCCCACTGCCCACCTAATATCAACATTTTCTACCGATTGGTTCTCGAAAAATGAAGAAAACGCTGAAAAACTCGAATATTTGGTGTATCCTTGTGAAGTTTCAAAAATCCTTCTCAGTACGCGTCTAAGGTCCAACTGAACATGCCTGCTAAATTTGAACGCATTCGGTTCCATAGTTTTTTGTTCTGCTGATGAGAGTGAGTGAATGAATGAATGAGTGTCATTTCGCTTTTATAGATATAGATAGATATGTCCACCTTCTAATTAAAAAAAAGAAGTTGCATTCAATATGGCGGACAAAAAAATTTCTACCTGAAAAAGTGACGAGAAGTGTTATATAAGGCCTCACTTATACTTACTTATTATATCCAGGAATGCCGGTTTAGAGAATTCACCCTGTATAGATAAAGATTATTACCAAAATATAAGTAATAAAATAATAATTTGCAGTAGAGCTGGGTTATGAAGTAGGTAGGCGGGCCTCGGGCCAATTATCCATCAGGAAGTAATAAAGTATGTGTGGAATGTGCGTTCTCGAGGTTTTCTAAAGAATGCGTATATCCTTACTAGGATAAAAGAATTCCTACGATGAGCTTCAGCTCTTCAGGAATCTTATTTTTTGGACCTCCTTCCCACACTAACAAATGATCAATAATGAAATCATTCACTTGACAAAAAATTCTAATTTCAATTTTTCGTTCTGAATTGACAATACATTTATGATATTGAGAAGTTTTGAAAATGTAGATTCAACTACGTCACCATCTTGTTCCTATTAGAGATCACATCAATTCTTGATAACATTGATACGAGTATGAGTATACACATTTTTCTTCGGTACTGTGAAATATTACATTTTTCATGCTTTAAGTTATTTTTCTTCTCAAAAACTACTATGTGTGGAATTATTATCGTTAGATATACCGTATCTGTTTTTATTTCAGGTAATTTGGATTTGTACAGTTTCTCCCGCTATGATAAATTAGTTTTCCAAATAAAATAGCAGGGTAGAAAATCTTGGAAACTCACATCAAAAGGAAGCCAATAGAACGTTATGTACTCAAGAAGAGTTGAATGGATTCTAAATTGATTGTTAAACCATGTTATTAAACCAATAAATAGGTAAATAAACATTGTTCGAGAAACAAAGTTGTAGATGACGGAAGAAGCCAAAACATTATTCATTCACGCATTACTTTTTTTGCGGATGATGCCCACATAAGTATTCAATTTTACTTGTGCGTGGGTAATGGAAAGTGATGAGTGATTCATGAGGTGGAAAAACGACCATGCCTCTGGTGGGATTCGAACCCACGACCGGTTAGCGCTAGCGGACTGAAGGTTGTAACGCCCTAGTCCACTCGGACGGCAATGTTCTGTAATCTGTATTTGATCATATCTGTAAGATCATAAATGTTGTGAGGTCTGAATTATTGGAAAGTTTTTTACGTGACAGGAACAGAAAATCGAATGTGTTATGAATCCATTCTTTTTCTACTAGTAATTAAAAACTGATTTCTAAAACCCTTGCCCAGTAGAAAACAGTTATTTCTGCTGTTACTAGTAAACTGTAGATAGTAAACTGTGATATTCGAATACCACTCCTATCACTTGTAGAGGGCCAATCACTATCTTGAGTGGTGACGATCAATGAGTTTTTACTCAATGTTGGTCATCATCACCAAGTGGTTTTTCTATTCCAAAAAAAAATTCTATTCCAATTCTTTGTGAAATCTAATTTCATTCAATCAACTCCAAAAATATTTAGGACTCTTCGTTATTTAACTAATAATTTGAATGTGCTGACATCAGAGAACTTGTCATAGCCTATAATGAACAATACAAGTGCAATTATTATAGAAGTTCATTGCCGTCAAAGACAAATTGCACAGTCCCTGTCAGTATATCTATACACTGTTATAGTATTGTGGTATATAGAAATACATTGTGATCTTTGAACGGCCTCTGACACGTATTGTGAACGCAGCACTTCCAAACTTATATTGAAAACTATCAATACTTATAAATAGATGAAATAAAATAGGCCTACTACAAATCGGACTAATTTCCATATTTGTGACAATATGATCATTTTTGGTAAACAGTACGGTAATGTCCATACATCCAATAACTCTATCCATTTTCAAAGCCGAGTTTTTGTTACAATATGGTTGTTGGTTATGTCGAATTGACTCTTCTACATACATAGATTACTATAACAGTTTATAGATATACTGACAGCGAGTGTCCATTTGATATTCTATTTTTGTAGAAGATTTAATTCGACAAATTCTACTTGTGTCTATAGGTGAGGAATATTATTTTTTAACTGTTATTTTATGATGTAATTCAAGAGTAAGTATTTGTTTATTTCTATTTACATCAGGCAAGAATCGTGTGGGGAACCAATACAATTGGACCTTAGGGAATAACGGAATCAACCATAATAGATACGATTTGGAAGCTATTCATCCGGAAACTATTTGAATGTAGATGTATCCTTTAAATAGATTAAATTCACAAGTTTAGAATTTCTCAGCTTAATCCTTCTCGAAAAATCTAGAAAATTTATGTACTCGTAATTCTTGCATTAGCATGCTTTCAAATTATTTTCAAGATACACACTGGCAAGTCCTCAGTTGAACCTGTAAGCAGGTTCAAACTCAAAATGTAGAAAAGAAAGATGAAGAATTAGGAAGAAAAATTCTGTATTTACTCTATAAAATACACGAGTCACAAGCATCAATTCATGGAATGTATTGATGTATTCATATCAATAGATGTATTAGATATCAATATATGTTTCACTGGCGGCTCGTGCCCACGAAACAGGTGAAGTGCTCTACAGTAAAATATACGGCCACATCACCTGTTTTGTTGGTACGAGCCGCCCAGTGATATGTTTGAGATTTCTATCATCTACGTGGAACGGAAAAGTTAGGCATATAAAAATCTATACTTGAAAAAGGATGTCCAACGATGAGGGAGATAGAGTGTGTGTGAGAGAGAGAGAGAGAGAGAGAGAGTTGGAGCTTTAGAGAATCAGAGTTGTGAGTAGACGAGCAGGAGACGAAGATAAAGAAGAAAAAAAGAGGAGTTACCTAGCTCTACGATGAATAACGGCTCACCTGCTGGTTCCAAACCGAAAGAGCGTTGACCCCGCGCGCGTTCAATGCACAGTTACCAGTACAGTATAAAATATACTGAACTGTAGTATAGCACGGCGACCCTCTCATCGAATTGTAATGCATCTTCAAATTTGACGGTCCTTTGTCTACACCCTTGTCTGCTAATTATTTAGTTTTATTAACATTTTGAGGAGTAGGCCTATTGCTAGCTAGTACTAGTCAAAGATGAAGACTAATGCTAGACTATAATATGGGCTTTTACATTAATTTATTGGAAATTGGAATTTCATGAAAATGTTTACGTCATGTTGACGCTTCGAATAAGCAACGTGACATTGTTTAGGGCCAGCGAGAATAGAATATGAAATTTCTATATTCTATTCTCTCTGTTAAGGGTTAATGTGAATAGGCTACTGTGTAAAACGAACTATAGTCCAGGATATTATTTACTTCAGAGGATCCCAAAGCACAAATTATTACTCAGTCTGAAAGAATCTTTTTGATTTTACTCATTATGGGTACGATGTGTTTGTGGAATTCTTCTTAAACAGAGTGTCTCGTAACCTGTCAAGAAATGTGAGGATCATATTGAAGGGCCGGATGTATGCCTCATTCATCAAATCCAATTATCTATTATTCGTTAGTAGATTGAATCAATTTCACAGTCCACGTAAACTCAAAGCTCAAAACTTCTCAGATTGGAATAAGGTCGCAGGTCCCTTCCCTTCTATTCCCGATACACTCAATGTGAGAAGTGGTCAATTTTGAGGAAAAAATAATTCGAAAATTTTCAGTGTTTAATTGTAACTTCCGTTTTTCAAATATGTTTAGTGAATAAAATTTCTTTACGGGCAATTTTCTGACAATAATTTGTTAGGAAGGCTTTTGTTTCGAAGTGAAGTGTGTTCATCTTGGGGCTCTCAATCTCTTAACGATAGATATCAGTATTGCTCAAATGATTTCACATTGTGAAACAGAGTCTCCTCTGTGGTTTACAATAATAATACTTATAGTTGAAAATGTACGCTTTGTGAGTGAAAACATCTATAGAATTTTCCCCTCTCCACATTCTTAGCAATTTTGTATTTGTAATCAGACGAAAAAGTTTTCAAAGTATTTGAGCCAAATGTGTACGTAGAGAACATATTACAATTACTGCACCACTAGATAGCATACATAAATCTATCTCTATCCAGTTACTAGAAGAAGATTGACTACATAATTATTGACGAATGTAAAACCTTATTTATTCTATGATCTATGTATCGTAGCATTGACAGAAATATTAAAATTGGTTTGAATATTATTTCAATTTGATAATGGAGAATGTATATGAAACATATATATTGAAGCATATTTCATTTCAACTGCTCTTATCATTAGTATCAATCAATGCAAATTGATGCATTCGAATGCAGAATCCTATACATCCCTGTAGACATCACGAATTCTTCTAATACTTGCATAGATTCAATTCGAAATAATAATTCTTTACTAAAGATTCTCGTTTACTAGCTATATAATTTCAAAAATGTTCTACGCAAATCACTCTGTAGATCAGCTATACATTCTTTGTAATATTGTTCATTTCTTAATTTTCTAATAGATCTCAGAATCTCAATCAATAAGTTTATCACGCTAATACGAGAGAGAGAGTATGACATTTTCCGTGCACATTTCTTTTTCTGTTTAATCATTTGAATGGCAAATCTAATGAACCAGATAGGGTACTTGGATTTAATTATTCTATTACACTTGGGAATAGGGTAAGATCTGTGTATTATCTCATAGAAATAATGAACAGCAACATCAACGTTTTGAAATTCATACATTCTCTCCCAATATGAATAGATAAGAGTGTAGTATGATCTATTCTTAAATCTAGAAAATTAAGTACTGTACACAGTCCTGTTCTGCCTCCACAGTAAATTCTTTCTTCTGATAGGAAGAGATTTGTCCAATTGTCTATTACTTCATATAGAGAGGAACGAGAATGAATTCTATGAAAATAAACAAAATCTTTCAAAACTTGTAATGAGATGCTATAAAATAACTTCATTATTACAAAATTTGATGAAACTATTTTTCATTAGAAGTTCTAAGTTGAAAAACCTGAATATATTTACGTTGTAGTGAACTGAAATCATTCAATCAAATGTCATTTCCATACTTGCTGAAACCATACCTTGACCTTTTTTCAATTATCACTGGCTCATGTTGAATGTTATTTAGTTTATTTACTCTTATTAGTGGTGGAAATAATAGCTTCTATATATATTATCATATCATACCAAAATTTATTAATATTATAAAATAACATCAGATTGGCATGATATGGTGCATGTGATATCAGTAGCAAGGAAAACGATTTAATTTTTGTGCGCCTGATAAATTTATGAAGGGAGCAAAAGCGGTGGCTAATACAGATCACATCAGTTCTGTATGAATGGCATGAACTAGCGCACATTCTGTGCTTGCATAGTTTTTTGAAGAGATTGTAAAGAGGCAGCAGAAAAACAGGAAATACTTTGAGGTAAGTTTGAGATTGAGAATGTCTTTCCCTAATCCATGGTGTATTGTTGTTTACCGTTATATTCACCTCAACTCAACCATAGATCACTGAACGAAACAGAAACGAGTTCCAGCTAGCCACATAAGAATGTCTTCTTCCAAAACTTGAAATAATCAGGAATTGATTTTCAACGGTGCCCATTGCTTGTAAAGGTACATTTCCCTATACACTACACGACTCGACGATCGGCCGCTGTGGGACAGCCAATCACAGGTTTTGTCTTGTTCTTGAGCTTGAACGTCGTGTCGTGTCGGGTATAGGAAAACCACCCTCAACTGGTCATCTGCAAGATTTAATCTCAGAAACAAGTCTATGTACTTTAATTCTAGATCTCATGTTAATTTATTAAAATACTTTTCAACGGCAATTGTTGAGAACTTTCAACTTCTATTATCCACTAGCAAATGATTTCCTAAAAATGATAGCAAAGCCTTTTCCAAGCAATATTGGTACAGATTGTTATATTTCATAGAAATAGTTCCATAGATAATAATTCAATTACAAGGATGTACTCCAAGTTCTAGTCCAGTTGAAGTGGGAAGCACAAACTGAAACTATTTTATTCTTATCTAATTGTTTTGAGAAATGAATCATTCATACAATCTCTTCAAAAAACTATGCCAAGCACAGAATGTGCGCTAGTCCACGCTATTCATACAGAACTGATGTGATCTGTAATAGCCACCGCTATAAATGATACATTTTGTTGGTACAATCACTTTGTAAGAATTCTTCCAGTTTACTATATCCGAAGTAACTTATTTTCGCAAATTTTGGTTAAAGCTCAATAACTTGTTGAAACTTGTCTTAAAGAAATTTGTTGAGTGAATGTTGATGTTGTGACATTTTTCCATAATGAAAGAACTTTGATGTATTGAAACATATTGAAATTTGTCTTGTTTATGAATACAGAAATTTTCATTCAAATGATACTTGGCAGTAGTTCAACAACCTTGAGAAATGTATGCATTTTGTAGGTATTTTGTAAATCTAGAATAAAATTAATTTTTTCGGAGCCAGTGAATGGAAAATTAATTTTAGGCAATTTTTTCACTATTTGGTGTTACATTTCTGAGAATGATTTATTCACAATGTGAAATCACTAATTTTTCATTGTTACCAAAACAGTGAGTTGATAAGTCAGCTTAGCTCATATTCTTTTGTGTCAGCTTTCTCACTAGTTGATTCATTTTTTCCTTTTATTAAGTGCATGTTCTCGAACATTTGTATTATGACAATTTTAGTCATCGATTGAATTTCATATTCACGTTTCTCTCCCATTGGAAAATTTATTTGACACTTGGTTTTTATTTATTTACTAGCCGGCAGGCTCGCTTCGCTCGCCTTATTCGCCTAGCCAAGGGGCTCCGCCCCCTGCACCCCCGACAGTATCAGCAATATCAGTAAGTCAAACAGGCTCACTTCGCTCGTCTGCAAAGCCCTGTCAGTGTCAGCTGAGACAAACAGGCTGGCTTCGCTCGCCTGCAATTTCTGTTCGAAAGGATTTGCTTTGATCATCATGTCACTTAACACGGTTCTTTTGAGTAATCGTTCAGAATTAGTTGTTCTACTACCTTAGCTCAACCTGGGTGTATGATTTGAACTTATTTAGAATTCTGTGAAATAAACTAAAGTGCAGATTCCAAACATTGGAAAATCTTATTACACGCGTAATCTCGGAAGGCTTTCGAAATTTATTGAACACAGCATTTACAGTACAGGCCTAATGTGGACCTGTTTACCAAATTTCAACATTTTTTGCCAATTGGTTTTCGAAAAATCTAAGAAAAACTCCGCTAAAAATAGTAAAACGTTAATATTGAGCGTAACCTTGGGGAGTATATCGGACATAGTTTGAAACTTAATTCAATATCTTCCAAACTAGTTCATCTATAATCTCGCTGAACCTCCTAATTTACAGTAGGGATTGTTCGTATCAAGGCGAAGATATGCAACCCGCTATGCATCTACAATTCTAAAAAACTGATTACTGGCGTGATCTTGAACGGATTTCAAAAATATTTCAACACGACATTTCTAGACCCTATCTGAACCTGCCCACCAAATATCAACATTTTCTACCGATGAAAAAATGAAGAAAACGCCGAAAAACGATAGAAAAATTCAAATGTTTGGCGTATCCTTGTAAAGTTTTTAAAATCCGTTCTTAGCGCGAGTCTAAACGTCCAACTGAACATGACTGCCAAATTTGAACGTATTCGATTCAGTGGATTTTTAGTTCTGGTGATGAATGAATGAATGAATCAGTGCCATTTCGCTTTTATATATAGAGATTACAATTGTCACATAAACATCAAAATTTGAGTATTACTCAAATGACAGATGACATGTCAGTATAATCTGATAATAAATCATTCCTATAACTATCTTTATAGCTAACTATTGTAGATAAGAAACATTTATTTACAAAGTCAAAAAAACTACTCTTTGATTAAATCAATGTTGACTAACTTATTAAACATTTGTAAGTTTGTCAAAATAATAAAATTTAATCAGGAAATTTGTCCTTATTTAAATTGATTCAAATTGAATTCTGGCAGTATCGTAAATAGTTTTTTCAATTAATATTATCCTGGCTGTTTTTTGAATAATTGTTCTGACTCTATGTTCCTGATCACTGCTGGAAGTTTATTAAAATAACTCATCCCAGAATAAGAAGGAGTTCTCTCAATGCTGTGCGGCGGTGAATTGGGAAGGCTATTAAGTTTCTCTTACTCTCCAAGAGTATTGTATTCGTGGTTGTCATTGCATAATTGAAACTTGTCATAATTATCAATTCTTAGATAAACTGGTAATTATTGATTAATATAAATAGGAGGAAGTATTACAAGCCCAAGTTGTTTAAAGTGTGCTCTACATGTATCTCTAGCTCTTAACTCCCCACAGATACGTAATCCTTAAAATTTTCATCTGAATAATAAAAACCTTATTAACATGTAAAACATATAATTTTTAAAAATAAAACTTTGAAAAATAAGGTTCCAAACACAATGGAAGATAAACTACTGAATCCAGGTGCCGCATGCGGTAGTTAGCTTCACTGAATTATACTAAGTTAGTAATGTACCATTAACAAAGACATCACTTTTATAATTATTGTCTTATTTCATTCAAAATTGAAATTCTAGTATTCTCTGTCATTCCTTCTACAATGATAACCTATCTATCTGCTATTTATTGGCCACACAGGCTCTTGTGGTCGATCATCATGAGCAAGACCAATGAATATAAAAGAGATCCATAAGGATTACTCCTTTATATTCACTGGCAAGGCATAGAAAAAGGCAAATAACAGTTTGTAATCAAAGTAGGAAAATAGTAGAACTTCCCACACAACTAGGCCATCATCATTAGATGATTATTATTGGAGTAGTTCTCTTTCATCCATCTCATTGTCAAGGTATAGACTTCATGATTATTTTATTGTGTGTAATCAACATCAGAAACAATTAATTTCAAGTGAAAAGGTATTGTTTCTCTCTCAATGATTAGCGCAGCACTAAATGAATAAGTGAAATTAGATTGTGTATACAGTGTCCATCTGCGCAATCTGTCTCTCTATACAATCCAGTGACAATAAATTTAATAGCAAGGGTTGAGTTCAGTTGAATGAGAGTGCCGCTCACAATTTAATTGAAGCAAGTTGAGGTCTATTAAAGGGATGTTTACCCAGCAAATGACCCACTTGTGCCCTGATAAGAAAGTAGGTTTCTGTAGTACATCGACTCGGAAGTGTGGCAAAAATATTCATTGGCTAAATTGTTGCCATGAGTGAGATAAGTTGCGAAACAGTCTGATCTATGTCTGTGTTCTTAAAGACGCGTCACAAGATGGATTATGATGGGGGGACCGGTGGCTGACAAAGCAAGGGTTGTTCCCCTTTAAACAGTGCCACGTATTGATTTGATGCTATGCTACGCTCAGCTCAGCTCTGCTCTGCTCTCTAGCTCCTACACTCGGCGCCTAGCGAGGGCCACCACTCCAATAACAACATTTCTCTCTTTTCATTTAGTAGGGGAAGACGCTCCAACCAGATAATGCTTTGGCTTCTTCCGCTGTCAATAATTCACACATCTTTTCTTGGTTGTAATCAAGAACTACGAATTGTTCTTCTTAGAATTTCAATTCTGATAGACGATGTAGAAAATTAGTGGAATTTTTGTGAAAGCCTCGTGACTTTCCTTGAGAAGAGAGAGAAGTTTGGCCACTATATTTGGTCTAAAACACTTAATGGAACCACAAAAGCCATTACTGTTTTCTGGTTGTGATTTTTGAACCATCAACTACTTACCATATTAAAGAATCCTTACTCTGAATTGTTCTAAAAGTTATTCTAATAATGAAATCGATAAAATATTTCAATAGGAAACATAAAAATCACAATCACTGATTCATATCCTCTAGCGTAATAGGGAACGCTTTTTTCCTAAAAAAATATTCTATACATGATTTCTATATTTTAAAAACTTTTAGTTCGGGACAATCAGTGATCTCCTCTAGTTGATTAAGCTGAATTCAATGAGCTGGAAATCTTCTAATCAGTACTTTTACATCAAGAAATGAATTACTTCTGAAATGAATTAGTCTATTTCATTCCAATTATTAAATCATAATTTTTAAAAATAATTCAAAATACTGTTCGCACTGGCGGCTCGTGCCTACGAAACAGGTGAAGTGCTCGTATCTTATCTTTTACTGTACAGCAATTCACCTGTTTCGTGGGCACGCCGCCAGTCTGTTTGTGACAATTGTACCCATCGAAACCAATAATTCACATTAGTAAAGAAAACCAGGACAAAGTTGTAGATTTTTACCGTAATAAAAGCAAATTCATTGTAAATGTATAACCATCCGCCGTATAATACTGAGAAAAGAAAGTTTGAGCTCTATCATGAACGACTAAAAAACTTATACCCTTGCATTACAGTAAAATACTACACACCCATATCAAATTTTAAACGGTACAGTGGAAATATTTCGAGTAGACCTCTTTAAGAAAGATTTCAACTATATTAGCTCTCTAACCATAACAATAAATTAAACACTATCAATCAAAATAGCTCAAGAAATTTTGTCAGAACTTTTTCCTGTATAGTAATGTTAGTATGAGACCAGTTAAGGTGTTAGGTGTGCCGACTGTATTTGACAAAAACTGGACTAGTCTAGTTTGGCTAGCTGAAAGTAAAATCAAACTGAAAAACTTTTCAAGTTAAGTTATTGAAGTGTCTCATCCGTAAAGGGAGAAAGACATTTTCAAAACTTTAGTCTCTTCTGAGTTTTGTAAGCTCTTGACTAAGTATATTTCTGTAACTCAATGAATAGAATATTTGAGTCTGAAAGCACTGCACTGCACTATCACCTCTGTGTCAGTTAGATCGTACCATATTATGTAAAATATGGCATTTTAAATAAGAGACACTACGTTGAAGCTATTGTTTGTGTATATCGTTGTCGGATAGCTTGCTTTCTAAACATTTCAATAAAGTATGTTCTTTCGGAACATTACAGTTTCTCACTGCTCTTCAGAGATCGAGATCACATAGAATTTTCGAAAAACCTGCGATCCACATTATTTTTCTATGATAATTAATGTACATTTTATTAATGGTTATACAGCCACAGCATGTATTCAAACTAGCGGTTAGTAGTCAGGTATCAATTTCTTATTTATTTAATTTGATTATCCAATCCCTCAGCGAGAGACGAGTGGAGTAGGTAAGACCAAAATCTGCGAAAAGTAAGTAAGCTCTTAGTTTTTACATTTCTATTAATATTATTTACATGCATGCATTCATTCTACTTTAGCGCAACTAGAGACATTGTGGAAAAGTATACGTTTAGTCCACGCTGCTCTAGACTATGTTATCAAAATGTTTCATTATTTGAAAACTGCCATTGATATAACTTTCGTATGTTAGGAATACATTGCATTCCCTATATCATAAATCTCATACGTGCTATGAGAACTAGGAAAATGTCTATTCCAGTACAAATCTATTCTAGGAAAATCTATTCCAGTACAATCCAAATAATTTGCTACGTGAACTTCAGTTTCATTTATATCAGCACTAATCAAAATTAAGATTTTGTTCCACATATTTTCCCACTTTATCCCTTGAATTATTTAATATTTATTCTCCTTGAAACAATAAATTCCTTTACTCCATAGATTGAAATTTTTAAGATATTATAATGCATCTTGGCAAGAAATAGCGTATGTAGTACCTATATTTGAAATTGAAATTTTAAAAAAAATCGGGTTTATTAGTGATGGGCTTCCCTATCACTGATATGACTTGAATGTTCCTGATACTTGTATTTCGATTAAATTTGTGTGATGCCATCTTTAAAGTTGTTATTCTAGTAGATCTAGTATCCTAGTATTTTATGTATATTCTAGTAGTGCTATAGCATATAAGATTTATATGGAACACAAATTGAGAACAACAAATATGTTCATGTTGATTTTGAATACTTTGAATGCCCAAGTTTAGTGGAAAACACAATAAAACTACGATGAAATTTAGAGATGACAAAATATTTATTTATGCAGAGTTCAACATGATTGGAAAACGGTTCAACTCGTTTCATCTAGCTTGAAATGTATAACCTACTTCAATACTAAACCTGTCCCACTGGTTTGAAACGAACGTTTTGTTCGGTTTTGCTCCAATTATATCATCGAAGCTCAATGAGGAATTATCAAATTCTTGGTTTTTCACAGAGCAGAATGTTTTCAGCTTTTGTGCAACCAGCCCTCGATACTTGAGTACATTCTACATGTAACGTTTCTGAACAACTGGGGTAACAAGAGCTTTCCTTTATTCCTCTTGGCTCGAATTTGGTAAAATGCTTGTTTGGAGAAATTTTCGGAGATTGTATTTTTTGAAGAGGATTTTAGTGACCGCAACGACCAGCAATGCAGCAGCGGTTGGATGGTGGGGGGAGGGGGTTTGTGACGACGATCGAAGAGGTGCGCACCAAGTGAGTATGCGCATGCGCACACATCAGCTGATGATGTCGGGGTTCGTTCGATTACCGGGTTTGTTAACTAAACCCTCGGTCACCAAAAGACTGCAGTCTTCACTAACGACAGTGAGTTTTCTATTTAACATTATTTACCTATTCATGAACACAATACATAATATACATAGACCATACATTTGCTGCATTGATCAAACCCCACAACACCCACACACAAGCCACAACCCCGTTCTGCTTCTGCTTTCATACCACCTAATAAGCCTGCCGCGTCTACACCTAATTCAATTTAACATTCCAAAAGTAAAACTAACACATCACCAACATCGTTGAGAATAATCATTAGCATTATAATAATTACTCTCTCATCCATGTTGGTCAGGCCCTCCTTGTAAACCAATATACTAATTGTTCGTTTATGAAGCAGCTACAATGATGCTCTTGAACTTTTAGTAAGTTTTAGTCAATAAGTAGGCTTCATTTTTCAGTGCAGTAAACGTTTAAGAAGACAAATAAAATTCAATAATCAATTATTTTAAGTAGGCCTGGTCTATCCCCGAGAATCTTCAATGAAAATATTATTTTACATCAGAAATTCAACCTCAATTTTTTGAATAGATGACATTGAAACCAAAATGAAAATTCTTCAAAACTTCCCCTGAAGGGCAGCTCGAGCCGCGCTTGGGAATCGTACCTTTATTACCTTTAATAGTACCTTTATAGTATTTATAGTTCCCAAATAAATTTCTCTAGTCATAACTTTTGACAGAATGAAAACCACGAAATTTTCGAAAATTATCCAGTTTTCCACAATATCTCAGAAACCAATTGATCTATCGATATTTTCACTCCATATCATGTTATTCAAGCAATAAATTTTCAGACCATGGGAATAGGCTTATCAATTCTATGAGTATTATTTTCTCTGGCTCACGCTCACGTGGTCTTATTTTAAGTGCTAATTGTTCAAATGCTAGCTAATCCTATAAATATTATTCTCTATATATATTATCGAACTTGATAGTTGCTACTATTTGTGTATTCAACCCTTCAAGAAAACTTGAAAGGCGCACAAACAAGCAGGCATAACACTCTCTGTTATTGTATAGTTTGAATATGATTTTTATTTTTTAACCCCTAAATTGATGTTTTGTTTTCTGCAAAGCATGAAAAATTAATATAATAAAATAATTTTTAACGCTATTCATGCAGAATGAATGGGGGAGTGGAATCTAATAACAGGCTAGTAGCCTATAGTAATAGGCTAGTAGTACTATACTAATAATATTATATATATATGATTCATTTGGATGATTGGTCTATGCTAGTAGCTTGTAATAAAAATGAGCTATTTTTGATTTCTGAATAACAATTTTTTTTGAATCGTAGTCCTTGTTTGATGAGTAGTTATCGATTACATAGTATGATGAAATAATATTTTTCAGCCACAAAAGTAGACAAGTTCGTCATAGCAAACAAAACATAGGTGTTTGAAGCTAAAACATGGATCTTACATTTATACTGTACTGTAAATTTTGACACCAAATCACTTGTTGGGTCACTTTGAAACAGTTAAAGAATTCAACGATGACCACCTGCATAAATCCTGCTGTAGAATGTTGTGGTACTTATAGAAAGTTCTTGTCAACAAAAAACTGTCGAATTATATTTTTCTTAATCAACAGCTGATACTAGGCTGAAATAGTAGATTGGGAGTGTTGCATAAAGAGGAAGATGGAGAACAAGAAAATGTTACTCAGATCAGCTGACTCACCCGACAATTGTTTTGTTGGGAACTCTACGGTACACCGGTACTGTTAGTGGGAGGAGTGTGGAGGGGGGCCGAAAAAAGCCAACGGTACCTTCATATCAGCCAAACCGGTTTCTACTTTCTAGTCGGCTTTACTGACACAGCAACAAATCAAATCAAATTTTATTGTTCACATCATCTTCAGTAAATACATTACAAATTATAGTACACCGCAACAATAATCAACTCATGAAGTCAAAAACATTCTACAAACATTTATATCTAATGACAATATTCATACTAATAAGCTATATATAATTATTTATCTATAATATGACTTAAATTAAGTTATAATAATAATCACCTTAATTAAATTATTAATTGATTTTGAGAGGCCCCTCTTTTAGATGATTGAAGGAGTACCTCATGTATTATAGTAAACCAAGTACTGTTCACAAAGTGCTTTGTGAATGAAGCCCTTGTCCGTGAACAGGATTCAGAGATAACAGGAAAAAATGCAAGCACTCACACACACATTCAATCACCATCATTGATGAAGTTTATTGATGTATAAAAGCATAACCTCTCCATACGTATTCTGTTACATATGATTTGAAATCCGAACTGTGAAAAATGGGAGGAAATACCACCGAATGATAATACTGTTTAGAACAAAGAAGAAAAGAGAATAGCAAAATATATAAATGTATTTAAAGATGAGTGTCTTCAGAAGAGATACACAACAATGATCACACTTTAAAAAAAGATAATAATTACAAAGAGATAACGGTAGTGAATAATAGATTAGGCCTAAACTGTATAGATAATCATCAGGCCCGGTCTGGCAGGGGTGGCAACCTGGCGATCGCCAAGGGCCCCCGAGCTAGGGGGCCCCCAAACTGGGAGATTAGAAAACTATTTTTTGAATTATTTGGTATATAATTTTTTCAATAAATCCCATGACTTGTATTTCACAATACACGTTGCTTTAAATATATAATTTTTATGTATTTAAAACGATATAAAGTGCAAGAGATCGTTTTGCTAGCCGCAATCGGCGTACTTTCTTTGTAAACTAACGCAGACGACGGAAGATGTTGAAGGACTTAGATTGAAACTATTTAAATAATTGGGAGCTTTGTTGAAGGTAAAACTGAATAGTTGTAACAAAAATTCATTGATAACAATTTAATGTATCAATTTAAACTGAGTGCAAATATTATTAACCTGTGTTCGGGGTTGGACTGGCCAGCTCCGCGATAGCGGAGGGGCCCCAAAGAGAGCCCCACGTTTTTCCAGAGAACGGTTTCGTTGCAGTTTTGAATTTTTTAAAAGATTTTGTTCCACATTTTAGGAATTAATGAACGCACAAAACTAAGTATAGCCTACTACTTGAACATAACCACTTTAAACTACTTTATTTATAAAAGTTAAATACAGCCCACAAGGCTGATATTGTGAGCTCCTTGGGGCCAAAATTTGCCCCTACATAAATTATCAAAGAATGATTTTGTCGTTATTTCGTCTTTTTGTAACATTCGTCTGTTCACACTTTCACACTTTTAGGTTCTAGAAGTCCCTAAAGGGCCCCAAACTTTTTTCCAAAGAATAGTTTTGTCATTATCTAGTGTTTAAATACAAGACAATTCTGTTTACATTTAAAACCTTGTGCAGCACAAAATTAAGAATAACTAATTTTATATAGAATTTTTTGTATTATCAAGCGGATTCACATACGGTATAATTGTATTTTGGTTTCTTTGAGGGCCCCAGGTTTCTCCTTGGCGGTTCCTTGTGAATCATCTAATTTCATCCACTACAGGCTGATGTTTGATAAGAATAGGAATAGGAATTTTCATTAATCATTATATTGTTTCAAATATAAGTTTAATATAGGCCTAATAGTTCACACACTTTGATGAAGTTTACAATTGCACATGAACTTCGTATTCTTCCACTGTGGCCTTCAAATTTGATATTCCTTCAGTTGTCTTTGGACTTGGGCCAATGTAGAAAATCCTGGGTTTGTAACCCAAATTTTCTCTCTATCGGAGTAATTATTAAATTGAGCCACCCATGATCCTGAGAAATTTATTCATATATTCCAAGGATTACTATCAATACAATCACCCTGATCTATTCTTCTTGTTTAGGCCAATCGTCATATTTGTTGACTATTCATCTAGTGGGAAATTTCTTCCAATTTGAATTTGAGTTTGGAATGAGAAAAATTAGGGAACTACAAGACATTTCTATCAATACTCTTCATCAAGAAACCATTCAACGCTCTTTTTGACCATAATATAATTATGTGAAAATTTTCCGGGGTGGACCCCGGACCACCCTCTATCTGGGTATCCATTTCACTACAGGTATTAATCATTTTTCGGTACAAAATGCACACCTTGAGTAACCAATGAGAAGAATATTTTTAGACAGTTATAAGTAAATTTTTTGGGAGATACAGTGAAAATAATAAAATAAAAATAAATAAAGAGTACCAAGATGAGGAAAATGAATGGCCATCAATTGAAAAAACCTCTTGTCCTCAAACCTCTAAATCTCGAGACCTACTATCGCTTCTACCCCCTTTCCCAGGGTAGGGATAGGGGCCCCTTGAGAGGTTTAGCAGAGGGCCTCAATGGTCCCAGTTCGCCTCTGCCTGTGTTATGTGTATGTTTGATTTGACCTGCTAGAAATAAACTAGATCCTTACATAAATCTATCTATATATTTTTTCCATTTACAATCAACGGGAAAATGAAAGTTCCACAAAACTCAACCAAAGTCCAGAACAATAAATTATATTCCTGTTAAATGAAAGTGATTTAGTCAAGTGCATGAAAAATATGTGGTCTGAATAATTATTATTGCACTCAATGAAGTGTGGAGTACTGCAGGTTTAGGGTCAAATAACAAGCAAAATTACGATTTTTCTGAATAATAGTATTGAAAAATTCCGGGGATGACCCCTGGACCCTTCTCTTGGCTCGGGGGGGGGAAGAATACCCCCACCCCGATGTGGGGCCCCCGTTGCTCAATCGCCAGGGGCCCCCAAACTCCCCAGACCGGCTCTGATAATCATGGTTATTGATTATCATAATTGTAGGAAGTCGTATTCTCTATAATAAAACTCTTCTTATTTCACTCAATAAACTTTTTGTTTATTTTCTAAGACATGTTTACTCATTGAGCTCATTTATTGAACTGTTAATTATTTCTAATAAAGTGTGTTGATTCACTTATTAAACATGAGTTAAACATAAACATGTGAGTTTAGAGTATGACCAAATTGAAAGTTCATCACACCTGAACATTCACTGATTAAAATTAACTTTTCCTGCATTCGGCCATTCTGACGCTTGGATTGACCTCAAGCCACACATTGAAACATTAACATGATAGAACAAAAGAAACCCAACTATACAAAAAACAAAAAATCAAGATATCCTATTTCTAAATTTGCACCGCTTCTTTCGCTTGGCCTTTCTCAATTTCTTCTCCTCTTTACTCCTGCGCTTTTTGCAGTTCACTTTATCACGTCCTTTCTTTCTACAACGTGACGATACCTTGGAACTCGCTTTCTGTAGAAGCAATGATGAAGCATATTTGTCTTTGTCTAGATTTTGTTTTTTCTGAATCAAACGTCTCAGATCATTGTCAACTATTCCTGATTTCAAATTCACAGAATTACAGTCCACATAAACAAGTCACACTCACAGCAATGCCGAAATCACGAATTTTGTTGTAGGCAATTCAGAATAAGTATCTTCAAGTAAACTTTTTGAAAGATACACATTGGGAAATTTCTTGTTTCGGTTGTCTCTCGACTGTATGAACCTAAAATGAACAAACAATTATAGTAAAAGTTTTTGTGTCAATGCTTTGGTTACGGTCCCGACAAAATTGGAGATTTCGGCATTGCTGTGACTTGTTCATGTCGTGGCTAAAACAAAGCCACTCCAGTCGCACACAAACTCATGCAAAGATTTTGTTAATCTCGTCTCATATCAAGCCATCGTGGATGGACTATAGTGTTGTATGAGTGTCCAATACTGTCATACATGCTTAAATTACTTGTTAACTTGAATTAAACTATTATATATGTATAATGTTGGCACTCTCATTATTTGAAATTTAACGAAACTGTCTCTACATGATTCTCTTTGACTGAAGATTGTCACTTTCTTTTGAAGAATGAATATCTTTGTGGCAGTGCTACAATTTCCCCAGAGTATAACTCCATATGCCAACAAGGAATAAAATAGACCAGAATATGTTGTCAAAAGCACATCTGTGTCAAAAGCTCACACAGTATTTCAATTTTCTCATTAAATATATTACTCTAGACAGTTTCCTACACAACATATCCACTTGTTCCCTCCATGTTGATTTGCTATCAATATAGATACCTAGAAGTTTTACCGCTTCCGCTTGATTTTCATTTTCATTATTTAGTGAGAAATAGATCAGCTCAGTCTTATTGTCATTTATTACAAGTTTGTTAGCCTCAAGCCAGGTTTTGGACGCTTGTATACACTCCATTAGCTTTGTCTTAACATCTGACATATTCTTATGAAAGCACATTAATGTTTTATCATCTGCATATAGCACAGGCATCATATAGTATATACTATAATTATAGCATGTACAGTAGTATTATTTTGAAACATCATCAATCAGTTTTCTGTATATTTGCTTTGTTCCATGTTTCTGGGAAAGATTGATTATTCAAGGCAATACAGCGCAGATACAGCCGCTACAGCTCGAGCTGCTCGGCTGTAAATTCGCTGGTAGAGCTGCCCGGCTCTGGATAAGCTGCTATAGCTGTCCGGCTCTAGCTGCGCTGCTCTAGCCATAGCTCTAATCGCATTACAATTTGATAGATGTTTACTCTATTATTTGGGCTACTAATGTGTACTAGATCTGTAAATCAATAGTGATATTCACTTGAAAATGTCTTAAAAAGGGTGAATTTCACAATTTATTTTATTAGTATATACATTAGTAGCCCTAATAAAAGATTAAACATCTATAATATAGTTATGTGGATTGAGTTGTGATGGCTAGAGCAGCGCAGTTAGAGCTGGGCAGCTCTAGCAGCGATTTTAGAGCCGGGTAGCTCGAGCCGCGCGGCTCGAGCTGCCGCTTGGGAATCGTACCTTTAAGAGGCATTTCTAAAAATCTCAAGTGTAAATGAACAAAAAAAATAACATTAAATTAATTCTACACTACATGAAACTCTTATGTATGAACGTGTGTTTCTTCATGACTGTTTTTTGACAGATTCAGTTTTCAATATGCAAAATTTTATAAAATTATTTGTTCATATGATTCAGAAACTGTGTGACAATGATCTAAATATGAGTGTAGCAATAGTGAGGAATTTTATATTGTTCAAACGGTTAGAATTTTCCATACAAGATTTCGAGAGCACATTCAGGTATTTAAATCCAAATACAGTACGAGCTTTGCTGAAAATTCTATAGACTCGGGTCATAATTTTACAGATATAAATTACAAAATGAAAATAATAAATTATGGTGATAAATGTAGAAAGCTAAATGTTGAAGAAAAATTTCACGCTTATGCGTCAGCAAAATCAAACAGAGAAGGCAAAATAATAAATTTATTACAATTTGACATAAGTAACCCCATTTTTTATGAAACTTTGCAATTTTAAAAGTAATCTCATACGAATAACCAAACATGAATTTTTATAAAATTTTACATATTGAAAACTAAATCATAGGAATGAACAGTCTTAAACAAACATATGTTCATAAATAAGAATTTAGTGTGGAAATTATTCAAAATGTTGTTTATTCGTTCATTCACTCTTGAAAATGCCTCATTAGGGAACATGTTGTGTTTGAATAATAAAATACTAAAAAGGGTACTGTGATTCCAATTTTCATTATTCTATTAACATACATTTATGTGAAGTATGAATTATTAGATATGACTAAGCAAATTGTTGATGAAGTAAGGCCATGGCCTCTGAGCGCCACAAGTTTCAAGGTGAATGGCCGATGCTTGACCTTCTCTTTAGCTACGCCTACTCACTGGTCCTATGCTACATCTACCTACCATTCAAATAGTCTTTACAAAAGTAAAGAAACTTTCTGGCTTCAACTTGAATTGGAATGCCAGTAAACATTACAATTCAAGTAATTCAGTCTCACTAAGAATTATCTCCTCTGTTCAATTTTATATCTTACCCTTTACCCTTCTGACTTATCCAATAAAAGGAAATCTATCCAATTAGGCTAATACACAAATTATTGAGAATCCAAAATCGATTCAAAAATAATAATAATTATTATTATTAGCTCTGAATTAACATTATAGAAAACTATCCGGCAAGCTCGCTACGCTCGCCCTAGCCGCTCAAACTTGGTTTATGATTTTAACGCATTTAGTACAAAGTTTCCGTGAAATATGCAAACGTGAAGATCCCAAACATTAGAAAAACCTTATTACAGGCGTTACCTCAGAAACGTTTTGGAGTTTATTGAACACAGCATTTCTAGACCTAATCTGAACCTGTTTGCCAAATTTCAACATTTTCTGCCAATTTATAGGTTGTCGAAATAAAAGCTCCGAAAATTAAAAAAAAATGCCCAAAATAGGACATAGTTTGAAACGTGATTCAATATCTTCCAAATTAGTAGGTCTATATCTAATAATCTCGCTGAAGCATTCCATCGTATCAAGGCGGAAGATATGCATCCGCGATGCATCTACAATTCTGAAAAACATTATTACTGGCGTAATCTTGAACGAATTCGAAATGAACCTGCCCTCCAAATTTCAACATTTTTTACCAATCGGTTCTCGAAAATCTTAAGAAACCGCAGAAAAACTATTGAAAAACTCGAATATTTGGCGTATCCTTATGAAGTTCCAAAAATCCGTTCTTAGCGCGCGTCTAAACGTATATTTTTAGTTCTGCTGATAGTGAGTGAGTGAACGAATGCCATTTCGCTTTTATACAGAGTGTTTCAGGAGGAATGTGCAATACTTCTTGGGCTGATTCCTTACACCTTCTAGACTAAAAAGTTCCATGGGACCAACCCCCAAAAACGCTTTGTTACCGAGATAACAATGGTGGAAAATTGAGATTTTTCAAAATATATTAATTTTTCTAATTCTTTAGAGGCTTTACTGGGGTTCTAAAATGATCAATTCCTATGTAAAATTAGCTGAGGAATTCAATGAAACTAGTTTCAAGTTTGTAACTTTAACGGTTATTGAGATAATTGGAAAAATATGCTAGTAAGTAAACGCCATTTTTTCAACAATAAGGGTTATCACTGGTTAAGGAATAATAAATTTGTATTTTTTATTAATGGAAGTTAAAGAGAGTCGGATTCTAAAGAAAAAGTTAGGTGGCGGCGATTGTGTTAATCTTACCTAAATCTCAGAAATAGCGATTAAAAATCGGAAAATCGCTACTAAACACAAATTTATCACTTGTGCTATGTTTTGTCAATTTTTTTATTTTTGATTGCTATTTCCGAGATTTGGGTTAGATTTACACAATCGCCGCCATTCAACATTTTCTTAAGAATCCGACTCTCTTCAACTTTCATTAATAAAAAATACAAATTTATTATTCCTTATCCAGTTATAACCATTATTGTTGAAAAATGGCGTTTTTTAGCATATTTTTCCAATTATCTCAATAACCGTTAAAGTTACAAACTTGAAAATGGTTTCATTGAATTCCTCAGCTAATTTTACATAGGAATTGATTATTTTAGAACCTCAACAAAGCCTCTAAAAAATTGGAAAATTAATATATTTTAAAAAATCTCAATTTTACGTCATTGCTATCTCGGTAACAAAACGTTTTTGGGGGTAGGTCCCATGTAACTTTTTTGACTAGTAGGTGAAAGGAATCAGCCTGAGAAGTATTGCACATTCCTCCTGAAACACTCTGTATATAGAGAAGATGAAAAATCGTATCAACAGAGCTTGTTGATACTTAATAATTATATATATAATTATAATGATAGTTAATAATTATCAACTACTCAACAAAATTAATAACAAATCCATTTGTTATAGCAATTTGTGACGAAACCAAAATCCATACATCATGATCATACCACCTTTCACTTATAGAATAATATTACATTGCAAGAAATTGCTAACACATTCTATGTTTCTTACCTTCCTAATATGATACGCTCTATTGTTTCGACGACAAAAATGCAATATTCGATACCATAGGAGCTGCTCATTTGTTTCACTTCTTTATTTATAGTTGATTATACTTAATAAAAATAATAATATCATACGATAATTATAATAAAATTATAAAAAGCTACACTACGATTCTAGTGATGTATTTTACTTATTAAAACATGATCAATCAATGTTCATGATCAAACTTCGTTATAGTGGTTTCCTGACAATAAAATCGATAAAAACTATGATGGGTTCTAAAATGCTTTGTTGCCGAAATAATTTCCATGTAAAATAATTATACGAGGAAAATAGAATAAGACGAATTAGAATATGTAATTTCAAGCTGATTGTTGAGGTAATGGGAGAAGGATGCCAAGAAACTTAATTTCCCTATTTCAAAGACTTTAAATAGATCCGGTATCGGAAACGGATGAAAATTGTAGTTAGTTCAATCCTAAATGATAAAATGTTCTGTCATCTATCTAAAATGCACCCAAGCCTCGTGAATAAGGATTCAAAGGAGATAGATCAGACAAAAATTACACATAAAAAATCTGAGGTTTGATCAATTGTCAGTCAATAATGAATAATTCCAATAAAAAAAAAAACAAATCAAACAAAATAACCAAAAACTAATAGTTAAGAAACTACAGGCTGTGGGGAGCTGGGGACAACAGCTTTGAAAAATGTTTCTGATTGGTGCTCTGCAAATGGGTTACCGGTACTGTATCAGTTAATATTGACAAATCTACATTTATTGGATTTTCAATCGAGAGATTTGTCCTTGCCAGTCCACTAAATTTTGAGATAGAAGCTGCTTAGTACCCTCTAAATAGAAGTATTGCTTTAATCAAACTGTTCACACACTGGGCACTAAAGAACTGTAGTTCAATTTTTGGAACTACGCTCCACGGTTTTTTCGGCAAACAATGCTATCGCTGTCACAAACTGGTTCAGTTATTTTCAATGAGTTGTCGTTCTTTTGACAATCAGTTTATTCAAAAGCATCAGTTCTTGTTCGATCCTTCGTTCAAAGCAGACCCGCGATTGTTGTTTGAATTCGAGGAATCCGCCATTTTTTTAATAAATATGATTCAATTTGACATAAATAGCCCCATTTTTTGAAGAATTCTGCAATTTTAGAAGTATATAATATGAATATGAACAAACACTTGTTTAGTGTAGAATTAATTTCATGTTGTTTATTATTTTTCTTCAATCACACTTGCAAATTCCTCTAAAGAGTGTGAAACATGTTGTGTTCAAATAGAAAAACTACTAAATATGGTACTGTGATTCCAATTCTCATTCAAATAAGTTTTATTCGATTTCTTAGCCAATCCCAAATGGGAATTAATCATTTGAGTATTACCTTATTACCTGACATATTGCCGCCATGACATAAAATGTGAAACTTGAAGAAAAGAGTGTAATCCACTGCCATTATTTTTCGGTAACAAAGCATTTCAGGGCCCATGTTTACGGGACCGTTTTTAAATGATGTTTTCCTTTATTTGTTTTTTTGTTCTGATTTTTCAAGAGACAACTCGGCAGTCACGAAGTTTATCGTTCTATTTTAGATACATTCTGTATCCAACGTATTCCTGTATTGAACGGAATACTAAAACACATGTTTTGAAAATATGAAAATCAATAATGACAAAGTGACAACGTTGTAGCATAATTGGCATTGGCAGTAGGGGGCGAGCTGCGAGGCGGCAGGAGCAGAGCAGAGCAGGTGAGTGAGGTGACTGACACACTAACCCAAAGGTCATCGGCACTCTGGGCTGGCTGGCCCGTTACTTGACTCTGGCTGAACCCGTTACTAGGCACGTCATCGTAGCGGTATAACCCCCCCCACCCATAACAACAACTCTGCCACCTCCCCCAAGCCACTCCACTACAAGCATTGATTCATTCCTACTCCTGTTATGACCACTTCAAATAGCATAAATATAACTTTGTTTTCTCCCTGAATGATGATATCGTAGATAAAAACAAATTTTAGAAGCCGTAGCGAGTGACAATGTGAAAAAGGAGGATGTTGCAGAACGGTTCAGAATCCCTTTTTGATTACTGCATTTTGAATATTCTGGGTAAGATATTCTTAATCCAGAAACATAATATTTCTACATTTATAATTGATTATTGAATAGCCTATGGTTATTGTTGGAATGCACTGCCATCTTGTAAAGTACGTGTTCATTTGATTTGATATGACGCCATCGATCCCACAAGTGTGCAATGGATGTTGGATAAAGCAGAAGGTATAACTATTATATTGTTTGTTTGTTTATGAGGGTGAAGCCCACATAAGCTCATAGGCTTGTGCGTGGGTAATGAAATGGATGATAGATGACGAGTACTTTTTAGGTAGTCGGGACCGACGGCTTATCGTCTCCTCCGAAAGACGGGGTGGTCGTATCTATGTGATTGTGCTGTGGTCAAAAATTGTTCTCCGCTTGGGATTCGAACCAGGGTCCACCTGGTTATCAGACCGGCGCTTTATCACTCCTCCAACGAGCCACCAAATATAACCACAATAATTGTTACACTACGTACAGTATATATGAAGACAGAAGAATGCAGCACGACATATACTACCTTCTATAATTCGTATTTTTTCTTCAACCTTCCATAATTTGTAGCCTCGATAATTCGTGAAAAACCTTTGGTCTCTTGAACGAATTATCGAGGTTATACTGTATTATAACTTGAATATTGAGAGAATAGTATTATTATTTAATTACAGTAGCATGAAAAACATGTTTTTGACATTTTTCTCGATTCTCATTTCTATTACTCACATTTCTAAATGTTGGTGAGTCTGTTGGGTGTTAAAAATCAGGAAAGAATCTATTCATCCCTCTTTCCACTCATCATTGACTAGCCGGTAGACTCGCTTCGCTCGCCTTCTCCGCCTAGCCAGGAGGCTCCACCCCCTGGCCACCGACAGTATCAGCAGTGTCAAATGAGTCAAACAGGCTCGTTTCGCTCGCCTGCAAAACCTCTGTCAGTGTCAGCTGAGACAAACAGGCTCCCTTCGCTCGCCTGCAAATTCCATTCGAATGGATTTGCTTTGATCATCATATATGACTTAACAGGGTTATTTTGAGTAATCGTTCTGAATTAGTTTTTCTATTACCTCAGCTCAACCTGGGTACATGATTTGGACGTATTTAGTTCAGTAGTAACCGTGAAATATGCAATATAGTGCAGATTCCAAACATTGGAAAGCCTTGTAACAGG
Organism: Sogatella furcifera; assembly: GCA_017141385.1. Taxonomy (NCBI): domain Eukaryota; kingdom Metazoa; phylum Arthropoda; class Insecta; order Hemiptera; family Delphacidae; genus Sogatella; species Sogatella furcifera. Next base: position 38,649,576 of record CM029560.1, read on the forward strand.
CGTGAACTCGGAAGGGTTTCGAAATTTATTGGACACAGCATTTCTAAACCTAATCTGGACCTGACAAATTGTACCAAATTTCAACATTTTCTGTCAATTGGTTTTTGAAAAATCTAAGAAAAAACTCTGGAAATTCCGAAAAATAGTAAAACTCTAATATTGAGCGCCTAACCTTGAAAAGTAGGCTATATTGGACATAGTTTGAAACTTGATCTTCAAAATTATTTCATCTATAATAAACCAAAGATTGGTCGTAATAAGACGGAAGATATTATGCAACCTGCAATACATCAACAATTTTGAAAAAAATGATTACTTGCGTAATCCCGTAAGGATTTCAAAAAGTTTCGAGCACAAAATTTCTAGACCTAAGACGAACCTCTTGACAAAATGTCAACATTTTCTACCGATTGGTTCTCGGAAAAATTAAGAAAACGCCGAAAAACTATAGAAAAACTCAAATGTTTGGCGTATCCTCATCAAGTCTTGAAAATCCGTTCTTGGTACGCGTCTAGAGGTCCAACTGAACACGTCTGCGAAATTCGAGCGCATTCGGTTGGATAGATTTTCTGTTCTTCTGATGAGTGTTGACAACAGCATCTTTATCATGGTACTTCATGATCGATTATTAGTTTCTAAAATATATTGAATTTAAAAAGATTAATTGTCCTTTATCAATGTCCTACAGTAAGGTTATTACAAAAAGGTTGTTCCATCACTGCCTGATTTTGGGCAAAATGAAAAACATGTGGGGAGAGCAGAATTTGACGTATAGTCGAGTCATTCTAGGGTTGGAGGTGGAACTAATTGCAACAAAGATGTTTTATGGTGGAAATGGTAGCTGACACCTCCTATTTGACGTGTAAAAAATCCCACTCTCAACTCGTGTCGGAAAATTGTTTTTTGGCCGCCATATTGGAAAATTTTGCTCATTTTTTGGTTTTCTTGAAATAACGTTAAAACGAAACGTCGGACAAAAAAACTTACTTAACATTTTTTTTAGTAAATAAAATTTGCAAGTGAATGGTGGTAGAATCATCTCTTTATCTTCACTAGAAACCGAGTTAAGATTTTTCAAAAAATAGGTTAATTTTCAAGAAAAACTATAATTGAGTATTTTCAGTTTTTGTTCGCTCAGATCTTTTGACGTATTCCTTTGAATTGTTCAATCCAAAATCTCTCTGGGGATAATTTTGTCCTCTACAATTTGAGATCAAGTAGACCTTTCTCCCTTGTATAGTTTTTTAACTAGAGCAATTAGAAGATATCCTTGTATTTGAAAATAACCCTATTTGTGGGAAAATGGTCTCAAAAAAAATTTATACCGTGCTTGTATTGGCATTTTCTCTGGTAATAATGTCTTTCAGATCAATTTCTAGCAGATAAGCTTCTCACCGACCTGAATTTAGGTTATGTTCAATAATAAGGACCCTTCAAGGATCTCAATCTAAGGATACCTCTAACTATTGTAAAAGTCATCGGATCTCAACAAACAATATATCATTCTTTTCAGCTCATCAAGGCGGTCTAAATTCATATATCATATGTGAAATTCGGTCAAAATTGACTTTTCCATCATATACAAGAAAAATGTATTTTTTTCTTACAAATGAGTATATCTTCAAAGTCATTGATGATAAAGAATTGTAATTGGTCTTGAATTGTAGAACAAAATTTCATCTCTCATTTGCATATAATTTTACTACAATTATCTGTTTAATAAAGAGGAAAAAATATTTGTTCTTATAAGGTAAATAATGGTCCATAATTCTACTCATTTCACTTTTCAATCATATTGTAATCGAAAAAAGTTATTCAAAAGGTCAACGAGACAATTGAGCATGTAGAACTAATCTTTCTCTACAATTTGAGCCCAAATACGTGACTTAATCTTGCTCCATTCTTGATTTAGAGGCTATTTATTGTCTGAAATATCATTAAAAATAGATGTATTGAATTTCACCATTTATTAAAGTTGATGTAACTATTCTAAATGCGTGATGCCATAAACCTTATTTATAGTAGATTGAAGAGGGAGAATTTGGCTACATTTTTATTGTATTTTCATTTCTCTATCACGAAGGACTTCGAAAATATACTCATTTGTAAGAAAAAAAAAAATTTTTTGGTATAGGCCTATGATGGAAAAGTCAATATTCTCTCAGGAGTTATTTTCCACAATTTTTACCGAATTTGACATATGATATATGAATTTAGACCGCCTTGATGAGCTGAAAAGAATGATATATTGTTTGTTGAGATCTGATGACTTTTACAATAGTTATATATTACAATAGAGGTATCCTTAGATTGAGATCCTTGAAGGGTCCTTATTATTGAACATAACCCAAATTCAGTTTTCTAGGTAAGTTTTTTGTCCGACGTTTCGTTTTAACGTTATTTCAAGAAAACCAAAAAATGAGCAAAATTTTCCAATATGGCGGCCAAAAAACAACTTTTCGACACGAGTTGAAAGTGGGAGTTTTTACACGTTAAATAGGAGGGTGTCAGCTACCATTTCCACCATAAAACAACTTTATTGCAATTAGTTCCAGGTTGACCCCTGTTTTGAGCTAGAATGACTCCACTAGTAGTTCAGATCAGAAATTCTAGTACAGTACGTATGCGCTAATATTTTTCGTATGTTGTTGATCTGAACTACGATATATATTTATATTTATAAAAGTTATTTCCAAAACGATTTGACTGATTGAATGCATTAAACTATCAATTATTGCATGGGCGATATATAGAGTCCCAACAAGAAAACTGGTGTGTGAGCCAGCTGATCAGAAAAGTTTTTTCTTGTTCTCTATTTTCCTCTTCTTCCAACACTACCAATCTGCTATTTTGACGAAACAACATCGGTTAATCGAAAAAAATCATCCAACAGCCGCCAAGTTTGTTGTTAGGAACTCTTCCAAGTAGAATAGAAATGAAGTTCATGGAATAAGAAAGGTTCAAAAATGTGAGGAATGTGTTTCCGGGTGGTTGGATGAGTTTCGAATCATTTCATTGCTTCAAGTTGATACATGTTGGTTATTGGAGCATGAACAAGCACGTGGAAAAGAAATAAATTTGTCGATTGTCCAAGAGAATAACTAGCGATTCCATCCATAATTCAATCATCTGTCCAGTCTACCACAGTGGAAGAGGCGACCAAATTGAGTGAAATTGACCGTACACGGTCAATTCAATCCAAATTCTTTATTCGCTTACTTGGGGAACAAGATGATCCAGAAGCCACAACAAACATGGAATCGAGTCTACTTGAATGTCTCGAGTAATGTGAGTGGATGAGGAGCCACGTTATATGCTGCGCCTACATTGTTAACGACGCAACCATGCGTACACTCCAACACAGCAGGCCTCATGCTAAATAAGTGTAGGCGAACTCAACACCGATGACAACAATCTTCTTAAAATAGAAAGTAATAAAACATTCCCATCGAAAAAACAATATTCATCCACTTCCAACTCTGTATCGGAAGGATACCCTGAAAACCCCTTCGAATATCAAGGAAAATATTGGAGTGGCTCTGAACATTTACATTTTTTACTTGCCAGTAGTCTCGGGGTTTAAATGTAATAATGTCTGGATTAATTTAAGAATTATTAAAAACTGGTCTAATTGTTGTTGATTGTTGATGATATTTCAATCATAGAAAAATGTTCACTGAAATTCAGCTAGTCACTCCAATTAGAGTCATCTACTGAGTAGAGTAATCTACACTCATATTGACTTTTATTTCAAAATAAATTGTTAATTTAAATTTTCTGTACTCAACTCATATCAAATATCAATTTGTTCCTTACCACATTGTGATGTGTATGTGTAATCCCTTTTAAAATCATTATAAGTGGTGGAGGCTCTCACATTGTTATAAAATGTTAGAAACACCAATTATTTCTTTCAAAAATTATTATAAATGGTGGAGGCGCCAAATCAATTCTTTTCCCATTGTTATAAATTAAATTGTTATTAGAGACATCTGTTATTATTACAAATGGTGGATTCTCACATTATTACAAATGGTGGAGCCGCGTATTAATATAGCCATTTATATTATTATAAATGGTTGCTATCATTCAAATTCAAAATAGTAGTCATTTTACACATTGTTATAAATGGTATTTTGGTAGAAATAATTCAAGTTATCTGCTATTATTACAAATCAATTCTTCCCACATTGTTATAAATGTTGTTTCACATTATGATAAATAGTATAACTTTTGACTGCTCTATTGGAGTGTACAATGTAGGCCAGTCTCATCCACTTACATTACTCGAGACATTCAAGTAGACTCGATTCCATGTTTGTTGTGGCTTCTGGATCATCTTGTTCCCCAAGTAAGCGAATAAAGAATTTGGATTGAATTGACCGTGTACGGTCAATTTCACTCAATTTGGTCGCCTCTTCCACTGTGGTAGACTGGACAGATGATTGAATTATGGATGGAATCGCTAGTTATTCTCTTGGACAATCGACAAATTTATTTCTTTTCCACGTGCTTGTGCATGCTCCAACAACCAACATGTATCAACTTGAAGTAATGAAATGATTCGAAACTCATCCAACCACCCGGAAACACATTCCTCAGATTTTTGAACCTTTCTTATTCCTTTCTTCATTTTTATTCTACTTGGAAGAGTTCCCAACAACAAAATTGGCGGCGATTGGATGATTTTTTTCGATTAACCGATGTTGTTTCGTCAAAATAGCAGATTGGTAGTGTTGGAAGAAGAGGAAAATAGAGAACAAGAAAAAACTTATTACAACTAGTGAAAACAATTAGTGAAAACTTAAAACAATTTTGAGCCATCTGATCAGCTGGCTCACACACCAGTTTTCTTGTTGGAACTCTATATATAGCCCATGCAATAATTGATACTTTAATGCATTCAATCAGTTAAATCGTTTTGGAAATAACTTTTATAAATATAAATATATATCGTAGTTCAGATCAACAACATATGAAAATGTTAGCGCATTCACACTGTAATAGAATTTGTGATCTGAACTACGTTAAATTCTTCTCTCCCCACCTGTTTTTCATTTTGCCCAAAATCAGGCAGTGATGGAACAACCTTTTTGTAATAACCTTACTGTAGGACATTGATAAAGGACAATTAATCTTTTTAAATTCATCAAAATTTTAGAAACTAATAAAAATTTAGAAACAAATCGATCATGAAGTACCGTGATAGAGATGCTGTTGTCAACAGAGATTGGAAAAGAGGGTCGATATTCACAGCGTCTTTCTGCCACGATATTTCTGAGCCAACTTTCTACGGAAGCCGGAAAGTGAATGATTCATTGTGTTCTCTTTTTCATGAAAGAATTACCTCGACTTCACAGAAACAAGAAAGGAACACGTACCGAGTACGTAAGAGAGAACTATATTATATCCATATAGAATGAATGTGTTCAAGTTGAAAACTCCTAACTGATTTCTCAGATAATTTTACGTAGGAATTGATTATTTTTGTACTTACATAAAGTCTCTAAAAATTAATCAATTAAATTTTTCTTTTGAAAATTGTCAATTTTCCGCCATTTTTATGTCAAAAACAAAGAATTTCTGGGGATACGTCCTAGGGAACTTTTCTTCCATTACTTGGTGTGAGTAACCAACTAATCATCCTGGGAACACTGGGAAGTATTGCACGTTCCTCCTGAAATACCCTTTATTTGAAATTTCTAACCTTCATGCCATTTCATACTCATTTTATTCAATTTTGAGGACTCATAAATAAAATCTAAACTTATAAAAAATGTTTCGCGTTCACTTGTTTATATTTAATTACATACATAATATAACATATGAAGTTACATTATGCTTGTTAATTCAGGACGCGGATCAAGATACTTAGTTGTGGAGTCCGATCCCACTAGACTCAAAACTGCAATCATACTATTGTAGAATAGAAGCAAAGAGCTCTTATTCAACACGCAGTTTAAATCCTAAACAAATACGATAATAGCGATATGTCTGTAATTCCTTTTTTCCAGTCACAACACCAAACAGCTCGATTTATCAATAACATCGCAATAATAGTGTCTAGACTGTGCTCATTTTTAGCACATTTATCGTATCTTTCAACTGCCTATTTGTCTGGTGAAATCATCATGAAAAAATGTTAATTTTATTTTTCACTATTCCTTTTTTCAAATATATAGGTTGTTGGCAACTGCATATCTAATACACTTGTGAATTTCCAATCCTTTGAGGTAGCTCCCCATACTAATCCATGTTGTAATTGGAAACTATCCTATTTCCATTACCGATCACCTTCATGAGCATGAGATATTCTTCTTTTCTATGGGGATTTTCTACTTCATACAACTTTATTGTAATATTTTTTCATTTGTATCTATAATTTATTATTTATTATACTCTATTATTTTCTTTTATTTAACTTTTTCATGTCTTGTTGAAGAATAATGTTTTACGAATAAAGCTCGCGAACAGACGAAAAGTCTTGTGAGCTATATGTTCTGTTGTACTATGCAATCCTGTCTTTCTATGTGAGCCTACTGTGTTATTTGAATACATAAAATTTGATTTGATATCACTTCCTATAAATGCTAGGGGAAATCATTGAGATGAATTGGCATAGAATGGATTCCTATAGTAACGTATCGATAAGAAATCGTTTGAAAATGACAATACGTCTAGGGTACACGTGGTTTACCAAGTGAAAGACCTAGTTAGAATATTGATAATTGGAATAATCTTTTCGGTATCGCTCGAATTCCTTCACACAATTCAATAGATCAGGATGGTTGAGGTTCGTTATTTTTAATGATTCGGAATGGGAATTGAGGATACTCTTCGCTTCGAGTTCGTCTTTGCACTGTGAAAATCTTTGAATTGTAGTGGCGATGGTGTCTACAGTGTACTTTTTATTTGATGGAATGATTCATTGTTGGGTGTGATAAGAAAGGACTATTAAAACCACCCTTTCAGTCGAGAGAATCACATGAAAGTGTAGGTAGAGAGGAAGAGAGAACCTCAGCTCAGGGGTGATGGCATCCGCAGTAAATTGATTGAAGCTCGATCGTTCAACCAGGAAGTAAAGTTCTGTTACAAGCCCCCACTCCCCGCCCAACAACCAACAATCCTCCCCCAATCTCCAAACCACCCCACTTGCTTGTCCCTCTTAAACATTTGCTTGCATCGTTCAGCCGTGAATTTTGCACAATGCTTGCTCGTGCTCAACTTCCAATTAACTCAAATCAAAAATCAATCTATTCCCAAAATTTATAAACTAAATTCCATCCTTCATTCATGCTTAATATTCAAGGAATCCCTCTATAAGACTCAGTCATTTTACCAGAACGTCGTACATGATTTTTGGTATGACAACCTTCCCATTAAAAAAAATATACTTGAGTTTAATGTTTCGGATCCAAGATGGCAGACCAAATTTCTAATGTCTCAGTTGAGCAAAATTTTCATTTTTGTACGATCCCCAATGTCAAAATTACTTTATATTCCACGTTTCCAAACTTGTTCAATTTCTCTTTATAATAGTACTCTGCTTTCCCAGATATAGGCCTACTGTACGGTATTGTAATGTTTTTTTATGTAAAGTTATTGTAATGTTGCGTGTGATGATAATAATGAATTGGAATTCAACTGGAAATTCTACTTTTTACGGTACAGTACATTGATATGTTTATTCTCTAATCTACCAAGAAATTCACTAGATGTGTTTATGTGCAGTTCCAATCAAATTTTTTGACGGTGGATATCTCCTCAACAGTGAAAACATCATTGCTTGATCATTGAAAAGCTACGTTTACAATGGAGTCATTGACAAAAAATGTCAGTGACGAAAAGTCACAGACTCCACAAAACTTCTAAAATTTCTTATGACATTTATAAGGGACAGAGACATTGGCGTAACAGTTTTTTTCGGGCCCCCCGCAAACATATTTTTACGGGCCCCCCAAAGTGACTTTGATTTATGGATTTTTTTACTACTTCGACCAATAATGTACCTTATTTAATGTATATTGGATTGTTTTATGCCAAAAAAGTCTTCGTATATTTTGATCATTAAAGATTAAAGCTTATGTCAGATCTAACAATCAATAAATTATAGCTTGCTAGTTTGAAATCCCTTCAATTTTGCTAGAAACGAGCAAGCTTTTCAATCATGAGATGTTACATAGGCCTTCAAATAATTTTTAAATCATATTATTATTCACCTGATTAGTTGGTTTCATACATTGTTATACAGTAGGGACCTCGCGTGGTGTTTTGGCGCCGTGTGCGAGATTTCTGCAGGCGCCCCCCAACCTACCATTATAAGACGGATACAATCTAACATATTCTAAGCCAAACATGATTCAAGCTGCATTCCATTTTCACAGTTTACTAATTTGTAATCGCATTGTTGCTTGTTGTGTGGCAGAAAAAGGGTTATCGGGACTTTCTTATTCTAATGTATTGTTTTATATTTTTATGTATTCAGACATGTAATACGTGATAAGCAAAAGCATAACAGAAATGAATAAAAAATAAGTATAACTACCTACATTGAGCAAAACTGTAACATTGTACCGTACTTTATCATTGAGAGCGCTTAAAAATTATGCTTGGATATTTCTGGTTGGTATAAGTTGGAAATGGAAATACTGTACTAAGTACTGTATTAATAAACGGAAAAATTTTTAGCGACTTATTGATTATTCAGTTTTTAATTATCAATTTATTTATTTCTATTTATTTGCATCAGGGAGAAAATTATAAATTCTTCTCAGGAAAAATATTGGGAATCATCATAAATCTTGAGTCTTACTGAAAATTTACTTGTCCTAACAAAAATTGGAAACTTGATAACAAGCGAATTGAAGATTGTAGCTATTTTCACCGCACTCCTCAACTTTCTTCAGAAAAAATTCGAAATAAGTTAGTTCCGAATTCAGCCAGCAGATGGCAGTAGCAATAGGGTGATTCGCTTCTACTCCTATTAGACACGCCTTCAAGCTCCGCCTTTGCTAGGCTAGGATGACGTAATGGCATCAGCCAATGAGAAGCGTTGTGGGCGTGAACTTGTACTGGCTTGTGATTGGTCGACAGAGTGGAGGGAGTTGTCAGCCACCAATAGAATTGAATTTAAGAGGGGCGTTTCTCAGCTTACATTGAGTAGTGTGAGGTGGTCAGCCATCAATAGAATTAAATTTAAATGTACGATTCCCAAGCGGCAGCTAGAGCCGCGCGGCTTGAGCTGCCCGGTTCTAAATCCGCTGCTATATACAGTACCGTAGTTGATTTAAAAATTAAATTTGTTCAACAAAAGTAGATTTCATTTGAAGGGGTTCGTACAGTTACCATGCACTGAAATATTGAATTTTTGTAAGTTTTATCCTTGCTTAAATTGAATTTCAATTGTTGACCTACATTAAAAATAAATGAGATTGGTTTACTACGAATCTTTAGGCAGAATAACAAACATTGAGTAGAACATGAAAATATTTTATTTAAAAAAATATATTACCGTACGACAAAACTACTGTAGAGCAAGAAAAAGGAATGTAGAAAAGAAAAATGACACGAATGTCTTTACTTGAATTTTTAAGATCTTTTTGAGTTGGAAGAAGCTTATGCTTGAATGGTCTGTTTCAAGTCAATTTATCTAGCCACTTTACTTTCAATACTTAATAAACTGAGCCCACTAAGTATTTTTGTCACATGACACTTGGAAGGTTGTTCAATTGGACATTGGACACTTGGACCTTGTTCAATTTTAATTTTGAGAATGACTTTTCAGCAGAGCTTCCGTTACTGGTATAGTTAAAAACAAAATGTATGCTATGCATACATCTGGGACATTGCAAGCAATAGAGTAATTCCACTGGCGGTTCGTGATCACGAAAGAGGTGAAGTGCTGTACAGTAAAAGATACGAACACATCACCTGTTTGGTTGGCGCGAGCCGCCAGTGGAGTAATGCTCAATTGATAAAAGTTCACTAACTTATTTCACTGTTTCCTTTTTTTTTATTTCTAATAATTATTGTAGAGACCTTCTTAAACTTAGCATTCCATGGAGCAAATCTATGATGAGGTCTTCTTCATATACAGTGTCATTTCCAGCTCACCGACTCACGGGCCCCCCTGGCTCTCGGGCCCCCTCGCATTGCGGGCCCAGCGGGCCCGGCTGTTACGTCACTGGACAGAGATACCGTGTCACTGTCAAGTTTTTGGTTTCGCATAGAGATTCCGTAATATCTAAGGAATGTCAGCGACTTCTGCCAGTCTTCAATTACTATTATCATTCAGACTTTTTAGACAAATTACAAACAGTTCGTACTATTGAAATAAGCTTTCCACATAATAACACAAATGTCTTCAATAATCTTTCTAAATACGTGCAAGATCCAATTGGCTACTGCGTGCTCCCTTGAACTGTGTGCAGCATAGCAGAGCAATGAGCAGCTTTCAAGTTCTGCTGCCACACAGCATAGCATAGTATTGATGACCGGTTCAATCCGCATGCCTTATGTAATTGAGGCATGCTAACCGGTCCAGCCAGCGCCAGGCTCCACCTACGTGATACTGTGCTTTCACTCAGGCCTAATCCACTATTGAAATAATCGCTATAATACGTAACGCAAAAAAGTATAACAATTTTTTACTTGGATTCGCTGACCGCTTCGCTGATTCCTTCTTAATTAGCTCCTTTCGCTTCCTTACCTGCAACATTCAAATAAGGGATGTCAATATCGGTCCTGATTCCTATCCCGGGAATACAAAAAATCAGTTTTATGTAGGTATAGTTTCTTACCAATTACATGTCAGTCATTGTGTGGAAAGATGAACACTTTCCTATAGTAAAGGGTTAGGATGATTTCAACTGAGAAAACTGAAGAAAATACTATACTAAGGAATAATGGTTACATGCCAAACACGCACAACTAAAATTCCAAGGAATTCCGTGCCAAATGCGCTCAAGTTTTGAGTGATAATACAAGATATTGTTAAACCACAGATTTATTGAGAAATCTAGATACTGTACCGGATTCGGTTGCTACACTTAATACTGAAGAGCCATCTTTCAATCAAAACAACTCATCTATAAAAATGCATTGCCAAGTTCTAACGATAGGTATGATCGAGCCTATTTTCTTTTTTCTTTGAAATTGAATCATAACTTTGTAATTCAAAAAATGTGTCATAAAAACAATCGTTTACTCATCAATGGGAATAAATTAGTCACATTACTGTATATTGACTATCAAAAAGCCACATTCAATATATTTTTTTTAATTGTGGAGTGAGAAATCTCGATTAAATAAACAGTCAAGATATTGTCAAAACACAGATTTATTAAAAATCGTGATACCAGATCGTTTGCTACACCATTACCAATCTCTGCTAAACTAACAACTTGAAGTGAAGAGCAGCAGTATCAGTATGTACATGTACAGTATACTATAACGGTATACTATACAGTATACTATATACAGTATACAGTATATAAGGTATACAGTATACTATAACGGCCAAGCATCGCTATTGGACCTCATGATTACAATACCCGGAGCACACAATCCATACTGACAGATTATTTAGAACGTTTTCCGTCACTAATTCATACTATATAGCTCAAATTCTTTATAGAAATATTCCCCCACATTTGAAAGTTGTCAATAATATTAAAGTTTACAAAAAAATGATATCTGATTGGCTGAGGGTAATAGGAAGAGAAATGACAGAAGCGATCATCGTGTCGAGCTACAGGTGATTGATCCTACTACTTATTTGAAAGCTCATACTGCTAAAATCTTCAATTTAATCACACTACTAATTATCTCATTCGCTGCAACATGCCTCAATCACCACCTTGACCGTCGCGGTTAGGAGATCCGTCAACGCTAGAATTAAATTTGATAAAAGAACATCAAGAATAATGGAAAATGAGAATAACTTACTGAATCGAATTGAATCTACCGTAAACTGAAAACATTACATCAACTCGTGTCTACGCACAGGTTATAATACCTATGTAGTCACTTTTCCTGTAAAGATTCATTTGTATTATACAGTTTAAAGATATTATATTATATGTCAATTAATATAATATTGATCACTTTTTTGTTGTAATCTCTATCATGTATTATTATTTATTTAAATTTGAATGACAAGAATGTGTCTTTACTGTATTAATGTATAATGCTTAATTGTTTATTTACGGAAATAAAAATATTTGATTTGATTTGATTTGATCACAGCGAACGTCTGCAATTGGCATAGACAAGCCCCTCCCCAATATTAACGATTCATACAAACGTTACAAAATGGTGATTAAAACAGCAAATACAATAATAAAGAAATAATAGTTTCAGTAACATAAAAAAGAAAAAAGTTTACGAAAGAATGGGAAAACAAAAGAATGAGATAATACTATATCAAATTACTAACAAAGTTTTGGAAAATTTCTCTTTTTTAATAATTTTATTTTGTGAAATATTATTTTTCTATTACTTTTCCTTATTTTATAATTATTTTGCCTTCTATTATTTTTGATGAGTGAGTGTCATTTCGCTTTTATATATAGAGATGATTGTACGGTAGCAGCTTATTCACTTATTGCTAGATCGTATTGGATGAAATATTGAAGCTGCAACATATAATGGGCAGAAGCTGTATTGGCCCCTCTATAGGCGTACCTGTTTGTGCTACCGAATGTAACTCGAAACTGAAATGTGGACTATCTACGATCCTTTTCGGAGGAGTGAGTATAGGTTCGGCATAACTGTGTAAACTGCTTCTTCTCAGCTCACAGGCAGACAACTATAGACTTAACGGGACCTCTTATGTGTCTAAGAAAAAGAAAAATAAGAAGAGAAATGCGGCGTTTAGTTTCGTTTCCAGTATGTTGGAGAAGGCGGGAGGGTATTTAATTTTCGTCTTTGTTGTAAAGAGGAAGGAACCTGTCTGCTTATCACAGACGTTCTTTTTCCCACGATATTCCTTTCCAAACCACATGAACTCCCCCTAATATACCTACAGACCATTGCGATTGTGGAAAAAATTAATTCGTGCAAACAAGCCTCTTAGCAATCGGTTCTATGATGCACTGTTTATTGACATCAACACATAATTTCTAGAAACTGCAACATTACTGTCAAAATTATTCAATCAACAACATGAATATAATATTATACAGAGTGTTTCGAAAAGAACTGATTCAAGTACCACCACGGTGTTCCTCGAGCTATAACAAACAGAAAATGTCATGCGCAAAATGCCGAATTCTCCTTAGTTTTCCTGTTATCCGGCATTTTGTTTTTTTATGATTTTCGATCATAAATCGATAATGAATGCACATATCCCTTCGAAATTTCATATGCTGAGTATAATGGCTCGAAAATAGTGATCTCAAAAATTCTCAATATCTGAAATTTCCAAAATGTCAGCCGACTGAAATTCTAATTTTGAATTTACTAGTGAAAATAATGGTTTTATGAAAATGTGTACCATTACAGGAATGTAGAGCTTCAAATTCTAAAGAAAATGGTGCCTTATTCATCTAAATACAATAATAAATAACCGAGATACATCAATTTTTATTCCGAACCAAGCCTCTATGAATACCATTAGTCAGGCTTGTCGGGCGTAAATTCACGAAAATAAAAATTAAAATCGTCATATCTCAGTTATTTATTATCGAATCTTGACAAAACAGGCACTATTTTCTTCAGAATTTAAAGCTCTACATATTTGTAACGGTACACATTTTTATAAAACCATTATTTTCAACAGTAAATTCAATATGAAAATTTCAGTCGGCCGCCATTTTGGAAATTTCAGATATTGAGAATTATTGAGATCACCATTTTTAAGCCATCATACTCATACTTGAGCATATGAAATTTCGAAGGGATATGTGCATTCATTATCGAGTTATGATCGAAAATCATAAAAAACAAAATGCCGGATAACAGGAAAACTAAGGAGAATTCGGCATTTTGCGCATGACATTTTCTGTTTGTTATAGCTCGAGGAACAGTTCTATTCGGAACACACTGTATAGGGTTTTTAATCTATACCTATAGAAGCGAAATGGCACTCATCCATTCATTCATTCATTCACTCACTGACTCAGCAGAACTAAAAATCTACCGAACCGAATGCGTTCAAATTTGGCAGGCATGTTCAGTTGAACCGTTAGACCTAAGACATAATTTTAAAACTTCATAAGGATACGCCAAATATTTCAGTTTTTCTAAAGTTTTTCGGCATTTTCTCATTTTTTCGAGAACCAATCGGTAGAAAATGTTGAAATTATGTGGAGAGGTTCGTCTTAGGTCTAGGAATGTTGTGCTCGAAACTTCTTGAAATCCTTTCGGGATTACGCCAGTAATCACTTTTTCAAAATTGTAGATGTATTGCGGGTTTCATAATATCTTCCGTCTTATCACGACCAATCTTTGGTTTATTATAGATGAAATAATTTTGAAGATCAAGTTTCAAACTATGTCCAATATAGCCTACTTTTCAAGGTTAGGCGCTCAATATTAGAGTTTTACTATTTTTCGGAATTTCCAGAGTTTTTTCTTAGATTTTTCAAAAACCAATTGACAGAAAATGTTGAAATTTGGTACAATTTGTCAGGTCCAGATTAGGTTTAGAAATGCTGTGTCCAATAAATTTCGAAACCCTTCCGAGTTCACGCCTGTTACAAGGCTTTCCAATGTTTGGAATCTGCACTTTTGTTTATTTTACGGAAACTACTGAACTAAATACTGTATGTTCAAATTATATTCCCATGTTGAGTTGAGGTAATAGACCAATCCAGAGGATTAGCTGAAAAGACCCTGTTGAGTGATATGGCTGATCAAAGCAAATCCATTTGAATGGAATTTGCAGGCGAGCGAAGCGAGCCTGTTTTCTCAACTGACACTGACAGAGGCTTTGCAGGCGAGCGAAGCGATCCTGTTTGACTCACCGACATTGCTGATACTGTCGGGGGTCCAGGGGGTGGACCCCTTGGCTAGGCGAATAAGGCGAGCGAAGCGAGCCTGCCGGCTAGTTTCTGTGATAATTGCACCGTGAAGTGATCATATTTACTATATTCTAGTAGAAACAGGTGAGTCTTGTGTTCTCAACCATAATAATTTGAACCTTGATCCACGATCATTAATTGGTTTGATTAGGAGAAGGGTCATCATAATAATTGCATTTTGGGCGTCCGTAATTCAAGAAGGGTCAGTAGGGACTGAAGTCTCCAGTACCGCAATTAAAATAGTGCAATTTGAGTACTACAAATTCTCTCCATCAAATTTCAGTCCATCATCATGATGACGCAAAAAATATGTAAAAGAAGAACCGTATGAGAATATGCTTCAGAAAACCGGCTAATCAGTAGGCTGATAACTCGATTTGTACAATGTATAAAAAATATCCTTGACATTTGAGGGAATATACGCTTTAAATTCTATTAATGTGAGAAGCCCATTACCAATTATTAAATTATTGCATTTATATTGATGTAAGTACTCTTTTTCCAATACTGAGTATAATGCCAATTCTAGTTAAATTTTAGCTTGGAATGGTAATCATTCTATACATTTGAGTTTCTCATTACAATCATTATTGTGGAAAATGATAAATTTAAAAACCTCTAACATGAGCAGAACACTTCAGACATTGGTATAATACTTTGAGAAACTTACCCTGGTTGTTTGTACGTTAGTTCAATTCCTGTTGAATGACCAAGGGTGTTTTCCATATACAGTATATACCGTCACCATGACAATGATATACATTATCGTTAAATCTAATCCCCACAATCCTTACGCTTTAGTCAGCTGGGGGTGGCTCCACTAGAAATACAATAGATTGTTCTCGGGCTTAATGTTTGGATAATTTGAAAATCATTAAAATTACGTCTTCCATAATACCCAGGCTCATCCTATGAATTAAATTGAACCGTATTTGGTTCAGTCATTCCTTAGGTATTTTCAAAAACGTAAAAAATGTTGAAAATACTGATTAGTGATTACTGGCGTGATTTTGGGAGAATTCGATAATTTTTCAACGCATTTTACGTTTTCAACATTTCTAGCTCTAATCTGAACCTGTCTACCAAATTTCAACATTTTCTGTCGATTGATTCTTTATTTGTCTGTATGCTACTTTTCTACTATTCAATGAAACTTGAGTTTTTAAATGAAATACTTCAGTCAGCTGGTCCAGTACAGTTTCTCAGATTATTTGCAGACTATTCTCAGAGACCTAGGTAAATCATCAGTTTTTCATTAAAAAAGGAATGAATGAAATCGCCTTGAATTTTTCTTGGCTACTTTACCTTGCTCTTTGTAGCTTTCCATGCTCATGCGCAGATATCAATATTATACACATACATAATTATGTTGTGATGAAGAAGATTTTCATTGAATGCTGTTTTGTGTGAGCTTATTAATTTGCAAGCATACGATTAGATCGTCCATGGAGAAACAGGAACTGGGGTTATAGTTTCTATAATTCTGTAATTGTAATGGTTCCAGCTTCGGAACTGATGGTGTATCTACCTTTCCACTTGCACATCCACTAGACATAGCTGCTGTCTTTGTACCCGAGATTGAGCTTAGATCAAGTACCGTTAGATCTGAGTAGTTGGCATCTCCGGATATCCGATTATATTCGACTCTCATAGTTGAACAGAAAACAGCTGAGAGCAAACAAAGGATGTCTCTTCCCTTCTCCCCTCATCTATACAACAATCAATACAACTCTTACAATATTATATGAATTATATATTGCGAGTTTGAATTGGTAGTACTGTATGTGTATACTTCATGTAGTACAGGAAATATTTAGTACACACTATAATAAAAGAAAAAATCTAAAGTATTATTATTTTCGAAGACACAGTGTCAGGTGAGATGTTGTGATACTTGAACATATAATCGAAGAACACAAAATCGTCTATATCACTGAAAGTTTTTATTTGGTACATACAATTGTTTCGATGAGTTTACATCATCATCAGTGTACTGAGAGTACATCAGAGTACACTGATGATGATGTAAACACATTGAAACAATTGTATGTACCAAATAAAAACTTCCAGTGATATAGACAATTTTGTGCTCTTCATATTATTATTATATCAATTGTGAGTAACGCTTTTCTATATTAATAATTAATTCAAACCTCCATTTATTGCTATATAAATAGACAAAGGACTTTAGCAATAAATGGAGATTCGAATTAATTATTAATATAATTATCCAGCAGTTGGTATACTGCAATGTCTAATAATTCTTCCATCTTTAACGCTTTTCTACTTTACTTATATCGCTGAATTCATGAAAACATATTGAAAATGAAACTAGACTAAATAAAAAGGTCCTGAAGTACACCTGTACATTCAAATATTAGAGTTTTCACTATCAACGGATAATATACACGAAATTAGGTCATGATGATGCACTAATTCATAATTCAAAGTTATATTTGAGCTGGTTAACTAACTAACTCAAGTATAATTCGATTTTTATTTTTGTCCATCTATACTACATTATATATTCAAGTTATTGAGTGTAATGTTTTTCATTATCTGTTGTGAACTTCATGAATTCAATTTGTTTCTGTTTTATATTACAGGTAAGAGGTCACTTTACATCACAATCATAGATCACTTAGGCCGTCAAAATACTTGGTGAGTTGATGTGATCAGATTCAAACAGAAGATAATATTTCAGCATTCTAGTATAAATAATTTTTCCAATTTTGTATAGAGAGTGTTCCAGGTGAAATGTGCAATAATTTTAGGCTGGTCCCTTTTACCAAGCCTAATGAAAAAAGTTCCATAGGACAAACCCCCAAAAATGTATTATTACCGATATAACAGTGGCGGAAAAAATAGAAGTATTTCTTTCAAATTATGAACTAAAGCCTCAAATCCACTAAAAAACCTAGAGTATTGTTGCATGTGTATAGGCTAAAGTACAGTGTAGAACTGTATAGTACAGAGTAGAAAGAGTTACGAAATAAATGAGTGGTAGAATTGAGGCGGGGGGGACAAGGAAAGTGCTGATCCTGGATTCCGAGAGAGACTTGCTTGCTGTCTGTGAACACCTCACCAGCACCAGTACAAGTGCTTTTATGCCGAAACAAGAAAAGATTTCTAGCCATCTGGTCGGTCAGGAGGTTACATAATGACTCTACCTAGTACCGTTACTGATGCTCAGTTCTCGAGATTCAACATATGGCAGCGTGCACCTTGCCACCCCCCACCCCCTCCACCTTTCATCCACATCCTATCTTTTCAAATTCCGTCTATCAATCACTACGCGACTGTAATGTAGTCGAGAAATTGTATTCTCAAATTATTTTAATAATTTTGCTTGCAGAGCGTTACTTTTATAATCCTGAGAAACACGTAGAGCTTATAATAAACTTATATACCTCGTAAAGGGTACTTCGAAAACGTGTTTCCATCAATGAGTACACCGCGTCATCGAAGACCAATACTTTTTATAAACTTCCATATCAATTCCATTCTATTAAAGGTTTGTGTTCTAAAATAGGAAAGGCACGTCATTCTTTCTTGATAATCACTTGAAAACCCGGGGCTTATGATTTTCCCAGTAACCCCAGTAACCCTGAAGAGCTTAGGCTACGTTGCCATGCTATGAGTTTTCTCATAAAATTATTTATTCATTTGTTTATTCTGTCGATGAAATCATAGACAACAAAGTCCAAAACGTCTCTTCACAAATTTCGATACATAATTATTTAAAAGAGGTTATGTTTACAAGATCATCAACACTATCAGCACATTTCACCAATTTCCACTATCAAAAATTAATCAGTAGACAAAAAATTCTGAAGTCAATGTTATGAATCTACTCTCAGTTTGAAGCATATCTGAGCTATTATTATTATGTACTTGATCGTGTAAATTCAATAAAAGTTTGGTTCTTGTTTTGGATAAATTATGAGTTATTTAGTCATGACAAGTGTAATATCTCTTCTAGTCAGAAAAACCATTCTTTTTCCAAAAAACTATCAATTTTGGGGTGATTAAAAAGTACAAGAACTACTGTATTTCTATTGTTCTCTTCCAATTTTCATTTCCATTGTTTTGTTCCAATTTCAATTAACACAATCCCCTACTTTCAGCATAGTAGCATACGAATTGGTCACTTTTGATTATTCTCCAGACATAATAACGAGAAAACTATCAACTCGGGCCACCAAACGAAGCAATTCTAATCTGGTCTGATTTTCTTCTTATGTGCCCACATAAAGGCACGAACTTAATTTTATTGATGGATACGAGTGCGAGGGTGATTGATCAAGTGAAGCTAAAACTTAGCTTTAGCCTCGTGTAATATATTTATGCATTTGTTGAGAACCAATTTCCAAAAAAAATTATCCAAGAACATTGAATGAACCAACGCCTGGGTCTTGGAAGGCACAAGTCTTTATTAAAAATAGTCGAGTTTTGTGAATCATTTGAAACGGTCAAGTTTTAAAAAGAAAAAAAACTCATTGAATCTGAAGAACTTTATGACATTCATGATCTCATTGACATGTTTCTATTGTTTAAAGAAAGTATGAATGATAATACACAGTTTCAGGTGAGATGTTGTGATATTTGTTTATAATTAGAGAGCACAAGATACTGACAAACTTGTGCTCCTTAAATATGATATATGATAAGTTTCACCAGTCTGTCCTTTTAGTACTTGGTGTCTGGAAAAATATTGAACGATTATGTGAACTTTAACTCTGTGTGGTTCTTTAGAGTCTATACGTCTAGACCAAAAATTGAATTCCATAAAATATAAGATATAAAAATCGTGTTTTTAAAAGATATAAAATCGTATTAAAACGATTTAATAAATAGTTTTACATTTAGCATGAAATATTTTCTAATATGCAGTGTTCAATTTGTAAAATTAAAGGTTCCGGTATAAAAGGAGAAACAAAGGGGGAGTTCCGAGGGTCCTTCCCCAGAAAAAGAAGAGATTAAACTCCTCAAACTCAATAATTTTAGAGTGATTTTAAAGCTTTAATTCGTGTATTTCTACCATTATTTTTCTATATTTTCAAAAATAAATTAAATTATCTACTATATGAGTAGTGAGTGCTCAGAGGTACCGGTACCTCTTGACAATTAAGTAAGCCCTGCCAATATAAATAAATAATAAGTGGATTTGAGAAAACCATAAGGTGTATATTAAAAATTATAGTAGGCCTATCCGTATTAAAAATTATTATAAATAATATTGTAAGATTCAAACAATAATTTTGAATGCATGAATCATTTAGATTTGAGAGCTATAGCAGACTGAATGCTCCCTCCTCAGCAACGTGGGGGTGGCGGGGGGGGGTGAGTTTTTGGAGGGGGGTCGGGTGCCCGCTCGGTCGTCAGTCAGCCAGAGCCAGTGTTTGGCGGCAACTCATAGTTGAACGTTCGCTTCGCTGCTGTGGTGTACCGTATTTTTCTTATCATCGCGCGTATTGACACTTTTGTTTCACTACAATAAGTGCTTGTGACTGTGGATTGTTATTTTTTGTTGCGTGCATTTTTAGTGTTTACAATACTGTGTGTAACACGTGGTTATAAATGTTTCTTCTGTCTTCTTCATCACGTTTATGGATCTTCAAAATAAATGTAATTTGGTTTTTACTATCACTCAATTTATTATGTTTTACATTTTTAATTTCATTTCTTTCATATTGAATAATTTTCTAAAGAATATTCAAGAACAATTATATTAACACAAAGGAACATGTTTATCGTTTAAAGATAAATATTTAAATCCACAATACATTGATTAAGAATATTCTACTCATGTTATAAGTTATAAAAATTTTATTTTGGTTTCTTCAAATTAACATACGAACAAATACTGTTTATTAAAAGATCCACGAATATTCTATTTGATTATGTTTTACATATTATTGACATTTTTTTCCAAAAGGTGATTCAATACAAAGCTTCATAGTTATGAATTATTATTGATTATGTATTTTTTATTAAGTTATCTCATTGATTGTTAGACAGCGTGTCAAGAAAATTTTTGACATTTCGTCAAGATTGGGACTTTACAGTGTTTTGGATCTGTATTCTTGAATAGAACATTTAGAATGTTTTTGAATTTCCTATAAATTCATTCCACACTCTTCATTATTCATTGTTATGATTCATCATTACTTCAACACCTAAAAATAATGATATGATTGAAATTTGACAATTTTTTTCAACGATGAGGATCATAGTTATTCTTAAAGAAGTAATCATTCTTCTTACTCGCTATTAAATTGATAGAAGAAACTGTGATTCAAAAGTTATAAGATCCCTTAAGTTCCATTTATGAAATTGTTGATCTATCACTAATATTTAACTCTCTATAACTATTATAAATTACACACAAATTGTCATTTACAGAATAGCAAAAAGGCATTATTTTCAAGTATAAAAAATTAATAATGATACGGAAGTAGACTACACACAATTACTCATGAAGTACTACTATGAATAACATTATAATTTATAACCTAATTTTGAGAACACAATAATTATTATTACACATCAATTTAGAACTCCAACGGGATATGACTAACTCGATGAGTGAGTTATTTCAAAGTCAAAATGCATATTTTAAAACTATACAAATACTAATTCAATACGATAAAAATACTTAAGAGCTTTTCGTTCATAAATCGTAATGGTTTGGAAATACATTCGATTTTTTAAAATTCCATTTCTATTATTCATGATAATAAATTATAACCGTACAATTGAGTTTTCTATTCGGTTAGTTCAATAATAAATATCAATAATCGTCAACATTAATAATAATAATAATAATGATAAGGGTGGCGTAGCTTAGTGGGTTAAGTGCTGCCGTTGCATAAACGCCAAATCGTCAACATAAAAATATCGTATTTTCTTTGAAATTGATTAATTCAATAAAACTTTAAGCTGAAAAAACGTGTCTTACACACAACAAACCAATCGAGAACTGTGTTGACAATTATTGATGGTATTATGTTTTTCAAGAGAAATCGATTTTCATCTCGCTTTACCTGCCAATTTTGTAGATGTGCACTACCTCTCCACCCTCTACCCTCTACCTGTACCCTCTTCATCGCCACTTCTGCAACAACATCGATGCTGAAATCATATTTAGACTTGAATAGGTTGATAATATGAAGATAACACAGTAGTTAGATAAATATGCTGAATGAAAATATTTACAAGTTTGAGATTTGTGATAATAATTTTAGAAAAGTGATAGTTATTGGAGTAAAAATCCATGATGAAATAAAAATAAGCGATTAATAGAGTAAATAATTATAGAAAATATATCAGGGGAAGTTTCACGAGAAATTCAATTTTTTACTTTGATAGATTTTTCCAATCTCCAAGCTTTCTCCAAGCTTACTCCAAGCTAATTGCAAACATTTCATCAATGTTTTAAATCTATGGTACAATTCATACTGTATTGTATGTAATTATATCACATTAATTGTAATGTACACTGTACAGTATTATTGGAAATCAGCTATCAGCTTTTATAAAGGTGTTAGTGAAGTTAAAATTATTTAGGTTACAGTAGGGATTGTTTTTATGTTGTAAACTTCTGTAATTGGGTCACGCGAAATAAGGTGAAAAGATTTTTCGATGGATACATTGCCAAGAGTTGATCAGTACAACTTTTTATGGCAACAATCCTTGAAAGTTTATTGACTCTAGCCTGGACCTGAAGTAATGCCTTAGTAAGTAGTCTTGTATAGTGAAGGCAAACTGCCTGTGAGGTCAAACCTTCAAAATATCTCTCTTTTTCTCTCTTCAATATCAAATTTATCAAAGTGAGGAAGAGAAATAGTTTTGAACAGTTTTTGTATAAAAGTACATTGAGCAGGCATACATAAAACTGTATGATGTAGTTGACTGAGTTCTTGAAACTTATTTTCCAAAATCTTTTTATCCGCGAAATGATTAGAAATATCGTCGAATTTCACTCTCACCAATACATACTTTTTGTCGCAATACCTTGGTCCAATGCGAGTTTACAATATTCAATCTATTATTATACTTAAGCCTGTATTATCAATACCTAGCAGTATTTTTTACCCAATAGTCAATTTCAGTTTAAATGATCAGCTGACTAAGATGAAACTCAAAAAATTCAGAACATCGGTCAATTTATTTTTGGTTTAAACTGCAATTGATAATACGGGCTTTATTGTCTCATGAAAATTGAAAAATTTTAAAATTAATTTGCTTTCCCAGCTCCATTATTTAATACCTTCACGAAATAAACTGAATGCGAAACTTGACGGGAAGAGAGAAAGTGCCCACTTCGATCGTTATCCGACCTATATACGAAAGCACGCAATTGGAGCGATGAGGGTGAGGGGGCTGCTTCAACAATGGGCATGCAATCTTCGAATAAATGTTTGCTAATTTTTTCGCCAAATTTGAAGAGGCCACCAAAGCAGCCTGGTTCATTGACCGGCCCTTGATGACTTCAACCCTAATCCTTCCGAAATAGAATCTCATTCACCTCGACTGCAGGGTTGAAAGTACCGGTACCCACCAGTCCACGAAACCTAGGATAAAAACGCAGCTTTTCAAATTCAAACATATTGAAAAACAAATCTGAATGAATGTTAACATAATGCAATAACAGTATCAGTCAACATCGACCATAAAATACAAATAATGGACGGAGCTTCCTAGGCTACTACAACATTACGTGTGGTGGAGCAAAGTTGGCCATCTTTACTTAAATTAGGCTAGCTGAGTTTAAAAACGTATGAAACCGAGCTCAGAAAGTCTGTAGGGAACAAGTTTGGAATACAATGTCGTTTAGTCCTCTCAGGAGTAGGATAGAATATTCAAATTAACTAGCCCTCAGGCTCGCTTCACTCCCTGGACAGACAGACTGCGCCCTCCGGACTGCCGGTGGTATCAGCCAATAATAACAAGAACAGGCTCGCTTCGATCGCCTGCACCGTCCATTTGTAAATATTATTTGTTCGTTATATCTCTCTATAGGGGTTGTCTAGCTTGACTCAAGTCATTAGTGATTATAGTTATAGAAAAAAAGCAATTTTAAGTAGATACCCCATGAAAATACCCCATTTAGTCAAACCCTCAGTTTTGCTGCTCGCATTCAGAGGTTAATTTGCTACTTTCACTTTACCGAGATCAGAGCGCCAACTCCTCAGATTTATTGTGGGGGCACTGTGATATGTGTCCCCCCAGGGGGTGTTGTCGCTTCGTTATCTTTGACTGAATTATATCGATTTTTTAACAAACCAAATGTAGGAAAGATCTTAGTTTCTTTATTTCAAACACTGGTCAAGATCTTGACAATTTTTCCTCTGTAAACACTTACCCGAACTAATAGAGTCTAATTTTGATTATCAATTATCATACATGTATTTAGAGATGTTTTAGCTTTAAAGTTTAGTTTGATTTTCGTCAAGTAACACCACAAAATCAAGCAAAGCTTGGCAGTATTTGACACGTCAAAAATATTGAGTACCTACGTTATGTTTATATTTACATCCTTATAAATATTGTATTGTTCATGTGTCCTATTTTTTTATTTTTGTTTACACACGCCTATGTGTGTTTCATCAGCTATCATCAAAAAAATTCCTCCGAGCATTATTAATCTAATTAACTCAGATCACGGTACTGAGGGGGGCTTAGATCCATAATTTAGTCATTAATTTACTGAAAACTGTTTAATTTTTTTAATCCAATTTTGAATTCAGTATGATATTCTTGGGGAAGAACTTTTGATTCAACCTTAAAACCTTCATTTTGTTTCACAAAAGTTGTTTGTGCATCTAGGGACTAGCCTAATAATCAACTTTTCCTTCCTGAGGGAAACTGTTGGTGCCCGAGACATAGTCGAGGGAGAAAAAGTAGTTTTGGTCCCGAGATGCACACAACATTTTCCCTCCACCTACACCAATAAATACTATAAGAATGTAATAAATAAGTGTAATCTACCATACTGTCGTAGAGATGACATAACCTCACAATCGAAAAGCCGCAGCTATTTCCTGTACCTAAACATGTCGAAAATGCGCTTTTTTTACTGTCTCATGTTAAAAAACATCGTAACTTAGACTATATTGAACGAAATTTGCGGATGAT
Organism: Sogatella furcifera; assembly: GCA_017141385.1. Lineage (NCBI taxonomy): Eukaryota > Metazoa > Arthropoda > Insecta > Hemiptera > Delphacidae > Sogatella > Sogatella furcifera. The sequence continues at coordinate 38,674,739 of CM029560.1, forward strand.
TTGTAAATGCATCGATTTCGTTCAACCAATAACTTTTGTATGGAATAAAAGTTCTGTAATCTCTACAAAATTAGCAAAAACACATTGAAATCTCAAAAATAAATTTGAAAAACTATTATAACGATCGTAATTTTGGAAGATTCCAAAACTTTTTGAACAAAACATTCCTAGACCCAAGCTGAAGGTTTCTACCAAATCTCAACATTTTCTGCCAATTGTTTCGTGAAAAGGCTTAGAAAAAGGACAAAACCTCGAATTGGGCTCATCTTTGAGAAATTTTCCAAAATCTGATCTTAGTGTGCATTTAAACTCAAAACGTTGTGAATAGATTTTTAGTTGTGGAGATGGATGAATGATTGAGAGCCGTTGTATGAGTACCGATGGGACTGTACTGTTGTCATGTGAACTAAGCCAGATGAAGAAAGAAGGCATTGGCTGAGATGAATGAATATTTTAAAGAGGATAAATCCAACTCCACCACTCTGAATTGGTAAACTGAGCATCAACAATTTTTACCATTGCAAGAAAAAATAAATAAAATTTGTATTGATGAAATAAACTAGCAAGAAAAGTAGGAAAAGAGCCACAAAAAATGAATACGCCTATTTATTAATGACGGTCAAATTTAACCGGAAAAGGAAATTTTTCTCAATATCATTATGATATGAGAAATATTTTATTCCTATGATATTTGAAAGAAAGAAGTAATTATTGCAAGGATTCCCATCCACACCTTCATTATTGCATTTGAATTAGAAAAACTATTTTGAGAATAAGAAAGGCAATCTTTAAAGAAGGTGTTTTATAATAAAAAGGCGATTGCAATTAACAAGATGTACCGTAATTTTTCTCAAGTGCAAAGCACGGGTGACCAACTAGTTATTGATAAATGGAGATAAGTGCGGCCAAATTTAGAGATATTGATCGATATAAAACGGCAGAGGTGAAGTGTCATCAAGCTCATTCATGTAAAAATGATTTTCAAATGACATAAACATTATACTGATCCAATGCATATTACTGGGTAATAGCGCAGAGGAGGAAATTGGGAATATAGGTTTTTATCTATTTCGATATACTCTCTTTACTATTCTATAGTAATAGTCTTTGATTCCTAAAAATAACCAAATAAATTTAGAGCCGACTTTTTTAAAAATTGATTATTTTCCATTGTGATGAGATACAACTCACAGACCATAGGCGCTAACCATAGTTTCCTCCATGTCAATCCCTAGCTTCTAGTGTGTCAATCGGGAAATGACCTCACCCCTTTTTTCGACTTTATTATTAATCAATTCATATTAGTATAAAAAGTTCCACAGGACATACTTTGTTACCGAAATAATAACAATGGCAGAAGATTCTACATTTTGCTTGGAATCTAATTTAATGAACTCTCAGAGGCTTCATGTAGGTACAAAAATAATTATTCCCTGTTTAAAACTAGCTGACAAATTAAAAGTTCAAAGTTTGTAATTTTAATGGTTATTGAGACATTGGGCGAAATATGCTTAGAACGTGATTTTCAATTATTAGAGTGAAGTAATTGGATATAAAATCATAAACTATTTTATCTATTAATATATAAATTATAATTATAATTGATAATCATTATCTATTGAAAGTTGGAGAAAATTTAATCCTGGAAGAATTAAAATGGCCAAAGTTTAGTGAAACGTAACCAAATCTCAAACATTTGGGTAGATGTGAAAAATCAGTGTTATGTCTCGTTTGATTGTAATTTTTAAATTTGAGTAAGTTAAAGAAAATTACGGCCTTTCAAATTTTCCTTCAGAACGCAATTCTCTTCAACTTCTATCAATTGAAAATACTAGTTTACGATTCAAAATTGGTATTGCTGCATATCTTGACCATTATCCAAAAAACATTGCAATAACAAACTTGTAATTGATTCCATTGAATTTGACAGAAAATATTACATGAGAAATGATAATTATGTACCTCCATGAAGCTACTAAAAATATGACATTATAGATTTGATAAAATTGTTATCGGTAATGAAGAATTTCTGGGGTATGTCATTTAAAAAAATTTCCACTTCTTGGAAGGTGTAAGGTGTCAGTATGAGAGGTTTGGCACCTCCTCCTCCTCCTCCTCCTCCTCCTCCTCCTCCTCCTCCTCCTCCTCCTCCTCCTCCTCCTCCTCCTCCTCCTCCTCCTGAAACATCCTGTATTCTTAGTATGATAAATGAAAACCATAGTTATCCAATACAAGCTCCCTACTCTATCAGTAAAAAGTGAAGTTAACTAACTGGGGTTTTTTTATAAAAATCTCTTGATAGAATATGGTTGTTACTGTGAAGTTTTAAGCAATGGTTTGTGTATGCTAGGGATATAATTATGTTGTGTTGGAGTGAAAAGAGATAGTGTAGCATTGGAGAGGCGGAAATGACAGTCTTAGCTTGTTGTGAAGGAAGAAGAAGAAGAAGAAGAAGAAGAAGAAGAAGAAGAAGAAGAAATAAAAGAGGAAGAAGATGAGTGTGAAAAGCGGACGTTGCGTGGGGCAAGGAAAGCGATGAGACACCAAGCTGTTACGTCACTTCTCCACAGCCAGTGAAAGAGACAGCAAGAGCAGAGCAAGCAAGAGAAGAAAAGCGGGGATTAGAAAGCTGGCTGAGTTGAGTCGGTCAGGTTATCTGCGAGTTGCGTCACCATTTCTGACTTCTTTTTCCTCCTTGTCCACTTTCTACCCCCTCCCCCCCCCTCCCGCTCCCATCCACAATATTATACTTCACCAACTGTTCACAGGTTGGAGGTGGTAAGCAAAATCGAATGGCAACTACACAGGACCAAATGTTTATCCTTGAAGTACTCTCCTTCAACTATCTGCATGAGGGCCTAACACTTATTACAATACAATACACTATAACCAGTGCTATGAAACTCACTAGCTGTTAAAATACTACAACTCCATCTTCCAAATGTGAAATTATAAATTGGATAACTCCAGCTGAACAATCAATTATATTCCAACTTATACGGTATTAATTAGTTGGGATAATATGAAAATAATATTATGAGCTGGAATAAAACAACTATCACCTATTCGAAAGAACGCATTTGGTTCATCTTACTGAATTAGATCAATGAGTGTCCTGGCTTGCCAAGTACAATAACAACTGAAATTTTTCAATATTGACAATATACCAAGATTTCTTATAAAATATGTACATTCGCTTTCGACTCATTAAATCTATCCTGTTTGGCTGTTTTCCTATAAATAATCAAAATAAAACTGTTTATAGGCCTATACCTAATTTATGACACTCATAACATTAACATAACATTTCTCTATTTTGGAATCAAAAATTATGTTTTCAAATGAACTTTTTAAAAGAACTATAACTCATATCTCCGTTTGGGGAAAATGAGGTAATCTGGCGAAGTGGAACAACCCTTGGGTCTCCCCACTATTAAAAGCCATACGCTAAATAAATAAACATTTCTCTATATTATCAGTTGCACTTTCTATCATCTACAGTCGAAAACATATTGCTGCGATGTTTAGCTAATAATTATCAACTTTTAATTGTTCCATTATCTGCTGTACCTAGAATTGGCTTCGTAGTACAAGCCCAAAAAACAACCCGATTGGTCAATGCAGTCGCCACTTTGTTCACCAAACAACTGCCACAGATAACATTCATATTCTAGCCTCACAGCTTGTGAACAACGAAACATGCTGAATTTGTAATATTTCCAACTAAAATTGAGTAATGCATTTGCTTTTAAAATCATATAACTAAGCTATCGGTTTTAGATGCGATTTTCAACCCGAATCATGCTATTTCTACGTCCTTGATTGATAACTTTGGGTCATATGTTTGTAGAAACTTGATGGAAATTTGTGCTACAAAGGGAAAGCAAATTCAAAGTGAAATGTAGATCGATACCTTACCATGCATTGTGACAGATAACAAATGATGATTGCATTGATGTAACTATTTTATAACTACGTTCATGAATAATTCAATAGAGCATCCATAACTCTAACAACAATTTTTGTCTGCTGAGCTCTGAATAATAATAATGATCAATATTGACAATTTTGGCAAGGATGTTATTACTGATATTCACCTAATCCATCAATTAGGAGGATACAACTTTTGGAATGATACAGTATACAGAACTCCATGTTGGTAGATAATTCAGATTTGATCAAAATGAATAACTACAATTCCGTTGAGTTGAATTACTATTGTGGCATTGATTAATGAGAATTGTCATGCTAAGCACAAGAGCTTGTCTCCAGAAGTGACTACTTTTAAAACCAGAAGAGCTTTTGGAAGAGCCTGTTTGTTTATTGGAGAAAGTAAAAAGAGATAGGAGTCTTGATAGCGTTCTTGATATTTTATATTCTTATTCATATTCTTATTTATTGATGTATTTTAGAAGCAAAATAAGCAAAGCAGTAGATTCAACAATGGAACTGCTTTACTTATTAAAATTGGTCATAAAAGTACGGTAGGCTATCAATACACACATCATTCGGGCCTATCAATATAATAGGATTCAATGATTGAATTGTGCCCTAATATTCAGAATTGTGACCTAATCCTTAATAGAAAACCAAATTTAATTAACCGGAATTAATTATCGATTTATGGTTAATTATAAACCATAAATCTAAAATTTATTCAAAAGCCGTAAAGCAATTTTTTGTGATGCATTGAAGAAATGTAGAATGTTTTGCACAATTCGCTCATTTATATTTCTCACGGAATCTGATGATTCACTCATCTTTTTCAATTACTCAAATTAAGAATGAAATCATGTGTCTAGAACTTACCAAGTTAAAAGTAATTCTAATTTTTTTAAATTTTGATTGGCCTTCATATACGATTAACACTGTAGAATCAATTCCAAAAAGTTTGTATTATGATCTAAGGAGATATTGATGTGATCAAACGTGGTGGAGAAGATGAAGAAGCTTAATTATTGTGATTTATTTATTCTAGATATGTGAATAAGGAAGCATGGAATCAACTAAGTTACCAGAAAGTACAAATTAGAAATAGATAAGTGATTGTGTAGGGAATTTTTGTATCTCGACAAGTTACCAGAAAGTACAAAATAGATAAGTGATTGTCTAAGAAATTTTTGTAAGAATGTTCAAATTGTAAGTGTTGTGTGTAAGATAGTGTTATTGATCAACCGTGTGTGAGGGCTCTATTGGATTCGACTTGATTAAACACTGATTTAACGAGTGATTGGAATAGAATTTGCGAGATGGGGGAAAAAAGTTGATAAAAAGTGAGATCGGCAATGAAACCGAGAAAGTTGTGCGGTAGTAACAAGGGTTGAGATGGACAGTGCGTCGACAAATAGTAGTGAGTATGTGGCATGCAGGACGCCGCACATCAACCAAGAGATCATGTTTGAAATGTGGAACAATGTGTCGACCAAAATGGACGATGCTGAATCAGCCGCCGCCTCCTCCGCCCAACAGCCGCACACTAGTTCCGGCTCAATCAAAGGTACGTCTGCCTATGAACGTCTGTATAATGAATGAAAGGCACATCTCAATCAAAAATACCCAGACAATCTATTTTTTAAATAGACAAAAATATACATATCTCAGTTCTATCCAGGCATAGCTGAATTAAAACTCTTATTGAATTTTCATTTATTTCCTGTCCCGGAAAAATAATGAAATTTCAACTCCACAAATCTCGTTTTTGAGTGATTTTATAACTTCTAGTTGTGTATCTTCACCATCATTTTTTCACATTTTCAATAAAAAATTAAATTAATTTACTCTCCCACCCACCGGTAGCGGTACCGTCATAAATTAAGCCCTGAATACTTTGGACTTCAATCAACATTCTAATATTTTCCACGGCATTTGGATGTCTATCTTTTATTAATATTATTACTGATATGCAACTAAGTACATTCAAGATGTACGGTACTTTCTGTTGAAGATGAATCATTATTCTCACTACTGAAATTTGTCTCTTGAGAAATTTATTATTTTGGCAATTATTATTGGTGTAAATTCCAATAGTTCTACAATGAACGATTTCTCATTGATTGCATATGAACAGGGGCGAATCCAGGATTTACTTTTGGGGGGGCACAACTCAGGTTATAAAACTATCAAAGGCGAAACTATCTAAGACGAAACTATCACAAGTATGCACCCCCCTCCCTTAATTTTTCATAAGCCCCTCTTCATACCTAATCGCCTATAATTAGATTATATCAAGAAGTATCACTAATCGATAGGAGGGAGTTTTTAAATTTAGGAATTTGAAAAAGAGTATTTTATTAATTACAAAAACCAAGATGAAAATTCCACAATATTCACTCTATCTGATTTGGAAAATGCGTATTATTACATGATTTATCAAGCAGATTAAATTTCCCCATAAATTATATGAACAGTTTTTAACCCTTTAATTCAATTTTTACAAAAGATCAAGTAACAAGAATTATTCATTAATAGGCTGGTTAAATATGAAAAAATGCTGAAAGTAAGTGGCTTACCTAACTCATGTGTTTTTGGTAGTTGATATTTTTACTCCTTACGCTATGGCAAAAAGGGCTCGGGGGTTTTCCTCCCCCGGAGATTTTTGTTGAAAAAGGTAGTCTCAAATGCATCTAGAACAGCAAGAAAGCCATCCAATAGGTATTTTCAATCTTACAGGAGAGCAATCATTCCCAACCATTTTCCTCGATCTGACTAGTTGATATGGCTATTGGGTATGATGGTCACTGTTCAATTGTCAGTGCCCCATATTACACTCATCTATTCACTTTAAAAGTTATTCTACAAATACAATAAATTATAGTATTCAGAAATTATCACAACATATCATAATTCAAGCTCCTCTCATACAAATAATAACGAAACAGACAGGTAATTTTATTTAACGTCATCTTATGGTAGCATTCCCAAGCAGCAGCTCGAGTTAAGCGGCACGAGCTGCCCTGCTCTAACTACGCTGCTCGAGCTGCCCGGCTCTAGCAGTGCTGCTCTAGCCATCACAACTCTATTCACATAACTATATTATAAAGGTTCACTCTATTATTAGAGCTATTAATGTATAATAAATCAATAAATATTGAAATTTGCCCTTACTGAGCCATTTTCAAGTAAGTTTCACTATTTATTGATTTAGTATACATTAGTAGCCCTAATATCAGAGTAAACATCTATATAGTTGTGATCGCTAGAGCAGCGCAGCTGGAGCTGGGCAGCTCCAGAAGCGAATTTAGAGCCGGGCAGCTCGAGCCGCGCATCTCAAGCTGCAGCTTGGAAATACTACCTTTAGTATGGTGCAATTAGTCTACAAATGGCCCAGGCCCTAGCCTCATTTTCAAGAGTTAAAGTTTCTCCCCTATACCAAAATGTCGTATACAACCCCTTAACTATAAATTGTTCAAATAAAAATTTTGTGAAATGCTACATTTTATTGAACTTATGTTTTTGAGGAGGGGGCTAAGATGTGTAATCCTAGTTTCTTAAAATATCTCGAAGATTGACCTAAAAATGTATAAGTTACATTCATCCCTTCCCTTTTGTAACTTGAAAACCGTTCAATTTAGCAAAATTTTACATAGGACCACTATTATGTTGACACATTTTGCGCTGAGCCGCATAGATCCTAAGATATTTTGGTGCCCGTGCCCCCCTCCCCCAAACGTGAAAACTGTGTTACTTTTTACAAAATAATTCTACCAGTCAAGAGTTGAAGACCAACTCTTATTTTGGATGTTGAGGTTTCAGTCTAATTTTAAATAAATAAATAGATTTATCAACCAATCAAATTAAATACAAAATTCAAGATCTTATTGATATAAAAAATACTAATATACAAAATCCAAATCATGTAACAAATAGAAATTATGGTTCATCACCTCTTTAAGCTTGAAGCTTGTGCTGAGGGATGAGTCGCTTAGGAAAAAGCAATTACATAAAATAAGATCATTATCAAAGTGAAGAACAAAAAAATAAAATTAAATTGTTACTATAGCTGTTGCCAAAATTTTAGACACTTTCCTCGTTGATGTAGCCTACTACTAAAGTATCTATTGTCTCTTTTAATTTCAAATACACCATCCAGGCATAGCTAAATGTCAACTCTAATCGACAGCATCAGTTGTTGGAGCGTACATACAGACAAACCCGACTAACGTTTTGGCGTCAGCTATTAGGCTACTTGATACACGCTGAAAATAGGGTCCGGGGCTTGCCCCGAATATTTTTTGTTTTTTACTCTAAAAAGTATATTCATAGGAGTTTTAAAACTTGTAATTGAACTCCCTTAAAATTTTTTATTTGAGTTTATATGAACAGTATAATTCAATTTAGTCCATTCTATCTAGTGTATGTTTCATCCGTCTGGGGAAAAGGGCACGTGCCTCCTCCCTGGATCCGCTAGTGCATATGAATAAATAAGATTATATTTATATAAAATCAATGTGGAAGTGACCACTAAATTGTTCTTTTTGAAAAATTGTAAAGGATAATATTCTGGTAAATTTTTCAATTAACTGATCCTTTAGTCAGAATAATATTACCCATATGGTAAATATTTCAATTATTTCGATGTGGACATGAACATGTCATGAGAAGAATAATTAGTAAGAAATAGAGGTATCGATACAATGTTTGATAAATATTCTAGCAATAATGTGTCAATCATCCAATTAAAACAACTCAATTTTAAAAATGCATTGTCTTTGCTTTGCGTAGCAAACCACAAAACCCACACGCACACTTTGTCTCAAGTTATCTTGGATAGGGTATAGATTTAGTTCTATGATGAGTATGATCAAGCCTGTTTTCTTTGAAATTGAATAAGAACTTGGTATTTCGAAAAATGTGTCATCAAAAAGCAATTGGTATTGAGTATCAGAATATATTGGTTACATTGAATAATTGTATTGAGTATCAGGATAAATTGGTCACATTGTATTGAGTATCAAGCCACATTTAATATTAATCAAAATTGTCGAGTGAGAAATCTCGAAAAAGATAAGATGAAAAGACAAGATATTGTTAAACCACAGATTTATTAAAAATCGAGTTTTCGGTTGCTAGACCATTATCAATCTCTCGCAAACCAAAACGAGAACTAGAGAGCATTTATACTGATGTATTTATTCTAATGTTCAAGCACCGCTATTGGTAGTTGCTTGAACCAATCACAGTGAACGTCTGCCATTCGCCTAGACAAGCTCCTCCCCGATTAGCAGTTCATACAAGCGTTACAAATAGGCGATTCAAACAGCAATAATAATTATTATTCTAGTCAACTTTTTGAAAAAGTGTTGATTTGAAATTGAGAAATAAACAGTTTTCTAATCTCGTCTACTCAATAGAATTATTTGTTTGTCCTACTATAGTCTGTCCAAGCAAAAAGACATTCTGGCCAAATGGGAAAATTACTCCAGCTCGGTCAATATTAGTTCAAACATTGTAAATTTGGTCTCAGATTGTAAATCATGTTTTCTACAATTGACCGAGCTGGAGTCATTCTCCCATCTTGCCAGAATGTCTTTTTTTGCTTCGACAGACTATAGAACAGTATCAAATTACTGTATTTAATAGAGAGATAATTCGATTTGTAATGTTCGAAAACTTTGAGTTTAGACTTAATATTATTTTTTATGGTTGTAATAACCAATTTTAAGAATTTATCAAATTTTAATCATCTTGTATCGTTCTTAACAATCAAATACTTGCAAGATCATGTTAATTTTTCCCAATCAACTGCCATGGCGTCCAGAAGTGTGTTTTGGGAGCTTGATACCTGAGAGATTCACTTTTTGAGTGGTTGTGAAGGTGATATTGTGGTAGTTATCCATATAAGATTTTGTCAATAAGATGTTATCCATTTAAGACAAGATATTGTCAAACTTCTGATTTATTAATAAATCCAGATACCGGTTTCGGTTGTTACATCATCAGCAATCTCATCATCGAACTCCATCTAGTTCACCAGAGATTGATAATGGTGTAAAGACAGAAACCGGTATCTCGATTTTTCAATAAACCAGTGGTTTGACATTATCTTGTCTTTTCATAGGGATTAATTTGAAGGTGAAGCGATGAGGATGAGGATGAGTTTGTGGTGCAAATAGTTCTAGACCAGTCTAGTGGCAAGAGTCTAGACACCCCCCACCCCCCAATCTAGTTGGATGCAACCCCCTATGCACTGCACTTATTGATTGCCGTATTGCTCCCTGGTCGAGCTCTGTCCTGTCAGCTCCATGCATTCCACCACGCTTTTTTATTGCAGTTCCCATTGAAAAATCATGACTCTCATTCGTTAGAATTAATGTAATTATAATGGGCATTTGTATAAGATGAGAATAGAATCACTGCCTCTATTTAAAGTGGGAAGGTGATCGGTGAAGTTGGGGTGCAGTCTTACACTTGACCTTGAACGCTACATTACTATTCTTATTACTAAGTAAAAACTAAATAATTAGAATATAGTTCGAAGTAATTTTAACTGTTATAGTAGTAGTAGTACTAGTAGTTAATAATTGGAAGTAATTCATACAATTTCTCAGTACTGAAATAATAATAATAAAGATTTTTAAATCTAAGACTCAAATCTAAACAAAATAGAGGTCATTCAGAATAGAACAAAATCATGTCAATTATAGCCTACAGCATTAATTTTGACTGTATAAATGAGGAATGGACTTTATAATTGAAATCAAATTTGTAAATTTAGAAAGAAGTTTATGCGAAGTGAGAGAAATAACAAACGTTGTATTATTGCAGTCGGTAAATTTTATGTTGAGCTATAAATTCGGATGTATATTTCCAATTTTACTGCTCATGATAGAACATTATTCAATATTCTAATAAATAATGAATGTAATACAATCCAAGGGGTTAGAGCATTAGAGGATCGAGTAAAATCTCTTGAAAAGTCATTCATGCATGCAGAAAAGTCCTGACTTTATCAGAGGCCCTGAAATTGATCAGGAGCTACCTGAAAACTGACACCAGACCTGAGCCAGCCAGGTTACACGAATATTATTATTATCCTGACTTTGTCTTTTAGTCTTAATTGGCACAATTGATTAGTTTTCTCAACTGATTTTAATTTTAATTAATGAATATATTTCTATTTCAATTCAAGTACAGGTAGTACAAGTACATTTCAAGTTTGTATATTCCAAAGTTTCATATAAAAATTTCAGTTTCTCACGGTCTTCCAGGATTTGGTTGTCGGAATTCAAGCTGTTTGTTGGAATGTCAATTATTTATTGATGGGTTGAACTAGTTCAAAAATTGATTTATATTTCCTTTTAATCAGGATTAGAGATGCTCGCAGTTAAGAATTTTTTGGCAAGATTCGATTGTATGATTGAATAAATCCTTCCTCAGGAATGAATAATAAAATCTTTACTTTTCTATTAAATAAGCCCACCAAATGATAAAACAGTAGCGGAGAATCAGCATAGCATATTCCATAGCCGAAATACAGGTTGGCTAAATAGGAAGGAGCCCGTGCCGTGTCAGCCACTTTCACTTGTGACGTCTCTCTCTCTCTCCTCAATCAGCCTCAGTTCGCATTTTCCTTCCGCAATGCTTTTCCCACTTCATCACCAGCACTCTCTCTCTCTCTCTCTTTCTTTCTCTCTCGCTAGTCGATCTAGTAAGGAGGATTTATGTAGAATATCCTTTTATGGGTTTAACTTCTCAGTTTTATATAGATGAATCGTTATCTTTACTAAAATGCTATATTTTATGAAAATCTTTATTAAATAATATATTCATCGAAATCTTATATGACTGTTGAAATATATGAAAAGGTAACATTCAAATTAGGTTTGTCACAAAAAATCGAAAATCGAGATATTGGTAGTACAGTATTTTCATTCAAACTTTATCATTTTAAATATTATGTTGAATACTAGGATAATATTATGTTGAATACATATCTGCTCAAAATCTATATACTGTATATGGTCATAGCTTCCTTTAGTAGAAGGCCGTGGCCTAAAATCTGACAACGCTGTAACACCACTGCAGCGTAGGTCTACTTTGTATGATTCTGATTCACTTTTCTCCAATAAAAATGCTTGACAACCTATTTTAATGAAGATTGTATTACAATTTGAATAGATATAAGAAACAGAAATAATTTTTATTGGAATAAATATAATAAAAATCAAAGTATATTTGAATGTGCATCAAGTTTATCAATATAAAATATTGTGTTTTATTTAGATTTTGATCAATGAATCATTATTCTGTTTTGAATAATTGTTCAGAGCAATATTAGCCAATGTTAGAATTATTTTGAATGCAATAGTCTACTGTTTTAGCAGTGATTACACTCTCATTGTTCATCCCATTATACATTCAAACCGATACTATCTAACTTTATCGTTAATAAGTACACAGAACAGCTTTTCGACATTTAGTAGTCAGGAATACATCTTTGTATTCTTTGGTTGAAACATTGGTTGCTGATCCGTCCCCTACTTATTGAACCGAAGTCCATCATCATGAACATTTGAGAATGGGGCAGCGCTTCTTCTCATAAATTAGGCTTATCTATCTCTACCATTACATCCAATTTCCATATTTGTCCTGATATTCGCTTCACAAAACTCAATACATCCTTGTTAGAAAGTTTTTAACACACATTCAATTTTTCTGAAGGAATCAACTCCTTTCTTGGGATTGCACGAAGCCACTGGTTTTGCTGCTCAACATCAAATGACATTGTAAGAATTTGAATAAATTCATTTCTTTTTCGTAGATTATTGCTGTCAATACCAAGAATGGAGCAGAAATACGACATCTCATTGAATTATATTCGAAAGGTTTTTCAAAAAGATTATTATCTAATAAAACTGAAATCAAAGTTAAGAAAACAAAATTAACACACCAGCTTTGCAATCGATTCAATGCTTTCAGCTGATCTGATTACTACTTATACTATAAAATCTGTACCTCCAGTGCGACGTTGCCATATTATCAGGGCATGGCCTTCTATTAAAGGAAGCTATGATATGGTCTATATGTAGCTCTAAACTCGTCAAAAATATTATTATGGGCAATGTTATTGTGAAAATACAACAAATCAAACAGAAATCGTTTTGTTCTCTAGTATTACCAAAGACATTCTGCTTGTCTTGATGTTAAGTAGTTAGTTCATGGTATTACCATACAGACGTATATCAATAGATTGTATAGAATCTAATTCTGAAGGGATTTTAAGGCTTCCGTGATTGTGTAAGTCGTACCCAAATCTCAGAAATAGCGATCAAAAGGAGGCAAGTGGAGTGAGCATGCCGGCTAGTAAAATATATAATACATCATATGTCATACTGTACAATTCGTCATAATAACTCCCCACACACACATCAAAATTCACGTAAAAACAGGATAATTCACGTAAAGAGTATGGTGTGAACAGATTCTGTACAAGTTACATTTTGTATGGTCATGGCTCATAGGAATTTCACGAGTAATCGAAAGAAATCGAGCTGAGAAAAGACTCAAACTATGAATGGAATACCAATCAAAATGAACTGGAACTCCTCCATTATAGTTGTTGATAAAAAACACTACCTTGAGCATTTTACTTTGGTAAAATCTCAAGGGTACCGGTACCGTTTTCCAATGGTACAGAATTAGACATGGTGTTTGTGTTGATTAGTTACAAACTAGAAACGACTAAAATCATTTCCTCAACAACGGTTTGGTTCAAATTGTGAGATGAGAAATCAAAATCAGATTATATCGATTGTTCCGGTCGACTTGTCACTTGTCAGCTTTTTAATTCATTATTCAAATATTCATTGTCCTTAGTTTTCTTATTTCTGGTGATAGTTATTAATTAATTTTGAAAAACAATATTGATATTAATTTGTGGGTCAGTTGCGATGAGCATTTTTCAAACGCAAATAAAGTAGGAAGGAAAGGAAATGTTTCATACTCAAAGATATTGAGGAGTGAGGACCCCAACCGGAGTTTTAATTTTCTGTCCTCTAACACATCCATCACCTATTCTAACAAAAAGTCGACCAATCAAGTCATTAATCCCTTTCAGATCCTATTTAGCCTTAATTAATTATTTTGATGAAATTGATATTCATTCAAGTAGCATTCTTTTAACCTCAGGATCTGAGGCTCAGATCACACATAACTAATGTCAAACACACAGTAGGGCAGGTAATGATCACAGAATGTAACAGCTTGTTTCTCCTACTAAACAATCTGTGATTGGTGGGGCCAAATTGACTATTGCTGAAAATTTGAATGCCCAAAAACATAGTCAAGTCTCCCGCGAAGTGTTAATTATTGAGGAGTTTGAATGGAGTGCTATGCAATTCTTGCAAGTCGAATAGAAAACACAGCATAAAATGATTGATATGATATTAGTCAAGACTGTTAACCTAATAGTTTTAATTAGTGATTATGTTTTACGAGAATTGAGTCAGAAATTCAAAAATGAACGAACTGTTGAGCTCAATGATGAAGGAGAAAAGGAGGAATTCCCATTCTCACACTGGTAGTGCAAGAGTACAACCCTAAACCTTGAAAGAGTGCAACCTTAAAAGTGTTGAACACAAGTGTTAAACACAACCCTAGAAGTGTTAAAGCTTCTTCAACAGCTCAAGTTTTGAGGTACTTTCAAAAATCCGCAATACTCTCCTAACCTAACGATGATTGGCAATCATATTTCCCCCAATCTGAATGCGTAGCTTCGAGGGCGGCTCTTTCAAACCAATTAGGAGCTTCATGACAACATCGTAGCTTAGGCCTATTAATTGGCGGCAATATTATTTCATGCGAAGGGTAGCCTACTTCATGATACAACAATTAAATTATTAATCCACAAGATTTACAATTAGCCTGTCTCTTTGCTTCCTTTGTATAATTATTTTTCTCTCATTTTCTCATATTCATAAAATATAAATTTAATTGAAAGAAAAAAAATATTGAAGTGTACAAATGCTAAAAAAGCTTGCGTGTTTGCACTCCTGACGGCACTCTGCCATGGAGAAACGCCGACAATAAAATACTAGAATTTACTGATTAACTGCGATATTAAAAAAATGTGATGAATTTTTTGATCCATAATGGCCTTTTTTATTTCTTCATTTATTTCATGTCTGTCTCAATGGCTCAACAGCCCATGAAGGGCCTAGGCCTACCAGCTAGTTGCCAGTTTCATACTCACTCCACTATACAGTCCGTCCAAGCAATACCGGCCCAATTGCCATAAATTCTGAAACAGAACCGAGCCGAAGACAACCCCACCACCACCCCACCAGAATCCCCTCCCGGCCGGACAGACCATACAGCAAACAAATAATCATCGACCAGGATAGAGGTGACGTGTGGTCAGCACGTTGATCCTCTCAACCATAAGCCAGTCTCCGCAACCAGAACACCTCTGAATAACATGCAGTTAATCAGTTAGAGTGTAATTCAACAATTACTATTCCTCTAAACTTGAGAAGGGAAACGACTGACTATATTTATTCATTTATTTCATGCGGAGGGTATTTGCAGGCTGGTTCAAAGTTCCTACAAATGCATCAATCCCCACATCTGTTGCATTGAAAAGTCAATATAACTGTACTTGAGTTTTAATAATAAAATTATTGTCTTATATACATTTGTCTTAAAGATACAGCCTATTGGGGGTTAATAAAAAAAGATCTATTAGCAAGTTTAAATATTTCTACTATCGTTCATACTAATAATAATTGGTTAGACATTGTAGAGATTTATTCAGAGCCCAGGCCCCAATGCTGAATTTATTTAATATGCAATATTAAGAACTAAATTGATCAAAAGTAAAGAAGATGCTGACTTTCCCTAAAGAATTATTATGTTTATTATTATGTATGTGTTTGTGTCGCTTTCCATTTTATGCAGACACCTAAAATAATAATAATTGATATTGCAACATAACAAGTTTGCATGGGTGGGTTTGCAGCCTTGCTTTCAGCATACTAGCCTACACACACACACAAACACACACATAACATACACACCTCTTGTTCTTACCGGTTTATATGCACAATCATACATTATGTTTCTCAAGAGGTGATCTACCTTTTATTTAATCATTTTATTCATCTTGCTACACATCCAACTCAATATCTAAATAATAGCCTAAATTTACTATTTAAGTCACCGGAAAATGATTAAGAGGGAGGATATATCCCTATACATGCGCGGATCCAGGAAAAAGACAAGACATCTTTGAAAGAACATTATTTACTATATTTGGTAATAAGCTCAGTAATTCAATCATATCTTAATCTTTAATTCCTATTAGGTGAATGGATTATTTATCAAATTTTGTTATTTGAATATTTAACTCTAAATTGTATCTTCATGTGAATTTTTCAAGCTTTGTTGTATTTATTGTGTTCTTAATGAATATGTATAATGGTTTTCATATTTAAAGCATTTAATAGGCTGTGCATAGGACTGTGTCACATTGCAATTCTTTGTATGAGGAATGGCTTTGATTGCAAATGAATTATTCATAATTTGTTGGCTTTTAGCACAAATCTAAATTTTATTATAGTTTTACAATGTGATTTAGATGGAAAAGTTTGATGCATGATATAATTCCAAGGAAACCAACACTCTCGGATTATAGAATAGAATACCTGAGATTAAAGAAGAATAAGTCGAATGTACGATTACATACTGGTTCAAACTTATGCCCTTTTTGCACTTGAGTATTAAAAAGAATACTCGATTTTTAGTTAAAACAATAGTTTAGTGTGACATGTATTTGTTATCGGCCGAGTTTACAAGAAAGTGATTTGTTAAGAATTGTAGACGACCATCTTTATCGTTTGACACGGGATCAGTGTCTTTATTTTTAAAAATCGCCTTTCCCCACTTGAAGCTCGCCCTCCAGCCTCCCACTACCCCTCACCTTCATCATTTTCGCCTGTCTCATGCTCAGCGACAAGGCGAATTCTTATCAAAGAAGTTTTGTCTCGCTAAGTTGGCAACGCTCAAGGATGTTTTTTAACCTCGCGCAACTACTGTCCTCTCCACTCCTTACCTCTTCTATCTCCATTGTATCTACAGGTAACTCGACAAAAAATTCGGATTTGATAGATCAAGACATAGAACTAAGTGGAGTTTGTAATGGAGTTGATGCTGCAAATATAATTTCTTGCCTTGTTTCTGTATAATTTTGTTAAAATAATATTTAAGACGCATTCATGTACATTGCTATGTATGTTTTGAATAAAGATTGATTGATTGATTCCTTTTAGGCGGAAGGTTGTATTTTTATGTTTTGTGAGGTGTAATGTCCATAAATTTCTGAAACATGAATCTCTGAAACCCTCCTTCCTGTATCACAAAGAAAGTTTACTGAATAATATTTTTTGTGGTGTTCCATACCTATTCCAGCTATTCCTATAATGATTCTACTCTGGATGTGGATTAACAATAATTATTATTGATGATGAGTTTTGGAACTTGTTCACTCCCTTTCATGCGTGTAATCTACTCTGCATGGCCTTTCATCTACGAATCCTTACGAATAATTTTTATTCCAACAATTCCACCAACTCTTATGTGATGCCAGTAGCTGTGTAAAACTTTTTCTACAAACCTACCAAAAACCGCACAATTTTCTATCAATTGAATGCTACAGTGGGTCTCTATGATTAGTATTAGAGGAAAAATAGGGAAAGTTATGCTTTTTGTGTGTGTCAGAGTCAAATGAGCTAAATGATAACCGATCATCATTATTTTTACTCTCCCAGGCCATCATCATAGTCTCTAGAAGTTCCTTCAATCATACTCGGCAAGACTTACCGTTGAGATAGAAAACTCTTGGTTGCGGATTTGTTTTTAGTTCAACTTATTTTAATGTTTTTCTTTTCTCAGCATCTGTCAAGTATACGTTATCAAATTAAAGTGTCTTTAATTATTGATCAAGTTCAATGGCTAAGAAGCACGTTTGGTCTTGTTTGTTTACGTTTGTAGATTTCAATTATAGCAATGTGTATTTGCTCATGTGAGATTTTCATGTGATCTTCAGATTAAAATGGCAATAATCACGTTTATGTTCTCTGTAGATCTAGGGCCTCCTTCAACCCAACGGCCGATTGCACAACAATCAATCAATTTAACCTCTAACCAAATTGACGTCATCTGATGGAACCAGTACAAGGGATTCCCTATTGAGCTCCGTTTAATGTTACGGTGGATCGAGTGGTTATGTAAATTTGTTTTCTCAGAATCTTTCACAGTATTTTTGATAATGTTTTTCTTTGCCATAAACATAATTGATAACTACTGTACTAATTGGTTGGAGACTGGTGTAGCTATTATCCATATGTATTTTTCTCCTTGCCGTAATCATCATTGATTATATTATGTATGGCTCTCATTGAGAGGCATACACTGCGTTTCACGATAGGCTTTTATTTTTTATTTCATTAATCCTTTCCATGAAAAAGAAGTTCGAATAATAATACAAATCAAAAAATATATTCAATTGAATCAATTTCCAAAATCATGTAGGCCTTTAATCATTAATGGCCTCAATCATTAATCAATCATTCACAACACATGAAACAAAACATACAAAAGTCACTTGCCACTGATAGCCCACAATTGATGCAGTGCAGGCCTGAATCCCATCCAATACAAATATAAATAAATAATAATTAAAACGGTTGCGAATATCAAAAAAACACCTGTTAGTGAGGAAACGGCCGATTAGATTTTAGAATTTATTATTGATACTGTAGAACTAACATAAATTACTGTATTTCAAACTAAAACTAGTACAGTATCTCTTGAATCTACTAGTCTAGTCAATTAAACATACATAAACGTGACGACTGGATTATTGTGGGCTACAAATGAAATACAGTACATACAATACTATAATGATTCTAAAACAATAATATATTTTGCAAAAATAACATTTTGGAGGAAGTTATTTTGTTTTCTGTTTGACTTGAATCAACTATCTCTTGTAATCAACAATAGACTCAATACAGAAAACTACCACTACAGACTGAAATATTTTTGTACTCTAATCGATTTAAATCCAAATTCTAATTCAAGTATTTCCCCTCTCATTATTTTATACAAATAGGCGACATGGCTCTTGCTATAGTTGGATAATGCCCTTATAATCAATTTATAATTATAAATCATTAGCATAAACATTGGCCAAGAGAGCCACCAAGTAGAACTTTTACATGAGACATATCTGATTGAAGAATTCAATTGACGCTCTAAAAATAATTTTCTGTGAATAAATTTCAATCTGGATAACAATTTACAAATCATTTTAGAAGTAGGACATTAGGTAACCTGATTAAATTATTATTCTAATTATTATTATAATTACTTTTATTCATTATTTTTGTGCCAGTGGGTTGTGTGTGAGTAGGGATGAAGCTGCTCGGCATTGGACATGAGGATAAAGCCTTCTGTCAGTGAATATAAAGTATACATATTCTACATATTCTTTGCTTCTGTACACGGGGTTAGTAGTGGCGGCCAGCCGAATAGCTGTAGGCAATCACAGCTCTTGTTGTTAATTCTATTACAAGACAAAGGCTGTGATTGGCTAAAGCTATTCGGCTGGCCGCCACAACTAACCCCGTGTACAGAAGGCTTTATCCTCATGTCCAATGCCGAGCAGCTTCATCCCTACTCACACACAACCCACTGGCACAAAAATAATGAATAAAAGTAATTTAAGCATGTGTCCTAATGTTTTTATCCTGAAATTATTCATAAATTGTAAATCGGACAAACGTGCAATAAAGTAAGTTTCTTTATTATAAATAATAAATAAATTGTAATAATAAATAAATATTATTAAAGGTTCTATTACTGATATGCTTATAATGTGATTAATTTTATTAACTTATAAAGTTGTTCACATAACATGATTTATAATTACAATATACTATTATTCTAGTGTGTGATTTAAGCCGAATAAGTACAAACAGTTTACATTTTTATTAACTTACTTTACTTTATTGAACTCACTTTATTAACTTACAGAAACTTACTTTATTGCACATTTGTGCGATTCGGGCTTTACTAATTTATCATAATTTTGCGTACTTTTAAAAAATATTTTTTTATTAGTCCATATCATGCAATAACATTCGTTCATTTCAGCGAGAATGGAATATTCCAAGAACTTTGAAAAATTCAAATCTCAGTTGAATTCTATCAAGAAATACCATGATTTCCCAACCACGGAAATTATTAAGGTTATGGTGCCGGTGGAACTTCCTTTTGGAACTCCCCACCGAATACGGCATACGTATATTTATGCATAAGTAAAATCAATTAAATTGATTATACTTAAAAATTATAAGATAAACGAAACCATAGTATTTTATCAATTATCGTTCATAACCATGAACGACAGAAGATGTCGTTGCAGGTAAATAAATTTTATAACAATAATGAATTACTGTTGCGAGGACCTCTCTGAACCTAATCGGTTGATAGCTAAGTAGCATTTTTGGACCAGAGTTCGGCCTTCCAAGCGGCGAGTAATTTTTAGTGGTAAAGTTGGTCACACCGTCTAAGTGGGTCAGTGCGATCAGGTCATTGGCCGCTCACTATACACTACTCCAACTCCACTACACACTCCACACCGCACTCAAAAACAATACAATACACTATTCAAATCTCATCTCAATGTCTGTTAGATATAGGCCTAATCTTTTTTGGTTAAAACGTTAAAAATACAGTACCTAGTATTGTAATAATGTATAATAAAACCTTTTCAAGATCGAGCTTGGTTTTTTGGGGGAAGCAATTCTTCTTTCTTTCATTTTTCTTGAATGTTTAATAGTTTCTTATAAGATATGTCATTGTATTTGATATTAGTTCATATAGATTATTTATGAATATTTAAAGGGAATAATTTAAAATAATACTGTCTAACACATATATTTAGCTGTTGTACTTGCTATACATAGTAATAATAATTTCTGCTGCCTTTAAAAAATTATCTATAATTACTGAAGAATACTGAAGTAAAAATGTTCAGTAACTTTTCGTCTCAAACGCACCCGAACCTCACAAATTAGGATTTAAAGGAGACAAATCAGCAATCTTTACAAAACTGCTTTTTGTCAGTTTTGTCTCCTTCAAATCTAGGCTTGTGAGGTTTGGGTGCGTTTTAGACGATAAAGTTATAGGTAATTTTTTCAGAATTTAATTCTCTACAATAATCCATAATTAAAAATACCGGTCAACGATAAGGTATAATATTTCTATTCCAAGAAGAGAATGTAATAGCAATCGGTGAAAGTGAGTCATTGAGTTCATTTCAAATGAATTAGAAATTCTCAGCTTGACCGATGCGTACGTATTTTATGTTTGATTCATCCACCAAATTGAATGAATTATTCTGATAATATCAATATGTCGATTATATGAAGGAAATTTGACGAATTATTCACATATTCAATTATAAAGCCATATTGCTTTATGGAATTTCTATATTGCTACAAGTCACACATTGACTCATACTCATTTATGGAGTAAAATTATTGTGGGGTTACTCACTTGAGAAATAAATTATGGCAGAAATAACACTCTTGGAATTCGGCTTAAAATATATTCAATCTCGTGGGCGATTTTTTCTTGAGCATGAAATTAAAACCGGGCCTTTTTTAAATATTTAATTTCTTTAAAGAAAAATATAATTAGTCTTAATAAAAAATTATTTTGTACATTCAAAACATACTAGACACAATAATGACACTACTAAGATTGACTAATTCTTCAAGAGCCACTTGAATTTGAGCCACTTAATTTCAACTTATTACTAGGGCATTTACCAGTCAAGCAGTTACCTGAATATGCTGTATTGTACTGTTGTTGATAACTGGCTAAAGATCATTACCCGTTTTTCCAACATCGTGAAAATATTTGATGATCTTTAAAACTCATTAACAGCTGATTTGCTTATGATAACACTATCAGGAAATTGTTGGCATTGGTCAATTGTAATCTTGAAATTCTATACAGCTGTTGATGTATGAAAATTGAAATCTCTTGGAATATTATTTAAGATGAGATGGAGTTTCCTACGATTTAGTAAACATTCTATTCCAGTGCGCATACTGCACTAGTGCTTTTTCTTGAACAAATGATTTTTAAAATACGTGTCATAAGGCTTTCTACTCTATGGAGGAGTGAAATAAATTTTTCAATGTTCACTTGTAAGATTTTAATCTATTGATTGTCATAAGGCATTCTACTGTATGACATAGGCTCTTTCACAAGACTGTGTATGGTTAGAACAAGGTTTGAGAGGTTTAATTAGAGGCTCAATTTGTCGTCCGATCCGAGTGACCTGGAGGGAGGAAGACTTGTCGGCTGGTGGTAATAGTAGAACCCAAGAGAACGCATTCATGGCCTTTCAAAATAAGTTTGTTTGTTTGTCAATGGCGCAACAGCCCTATGAAGGGTCTAGGACTACCAGCTGGTTGCCAGTTTCATATTCACCAAATTATACAGTCCATCCAAGCAAAGAAGACACTCCGGCAAGACGGTAAAACGACTCCAGCCCGTCCAATACCGGCCCAAAAGCCATAAATTCTCAAAAGAACCCACAGCCCCCGAACCAACACCGACCGAGTCGAAGCCACCCCCCACCCCGCCAGAATTCCCTCCCAGCCCGGACAGAAAATACAGCAGGCGAATAATCATCAACCAGGATAGAGGTAACGTGTGGTTAGCACGTCGATCCTCTCAACCATAAGCCAGTCTTCCCAACCAAGTGAAGATGCAGAACACCTCTGAATAACATGCAGTTAATCAGTTAGAGTGTAATGCAACAATTATTCAACTACTATTCCTCCAGAAACGGGAAACGACCTCCCAAAAGAGGTTCAAAATAAGTAATTATTTAAATTTTTATATAGTTGCAATAACACTATAAAAAGTAACACTAAAAAAGTAATATGTAATTATTAGATTGGCTATATTTCTAAAAATAATTCATTCACTTCCTATAGCAAAATCCACTACAATTACGAATGATTTTGAAAGGCAAATAATTATTTATTTTGCTTTCTCATTGTTTTCTGCAAATAATGACAATTGTGTAGGCATATCAGGCTCTAGTGCAGCTAAGAAGCTTTGAACTTTGAAATCCATAAATTATTGTTTTTAAAGGCCATTGGCACTAATTATTATAAGCACTAATAATATTCATTGTTTTATCGGAAACAAAATGAAGCTAAGTGACAGTTTTGTTCAGATTGAAATATAGATTATTTGATACCTTTGAATGGAAATGTAAGGATTGCATTTATCATGTAACGAATTGTAAAAAATAAATGAAGCCAAATGTCGTTGCAAAAAATTAAATAGTTTTGGGAAACCAGTCACTAGCCGGTCAAACTAGTCATCAATGTAATAATTCTGGACTCTTACAGGATATTTCATGTAAAATAATTTTATTATTTTCTCTTTTCATGAAATTCCACAATAATCTATAGAGCTCCTAACTCTTCTTCGAATACATTTTTTAAAGTCATCTTCTTCCTGTTTTTGTTATGAGAAAGGATTTCCTATGATTCCTTGTTGATTTTCTTTGGAAGCTCACACTCTCACAACAGATCGTATTTGGAGGAAATAGATATTAAGAATAGAATACTTCTCGTAATAATTACCTATATAATTTCCAACATAAAAAAGTTTTTTTTTAAACTATAGTTGTATGTTACCCTACACGGAGACACGGAGGACAAATCTTTAAAAAGGATGAAAAAATATTAAACTGAAAAATGCAAAACAAAGGTGGTACCGTACCACTAATTTATAAAAAAATACAGAAAGGAAACTCCTTGATATACAAGACCTATTAATAACAATGCAAAGCATTTACAAAATACATCGAGAATAGAAAAACAATATGAATAATCAACAGAAATATATCTACCTATATCTATAAAAGCAGGCCTATATCTACACAGGCCAAGTGTTAATGGAAAAGATATACTTATCCTTTCCCAAGAATGGACATATTCTTATGTCCAAACTTCGCCTTTTCATTTAGATAATTTAATGTACAACAAGTAAGATTGAAAGCAAGTAGCATATTATTTGGATTATTGTTCTATGACTTTTGCATTCATATGTAACCAGAGGTGCCCATCCCCCCCCATGGATAGAAGCGCAAATCCCCCATTTTCCACTGCTTCAACCCCCCTTCAATTTGAATTCGGTAACCTGTCCTCTCACAATATATTTATTTATTTATTATATAAGTTCAGTTAGCAATTGGAACCAAATAATATAATCCTAATATAATTGAGAAGAAATTTAAGTATTCCCAAGAATGAAAAGTTATTAGTGTATGAATATAACACCAAAAAATTGAGGGATCATTATGAAATCTCCTTCCCCCAACGTGGAAGATATAAGCGGAAAGTGAAATCCTTCCTGAAAATATAAAAATTGAATATCAGAGGAAAACCTCTTACAAGTTTTGATAGTGAATAAACACAGAAAATCAAAACTAATTATAAAAATCCCCCCCCCCCCCAAAAAAAACTTGAAAACTATAAGCTGAAAACAGAATAAGTTACCAATCGAAATAAAATTATAAGGTTTTTTTCACCGGTATGAATATAAAACAAAAACATTCTCAGGCTTATTGTAAAAAACTCCCAAACTCATAAAATATACGGTGAAAACAGAATTCCCTCCTAAAAATAGAATTATTTAATTTTTTGGAATAATTTTATTTCGGGGTGAATTTTTATGAGTGTTAATAGTGAATGAATATAACACAGAACGCCATTGAGGGCTGATTTAAAAAACCCCCCCAAGACTTGAGAAGTATAAACAGATAATCGAATAAGATATTATAGGAAAAAATTCACGAGTGTTGAATATTTAATATGAAAAACATTTTGAGTATAATTAAAAAAAAAACAAACTCCCCGAAACATATAAAATAGAGGCCTCAACTGAAAATGGAACTCATCCGAAAAATACACTAGCTAAATTTTAGAAGAATATTGAATGAATATAAGAAAAATCATTTTGGGGATAGTCATGAAGAATCCCCCCCAATTCAAAAAATAAAAGCTAAGAATACAATCCCCCAACAATATTAGAATTGAATAAGAGAAATGAAATCTTCTACAAGTGCTTGAATATAACACAAAAAAACATTCTGGGGCTAATTATGAAAAATCCCCCCCAACTTATAGAAAATGAGCTAAAAAATAGAATCCCCCCCAAAAATCGCAGAAGCGCATTTGCGCTGCTGAACCTCCCTCTGGGCACCCCTGTATGTAACATCTCTCGTTGAATAGATTAAAGAATAATCTGTAAAAATTGTAGTGTAAAATATCAAAATTGGTGTGTAACTTGTGAAAATAATAGAATAATTAGATCTAATAATAACTCTTGTAATCTAGAAACTAAGTATAAATATTTTGTTGCTATCTAAATGAATAAACAAATCTAATGTAAAAGCGAAATGGCACTCATTCATTCTCTCACTCACTCATCAGCAGAACTAAAAAACTAGCAAACCGAATGAATTCAAATTTGGCAGGCATGTTCAATGGACCGCTAGACGCGTACTGAGAAAGGATTTTTAAAACTTCATAATGATACGCCAGGTATTTGAGTTCTTCTATAGTTTTTTGGCCATTTCTTAATTTTTTCGAGAACCAATCGGTAGAAAATTTTGATATTTGGTAAGCAAGTTCAGATGAGGTCTAGAAATGTTGTGTTGAAATATTTTTGAAATTCGTTCAATATTACACCAGTAATCAATTTTTTCAAGATTGTAGATGTATTACGGGCTGCATATCTTCCGCCTTGATACAACCAATCCTAACTGTAAATTGAATGGTTCAGCGAGATTATAGATGAACTATGATTTGGAAGATATGAAAGTTTCAAACTATGTCCGATATACTTCCCAAGCTTACGCTCAATATAAGCGTTTTACTAATTTCGGAATTTTCAGAGTTATCCTTAGAAATTTGTCGAGAACCAATTGGCATAAAATGTTGAAATTTGGTAAACAGGTCCAGATATGTCTAGAAATGTTGTGTTCAATAAATTTCGAAACCCTTCCGAGGGTACGCCTGTTACAAGGTTTGCCAATGTTTTGAATCTGCACTTTTGTTTATTTCACGGAAACTACTGAACTTGATACGTTCAAATCATATACCCAGGCTGAGCTGAGGTAATAGAACAACTTATTCAGAACGATTACTGGAAAGAACCCTGTTAAGTGATATGATGATCAAAGCAAATACTTTCGAACAGAAACTGCAACTGCAGGCGAACGAAACGAGCCTGTTTGTCTCAGCTGACACAGACAGAGGTTTTACTCATTTTGATAGTGCTACTGATACATTTTGATACTGTTTGAATAGATATGATTCCCGGATTCTCCTACAGTAAAACCCCTCAGCCACGTGGCCGGACTATGATGACCCTCACACGTCATCTGAACTAAAATTTTTAGAGTAAAATCACTTCAGCCAACCTACCGTATTTACACTATTTTATAGTTCCGGGTGGCTGAATTAACAAAGCACACTTTGCAACTACCAATATGATTTCTAGTCTGCGCCATGACCAACCGTACATAAACTACAGTACAGGGCCATGTCTCATAGAGATTTACAATCTACAATAATTACTCATAATTTGTGGATTTTGTTAAATTTTCTGTCTCTTATGCGTTTCCAATAAACGAAAATTCTACAATATCAGCTGTTTTAAAAATACGAAAACATTCCCACATGACATTTTTGATACTGAGCGGTACGGTAACCTCAAATAGGTTTGTTGGTTATGTATGTTTAAGCATCATACTGTAATATTATGAAATATTGTGTTCCAGAATAATTATGATCATATTGATTCCACGAATGAAAAATATATTTATTTATTTAATTATTGGCATGATAGCACAAATCATAACATAATTATGAACTAGGACAGAAAAAATAGTTCGAGCCTCATTTTCCATTTACTGGCAGCCACAGACTACTGGCAGCAGTGAATGGCAGCCATGTTGTCAAAGGCTCTTCTGTGCTTGGCACAACTATACCTGTGTCCTATACAAGATCCAGGAGTTTTTCCCTATACTAGCGTCCAATTCATGACATGATTGCTTGCAGCCAATCAGAGCCCTTTCCCTTGACCCTAGTCTCTTGCAATCCAGTATGATATGCTTTGGAAGGAATGTGCAATTCTTCCCAGGCTGATTCCTCAATCGCTACTAAACACAAATTCATCACTTGTGCTATGTTTTGTCAATTTTGCGAGTTTTGATCGCCATTTCTGAGATTTGGGTAAGATTTACACATTCGCCGCCATTTAACTTTCTCTTTAGAACCCGACTCTCTTCAACTTCCATTAATAAAAAATACAATTTCATGATTCCTTATCCAGTTATAACCCTTATTGTTAAAAATGGCGTTTTCTAGCATATTTTTCCCAATTATCTCAATAATCGTTTAAGTTACAAACTTGGAACTGGTTTCATTGAATTCCTCAGCTTATTTTACATAGGAATTGATTATTTTAGAACCTCACTAAAGCCTCTAAAAAATTAGAAAAATTAATATATTTTGAAAAATTTCAATTTTCCGCCATTGTTATCTCGGTAACAAAGCGTTTTTGGGGGTTGGTCCCATGGAACTTTTTTGTCTACTTGGTGAGAGGAATCAGCCTGAGAAGTATTGCACATACCTCCTGAAACACCC
Organism: Sogatella furcifera; assembly: GCA_017141385.1. Taxonomy (NCBI): domain Eukaryota; kingdom Metazoa; phylum Arthropoda; class Insecta; order Hemiptera; family Delphacidae; genus Sogatella; species Sogatella furcifera. The sequence goes on from CM029560.1 coordinate 38,702,488, forward strand.
TGTATACATATTTCTGTGCAAAGTGTATGCATTAAATAAAATAATGATGAAATGAGTAATAGTTTCACTGTACCGGTACTTACTGTTTACCCTTATGTGGGTACCTGCCAGTACCTGTGATTTTTGGAACTCACAATGAATGGGTTGTTGGGGTAAGGAGGGGGGTACACGCGCTCATACCTGTACACACTGCTCTGGCGGCTCGTGCCCACGAAAAAGGGAAGTGCTCGTATCTTTCACTGTACAGCACTTCACCTGTTTCGTGGGTACGAGCCGCCAGTGACTCATTGGTTGGTTGCCACAACACAGGCTGAGTTACGTAACTGCTTCGTGTGTTTCCGTCGATGTTCGTAGAATCCCGTTGGAGTACAGGCAGAGGTCATTGAACTAGGAAGGGCGTACACAGCAACGCTTTTTTATTTTCAAATTCAGTTTTGCGCCGAGACTGGTGTGTGACGGTGACGCGTCAGTGTAGCGCGGCGCATCTTCCGCTCATCTAACCGCTCGTCTCAATGTTCTGTGTTGTGCTGTTGTGCTACTGTGATACTGTGCTTAAACATTTGTGCATATTGTGGGGGAGTTGTGTGACATTCATTCATTCTAAGGGGGCTGTAATTCCTACCAAATCTTTCAACCGACCCACACTATCTTCATCTCATGCAGGGTTGTTTCACTCTCAGAAACTTATCTGAAACCATCAACCACTAAACATCTGCCAACTTATCTACCTACATTAAAACATTGTTGGATATTTTCTGAACTTAACAATATTCCACTTAACCTTCTTCAAAATTTTTACCACTCGGTGGATTGTTTTGGTTCCTCAGTAGTTACAATCACATTAAGACTTCTTCATACAATAGCTAGTTCTTATGAAGTTATGACTAAAAACTCATATTTTCCGGAATCAATCAAATTTTCAAAACCCAAGTGCTGTACCTATTGTACACAGTCAATCAAACCCACAACGCATTTTGCACCTTCTATGAAATTTTGATTCAGTCAAGTGTTCAATAATAGTCTTAATTATTGCCAAAAACAATTTTTAAGATAATTTTGTTTCATTCTTGATCATCAATACTCAATTCTTGAGTTCCTCTCCCGCAATAATTATTATTGTTATGTTTCACAAATTTCACCGGGCTTCGCTTTAGTTTACTGTGGTTCAGTCTTAAAACTTAGGCTATTGAAGCTTTCTCCTGTTAATTATTCTTATAAATGAATAATTAGAATAATATACTAACTATTTTTACTATAATTCCTCTTAATAGACTAGTTGGAAAACTTATTCTTGACTCTTCGATTTTTTTAAAATTACTATGATTGAGGAATAATTTAGAAATAGCATTAAATTATTGAAAACTGAACTATTTTGCAGAGCAGAATAGACTTCTTTCAGTTTTATGAATGACGTTTCCATGTCTGACCGTATTTCAAACTCACCTCTTTCAATGATGAATATTATTAATTCGTGTTAATTAATTTACAATGTAATTCGATCAAACACTATGTGCTTAATTTCCTAAATTTAATCGAACTTCCCATCAACTTTTAAATAATTGTGTTTGTAATTGATTAACTATCGAAATTGGTAGTGTTGATTTCATTGTACTCAGAAATGTGTAGATAACCAGGCATTTATAATATTTGATTTTTAGCGGTGAAAACTATGTTCTAGGTAAAAGCACTCATCTCCAGCTATAGTGGAGGAAACTCCTCTTTAAATCTAACTGATTATTACAGGTTTTACAAACAGTGAGTAACTTATTTTATCATATTTTTCATTGAGAAATCAATTGATTAGGGAAGGAATGGTTTGGTACGGTATCTACTGACGTTTTTTCGTTCTGTTTTACGCTATGCTATACGGTGTCATGGTAGGGCATGCAGGTTCACAAGTCCGATCAGCAATTTAAAAAGTTAACTTATTGTATGCGTAAAATTATTAGATGATAGAACGCATAAATAAGTATTATTCCAAGTAAATGGATGGCTTCAATTTCTTTCTCTTATTCATTTTTTTATTTATTCATTCAATAATAATTATACACATATAGGCGAGTGCAACAGGCAGATGCCAAAAACTGCTCCTCTACTAATTTTTACAACAGTTCAAAACAAGTTTATAATAAATCATCAAACTTAATATTACAATTTTTCACTTTCAAAAATATTTCATCACAAACAATTTTGAATTTTGATAAAAGTCCACTTTCAAGTTCCAGAAATAAAGAAGATAAATATTCCATAGGATTTCAATATTATGGATTCACTTTAAAATTTTTCAGCAATTTATAAGTCAGTTTTATTTTCTAGCTTCAAATTCCTTTCTGGGTTCATTTTTTAAAACTACATTAATTTATTTAATGTATAAATAGATCTCATATATAATCTTCTATGTCAATAAATAAAATATAGTCTACAACACAGTATAAACATACAAATAAACTCCACAGTAAATAGATTTACATCAAAATGTTATCATCTGATTACGAAATATTGTTAGAATAAATATAGCCTAAAATACAGTAAAAACATATAAATGAACTCTACGTAAATATATCAACATGGAATCATCTGAATATTAAATACTGTTGTTAGAATATAATTATATGCAGTACTAACAAAGACTTATTGGATTAATTTTTACAGTGTACTGTTTTCCCCAAAATCAGATGACTGGAAATTTGAAAAACTAGAAGAATTCAACATTATGGCAAACATACAGCTAATTTATATGTTGTAGCTTCCAGCTGATAAGAGTTTCAGCTTTCAAGTATGATTCCCAAAAATCAATTTCAAAGAGTAGGCCCACAGAATATTTTTAGTAATAATAGTGAAGTTTAATGGTTTTATAGCAGTTACAACTAATTGCATATTGATTTTAGGCGTTGGATGGGGAGCATAAAATCGAAAATATCACACTAGAAGCGTACTTATTACGCCCACATTAGTGGACTGATCTTTGCTCTTTGGGCAACTACAGTTCACAGTTAGAGCTTCACATCGAGGTCAATGAACGAGAAAAGACTTTCATCTCCTACCTTCCATTCAAACTACTCACTGTATGTCTGTATTCGTGATTCCCCTGTTCAGGTTCAATAACTCACTTAGCTCTCTTTGTCATTTCCAATAAGTTGCTTTCAAAGTGGTCTGTCTATTGCTTCAATATGCTGCTATCGGATTTAGTAAAATGCTTCTCTTTCTACGGCTGAAATATTAGTCAGCATTCAAGTATGGTATACTTGATAGACCTACGGCAAACATAATTAATTAATTCTACATCTTTATAATGTACAAAAATATACCTAGGGTTTCAAAATGAATAAAGGGGTTTCAGCGCTATATAAGATTCATCAAATTGCACTTGGGCTCATTCTAGACTGGCGTTTTCGTCGCGTCGGGAACGCGCGTTCGACAGAAACCATTGTGTTAAATGAGCGCGCGTTTATCTCGCTCGTGTAGACAAGCAATTCAACACAATGGTTTCTGTCGAACGCGCGTTCCCGACGCGATGAAAACGCCGCGTTATCGACGCTCGTCTAGAATGGGTCTTACACTAATAAACTATGTATCAAATGAAAGAACAACTCAAACAATTCCAAATTCCAGGTTTACGTATGTCACCCGGTCGACAGCCCAGTTTTTCCAAAAGTTGAAAAGTTTTTCTTAATTGATCCAACTATTGGATTAGCCGCGCTGGCGTATGGTTCAGCTTCACTATTCATTGCCATATGAGTCACGCATTTCTTAACTTTGGCAGTTCATCAAGAAATTTTTGTATGTGTCTCTGCTATCAGTAAACCATGCGAATTTAGAAAAGAAGCTGTTCCATCAATTCCTATAAACCAACTTGTCTAATTTCCGAAAAACTTGAATGTGTAGACTTGATGGTGCGACGTGTTACAAATTCAACACTTGTACTTGAATCTGATTGAGTTGCTCTTCTAATTGATGTTTATTAATAAGTGTAAGTTCAACCTAATGGATAATATGAGGCGCTAGAACGTAATTTGTTTTTTGTAAGCAGAACTCCTCGGTGGTTTCTCAAACGATCAAGTTACTTCAAACCTCATTTGAAAGATTTCATAAGTAGATGTAATAATATAAGATCTATCAGAAATGACTCAATTGAAAAGGCTCAAACTTCTTACGATGGTTCAACTGAAGTATTAGAATAGCCGATTGAAATGTTTTTCGACTCTCCGGAGAATTACACCCGAAATAGTTTATTTCATATTTTAGCGTTTTACATGTGATTTTGCAGATTTCTCAAAAGACTGGACTAAAAACTTCCAAATTCTTCACAAAGGTTAGGCATAGATATAAGAAGAACTTATTCCAAGGATTTAAAAATAATCCTCTAGATATGGTATAAAGTTATAAAAGTTTCCCCAATTATCCTTTGCTTTTCGATGAAATATTTCACATTTTTCAACTCAGAGGTGGTTTGGTGGTTTCAAGTGTTGAGTTTGGGGTTTGCGAAAGTTTTCAGGTGAGGGGTGAGTGAGAAGCGGCAAATTAAAATAATTCAATTCGAATGGACTAAGTTGGTGTGAGGAGGCAGAAAGGCTGACCATTGGTGTCCAGCATGCCTATAAAATGGACGCGCTGGAAGAGCTTTTGGGGGAGAACGGGCCTGGGGGGGCTAGGTGGGGTGCCATGAGGAGTGATGCGGTCTCTAGTACCACTCCACCACCACCCACACCCACCGGCCATTCCTCACCCAATCATCTGCATCATCATCAGGCACAGTCCAACAACTCCATAAGAGGTCAGTGTCACTGTCAACAGGGGTGGGCAACCTGATCCTCAGGTTGATATGATTGTTGTAAATTGAAGTGCTATTTCACAAGCTTTTTATAAGTATTCTGTACTAATATTATAAATTGGTTGTGAGACTTCATATTTTTTGGGCAGGCTAATGGGGTAGGCTACTGGTAAGCAAGGCCCTCGAGTGGTTTTTTGGCGCCCTGTGTGAGATTTTAGCAGGCGCCCCTCCCCCTCATTACCAGACGAATGCAATCCAACATATTATAATATATCAAATTCAAAATAAATATATTCTCCAGAATCACAAATCAAAACATATATGACTTACATGACAAGAATAATTCTATTGTTACTGTATGTACCTTACTGCTACGGTGTTCCTCTTACAATAGATTATCCTAGCAATGTGAAAAATATCTTAAAACATAAATAGCCTGGGAAATAATCCCAAAGGTTTGAAACCTGCTTGGGCAGAAGAAGTTGTTAAAGAAAAACAAAAAAAAATTACCCAAATGACAAAAAAAATCCTCAGTATTAGTTGAATTAAAAAAGGTATTTTGAACTCAGTGAAATAAACCAATAATTACCATCTGTTGAAAACATTATTGACAGATTTGTTCAGGAGCTATCTTGCAACTTTTAATTTTTTTTATTTACTATTTGCTGATTAATAGGTAAGAACCTCGTGATACAATAATAATTTATTACGATAATTTATACAATAATAACGAATATCAACATAGTATCTACAACGTTTTCTCAATCAAACTATGTTGTCTTAGAATCCATATCCCTCTTCATGAATCAGGTGAATATGTACCAATCTGCAGAAAGATGTCTTCTGCCTACATCTTTTTATATTAACAGGAAGCTTATTAAAAAATGTTGGAGCTAGGTAAGTGTAGAACTTTTTGAAAATGAATAGATTGGGCTTTGGGATCAGCACATTATGCTGATTCCTCCCAACTCTGTGCACATTTATCACCTGCATATATACGCTCCTATCATAAAAAAGATTAAGGGGTTTGTAAATATATAAGTTCTTGATTGGCAATATTCTGAGCTCTTTGAAAATTGGTGCAGAGTGTTCATATACACTAGCCCTGTATGACATTATTCTTACAAATGATTTCTGTAAAATTATGAGTGGATGAAATGAGTGGATATATTCAAAGCCAGACATGATTCAAGCTGCCTTGCATGTTCACATTTTTCTCATAAGCAATCCCAATCTCAATTCATTATCAACACTCTAGTGATCCTAATTCTTTTCACAACATTGGAAATTTTTTCACAAGATTTGTGTGCATTTCTAATGTTTAATCAACAGATTAAGGTACAGTAACATGAAACAGGTGAAGTGCTTAACAGGAAAAGATACGGGCACTTCACCTCACCTGTTCCATGGGTGCGAGCCGCCAGTATTAATTTTTGAAGAAGCAACTCTTTAGTAGAAGAATGCTGGTGGTGTTGCTCGTATTCGCGCTGTATTTAGACGGCGTAACTCTACTTGAGATCAGTGACCGGCCTTCAATATAACGGCAATACAAGCCAGCTGTAAGGGTGAACGGCCTTCCCCCCTCCCACCACCCAGTCATCTCATTCCCCTTCGAAAAAGTCTTACTTCAGGTGACAAATACCCTCTCTCTCCCTCCACTCTACCGTATCCACATCATATCCTACACTCACTGCCTGTTCAATTTTTTTTGTAGATTACAAGATTATTCTCATAATATTAATTATTATAAGTTAATATGATATTAATTTAATAAAAGAGTTTTGGCTCTTCAATTGTTTCGTGCTGGTCTTGCACATTATCCAGCGGGTTTGGTACAACTGAGCTTCAAGGTTTTTTCATATTATTATTGAGATTGAGTATCATAATTATTATTGATATAAATAATTATCATAATTATGATGATTATATGTTACAATAATACTATTAGGCTAATTATTATGATGTTATCATATCACAAACGATCACAATTATTTATAGCTATTTACACCACAATGAATTATGACAATTTTTTTTATTACGTGGGTTTTGCGTAAATAGGGGTAAACTTCTCAGCTGATTCTTCAGTCTTCACACCAAATTTAATAATGTTGATAAAGTTGCTACGTTGTCATAATAATAATAATACCCTGATTGTACCTTTTTCATCGAAGAAATTAGTGATAAAACACCTGAAGAAATTAAGATAAGAACTAATTTTTCAAATATGATGAAAAAATTCGTTGAAAGGCCAGAAATTCGTTTGGACTAGTCACTATACTTGATTGATGTGGCTCTTGTGGTGGCTTGTGTGAGATAGGAAATGCTTCGATACGGAAGTTGAACTCAAAATACCCATCAATCTGATCGATTGGTACTATTTTTTCTTGATGCTGTTTATGTTGATAAGCTGTTTATTTGTCAATGAATTTATTAACACATAACCGAAATATTCGGCTAAATCTGTGTAGTAGTTCGAAAAGCCTTGCCTGGGAAACTATCCTCATACCGTAAACACTTACTTCCTAGTCTTGTACTAATAACGACTAACCAGTATATAGGAGTAGGCTATAACGAATAATAAAATAATTTAAATAGTCGTCATGTATCATCCATATCATTACCCACGCAAAAGCCTATGAGCTCATGTGGGCTTCACCCTCATAACAAACAAACAAATAACTGGTAATAACGAGTCACGAGTATTTTATAACGTAATATACGATTACTATGATTGAATTATCGTTTATTATTCAAAATATAATTTATTGGCAGTTTTCCTGCTCTCAGGTCATACCTTTGTTGGTTTTTTCTTGTGGTCATATAACACAGAGTGATAGAGATAAGTCGCGCAACTCAATGTTCAAAACTTTTCAAGTATGATTTTTATTCAAAATCTTCAATTGTTTACAGAGTGTGGCTGTAATATTAGATTACATAATTGGGTGACAATTATATTCCGGCAATGATTGAATTGTTCAATCAGATCCGAAATTTTCTTCAAGCGAATACAACGTATAGGCCTATTCATTGATAATAAAGCTTGTAAAGGTTTTTGGTAGGAAGACCCTTGACGGTAGGTTTAGATTACCCTTTTTGTGTTCGGTCACCTATCTTAATTCCATGATCATCTCTTAACTTCACATGCATTCTCACCGAGCAACCTATTCTATTAGGAATAGGTATTGTGTATACAGTTGCTATGTAATGAAGTTTTGTCAGGCTGTAACCAGAGAGAATAGAATATAGGAAATTTTCATATTCTATTCTCGCTGGCTGTAACATTGCCATTCTCTTTATTTTTTGTTTTCGTATTTATTCACAATAAAATTCTGCTTTGGTGACCTCAAAGAAGCTTAAAGGCCTAAAAATTTTGTAATGATTGTTTAAGGAATCTCGAGTGAGTTATATGGTGGCTATTGCTTTAATATTGATTTAAAAAAATCCACGAAGAGATAACCAGGCTTTGTCACTGAGCTACATTTTCTATCACTGGATCCACAGTCCACACTTACAAACGAACAATAATAGATCATTTTTACTTTCTTTGCCCTACCTTCTTCCAAAGGTAAGGTGAGTACATATTGCTTTCCAAAAAATCAAGGTACCCTAATTTCAAGTTATCTATACGTTTCAAGGTCCCAAAAAAATGCAAATGTCACGCATGATGGGCCGAAGGGCCGATAGGCGCGAGGCGTCAATGATGAGTGAAAACTACACTATACTACACTACACTGTTCCGTTATAGAAGAAGAGGAAGGAATAGCCTAATGCAATTCGCACTTGCTGATGACTAGGTATAGATAGATACTTCTATTACGCAAATATGAATGGCAAGGAAAGTTGTGTGAGTGTACCATACCAGATTTTTGTAATTCCCCTGTCACTTCTACTCGCCTTCAAAAATTGGGTTGCATGACATTAAATAGAATTTGAGGCATATATGCATGCATCCATTAATTTCTCATGCTTTATTCAAAACGAATAAAATAAAATAAGTGTTATCTGGAAAGAGGCTATGTAATGCTAATGAAAGTGATATGAGTTGAGTAACGTTTAGTTGATTCAGTTAATATCCAGATTTTATGGCAGTCGATTGAAATAATAAAACTTACGTAATATTATCTCTGCATATTTTATCAATCAGTACTTGGTGACATTTACTGCCAAACTAGACTAAACAACGGCCTGGACTGCACTGGAGACTAAAATAAACAAACCATAATCTTTACTATTTCATCATGCAGTTCAATTGCAATTAAGCAGTTGATATACAGAGCGTTTGAAGAGGAATGTGAATCAGACTACTTGCTACTTCTCAGGCTGATAGATTCCTTATACCAAGTAGTGAAAAAAGTTCCATTTGGACATACCCCCAGAAATTCTTTGTTACCGGGATATATGTCAATCCTCCGCCATTGTTATCTTGTTAACAAAGCATTTCTGATTTCTGAGGGTATGTCCAATGGAATTTTTTTCACTACTTGATCTTTGGATCTTTGATGAATCAGCACGAGTTGAAGTATTGCACATTCCTCCTAAAAACTCGGTATTTCTCGTATACAAGTATATTAAAGTTACATCATGAATTTTCCAAGAATCTTGAAACATAGTCCTAACTTCGCCTTGCTGTAAAAGAATACAAATGAATAAATCATGGTCTTAGTTGCTGATATCTGATTTCTTTGTTGGAATTGGACATTTATATTTTTGAATAGAATAGAATGAAATTTATTGTAGCCTTATCAAAGGGCATCAGATAAAATACAAGCGTAAAATATACAAATACAACATTTCATACAAAGTACAAAGATATTAGTAAGTTGCACTGTCAATAAGCTATCAGTATCCTATATCACTTTAATTTTCAACTTACAACTTAATACACCTACATATTCCTAGCTAACATATAAAAATCTTTAATTTTGTACAAAGGGTTGGTAGCCAAAAAACGTTTGATATGAGCTTTAAACGTTCTATTCTCCATATTCCTGAGGCTTTCTGAAAGTGAATTGAACAATTTGATGGAAAAAAATAGAAATGTTTTTGTGTACTAGAATAGGTATATCGATAAGTACTCAAATTGCCTCTATTTCTAGTGTAATGATTGTGGATTACCCACTGTTCCACAAACTGCTCCAAATTCTCCTTAACATAAATTAAGCTCTGTTGAATAAACATTGAAGGCAGAGTCAATATTCCCAGAAGCTTAAACTGCTCTTGACAACGCGATCGCTTGGGTAGGCCACACATCAGTCTGATAGCCTTTCTCTGAATTCTAAAAAGTCTGCTACTGTAAGCTCTAGAAAAACTTTTCGACACACTTGATAGAAATTTGCCAGTTTCAGTCAACTTGCCATACATCGTAAGCCTATGCGCACTAGTGCGGAACAAACAGCTGACAATTTGGGCATTATAATTTATAGCAGTACAAGATAGGAAAAATCAGGTGTCACGAAATATTCCGTCGATTTACCAGCTGATTCCATGAAAATAGATAAACTTTCGGTAAAAATGTAGTTCGGCGAGTTGAATTCGTGAGTATTTCGTACGTCTCGAATCTTTGCCAGCTGATTCTATTCAGTAATTATATTTCAAGTGTATTAGAAATTCCATTACACAACACGGTTGGAAGACCTCCGCGACGTCGCGAATACTCAACCTCCCTAGACTCAGCTGACGCTTCGTCTGTAAAGCTCCGAACACTGTGGACTGCTCTTGGATGGGTGACCGGTATTTGGCCAAGTACACATTGGCGAGGTGGAACTACCCGTAAGAGTCTCCCCACCATTAAAAGCCATAAGAATTTTTTTATGTCATCGCTAAGCGACATTTTCCAAACTATTAGCGTAAAATTCTTTATATTCAAGTTCTAATCGTCAAAATTCTCAGAACAGCTGAAATTGTTCTCCGTAAGAATAATTTTGAAAATCAATGCAATTATTTTTTTGTTGAATTCTGATGTAGGCCTACATCTTCTGTTGTATGTTTTCACTATTCTTGAACTTTCATAATTTTTTCATTCAAAATCTCATCCAATACGTTGTTACATAGATTGTCAATGAATTGTTTTTGTGTGTTAATATATTTTGTTGTGTATTAATATGTTGCTGTGTTGTGTGTTGCAGCCCAAATCGAGATAATCCCGTGCAAGGTGTGCGGTGACAAGAGTAGTGGTGTGCACTATGGGGTGATCACTTGCGAGGGCTGCAAGGGCTTTTTCAGGCGGAGTCAGTCTTCGGTGGTGAATTATCAGTGCCCAAGGAACAAGAACTGTGTAGTCGATAGAGTGAACAGGAATCGATGTCAGTACTGTCGACTTCAAAAATGTCTGCGACTTGGCATGTCGCGCGACGGTAAGTCTATTTCATATTATCGCCTAGCAATTGCATGCAAATTTTGGTAATACATTTGATGTTGGGTACCTAGTATCTGATATGCTCATTAAAGTTTGTTGCTTCATCACTAAATAGTATTGTATTGATATATAAATAAAATGTTTTCAAATTGGAACAAAACATAATACAAATCTGTATTATCGAATAATTTTCAAACTGTCCGAGCGAGAGTCCTCAATTACTCACACAGCTGCCATTTTTGTTTTCACATTTTCCTTTGAATTTCTAATTTTATAATTTTGTAGCATCCTTGAGAGGATACTATAGTGGTCAATTCTTGAAATGAAACCAGTAAGAAGTTCGTAAATTTTATGGTTAATGAGATAGTAAGCAAAATAAGCTGAAAAACTCAATTTTCCAACTTCAAATGGGATATCGATTGACTGGTATTTCAAATTATGTAATATTGTAGAGAATTATATTCTGAAGAAAAATGCTTAGTAATATTTGCCCCTAAAACGCACCCAAACCTCACAAATCAGGATTTGAAGGAGACAAAACAGCAATTTTTTCAAAACTGCTTTTTTGTCTGTTGGAATGAATCATTCATTCATTAGCTGTATTAGAAACCTTCTGAACCAAATGCGTTCAAATTTGGCAGGCTTGTTCAGTGGATGCGCATGACGAACGTATTTTTGAATATTGACAAGGATACGCCCAATGTTCACGCTTTTCTACCATTTTTCAGCGTTTTCTTAGCTTTTTCGAGTACCAATAGGCAGAAAATGTTGAAATTTGGTAGACAAGTTGAGATTATGTCCAGAGATGTTGTGTTGACATTTTTTTCAAATCCATACGGAATTACGTCAGTAATCAGGTCTTCAGAAGTTGGAGATGCATTGCGAATTGCATACTACTTGCGCTCTTTTGAGAATTTTGCAATTATACCATATAGATAATTTACTCTAGTATTTCTGGACAGAATACTTACTTAAAACAAAGCGATTTTGAATGCTCGAATCACTCGAAATGGTCCTAAGCTTGCGTTAAAGATATATTGAATGGCAGCAATATGTCATAAATTTTGTAGTTCATAAATTCGTATAGGCCTACCCATCCATGTTTTTTGAAAAATGAAAAGATTAAAAAATGGTTTTTGTCATAGTAGTAAGGTAATCGATAACTTTTCAAGGAATACAAGGTGAGGCATAATAACGAGCGATTTTGAAAAGACTGTTGAATAAAACATTTTGTTACAAAAATATGTATATATCACAATATCAAAATACATGAAAACGCATTTTCTGCAACAGTAAAATGTCTGTAATTTTTTAAAATGACTCCAGTAAGATTAGTAAAGCCTAAATTTGGATAAAATAGCTCTAAAAACAAAAAGTATCAACAAAAAAATGAAGATTTTTCATATTTTCATAGAAAATATTCAGGTCAAATGCGCTCAGGTCGAGAGATGAACTCTGATTTCTACATAAAAAAAACATATTTCAGATAGCACATCAATCAAGTTAGTCACTAAACAGAGAGTAGGATATTATACTGTACTACCTACTGAATTGACTTCCTGACTAAACTGAAAGAGACTGTTTTTGCCTGCGAGTGTGCGTATGTCCGTCTACAAAGTAAAATGCTGGCATTTTCCACCGAGCAATTCTGGAAATCAGCTGTAGATAGAGTTATAAGAGGCAACACGGAAATCAATAAAACGAACATGGGGTCAAAATACTCAGTTCAAAGCAATATTGTAGATCTGATAGCTTCCATATGAATTTAATAAACTTCGATAAGTTGAATTTTTTCAACAACTACTAGCCTTCTCTATCCTCTATCTCTTTCTTAAGTTTCCGTTTCTTTTCTGTATATTCTTCAAATCGAAAAAAACATTAACTACTGATCGTCGACAATCAATATAAAACTAAAATTAGTTTCTTGGTAGCTAAGAGATAGGTTAGCCATCAAGAAACTAATTTCCTTGATAGATTGATTCAGTGATCGGCATTTTCAAGTGTCTCGGCTACAAAATTAAAATAAACCAAATGCTTTCTTTATTAACACGATTTTGAGTTAACTTTTTATATATTTAACACATATTTTAAAGACTCTCCAACTTCTGAAGACCTGATTATTGACGTAATTCCGTATGGATTTGAAAAAAATGTCAACACAACTTCTCTGGACCTAATCTCAACCTGTCTACCAAATTTCAACATTTTCAGCCTATATTGGTACTCGAAAAAGCTAAGAAAACGCTGAAAAACGCGAATATTGGGCGTATCCTTGTCAAGATTCAAAAATACGTTCGTCATGCGCATCCACTGAACAAGCCTAATATCACTATAGTATATCCTCTCAAGGCCGCTACAAAATTATAAAATTAGAAATTTAAAGGAAAATTTGAAAACAAAAATTGCAATTACTCACACAGCTGCAATTCTTGTTGTCAAATGAGGACTCTCGCTCGGACAGTTTGAAAATGTTATTTAGGTATGTTTCTTACCCAGGAACAATGGACTAGAATTTGGCCAGAAGCCGAAACCCCGCGCGGCTCTGAAGCTTACACCGGGCGCGTAACGCAGCGCTGCGCTGTGCACCGCAACCGCTCGCGAACACCTGTTACACCAAGCGCGCACGTTATTTTGCGCCATGCTGCGCTGCGCTGCGCCACGATCCGATGGCTGGCGGTCTTTTTCGAGATCAAAGGAAAATGCTCGCAAACATTCGCCAAGAGCGCGCTCGGTGTAACAGGGGTAAAGGAGATGCTGCGCGCCCGTGTGGACAAAGAATCTGAACTATTCTATATGGGGAATCCGATCCCACTAGACGTCAAAACTGCAATCATATGAATGTAGAAATCAAGTAAACCGCCATATTCCATGCTTTCACTCTTTCAAACTATACCATAGGCCTTCTGTCATTTTGTTTTTATTAGTACAGCATGTGATCAGTATTCAGTACTAAGAAACGTTTTATTAGTGGAATATAAACACATAAAAATTGATAGATAACTCATAAAAATTAATCATACATCAGCAAAGCTAAGCTTGTGCGATGTTGCATTCATCAGTTTATTATTCATAAATTCATCCTCGGTAATAATTTGAAGATATCTATATCTGCCAAAAATAAACTTACAATAAAATTAATACATCTTGATAATTCCATTAAATGAATCTACCAATTTTAAAATAGAAGTCAGCCTACTCTATTTTTCATCAGATACTCTTTACTAATTCTAAACTTAGTTTGGAAGTATACAGTATTTGTTACCTACATAAAAACCATAAAAATTTGTTACATAAGAATATTCCTCTATAAGATCATTAAAACAGAAGTATATTATTTGTACGGATGTACAGTATGTGACAAATGTACTAAAATACCCTGAAAATTAGCCTGCGCAAGTCGGATCAACCACGAACTAGCAAACGTTTGCAATCAATCTTGGTGCACTTGTGCCCGGTTTTTCCAAGCACACTCAAATTTGAGGGACCCTTAAGTTTACTACACTTTACTACATTTCCTATACTTATCATAGAAAATGTCAGCTGTTCATCAAAATTTGAGGGTCCCTCAACTTTGAGTGTGCTTGGAAAAACCGGGCAACAGTGTAACGTTACCTTTAGAGGGTATCCTCCTCCAAGTAATACTGACTGATTGACTGAGCATCTGGAAAACAGTCGGTTTTAATATTTCTTGTCTATGCTGGGAGAAAGTATACAATACCTACCTTCCATACAAAACATACCTTCTAAGTCTCTGTTCAAGTTCAAGTCCAAGTCTCTACTATCAGCTATTTCTTAGCTGAGTTTACATAGGAAATGCTAATTTTTGTACCAGCATAAAATCTCTAAAAAATTATGAGTTTTTTGAATGTCAATTTTTTCCCTGTTGTTATCTTGCTAAAGAATGCTGAATGCGATTTGGAACTTTTTACTGTACTTGATGTAAGAATCAGCCTGGGAAATATTTCACAATCCTCCTGAAATACCCGGAATGTTTTTAAGTAATGAATTGGCAGTATATGATTTTCGTTTTCTTGTTTTCTATTGTTTTATGCGTTCTTATCCATCTCTCACTTGGTAGGCCTATTTGTTGTTCTGTAATAGAAAGAGGGTACCGTAGATTTTGTAGAAATAGGTAGCTTCTTCAAAAGCATTTAGATGAGTTCGAAAGCCATCCCATAGACGTCTCGAATCATCAAGACGAGCAATCTTTTCTGAACATTTCTATTAATTCTGATTCATTTCCATTTGAGAACTTCATTGGATTGAAATAGGTTAAATTAATGTAAAATGGCAAATCATATCTCACTCTTTGGTTGCCAAGCTATTTTGCAATAACTATTATAGAGTTAGTTATTATACTCTATTATTATAAAGTATAACCGTTTCATACATGCGCCACTTGAAATAACTTAATATGCTGACTGGAAAATTCCTCAACATTATTTTGTATACTGTTTTATAAATGGGGTCTCCCATGAATAAAGAAAGATGCTTGCTTGTTCTTATCTAAGTCTCCTACAGCTGCAAAAATATTTTTCCAAGAATACTTGTTTCTTGTATATTAGAATACAAATATTCAATTTAAAATTATGACCGATGATAATAACAGTTCAATCCTCTACTATTCAAATGTTTCAATCACTGGCGGCAAATAGGTGAAATGCAGTGCAGTAAAAGATACGGGCACTTCACCTGTTTTGTGGGCACGAGCCGCCAGTGGTTTCAATTATATTTTTCCATTCGAATAATGGTTAATTTCAACCAATTTTTGCCACTTTACATTATTATTGGGACTAGGGAAGTTCTGCTTTGAATAATAGCAGTAAGAACAATATGGTTTTTCGAGTAGCCTACTATATAATATAGAACGGTACTTCATAGGTGATCGCTGAAATGTCTTCTAATTGATTAATTCAATTGCTTATTCGATCATAGTGATATTGTAACAAATACAAATAATGATTTGTGTATTTGGTCGAATGATTGATTTATTTTTGTGTGGTGAGGAAGGTTGTTGGACTGGGTTGCGTGACGTATAGCGGAAGAGACTACGATAAGGGGTCATAGACCTCACTGGCGATCGTTAAAGCACTCTTCACTCTCTGCCTCTCCATTTATCCCTCTCTTTCACACACACTCTATCTCTCTATTGCTAACAAATAATTTTGTGAAAGAATAAAAATACGTAACTATTGAAAAACTTTAGGCTCTTGGTAAGAGAAATACATCTATAAATACTTTTTTCAAAAGAAGCGTACTTCCGTGTTTATTAACGAGCGTTTTCAACTTGAAATCTGATCGATGAAGAATTTATCGTTCAAATAAATAACAATTCAGCATATGAAATTGTTATTTCAAACATATGTCGAACAATAGTAGAAGTTAGGAAATATAAGGATTGATTGCATCACAATCGTCAACTTACAAAATTCGAGAATCGATTATATACATTGGTTTCAC
Organism: Sogatella furcifera; assembly: GCA_017141385.1. Taxonomy (NCBI): domain Eukaryota; kingdom Metazoa; phylum Arthropoda; class Insecta; order Hemiptera; family Delphacidae; genus Sogatella; species Sogatella furcifera. The sequence continues at coordinate 38,719,074 of CM029560.1, forward strand.
ACGAGGCCAATCGACTTTTATGCCTATCTCATGAATGAAAACTCTTTGCTTATTTATTTTGGTGCTTAGTACGTCTTTTTCATTATGAAAAATACAGTATAATATATGATAACGTTTCTTTATGTTTTTTGTACTTCTAAATAAAATGATTGGAAAAGTGATATCACTTTCAGTGATATAGACAATTTTGTGTTTTCCAATCATGTTCAAGTATCACAACATCTCACCTGACACTGTGTCTTCAATTCTAAATAAAATGAATTAGGCATCATAAATATGATGTTTTTTAAGTTTGGCGTCTACACTGTAGACGTAAACCTAATTGCATTAAAAGACTAGACTGGATTAAGTACCGAACTTTATAAGTCATATTCGAATAATTTAGAGGGAAAAGTTGATTTGATTGGTCAATTATTGTACCGATATTTTCCAAATGAAAACAATGAAAAATAATTTATAGTTTTGTTATTTTAATCTAGCTTTCTAAGTTTCAAAGATTATGCTATTTTTGATAAGTGGGGTTTGAAAATGATTGATAATAACTCCACCTCACCCCCTCCCGCCGATCGCATACTCCTGGCCACATTACTGACAATAATGCTATATTTTTCAATTTTTTTCAACTTAATATTGATGTATAGAGATGGGATATGGGGAATATATTAAATGGAATATTATTCATCATGAATCAGCTTTCTTGGTATAGTCTGGCCAAGCAAAGAAGAGCCTCTGGCAAGATAAGAAAATGACTCCAGCTCGGTCAATATTTGTTCAAAAATTATTGATTTGGTCTCAAATTGTAGATCAGAATGTTTCCTGCAATTGAGACCGAATTTACAATTTTTGAACCAATATTGACCGAGCTGGAGTCATTTTCCCATCTTGCCAGAGGCTCTTCTTTGCTTGGCCGGACTATTGTCATGTAAGCGAGGGAACAGTATTACTAGTACAGTATTCTCATTGGAAAACGTATAATAAAATTAATCAATAAACTACGTATTTTTAAAAGTAGGCTTCCAACAATAATGTGATGGTTGCTGTTCATTATCAGCCTAAGCCATTTTTTATAGAAGAAATACTAGAAATAAACAGAAAGAATCAACAATGCACTGAACACGGAGAACAACAAAAATGACTGACAGAGAACAGCTGGTCTTGTATCTTGTATGTGGAAATGTTAGCGGCTTGTGATTGGTAGAAGCAGTTGTAGGAGCAGCTTCTTCGACCTTCGTTCTTCATACCTACTTCAAGATATCATGCTACATTAAATTTCTTAGTTCAACTTATAATTTTGTTTGGATGAGATTTTATTTACTCCAGTTCGTTGATCTACATTAGAACGCCGACTATCCGAATTAAACGGAACCGGGATCGTATAGCCTAATTGGACATGGAATTGAATAAAAGAAAAACAATGTGTCGAACTTTGAATAAACTCTATTACATATGAAAAGTACAGTGTAGTGATGTTAAATTAATATATGGAAAGTAAAACAAATACTGTACTAAACTACAGCACAATGCTGTCTGCTACATGAGCAAAGCACATCGCATCGCCGCGCTACGATCACGTCGAAAACGCTGGTGTTTTTACTACGCTCAAGACCGATTCGGATAATTGGCGAATCGGTTAACCGTTCGGATAATCGGCGTTCTAATGTATTTCCTTTTTATATGAGAGAATTTGAAGTTGAATTTTTTTAGTGTATTAGAACGCAATAGATTGACTTTCTCCCGTAGAATATTGTAGTCTATTGGAATCACAGTTTTTTGTTGATTAGGAAAAGTGTTGAATGCAAGCTCATTAGAAGCCGGCTTCATCATTATTGCTTGATTACAATACTCCATCTTCTACGGAATTCATTTGATGAAGTTTTCGTTTACAAAGAGAGAAAGAGAGAGAGTTTAGAGCTTTTAAAATTTCTCATCCATATGAAATCCAGCTACTTGATTACCAATCATAAATCGCGATGAAAAAACACATAATAATTGTGGTAGAACTTAGAAATCGGCGTTCTCAATATAATAATAATAGAATAACGGGGTTTTGTGGTTCAGGTAAGTTTCCGACAACGAGTTCAAGTTATTGGACATTCCATCATCAGAGGCTTTTTTAATTCAAAATGACAAACCAGCTTATGTCAAATATTCTGGTTAAGTTGAAAATGTGGTTATTTTAAGCATAATATTCTCACAATTATTTTGAAAATCATGTTTGGAATATAATGACAAATATTTATTTGGATATCCAAGATGGCGGAGTTATTATTTTTCATATCATGAGATGGTTTGTGATACATGATTTCAATGCAAAATCAATGATGAAGACTGTGAATCAATCAGTCAAAGCAGTTTTGGAATATCAACTGATTCATAGTAATTTTTTTCAATTAAAAATGTAAATATATTTATAAGGACCTGAGATAGCGATGTACTGTTTCCGAAATTAAATTTGTCTTGCATCACATAATGGAATAATTCCGTTTTAAAAGAATAACTTGGATTCAATTTATTGGATCCAAAATGACGGATTTTGATGTCACAGTTGAGTAGAACTCGCAATTTTAGTATGATGCCCTACCTTCAAATTACTTTTGTATCAGAAATATTGAGCAGTAAACTTTTCACTCACTCTGTATTCCACCATTAGTGACTAGTCCTAGTGCTTAACTTTAATATGATTTTAATAAGAATTTCAAATAAAAATGTATTTTGTTTCAGCTGTCAAGTTTGGCAGAATGTCGAAGAAGCAGAGAGAAAAAGTGGAGGATGAAGTGCGCTACCACAGAGCCCAGTTGAGGGCGCAGACTGAAATTGTTCCCGACAGTTCGCAAACAACCCCCTTTCAAGAACCCCCCACCTCATCCGACCAGCTTCATCATCCATACAACAATAGTACAGCTGGGTAAGCATTATTGCAAATCACTTTCAATACCGTACACATTTTAATTGTCGAAACCAAATTTTAGAAATTATCAAAACAAAATCCTTTTCATAGATTGCAATGAACTCACAAAAAATGACGAAATTATTCTTTTATTATTATTATTATTATCACTACTAGTTCTGTGAACGGTAGACCTCACGAAGTCACCCATGTTCCCTGCATCCTAAAAGCACTGTCTGTCTTTACGTTACGTTACGTGCGTCGATTCCGAAAGTCGGCGCGAGGAAGTCAGCAATGCAGTGGCCACAGTCTCTCGGCATCAGTCCGTCACTATGGCCTCAGCTGGTGCTACACACAGACAATTTCATCAAAATTGAATACATGCAAATAAATATTGCATGCCACATCAATCCTCTATTTCAACTTGAAAAGCTCAGCTGTATCCAAGTTCATAATTAATCAACTCCACCCACAACATTTTTTCCAATTTTTTCACATTAGAGGTATAGAGATTTTAATTGATTTGAATTTTAATTGTATAATCATGCCCGGTTTTTCCAAACACCCTCAAACTTGAGGGACCCTGAAACTTAGACGAATTGTCAATAGAACAACTGACATTTTCAATAATTATAACATAGGAGAGTTCAGGGATCATCAAAACCAAAACTGAGGGACCCTCAAATTTTGTCGAATTCTCAATAGACCAGCTGATATCTTCTTAAAAATTTCAAGATTGATGTAGTACAATGTATTAAAAACCATTTTTCAGTACATACAGTTTAAAGGACAACCTATAATTCAGTAGCCTATTTCAAGTGTTTGCAGGCGATTTTGTATTTTTTGAAATGGCTGAGGACATAATAAATCATATTAATCTTAATTTAGAGAAGAAACATATTCTGTTGAGATTGATCGCTGAAAAGTCTCATAAAATAGAAAATAGAAGAACGGATGGAGTAACTTTGAAAGAAAATGGCCTATTTTCTCCAGATAATCCATCTACACAATATCAATGATATCTGGATCATCCATTGAATAATTTGTTTATATATTCCAATTCTCCCTTATAAAATGAATGAAGATACTCAATTTATTTGCTCATTTGACTATCGGGTAAATGCATAACCTCACAACGTACCAACGAGTAGATGTAAACGAAATAACCTTGAAGAAAATGTCAGCTGGTCTATTGAGAATTCGTCAAAATCTGAGGGTTCCGCAACTTTTGTTTTGACGATCCCTCAACTCTCCTGTGATATGAGTATAGAAAATGCCAGCTTTTATTTTGACGATTTGTCAAAATTTGAGGGTGCTTAGAAAACCGGGCATCAGTCTCTATAATTGTAATAATGTTTTCCATCATGCGAAACGGTCCGACGGTCAGCTGCTGCAGTTGAACAGCTGTAGCCAATCACAGCTCTTGTTGTTAGCCTGCGGGCTGCGGTCGACCGTCGGACCGTTTCGCACAAAGGATAACTTACCTTAATATTCATCTGAAATATTTCAGCTGACTTCAATGAAAGTATATCATCTGAAGTAGAATTTTTTTGAAATGTCATAATATCATATGTTTTAGTAATATCAACAAAAATAATTGAATATACTATCAATAATCATGTATGGAGTATACCTATATCAGAGAATAGTTGAATCCTTTTTTCCTTTTTCGTCCTTGATATGAAAATTGTCGGAAAACCTTACATATACATCGACTTATTATTATTAAGTTATGCTATGATGAAAAAAATGTGAGAGATTTTAATAACTTCTCAAAATATTTTCTTTATTTTTATATTTGGTGTCATTTGAGCCCAATATTTTCTCAGATTACTTAGCTATAATATGTTGGGATATTATTCAAATTATTTTTATCGCATATTCAAAACATTACAGAATAATCTATTCTAAAATAATAAATCTATACCTATAAAATAATGAATTACTTACAAATACCTCTATTTTCAGCAAAGTAAGATTGAGTAATAGCATCGTTTTAAATAGTATTTATTACTCAGCTCAGTTATTCAACTTTGAGTATGCAAATTTGAATTTGTTGGTTGTGCAGTGGGTACCCATACAGCGAGATTGGCTACCCGAGCGGGGGCTACACGCCTTATGGCTCGCAAGTAGCAGCCACCATGCCATACGACATCAGTGCTGACTATGTGGACAGTACCACCGCCTACGACCACCCGCGACCCTCCATCGACCAACTAGCAACCGATAGCTCCACCATCATCACCAATGTCGTCACAACTGGTGCGTAAATATAATATCGCCTGCTATGCTCGTTATCACTAACCACTAATTGACTAATCAATACACAAGTTTATGCTCCTCCATCACAAATTTATTTAAATACTATCTACAATTCTAAAGAATAATTTTTCATTTTAATTGAATAATAATACATATACATTTCACTTTGTCAGAGTTTGAAGAATGTACTACTCATTCATGATTTTATGTAACTATCAGATTAGATAAAAAACATTGATAAACATTCCATTAACTATAGTGAAAAAACGCTCAGGTGAGCTTGAATTTCAAGTAGAAATAATCTTCAATTATGGAAAAATGAATTGCCGGCCGAGTGGACTGGGGCGTTACAACCTTTAGTCCGCTAGTGCTACCCGGTCGTGGGTTCGAATCCCATCAGAGGGATGGTGGTTTAACCACCTCATAAATCACCCTCGCACTTTCCATTGCCCACGCAAAAGTAAAATTGAATTCTTATGTGGGCATCTTCCGCAATAAAGAATAAGATTGAAAATAATTTATCCATAAATTATGTTATTAAACAGTAAACATATTTCTCTAGATGAATGTTCAGAATAATAAATGACAACATTAAATGAAAGACAATGTTAAATGATTAACATTCACAGAAAAAATCATTAAAAATATTTTTTTAGTAACTAAGCTTATTAGAATCGACAGTCAATATGAAATAATTTAAAACATTGAAAAAATGTCCATAGATACGGTTGGATACAATTGGAAAATCGAAAGAAAGTAAATATTTAGCAGAATGAAACGCCCTGCTTGAATAGCTTGAAATATAAAACTACAAAATCTATAATACTTGACAAGTATTATCCAACAACAATTTATTATATCCATGAAATAACTTGAAAATACACAGTTCATAATAAATTTCACTCTATCAAGCAAGCTTTAGATCATATACCAGTAATAATAGAAGTCTTACCTGTCGCTTTTCATTGGAATGCTGTAGTGTGTAGCCTATAATGTATATATGTAGACCTAATAATCATATCAGGTTGAGGTGCATTCTTAATTTCACTCTGCATTTGCACTTGAGCACTTATTATGAAATAGACATGTGTTGTTTTCAATATCATGTGTTACAAGATTGTATTATTGGAAAATATAGGAATGATGAGCTAGGAAGCCAATAGAATCATGGAGTTGGAATAATTCTTACCTTACGACCATATGGAAAACATCTAAGTAACAACACATGCATCAAGTGATTTTGACCAACATGTTCTCATTCCTATTTCTATAAGAGTCCCTAAGCATTAGCTAATCTAACGATTGCAATGTTTCAACAACAAGATTGCAATGATCAATTTCAAATAGTAGGCCTACTCATCAATTTTTGATATTAAAACAAAGGCAGTTTTCTTCCGAGAAATAGCATATACCCATTGTCATAAAATTGCTTTTCAAGGTTGGTACTTTATGTGGTATATTTAAATTGTACTCTAAATCTATGAATAATTGGTGTTGCATTCCCTTTTATATCTTAAATCCATGATACTATTGTTTGTTTGTTTGTCAATGGCGCAACAGCCCTATGAAGGGCCTAGGCCTACCAGCTTGTTGCCAGTTTCATATTAACCAAACTATACAGTCCGTTCAAGCAAAGAAGACACCCCGGCAAACTCATAATACTATTGTAGTAGTTTATTATTCCACCATTTATATTTTCAAAGGGTCAATTTTGTGAATATATTTTTATCCTGTCACAGTCAGAGCTTAGAATCACTAGAGTGAAATGTTATTGTTGGTGTGATCCTCATCCCTGATCTAGCTTCTCCGTCAAAAGTTTCTGTGTAGTAGTTCTGCTTCAGTATAGAGTATAAATGATAATCCCGCAGCAAAATCCAATGGAATTGGTCACCGTCACACTGTAAACAATGAAGAATGAACCCTCACAACTTCTACAGTTTCTCTCGCAGAAATAACTAAAGGTCAACCCATGTCCAACATTCGGCTGGGATTTTTTGTACCTAAAACTTTTTTCCATGAATGAAACTTGCATTTCAACTTTATATTATTGTAGCTGATAATCAATTGCCAAAGTATTCTTTGTTGCGGAACACTTTTATTTGAATATTTGTATATGTTCAAGACGTTTTTATTGGTCCTCTTGCATGTCAATCGCTATTACTCTATTTTCACCGATATCTTCCAATTTATGTGTACCTATTTTACCAAATAGTGGCCGTTTCCGAGTGGGTTCACCACTGTTTGATAACCAAGTCTTTAAAAAAATTTCCCTGGTTAATTCCGTGTTTCGGAGGGTACGTTATACGTCTATTAATAAGTCGATAATTAGATTCATTACTGATCATTACACATACACAATCCTGATACTCATGTGAGCATCACAAAAACAACATTTAACTTCGCTGAGGACTGTAGCATTCAGTGGCAAATAACTTGATGTATGATTGATGTAACACCAAAATGTGTTTGATAAGCAACACCGTATTAGTTGAAAGCAAGATTGTGATGCACCCAGTGAATGAAAGGCTAACAATTGCTTGTTACTAATTTGTCGCGGCAAGGTGGTGTTAACGGGAACGGGTCAGGCAAAAGCATGTCATCCCCTTCTGGTGGTGGTGAGCAGCACCAGCAGCAGCAGCAGCAGCACAGCAGCAGCAGCAGCAACGGCAGCAGGTGGTTGTCAAAGTGGAAGCATCAGCTGCAGGGGAAGCTCCCCCCACCCCGGCTTTTGTAGATAGCACCACGCCTAGACAACTAGAAGATACTGCCGTGCCCAGTAAGCAAATCTAAGCAGTTCGTCATAGCACGCAAAGCAAACACACAACAGCCCTTCAAAACAATTACCGTTCCAACGATATTTTTTCAATTTAATGGTGAATTTGTTCCCAAAATATTAAACTGCTTCACGAGGAGTAAACAGTAATTGTTAAAAGATCATTAAAACTACCGACAGAAGCAAATCTTGACTGCATAAGTGCATAGACAGTGATTATTTTTCTATTCACGATATATTTTTTTCTAAGATGAACTGTCAAGTGTAGGAAACAGATTCGAGACGACCTGTTGTCTTCATTGGTAGATGAATACCTTTTGAGTTGATTTTACATGAATTATGTAAAATCTTTGTAGAACTTGTACACTTATAAAGTTTTGTAAATTAAAAAGATAAATCTTTCGAATTTTTCATCTGCTGAAGACGTCTGTCCTCTATTTCATTAAAAAGTCTCTTAAAATGTGAAATTACGAAATCAAATTTCAAGTTCAGAGTTAGGTTAAACATGAGTTACTTTATTTGTTAAACATATTTTTTAAAAAATACGACATATTTTGTTCATATGGGTATATTCCACATAGTTTTTACCTATACTTGTCCATGTCCAACAATATTTTTCATATAACACTTGAATTTAGTTTTTTACCAAATTACAAAATTTGAGAAATGCGCTCCATGTTTATAGTATAAAATTATTATTTATTCAATGATTCAATCACATATTGGAATAAATTAAGATGGTTTGGGAGATAAAAACAGGCTTTGAAGTAGAAAATGATAATTAAAAGTTCAAAGTGAATAATTTGGTCTAGTTTTCAAATTGTTCAAATTAAAAATAGCATCCAAATGAGTAAACTAAGAGAGCGTGATTGCACCTCCTTTTTTCAGTGGTTTAGGGCCGTTCATGTTGTAAATGCCTATCTTTCAACTCTAAATGATACAAAAACATTGCTTATATTCAGTAGTAGTTATATTCTTCAATCTTATGAATGGAAGATTGAGCTTGTACACTTACATGGATTATTATTGCACTTCTCCTAAACGGACTATTTATAGGTTCTGCAATATCAACTAAGTTACTGTACGGTAATAAAATATTATCAATTTATTTGGGCTAGAACAGAACAATCAATAATTTAACTCAGAATATATCATTAATAATTATGGTAGACTAATCTACTAATATTTCTTCTATCATTATTAATCTGTTTGAAAATGTTTTTTTCCATTTCCAGGTTTATTAGAACACAATCATTAATTCCAATATCATTTCAAAGTAATCAGTTGGATCAAATAAAATTGAATTACTCATGGAAACATGGTTAGGGTGAATTTTTGAGCAAACAAATATTTAATAATTGATAGAATTGCGGTCATGTGAAAATATTGAGTACCTTTACGTTTATAAGTATGGTGTACTATGTATTACCGTAACTATTCTGTATTCATATTCATTAATTCAAATCTTCATTATGATCAAACGTGAATCTTCCTACGATGCATTCTCAAATAAATGGAAAATCTTATTATTATTTCTTTATTTTTATTCTTTACTTATTTACTACAATATTCTTTTACTCCATTCTGGACACTTCAATATTTTTGGAGATTTATGATGAGCAGTATGCATCGTTGAATCAAATCGCCAATCCGTCATATCAATCAAATCAACTAGGCCTTCTATTGAAACGACTTTTTCCATTTTCAGGTTCATGTTCTGATTTCTATAATAATTTCTTGTTTTTTTCTAGATCCAGCTCAGATTTGTGAACTGTTGAGTAAAACTATAGCGGATGCCCACGCAAGGACATGCTTATATTCGCTTGAATATATACATAGTATGTTCCGCAAACCGCAAGATCTCTCAAAACTTCTTTATTATAAAAATATGGTAAGCAAAACTCTTATTCTAATCATTCAATACTAGATTATTTTTCAATGAATAAACGTTTACAGGCAGAATTGTTGCAAGAATAATGAGCTATTCAATCAATAAAATTTTATATCCATTCAATACACAGTTCACAAACCAAAAAATTGAAATACATTTTTGGAAAATTAGCATCCGCAATTATTAAAAAATATCTGTTCACTTGAAAAAATTAAGGGTCGTTCCCAGTGCATGAGCCTTAATGCTTCCCTCCACTGAAAAAACGTGAATGCTCTGGTTGAGAATGATCTCAGAAAAATATTACTGTGCGAATACTCGAAAATTACGTAGAAATTAGTAGGGTATTGGAGATTGCAACCAAAAATAGTGGAAAAACTACACAAGATCAAAATAGGTTGGTGAGCATGTTGCCATATTATTAAAATTATTTATTATCTATTTTGCGGGGTGGGCGGCGAAATTTGTTGTTATATATAAAAATACAATTTCATTAAGCACATCACAAAAGCGCATTTAGCGCAACACATTCTTAGTGTTTCCTATTTATAATTGGTGCCAGTGATGTAGGAATGTGGTACTACCAAACGAATAAATGGCTGAATTAAAACTATAATTTTCAAATTTACCTGTTTACGAGAAAGCTTTGAACATTGTATTGTGTGTTGTGGTGAGTATGTTGGAAGCATTATTTCATTTTGATAAATGCTTTTTCGCAGGCGCATGAAGAGCTATGGCTGGAATGTGCCCAGAAGCTAACCACAGTAATTCAGCAAATAATTGAATTTGCCAAGATGGTACCCGGATTCATGAAGCTTTCTCAGGACGACCAAATTGTTTTATTGAAAGCGGGTAAGTAACTGAACATTTTTCTTTATAAATCCATCCACTCAAAATCATCCGACATGCGCGAATATCTTCGAAACGGTTCGACATATCGATGTGCAGCTTTCATCATTTTGTAGCAAATTCTTGTATAACACAACATTGTGTAATCATAATCCATTTAAATACGGTAAGAGCTATATGTTGCCAGTTGAAAAAATCAAAATATGATAATCTATTCAATTGAACTAGGTGTGGTGTGTTGGTTGGTCGCTCGGGGGGCCGTTGCTGAGTGATGGCGAATATTGTAGACTGCCCTTGAATGGGTGATCAGTATTCACCCAAATACATATGGGCAAGTTGGAACCTACCTACAAGGGTTTCCTCACCAATGAAAGCCATACACATTGATTTAAAATTTAGTTCGCTTAAAAACTTAGTAGATAGGATTATCTAGTTACTCCTAGCATAAAATATTGATAACACCAATTCGGTACTAAGTCAAAGATTTAAAAACAAATGCAAGTCACAAATTCAAAGGGTTTTAAAACCGTTATGATTTGTTAATGACACGTTCACTTAGAGATGAGGGAATAATACAAACTATATACAGCTCAATTAAAAAAATATTACAATGTATCAACTTAAAAAGTGACTTGAATAATTTTAAATAGAGTACGGTAACATACATATAGGCCTACATACTACTTCATCTAGTCAGAATATTTTGTAAATTTTCGTTCAATACATTTCTCACCTATGTTGATTGCATGCAGACAGAATAATATAACGTGAATTTACAGGGCCGGATTTAAGAGTAAGCCGCCTATAGGCTAAATGTAAATTTTCCGCCTCCTTGAGACTTATACGTTATACTTTGCTTATTCCGACTCGTTATGGGTTAAGAGGGATACGTGGGTAAGTGGCAGTCAGAGCCAAATCAGTAGTAAGATATATTTATATAGATGGGCATGTAGCAAAAAATATCCCGTGGACTTTATAGTACGGTGCAATTAGTTCAAAAAAGACCGAACCTCAACATCCAAAGAGGAAGGACGATTCCTATACCAACTTGTTCTAAATAACCATAGCCTCCTTCAACATCTATTAAAGGAAGCTTTGATACAACCTTTTATTGTTCGGTAGAACCTTACACCCTTTTGAGCGTCGGGTTTTTGGGGGAGGGGGTTGAAAGGTGCAAAATTTCAGTTTTTCGTGAGTTGTAGCCGGCAGGGTGTCTAGAAATTTGCATGAATGAAATTCAATACTTTTTCAAGACAAAGTTTGGGTTTATCTGTGCATTTTTAAGCGTTGCAACTCGTGATATGATTTTATGTCTGAAAATACTACTATAAGTCACAAATAAGGTATATTTTAATATATACATAAAAACATACCATTAACATATTTTATGTTTACGGTGCAATTAGACTCAAACCTCAACATCCAAAGAGAAAGGACGATTCCTACGCCAACTTGTCCTATACAATACACAACCCTTGCAATGTTTGGTAGAAAGTTACACCCTTTTGAGCGTCGGGTTTTGAGGGTAGGTGAGTTGAAAGGTGAAAAATTTCAGTTTTTCGTGAACAGGTGCCGAACCAAGCGTCGGAAGGAAAAATTCAATGCATGCTATTTCAAGAGATCAAAATTTGGAAGAGATTGAGACCAATTACTACTCTGTATCATCAACTGTTTCAAGATACATTTTTTTGAAAACTCCATTTTTTTTCTCAGGAATTATTCCGTTACTTTGAAAGTTAGTAACTTTGAATTGAAAACACTTGCATCCGTAGTTTAAAATCCCTCTCGGCGAAATTCATTTCTCTTTAATTTGAGACCAGATTCACACTTCTATGTTCAGTGGTTCATGTGCTACACCAATTTAAAAAAAACCTTACAACCCCAAAACCCCCAAAATTACATTTTATCATACAAAAGGGCTGTATAGAACAAGTTGGCATAAACAGGTTGGTTTCTCTTCGGATGTTGAGGTTCGAGTCTAATTTCACGTACTATTAGTGTATTCAGAGACCAAACCGATTATATGCACTAAAATAATAGGCTACTACGTCCCAAGAATTACTAGTAGGTCATGTTTTTCAAAGTGAATTCAGAGATCGTAGATAATATTTAATTTATTTTTTGAAATTATTTTATAAATTTTGATTTTTTCCAATTTGCCGCCTCGAAAATTTGCCGCTCTAGGCTGCAGCCTACTTAGCCTATTTAGAAATACGGCCCTGTGAATTTATTAAACTATCAACATTTCAAGTTGAATGAAGACATAGGAAGAGCCACAATGAATGTAAATGATTGATCTGAATTAGAATACCGTATGCTGAAAAATATTTTTTAAAAAAGGGTTCTTTGATTTTAATTATTTAAAGTTTTAATGAAAAATAAAATATACTGCTTGTGTGAACATTTAATTGTAATATAAATGTAGGCTATGCTAGTATTCAGGTCCCCACACAACCCTCTGTGCCCACCGTCGTTTGCATGCTCCATATAGAATGGCCCTAATATAACTTAACATCATTCCACATTCGATTGATTTGAATTTTTTCTGGCTGATAGTATTTTGTATTTTTAATTTACTGCTGCTCTTTTAATTCCCATTATTTTTGTAATGTTGTGTTCAGATTTAGATCCAGTTGAATTGCAATCAACTATAGCGATAGATAATGAAGTGATTGATGGGTTAAACTCTGTTTAATATCTCTCTGATTGCCATACAAGTTTATACCTCACAATTTTCGATAAATTTCTATGTTTTAAAGAACAAAAATGAATCATTCCTTAATAATTATTATAATGAATGTTTTATGTAACATGGTTTATTTTGCAGGGAGTTTTGAACTAGCAATACTACGAATGAGTAGATACTACGACTTGAGCAACAATTGTGTTCTCTACTCGGATACAATGCTGCCTCAGGACTGTTTCTACACGACCGACACAAATGAAATGAAGCTGGTCACTCTGGCATTCGAGGTGGCCAGGGCTGTTGCTGAACTCAAACTCACTGAAACCGAACTGGCTTTATATTCTGCAGTGGTCTTACTCTCTGCAGGTAATTATGACAGTCTTGTCACTACCCCTACCCATCACCAACAGATAGGCTTATAGAAAATTTGTCAAGCTGAATAAAGTCAAAGTTGGCGGGATCTGTCGCTTACATCAGAGACCACTCAATGATCGAATTTTAGATTTATCAATTTAATCAGTTAATGATTTTTATAACTTTTTCAAACCTGGCCTTGGATTGTAATTGGATAAGTGGTTCAAGAATATAGAGAAATCTATGTATCTCGAAAGCTTTTACTTGAGATTTTTTGTCTGCAATGTGCAGTAATCTATTTTTAACGTCTACTACAAAAATCTGGAGTGGTACACTCACACAACTTTCCTTGCCATTCATATTTGCGTAATACAAGTATCTATCTATACCTAGTCATCAGCAAGTGCGAATTGCATTAGGCCATTCCTTCCTCTTCTTCTATAACGGAACAGTGTAGTGTAGTATAGTGTAGTTTTCACTCATCATTGACGCCTAGCGCCTATCGGCCCTTCGGCCCATCATGCGTGTCATTTGCAATTTTCACTAGCCCATGACGCCTCGCCCCTGTCGGCGCTTCGGCTAGCTATTAGAATAAATTCACTTTTTTAAATGAAAAGTAGCTTTTTTGGTCTGTAGTATTCCAATATATTGGATCAAACAGTTTAACTCTGGTATTTTATCAATAATAAATGAAAAGACAAGATGTTGTCAAACCACTGATTTATTAGAAAATCGAGATACCGGTTTCGGTTGTTACACCATTATCAATCTCTGGTAAACTGAGTAAACAGTAATGGTGTAACAACCGAAACCGGTATCTCGATTTTCTAATAAATCAGTGGTTTGACAACATCTTGTCTTTTCATTTATTATGGATAACTACCACAATATCAATTTCACAACTACTCAAAGAGTATTTTATCAATATTTTATTATGAGACTACTACTATGATTTCGCCCTGCTAATCATACACAAAGGGGACTCATGCCAGTTGATAGAGCTCATAGATGACTGTATAGGGTGTCAATTTGAGAAAAAAAATCGTTTGAGATATTTTCGAGAAAAGTCAATTGGTCAATTAGTAATCGAGATGTAGAGTATACAGACATACACATACAGAACAATACCCAAAACCCACTTTTTTGGACTCTGGGGACCTTGAAACGCAAAGAAAACTTGAAATTGGTGTACCTTAATTTTTTTGGAAAGCAATACTTTCCTTACTACCTATGGTAGAAGGTAGGGCAAGGAAAGTAAAAAAATGAGCCTCTTGTATAAATCTTATAATAAATAGGAAGATGGTTGCGGTGAATAAGATGAAGTTTATATTGTATTGCTACACGAGAAATTATATTATGATAGACCTAATATAAATATTATTGTAGGATTATATTACCTAATTGTAGGTTACCTAATTTCTTCACAGATTTTCAATGTTTATTTTTTCTTTCGTATTTTCATCTCATTATTCCAGGCTATGTATTATTTGTGTTCTTTCCAATTTTGTAACTGAAATGTATTGTATTTTGTACTTTTCTCATTTTCTGTGAAGAAATAAAATTTATTTATTATTATTATTATTATTTAAAGAGTGTGTGAATTACTTGACAGATCGTCAAGGGCTGAAGGGGTTGGCGGAAATTGGAAGACTGGGCCAAGCTGTGTTGAGAGCATTGCGTTTGGAACTGGAGAAGAACCACAATGTGCCCATAAAAGGAGATGTTACAGTTTGTGACGCATTGCTCGCTAAGATCCCAACGCTCAGGTAAGTAATATTCAATATTTCATTATTCAAATGCTAATTTGAAAATTATAGATGTTACCTCTACAATTATTATCCACCTTTATTATTAGGTGGATGTGATAATATAAACTGTACGCGAAATAAAAAAACAAGA
The DNA here is from genome assembly GCA_017141385.1 of Sogatella furcifera. Taxonomy (NCBI): domain Eukaryota; kingdom Metazoa; phylum Arthropoda; class Insecta; order Hemiptera; family Delphacidae; genus Sogatella; species Sogatella furcifera. The sequence goes on from CM029560.1 coordinate 38,734,672, forward strand.
ACATAATGTAAATTACATTTTGAAGTACCGGTAAGAAATAGATTACCTATGAATCACATCAATAATTCGAGAACTACAGCATAATGACTCATCTACTCGTGTAGAGTAATTATTTCTCTATTCTTTATTCTTTCTTTACAACTGCGACTTGGTTTTCAAGTATTTTAAGCAAAGGATGAATGAGTGATGATGAATGATGATAATGAAGGTTTAAGATTAAGGTTATATGTCTATTATATTATATTATATTATATGTCTATTCTCCAGTTACTTCAGATATTTTTATTACACCATTCAGATTCAAGAATTCTCGAAATTTTGAAAACTTTTCGAAACTTGTGAAATTTCTAGTGATGTTGTGGCCTCTTTTAAGTTGAACATACTGTATAAACTGGTACTTATATGTAGGTACTCCTTTGTCAAGGTACCTACTTTGAGTTTGTTCAAATATTGCCGATGCAATTTTTAACTAGATATAGTTTGCTCGAATTTGATATTTATTGTACGAAAATTGTGAATTTGCAGAGAGCTGAGTGTGCTGCATATGGAAGCACTGGCAAAATTCAAGAGATCCACACCTCATCTCGAGTTCCCTGCTCTCCACAAAGAACTATTCTCAGTGGACAGCTGAGCAATGCCAGCGTGAGTACCTAGTACCTGCCTTACCGACAGTTGTAGCCAACTTACATCAAACTCAATGAGATTATAAGCTAATATATTTTTTCCTATACAAAGTTAGCTATAAAAGTGCTTCTTTACACACTGAATAAACTTATATAGAGTTTATAAAATGGGCCATTCTCACACGAGTGGCTGAAATATTTCACACTCTAGTATGTAAAGTAGGGGAAGGAAGGGTAAAGTGGAATAATTAACTTTATCCTTGCATGAGAGGCTGTATTTTTGATTATTTAGTAGTAATTTTGGTGTTTCAAGTTGATTTGGTCTTTAACTTGAATCAACACCTATTTATACTGAATTTCCTTCACTAGAAATTGATTAAATTTAGTTACTAATTAACCCTGTAAACATTCCACTTTACCCAACTGGTTGGGTAAAGTGGAATGCTGTGGTTGGGCAAAGTGGAATGCTTAAAAATGTATTTATAACAGCAATTAACAGCTTACCATCATTCAATTTGTAATGGATTATGGTTATATTGAATTGAATATCTTATCAATTATTCAAATAAGCACTCTATTTCAACATTTTCACTTGTGTAATTATGTAGGCCTACTGGTCTGTGAGTCATTCACAAAAGTTTTTAAATCATACTAGTACATTTGAACAACAGATGGATAGTGCAATTTAGAACATTAGAAAAATTGAAGCTGGCCATGTTGCAGCTAAGCCTGTGCTTTCTGAACTTCCTCAGGATATTTGAAATCATAACACTAGCACATTCATCCACCATCCACAGGCAAGAAAACAAAAATGTTCTGATATCTTTGGCTGCTGGCGCAGTGGGCTGGGGTGTCACAACCTTAAGTCTGCTAGCACTGCCTGGTCAGTGTTCGAGACCCAGTAGGCATGGCTGTTTATTGAAGTTAACAAAGGCTACTATATCTCAGTTCAGCAACTTGCCAAAAAAGGCACTTTTCATTGTTTTAATAACATAATAACATGATAAACTGTTTAAAATCATAAATTTGTAGACCTGGAACATGAACTTGATTTTTGGGGGTAAAGTGGAATGATGTTCCACTTTACCCAACTCTGGGTATTCCACTTTACCCCAGAGTGTATATTTGTAGAATCATAACGAAAAAATGAAATTCCATAAATATTATTGATGCAATCATGGGTAGAAGCTGTGGAGAACTTATCTCTTTCAAAGCTCAAACTGCATTGAAACGAAATTCTTGAAAATTAGAGCTTCCTATGATTTTGAAATTGCACTAAACTATTACAGATGATTAGCCTCAAACAGGAAGTATGCTTTCTAGGACGGAAACAGCTGAGAAGTGCCTTGTAAGTTCAAGACAGTTTAGAAAACTACAAACAAAAAGGTTTTATGTTGGTACATAGCTGTTCCCGCGGAAATTAGCAAATTTAAAGAGCTATTCCACTTTACCCTGCCTTCCCCTACTATATTACACACTCCACATTTTTAACCATCACAAAAGAAGAAACACCGAATTTGAAAATGAGTTTGGACAATTGTCTCCATTCATTGTATCAGTCTATTTTATTATGAGAACGGACATTTATTTCGTAATTGTTTATGTTATACAATGCAGGGTTTGCGTAACTTATGTTTTAATCAGTAAATGTCAGCTATTTTGAAACTGCATGTTTGTAGATACAATATTATTTAATAAAATCAATAGGTTTATTAAAATTTGGTAGTACCTATAATCATCGGCTCCATAAATGCTGTGGGGTTTTTGAGAAAATATATTTTTAATAAATTCTTCAACATCAGTAGCCCACTCACTATTTAGTGTTGCTTGTCGGCCGCATTTCGGGGCACTGACCTACATCTTCAGCGTACAAGGGGTACCGTAGCCTACCTAGATACTGAAGTTTTGTAACTATGGTATCTTGGGTTATGTGGAAGACAGTTTAGGTGGGGTAAACTCATAAGCATAACAAAGCACCACCCAACAATATCCCAAACAGCCAACTCCAATGCCAATCCTACACCCTATTTGATATTATTACAAAAAAATGCCTCACTCCCACACTGTCTTACACATAACACAAATAATACCATAGTTGCAAACCTTCAGTACCTAGGTACTCGGTGTACACTGAAGATGTAGGTAGCTTAGTGTCCCGAAATGCGACCGACAAGCAACTAAATCAAGAGTACTGTTGTTGAAGTGAGAGTAAATAACGTAAATTTATCATACTATCAACAGTTCGAGTAAAATAAAGAAAAAATAAGAAAGCTTTTTCTTATAATTTCTGTTTTTAATTTAAGTAATGTATCTATTTCTTACTCACTTGTAGGTGACTGATACGAGAATGAGCTGAACCGGCAGTGCTTGACTGTGTCTCTATCTCCAGCATCCAGCTACACTTTACTTTGTGACGACTCATTTAAGAAGTCAAAATGAACAAACAACATTTTCAGTTTTTTGTTTTTGACAATGTCAAACACTAATGTGTTGAAAATTATGATTGCATATTGTTTAAAATAATTTTAATTTAATTGTTATCGTATTTTGTAAGTTTAAGTTTGAACAGAAACTTGAATGAGGGAAAGGGTACTACTAACACTTCTTGATTATTTCTGAAGAAGAAATAATTATTGATTGAGATTCAATAATATACAGATAAACGACAATTAAAAAAAGCGTTGAGTTTCCTATATATTTTACTAAGATTCAATGAATGCATAATCGTTGAAGGTATAATTAGGTCTGTGTCGATCGATATAATATGGACGATAAGAAGCGAATCAAACAACATGTAAATAGTGATTATGGTGTTGGCACAGCGCCCTCAACCTCATCAGCTCAATTCCAACACATTAAGCGTTATTAATAAATTACTCATGTTTCTGAAATGTTATTATCTGAGTTATCTTTGCAATATTCTACACTAAGTTAATAAGTTAAAATTTGGGTGGATAAATGATTGAACATACATTTATCAATGAAATTGATTAGAAAAATACAATTAACGATTAGGCGTAAGTTTAATCAAACTTGTCATTTTAAAATGCTATGTTCATTTCCTAAGGAGAACAAAATATTAAATAAATGTTTGGAATGATTCATTATTAACATAGAATTCATCAAGTCCATATTAATTATAAGCTGGCTATTTTGCCTCTCACGAAACTTAGTATTTTCATATACGGTATAAATTATTTGAGAGTAAAATGTAGATTATACATATACATTACTAAGATTACGTATATATTATATGAATATTTCTCTATTCCTATACTTTGAAAATAGGTTTGAAATTTTTTAAAGAGTGCATTATCTGTTATCAGTTGGAATTCAACGTTTTGTAAATTTTGTAGAAACATATTAATTGGAGAATTTATGTAGATAAAATAATAGCTATGATAAACAAAGATTTAAGAAACTGAGTGGATTTATAAGAGTTATTCAGTTTCATTTTTTCATGCTTTATCTAAAGAAGAAAATATTTGTTATTCAATTATCGGGAGTTGTATCCACCCAAAAATAATATTTTATGGAATTTTCTCATTGAATGGGAATTCTAAAACTAGAATGGTTTTGAAGGTATGTATTAGTAAAAGACACCTGTCTTTGGAATTTCTTGAAGCTTGAGTTAATTATTATCTTCAAAATGAAGTGCTTGGAAATGTTATAATAGTGCCGTAAGTAAGCTTGTGATAAAAATAATTCAAATGAAATAAAATTATTATTTTTTTAAATTTATTGAGAAGGATATACAGAATGGCTAGATAAGAGAATGTTTTTTTATTAACGTTACAACGCTTTACTGAACCATATCTGTAGGTGTGAATGAATGTTGGCAAATTGGAATGCATCCGACGGGTGAATGTTGTCATTGTCAATGTGTGAAATAAAACATTAGTAGGCCTATGTACGGTATTATTCGCCAAGATAACTGATTCAACTCAAATTTCACTTTTCTGGCATTTAAATTAGCAATTGACTGGTTTTTGATTTGTGTTATGAAAATATCAAATAAATACTGTATCGCAAAACATTGATTGGGTGTGTGCAGTAGTGGGTAGTGCATACGTGTGAATGTGTGATGAAATGCATATTATTGTACCAAGGTGCAGAGTGTGCTAAATCTTGTCTCTGATAAATAATAATATTGTAATGAGTAAAATTTAGATTTACACATACATGTAACACGATTGAATAGGGCGATTGAAGTGTACTATTTTTGAGTGCCTTTCTACTGAAGGAAGAATAGCCAGCCAGTTAAGTTGTAAGAGTAGCCAGCTTTGCTCACTCCTTTAATCTGGCCGGCCAACATCAATTATTAACAACCTGAGAATATACTTTGCTTGAATCACATTTAGGTCTTAGAGAACGCCAGCCCGCCCGCCCGCCTTCAATAAATAATTAGCCCTTATTGTTTTTGATCATTCATACATTTATAGAAAATACATATATTTGATATTTTTTTACATATTTTATAATGTTGAATTAATTTGTTTTCCATGTAAATACTCATTCATCATCTTATGTCTCGATTAGTAACTTGATTATGAAATAAATATCTGAAATAGTTTTGTACGACGTATTGGAATGATACTGGCAAGTGTTATCCATTCAGTTTCTCTCAACTTATAAGAGAGATTACTTGAAAAATTTTTTGAAAATTTTCCTCTGATAGCTCCTGCTAGCTTCTGCACCAAAACTATATCATCTTTATTCATTAATGTGGTACTTAAAGTACTGTAGTATAATATTAAGCAGTGAGTTTTTGCATTTCGTTTCCAACAACGTGACAAATCTATAGCTTATTCTGATTTAATAAAAAATTACTATGATTTCAAATAGCTCAACCAAAGTTCTAACGTTTTTGTCGCTGTGCAAGTAGCCTACTCTCTTATCTGACGCAGAACCGTATAGAACAACCCGCTGGTGATTGAGTTGTTAATGGTGTTCCATTACGTAAAGTAGCCTACACAGTACACAATTCAATCTTCTCAATGAGAAACTTACGAAAAAGTTGACATTTTCTGAGATACATGATGGACTGGTCCACTTATCAAATTATTATTATCTGAAACATATAACAAACATTAATTAACATATAAACATATAACTAAACATTTATTATTTATCTATGAAATTAGAAAGCACTTCAAATTATTATCAATTGTACCAGGAAATGATGAAAAATATTGGTACCGTATATATTGTGAATTCTATGATCAAGGATGGTTTAAAACTTATTTTTCAATTAGTTTGCAAGTGAAAAAACATTAATCTTTAAAAAAATATAATAATATTAATTATTATTATTATTTTGGGTAAGTTACATTCAAAATCATAGTTGATCAACCATTTTGCATTGTTACTTAATAATATGTTCCACATTTTTGTAGGTAATAAATCATTATGGAATCTGACTATCAATTGATTCAATTCATACCGGTATAAATAAAGATAGCGCAGGATCGAAGTTGCGAAATGCAAAAACTCATCAGTGACATGATTGGAATCATTATATGATTTATATTATAATTGAACATCAATTTTAGAAAATTAATTGAAAAATGGACTAAATTACTGTTGGAAAGTTTATTCAAGTTCCATCACCATATTCCCAACAATTCAAATCAAGTCAAGAGTACTATTCCCTGTCCAAATTCCTTTTCGATTCCATCAATGATTGAATTTTCAAAACCCCAAAAATCATAAAATAATATCATCACACTCCCACATTTCAATCACACTAAGACAAAAATCCCACTTGACTCATCATACCATGTTCAAGCAGTCTTCACTGATTCCTACTATTATTTTATTCATATTCAATAGCATTATGTTATCGTTTCTAGTACGGTAGACTTTATTCTTGATTATTCATTTTCGTCAACAATGAAAAGACTATTTTTCTGTTTTAAAGAGACTTGGCATATAAAGTATGTACTGGTTCATATTTTGATTATAAATTGGTACTATACCTGAATTTTCCCGTAACTGTTTTGATTGTATTGTCTTAGCCTCTATTCAGAGCTTCGAAAAAGTTGAGTTTTGTAGAGAGAATAATATTAAATAGTAGTTAGAAGCCATCTTGGGGTGGCTGATGCTACACTGTGAGTAGCAGTCTGGGAAAAGGGTTTAAGGTTATTATTATTATATATTTAAAAATATATATTGCCTTATAAAAAATATGAAGAAACCATTCGAGGTTTGTTATTCAAAACAAATTTTAGAGTGTAATAATATGATTATTATTGTTAAAAAGCTAATTAGAGAAAAAATGGTTATTAATGAAATATTATTATGTGCTGTTAATAAGTATAAATTTAGTCAAAATAAAACGTTTAATAACATGTTTGTTTTTTTTACTGTTCATTTCATGTTTCAAAATAATATGATTGTAATGTATGGAAAGTTAGTACAAAGTAGTTAGTAGTGCAGTGACATTTCTGGCATTGCTGCTGCTACTGCTGCTGCTATTCATTTAACATTATATTATAGTATATAATAGCGAATATTACAAAAATATATACGGTTTTCTTTCAAAATTCATATTAATTCTCAATAGTTTTTTAATCTTGGTTTCTATTATATTCTTCAGTATATTACTTAATTTTTGTGTACACTGGTTCTAGTACAATTGATGTTGTTATTAAGTTACTGCAAATGTGTCAGGTTTAGCAGTGTGCACAAAGTCCTTAATTTGTAATAATATGTTGAAACTTGACATTTTTATGTAATAAAATTGACGTTTTCATATTTTGAAATGTTTTATTTGAATTTAGAACCAATAAAAACCGTTTGAATAAATGTTTCGTTCATCTAGTATTTACAGATATTTGAAAAATAACTAAAGTTGACTAGCCCATTTCCGTTCAAAATATACATAAAAAGCAGTGGGACCTAATCCTGTCTGTATCTTGAAATGAACAATAATTGTTGTTCAGTATGCCCATAGGCAGATGGGCTACCGTACTAAAGAGAAACGTTTGACACATTAATTTTCTATAATTTTGTCAGCTTTGTAACACATTAAACTGTCAATACAGATTCAGTAGTCTACCGCCGGTAGACTACCACATTTTTGTGTACAAAATAAATTGTAGCTTCATACTAAAGAGTGCAAATTAATGAAACTAATACAGGGAAACCCTGAAAATTCCTTTAAAACCGGGAACAAAACTATTAGGACAAAGATGGTTCTAGATTAAAAAATAAAGAATCAACAGAATCCGACATACAGGCCAGCCAATACAATAACGGTACTGTACAGCACGATTTAATAATAATTAATAACCATGTACAGTATAGGATACTGTCTGATGATACTACAAAATACATTATCGGAAAAGCACCGGTAGTGGCTATTTGAAAGATTTCCTCTTATAAAAAGACTTGATACCTTCAATCGGGCTCTGAATCTGCTTGAGGCTCAGCTTAGGCCTATGCTATTAAACGGCAGAGCATCATGAGAGATTTTAAAGAGAAATTCAGTACCTATATGTATGTATGTATGTCTGGCTCAACAGCCCATGAAGGGCCTAGGCCTACCAGCTGGTTGCCAGTTTCAAATTCACTCTACTATACAGCCCGTCCAAGGCAAGAAGACAGTACCTATATAGCTACCATATATTCCACTCGACCACGTGATTTCAGTTTTATCTTGGACGTTTTAATAAGAAGGTATGTAGTCTATAGGCTAAATCTTGTTGTATTACCTATATTATGACTAAAACATTTGTAAATTTCACTATTTCTGGTTCTATAATCATTTTATAAAATTTCTTTAAGATGATGTTCAGAAAGTCTCTAGCCAAAACCAAATGCAACTAGAGTAAGAAACCATGAATAATCCAGTAGATAGTGGCCAATCAATAGCTAGAAGAAGATTGAGCCTAAAATGTGAAGTTATGCTCTCCAAAGACTGTTTTAAATAGGTAGCTGATAAAAATTGAAAAGAATCTCCTTCAGATGAGGAATATATTTTTGATAATGATCAATATGAAATTAGCTTAATTAGGATATTGAAATTTGTTGCTTGAGAAATGAAATTGTCCATGAGCATAAAACATCAAGTGTGATCATTACCATAATGGAATCATATACCTGGCCACTAATGAATCAAAATTGAATTTCAAGAAAAACATTTAAATATTATAGCCATTTTAAGGAACAAGCCAAATCAGGAAGGATCTGGGCTATATGTTTATTAAGTCTTTTAAGCGTCCTGTACACGGGGATTGTAGTGTCGGCCAGTTGGAATATCTGTAGCCTATCACAGCCTTTGTCTTGTAATTGAGTCAAACAACAACAGCTGTGATTGGCTACAGATATTCAACTGGCCGACACTACAATCCCCGTGTACAGGACGCTTAAAAGACTTAATAAACATATATAGGTAGGTAGGCCTACTACAAAAAATTTCCTTCAACATGACCACTATAGCCTACATGGTGCTCTTACATTATTTATACATTTAAGGATCCCTTTATCTCATCAGATTTTTCTCTTTGACGGAGTAAAATAGATTATTCAAAGATAATATTTATAATCTTCTAACTCAGTTTTGAACATCCTGCTGTCAATAGGCTAAATTAATTGCATTATCTCAATAGGAAGCCTATAATGATTACAATCTGATCTAATCTGCTCTGTGGAGTCTGTTTCGTGTTAAATTGAGAGGTTATACCGTACTTCTTTAGTATCCTTTATTACAGGAATATGTAGTAACTTACTCATCGTCTCTATTCTATTAGGATTAACTTCCAATTTAAAGAACAGTAAACACTTTGATATAAATTATAATATAATGAGAAGAGTCATTTAAATATATAAATTCTAATAATGAACCAAGTCTTTTAAAAATGTCAATAAATTTCACGTAATGGATCTCCGGCAATGACTCTTAACAACAACTCTTGTTCTGCAACTGCAAGAACGAACCTATCAACCATGTCAATTGGTCTCGGCAAGATAGATTGTGCTTGCAAAGCATAATCCCACACTATCAGGCCATATTGAATATGAGATAGAGCTGACAAAAAAAACGTTTAAGGGCAAATGTCCTAAGAATTTCTGGGCCTTTTTTGTACTATCAAATGTATGTATTTTCTACGATTTGTACTATTGAATCCAGGCATATCAAAGTTCAAAGGTGGAAAGTTGTTGTTTTACATGCATAAAGAAACAGTTCAGTAGCATTCAACCAAGTTTGGAGTACCCACCTTCAAATTACTCAGACAGTGCTGCTGACTGATCATATAACTTGACTATTCTCTCGATCACGTGAGCTTATTTTAATGTATTATAATTTATTTTAATTTATTTCAAGTATTAACACAATACAAAATAATGAGCTGTAATTACAGCAAACATCTTAATTTATTAAATATTTGTTAATAATATTAATTTTAATAAGAGAGAGTCAAATGATGAAGCAAAACACATCAAGTAAATTCACATATGTTTTTATTTATGAAAAATTTGCAAGCATGATTGGTTAATTTAATCAAACATAATAAACTTAAAATGACCTAATTAAATAAAGAAATAGGTTACAGAATACAATATGAAGAATAAATGTTTTAGATTTTGACAAGGACGGAAGACTAAATAAATGAAATGAACTCAAAAATATAAGTACAACCTAATAGGAGTTATAATTAAAAAAATTATTATTTTTTAATAAAAAAAATATAAAATTTACATTCATGAAAATTTATTGAGTTGTCTTCTTATTTATATAGTCTGTCCAAGCAAAAAAGAGCCTCTGGCAAGATGGGATAATGAATCCAGCTTGGTCCAGCTTTACTATATCAATTGAATGCTTTAGTTTAGAAAATGAATAGCAACAGGATAAGATAAAATTGAATTAATAATAAAATAATAACAAAAACAACAACAATAAAATGAAATTCGATAAAAAATAGCGCATAATTTGCATTTGATACGTGATGCAAAAAGACATACTTAAAAACTTTATATCCGAGTGAGATTACAATCTTGGATGATTTATCATTCTGAAAAATATACTTTAGAATATGCGACAATGATAAAAATTATTTCTGTTTATGGAAAAGTGTTTATCTATTACAATATATTAGTATTACAGTTCTAAAATTGCATTTCTGAGATAATTTAGAATATTATACTGGTTACTGTTTACTATGATTCATTTCGTATTTTTTTTATTATACATTATTAATAATGAATACTCTATATTATACCATAGTTTGCCTACTATGAAAATGATAAGCACCTCCGAGTACATTGAATGTCTAAAAATAAGGTGTCCGAATAAATATTATAGTGACTTAGAAGTAGTGCAACTAAACTGGATGATTGGGTTTGCGCGATTTTTCGAGTATTATATAACTATTGTCTTTACTTCTAGTTTTTTTGGTCTAATTGAGAAAAAGTAAAAATCAAACGAGAAAATAGTTTGTATTCAGATCAGATTGCAGTTTGAAAAAGATTCATCTAGTTTCTAGAACAAAAGATCGATTATGAAAGTATTTCTAGAAGTATCGATTATGAAAAATGGCTGGAATAGTGAAATATATCTATATTCGAAAGAAATTAAACGTGAGTGAAGAAAAGGTACAATTAACACTAAACAGTGAGAAAGAATTACGGGAGAAACCGACTGTCGATAAAATTGAATAACTTATATCAAAATTCAGTATTATTTCATTTTGAACTTATATAAAATTTATATTAACAAGTATACATTTGCGAGTTCTTTAGTGGTTATTGGTTGTGAACAATTTAAGCAGCTCAACTACGGAAATATAGAAAGTGGGTGAGATATTTGAAAACTTGTCAACATTTCTTAACCATGGTTATTATAGGTGATGGTATTGAAAGTTCTACTCAAATGAGAAGGTGGTCATGCTATACATGATTTCGATATCTGAAACCGCTTCAAAGCTATTTACTACAAATCAGTTAGTAGCTCGAAAACGGTTTCGTAATCCATTTTGACTGTATCGGAGTCATGCATAAAATGACCATACCAGTGACGTTTCAAATACGATGTTATACTATACTTTGTTTAAGAAAACTCATCTGTATGAGTCAGTGAACTGAGAAATGATTAAACGGTTGAAGCTGTTTAACTGGATCAAGCAGGGCTACCAACTGCTTCTGGAAGTCCTCCTTGGAACCAAGGTGTTTCCTTGTATAAGAACCACAAATCAGCTGCCCACACGAAGAAGCTCAAGCATCCAAGTAGCTGAAATAACAATAATTACTATATCGTTACTATATATAGTATATAACAATCATTATTATATCATAGTATATATAATACTATATCACATATCGAATAAAAGTGTGAAATAATAAATGGACAGATCAAAGTAAAATTAAAAATTACTATATAATTTCTTCAATTAATATAACATAATTGAAAAATAATACAATTCGAAAATTTGTTATTCCTTACAACGTCCTTACGATTGAATTATACCTCACGATCTGTTACTCTTTATTGACGCTCCTAAAGGTAGGATTCCCAAGCGGCAGCTCGAGCTGCACTGCTCTAGCCATCACAACTCTTTCACGACTTTCTCATTTTTTCTTAAATTCTCATTTATTTCTTAAACTTATCCAGCTTTAGTTGTATAGAATGGTGGTATTTTCAAAATCATACGATTACAAGTTAATAATTTTTAGAGTAATCAAGGAATGGTTCAACTTGGTTGAAACTTACAGCTGATACGTTGAGACCAAAATAGGACGAAGTTTTCACGCTGACAAATTTCATGGTGTTCTTGGGGTCCAAGGTTTTCAGATACCTAAGCAAGACTTTTGGTGATGTTGTTACTTTCAAGAAACTCAATCCGTGAGTCCAGGCTGCAATACAGAATAGCCAAAACACTGCCAAAACCATGGTCCCTATAAAGTCCTGAAAATAAAAACAAGGTATTATACCAGTGAAAACTCAATAAAAAAGACAAGTCTGCAGAAATGGAGTAGGATAATTGGAGCCGAGTCTGACCACTACGCGCAGGTATGTCCTACTTGGCAAATAACCGATACAGAAAAGTGAGTTTAGGTTATATACTGACGAAAAAAAGAGCTATTTGCTCTCTGAAAAGAAGCCGTTTATACTGTAATTATTTGTAACTAATTAGTTATAAACTTCGAACTGGCTTTATTAAATTTCTAAGCTAATTTTACATAGCAATGATTACTTTTGTACCTACAAATAGCCTTAAAAAATTTATATATATTTTTTTAATGTCAATTTTCCGCCATTGTTATCTTGATAACAACGCATATTTGGGGGTATGTCCCATGGAAAGTTAATCACTACTTGATGTAAGGAATCAGCCTGAGACGTAATCAGCAACTTCCTACTGAATCACTCTGTATTATACACTTTGTGCCCTCTACACGTCCCCATCCTCTAGTACGAGGATAACGGGGCACTCGGAGAGCAGCCCGACCCCTACCTTCGCGCCTCGACCCCGAACCACAACCGACTGAGACTAGTCGTCCAGGAACAACACCTCGGGCGGGTCGGGCTGCTCTCCGAGTGCCCCGTTGTCCTCGTCCTACTGGATGGGGGCGTGTAGAGTGCACGAAGTGTCCTCTTGACTACCTCGACTCTTATGACCTCTGGAATACAGGGTGTCAGGTATGTCAGGTAAACTTGGACAACCCTCCAAGTTACCAGGCAAATCGCCAGGTGATGCTCCTGGACGACTAGTCTCAGTCGGTTGTGATTCGAGGTCGAGGCGCGAAGGTAGGGGTCGGGCTGCTCTCCGAGTGCCCCGTTATCCTCGTCCTAGAGGATGGGGACGTGTCAGCTCAGGTAAACTTGGACTAATTACAATCGCCAGGTTTTGTACGACTAGTCTGGTCGGTTGTGGTCGGTTTTAAATCTATTATACTATACTGTCAGCTCATAATATCTAATTACAATTTTTGTAACATTGGTCGTCGGTTTTAATCTAAAATTGAAGGGTCTTATGTAAATAAATGCTTCATCAATTATGTATATTTTCAATCGGATATTGAATGCTTGTGCATTTCTAATATGTTTCTTGAAAATTGCGGTAGCTTGCTATGAAATAAGAACTCACCCTGACTAGTAATCATGCGTTAGAACAGAATATTTTGATGACCTCCATTTGATAACGTGGGAGGGTGAATTTAGGGCGCATCGGCCCCTCTCTACATTATAGTATATAGTCCAATTTACTATCCAGTGTTACTCCTAGAAGATCAACCGTAGCACTCTGCTGGGGAACATTTAAATCGCTCAACTCATCAAAGTTTCTGACAGCAAAATGGGGGGATTGGACTTTGAAAAAACTCACAGTAAGTTTATGCTATTTCTCAAATTAACCGATGACTTGAAGATACTTTTCAACCTGTTTCATTCTTGAAAGTTTTCAAAGTTGATAGAGCTTAAAACACTTTTATAGGATGACAATTGATCATGAACAAACCACTTTGAGAAGTTTTCCACTGAACTCATCAAACAGTCATAACTCTGGCTGATTTCAAAGTTGAGAATATTTTATTTGAATAAGCTCACTTACCGCAAGAGGGTATCTGTTATCAGTCTCATAGGTAGAGGTCATTTTCACATAGATAAACATGACCACAATGCAGAAAAGAATCGAAGCCATGCTTATATACAGGAAATATTCAGCATAAATCGCAAATCCATCATCATCGAAGAAAGTAACAGGAAGAATGGAGCCATTACACGTAGCATTCTTCACCATGTTACTTATCCTGAAAAACAAGTTCTTCAGTTTGAGTTTACATTCCTAAAATTATCATGTTCTATTTGAATGATTGGTTTTCCAAATCTACTCAAATTTGAAGAAGAAATGGACAGATATATTTTTGTATATTACTATATGTGTATTATACTATACTTCAGAGCTGTATTTGTTTCATTTCACAATTTTGTCCCTACAACACATAAAAATTTACGTAGCTCAGTTGTATACTATAACGTACTATACTTGAATTAAAAATAAAAAAACTTATTTTAAAACATATAGTCCACCGTCCAATAGCTTTGCCTGCCAGCGGACGGCCACTAGAAATTTATTCAAAAATAACTATGATGAAATTGATACTATTACCTTTCAAAAACATGAACCATTTTTTTATAATTTTTTGTTATTTTGTTCCAAAAGGAACTTTTTACCATGCAACTAACAATCAAGCATATTTTTTGTCCTTTGAATTTCAGAAAACATGAATCTCAAAAGAGTACTTTGACTTGATTCCGAGAAGTTATTTCTTTGTTTCGAAATACGTCTATCCTGAAGGTCCTTGATAATTTAAATTGTGGAATAGAATTAAGATTATGTTCTTGCAAGTCGAGAGATCTTCATAATTTTTTCCTCTCCAAGTTTTAATGAATCAAATAATTTCAATAAAGTTTGGAACAATTTTCATCCGACAAACAAAAATGAGAACATTTAAACCAGTTGAAAAAAAGAAAGTACAGAACATTTTTTTATAATTTCAACTACAATTTAAAATATGAATTGAAAAAGGAGAATACTTCTCTCATTTGATCACCATTGTAACTCTCTCGTTTATATTCATTTTTATCAGTGAATCAGCTGAAGTCTGTCTGGAGTCAAGTTTTAATTTTCCTAGTTTTAGAATAAGAAGATAAATAATTATTCCATTACGAAACTTACATTACTTACGTCATCCACAACTAAAGCGTGATCCAGAAGCATGTAAAGAATACAGTTAATTTGAAAATTCAGTTCATACTATGCATAACAGCTACAGTACTAAACCCTAGAGACAAAACCCAGCTACTGACTGGGAAACATTGTGAACAGATCAAATGGGGTAGGTCTATGCTACAATACACCTACAAATTAATCATAACCAGTTGTCATTTCTACAAATTCAATTTTCTATTTCACCTATAGGTTTCAACAAGTTCAATTAATCACATAGAATATTTCAACACAGGTCTATTTAAAACGTCGAATCATAAACCATTTTCAACGCGAGAGATAAAACATTCATTAGCCATTTCACATTATAAATCACAAAATTCCCCAACTCATCACAAAATCGTTAAATTCATTTTACAATTTTGAATTAGAGAAAAAAATTACCAAATTAAAATGAATCTTTTTTTTTTTTTTGAGGGTGATGCCCTCATAATCTATATATATAATGATATAATCTTCTCTACGATCTATATAATGAATTCAATGATGAAAAGCTCATCAATCAAGTTACTAGTCTATTACTGGTTTAAGAGAGCTCTCACAATTCCAGGCAAATGAATCAAATATAAATATAAACGGAATGCATTAATTTAATTCACCTGAATGGGTAGCTGTACGTCAGTTCCAAGTAGCGGTTATCGCAGTACTCAACACTAACCTTCCCTTCATAGCCATACAGGAATAAAGCTGCTAAAATTGAGATGACCTGTGGAAGCCCATAAATTATAAATTAATATAATATTTCTTGAACACTTGACAATAGTGATTGTGTGATACAGAAATATCATAATTTTGTCAACTATCCTTGTTTAAAACTTCATCTGAAGTGAACATGCGAAGAGCTAATATATAAAGAGAAGTTGAAAAAGTGTTGAGATGAATTCTGAGGATATGTTACAATTACCCGTACGTGATAATGTTATTTTTATTGTTTGTTTTAGATATTTGAAAATTATCACCAATTTAGATGACGAAATCTATAGTAGTTCACACGAATGAGGAAAAATTGGATTGACCTATAATTTTTTTTTTCAATTTTCATGCAAGCTTCTATCTATACTTGAATAAATTATTAAGAAAACGATACTCACAAACTGCAGTACTCTGGTGACACCACGAGGTTCTTTCAATACACTCAAGTCGATATTTGCTCCATTTTCTAGTCCTTTGATGGCCTGTTTAAACAAAATTACTACATTTTAGAACGTTGCTAATTATCAATATTATTAGTATCATTATACAAGTACTAAATAACTTATTTACTCCAGGACGCTACGGTCATTTAGAGCCTTTGCCATCCATCTCTAAGATGCCTCTCTCAATATTCACACCTTTCCTATACTCTCTGTCAATCCTTACGCATCCCCCAACGCCGAGATTTTATAAACTTTTTCTATAACCTCCAGCCAGCGCTTTCGACAACGTCCTTTCAACCTTCTTCCATAATTGTTCGAGTATAGGAATGATTTTTGGTCCCATTCATATGCATAACCTAGTTTCTATTTGCAGCATAGCAATTTACTTGACATATTTTCTAGATCAAGTCGACTTGACTCAAGAACGACTTCATGTGAACGCTCATTTAATGCTGCAGACGGTATGATATGCTTTTAATATCAGGTACAATATCAATTTTTCTAACCTCGTCTGTATAGCTGCAAATCTATCACAATAGAGATTTCTCCAACTAGAGGTACCTTCAACATCTACTAGTGGTAGAAATGCAGATGAAATCAAAAATAGATGAAATCACCCACAGTGCGATTTTCAATCAAATTACTAACCCACCACACCCTAGGCTGACATTATCAGCGAGTGCAAACTTCAAACCCATTACACCCATCTCTGGCCGACGCGAGGTGCCATCAGACAATGCAAATTTTACTATTAATATTAATACTATTTAAGTGTTAACACTATATCGTGTGGCCGCGACCGGCCAAATAACATACAAATCCAAGATACTTATATAACATATAATCCATTCGGATAAATTCATCATCTGCTAATGAGATAATATCGACTACAAACTGATTTTTAAAAAAGTCAATATTGATTTTTTTTAATTAGAAAAATCAGCTGGTAGTGGCTACTTTGGAACATGATTTATTTTGAAAAAAAAACCGGTGAACGACAGATATCAGAGTTACGTTATTAGAATAATATCATAAATCGATTGCATCCGAAAGTTTGATTCCAGATAACAAAACGAAATCTAAATCTTAATTGGACAACAAATTTGCAAAGAATTTTAGAATCAAATACGTAGAATGGCACGTGATAAATATATTTTACAGACAATATCGCAACACTCTAACAGCACTAATAAGAAATACAAAAGAAGGATTTTACAAAACAAAATTAAATGGAGCACAGAATAATATGAGAAGAACCTGGCAACTGATACGGGAAGCAACAGATACCGTTAACAGAAAGGA
Source organism: Sogatella furcifera (assembly GCA_017141385.1). Lineage (NCBI taxonomy): Eukaryota > Metazoa > Arthropoda > Insecta > Hemiptera > Delphacidae > Sogatella > Sogatella furcifera. The sequence goes on from CM029560.1 coordinate 38,752,462, forward strand.
TGACACAATAAGAGATAACAGCATTGTAACAATGAAAAATAATGAAGAACTCTTACTCGAAAAAGTAAATACACATTTTGCCAATATTGGAGAAAATCTAGCCAATAATATTGCTGTTAAAGTTGAATAATCAATTCACACTTTAGTAAGTGTAGATTATAGACCAGCTAAAATTTCGCCAGCCTCAATGTGTTTCCAGCCAGTTGCCTTTGCCGACGACACAGCTGTGATATTCAAAGACAAAAACTGGATTGACGCTTTCATAACAGCTTATATGAAATGTATGGGAAAATTATATCCTGGCTACACAATAATATCCAGACTCTCGATTAATCAAAAAACAAATTTTTAGCATTTTCACAGACGTACTCCAAAAACCCGCAAGAAATACAATCAAGAAAAACCACTGCAAAATAAATAGCATAAACTGCAATTGTCCATCAATAGATCGCACTGATAATATAAAATAATGGGGAGTTATCGTAGACGACTTACTTCGATGGGACAAACACATCATACAGCAAACAACAAAACTCAGGAAACTGGGTTCCAAATTTATTCAGCTCCGACAGATACTGAATTTGGATACGCTGAAGATGATATAACACACATTGGTAGAGTCAATAGAAAGATATGGCATTCTGGTCTGGGGAGCTACGCATTTCTGCCATATTGATCCTATTTTTAAAGTTCAGAAGCTCATCCTCACAATAATGGGACAGAACCATCCTCTCTACCCTTCAGATTCTCTATATTTAGGCAGAGCTTCAACTACTCCGCATCCGACAAATTTAAATTCACAAATTACTCACATTCACCGGGAAAACCCCGCAGTTCTTTCCCAACATCGACCACAATCACGCGTAGAAGGAATATTGATCTAGCAGTCCCCAGGATGGCAATAGCAGCCGCCCAGAGAACAGTCACATACTTAGGACCGAAGATTTACAACAAACTGCCAATAGACAACAATGAAATAGTACTGGTTAATGCATTTAAAGCAAAATCTGAAACTTGTATAATTGAAAGTAGAATAACTCATAGTGAAAATCTTATTGCAAATTAGACTCATTGCTAAAGTGCCCTGGATTAGGAAATAAATATTTCGTTCTGTCCATTATGAAGGAAATTAAAAAAAAATTATAAATATTATTATTAATTATTTTTTTATAATTATAACAACCATGATTACAAGCAAAGTAGGCTGGGCATTTGACAACCTTGATCATGATGTATTATTATCCAAGTTCTTTTCCTATGGCATTGGCAACAGTCGTCTCAGGCTGCAATCATTCTCTTCTTCGAGTCGACTATCCTTATGGAGGTCTCTTTTTTTTACTTGTTCACTTATGGAAATGCTCCAGTGGCATGTCCATGTCATGAACAGAAGCATTATTAATATTATTTGTTACTAATTAACTCCTCTGGAAGAATTGTTTTCTTCCAGAGAAATTATTATTCTAGTATTAAAGGCTATAAAGCTAGGCTACGAATATATTTTGAGAGTTGTATCTAAGCACTTGATGAGCAAGGCGTATAACAATAACAGTGTTCGGGAGTATAATTTAATGATTTGTCTGAAAATGACAACGCCTTTGTTTATGTTTAATTTATGTATTTTGCGTCATCGGTTCTGTAATTCGGGTAAAGGGTGCAGTATTAGAATAGGAAATCGATATAAAATTACCTGAGTGAAATCCATTTCTTCGAATGCGAATGATTAGCTGCCAAGTTGATAAGTTCAATAGATTCTAAATAGTTACAAGAAAAGTATCTTATCAACATAACCTTTACCCCGCATATAAATTCCTTATACTGTAGACAGCGAGAAAGGAATCACTGTATAGATCGGATATACGGTATAGTTATATGTAAATGATAGTTTAGAGCAGCTCTATTATTTAAATTGATTAACTTCAATAAAATAATGGCAGTCACTTACTCCAAAAGAAAATATAGTATAATAATTATAAAACTACACCTAGATGCACAGAAAAGAAATAAAACCCCAACACCGGACACCGCTGACTGCTTGGGTTGGGATTTATTCGGAGATTAGAATATTGAACAGGGAATGAGTTGTGTGAGCGTTTGAGCTTGAGGGGGGCGTGTGCTTGAAGACTACGAATCGTTGGTGGCTGTTTTCCCTCGAATAAACATTTGTCCGTCTCAACTAAGTCGTCGAAAAAAGTACACAAATTTAATGTCACAGAAAACTACATTTGGTTTGTGCGGAACGGAACGTAACATATTATACATACATATAAAATATGGCGGACTGCTTTTGTGGTAAAACATAGGATTTTGTGGGAATTGGGTCAGTTGGTAGGCACCGTCTTCCTACATGCGAATGACCGACGACAATGGAAAAGGGTTCTGTCGCAGCTGACGGCCGACGGCCTTAACGTCGGTTCATAACGGCCGACAGTCGTTACTTTCCGCACAAACCAAAATGTACCATTAGACCACAAATCTGTAGGCCCACGCTGTACGGCAGGGAGTGTTGTATCAATGCCTTGTCGTGTTGGTGTTGTGATTTGTCGATGCTGCGCTGGTGGGTGGCCTAAGGTACTTGTTAATTGTATAAAAAGCCTGCTTTTCAAGCCATATTGCTAATTTTTTGAGGGGTAATTTTTTTGTACTTGGAGGTAATTTGTTGAATAATAAATATTGTTTATAATTATGGCTTTTAAATGATCTATGGAGTCTGATGTATGGTGTGATTGGGTTATTTCTATTTCTAGTTATATATGTTCATGCCGATGACTATGTCTTGGTAAAAGAGCTAAGTTTTTTCCAACATATATTAGGTTACAGTCATGATTTCAAGCTGGGTGAAACTATTTTCATAGCTTTCATCACTTCTCAGACCAACAATACAGCAAATGGCTTTTTTCTGCCAAATAAAGGCTTTTTTAATGTCACTGGAGTTACCCCGAAAAGAAAATTCCTTAATTCAGTTGGGTTTGAAATGAGCCATAATAAGTCAAAACAGCACTTCTCTACTGATACAACATTTTAGTTTCCTTATTAGTTACATAACTCTGGATATTTTTTTACAGAGGTACTGTAAGTGGCTACTCTAAATTACCTTCCTGTATAGTACAATACCCAACAGTTTAACTGGATTCAAGTACTCCTGGTGCTCTCTGCTCAGATTATTTCTAAGTGTGAATAGGCTATAATATTTTCGGTTTTATTTTCATTGAGAGTCAAAAAATTAGCACCAAACCACTCTTTGCAGCTAACAACTGAAGATTCAAGCCTATCAAGCACACCCTCCTCACTAGTATTGGCATGGTGCTAATATGGTAGTGTCATTGGCATAGAGCACAGATAAACATGGAACATTAATGCTAAAATCATTCTCAAAGACAAAGAATAAAAAGAGTCCAAGTACAGAATGCTGTGGAACACCTGCCAATACTTTTCTTGCTTCTGAACATTTATTCCTTGTTATTTTAATTCTTTATCCCTAATTTCATAATGATCTAACTTTCTGCCGAGAATCTGTGAGAAAAAATATCAATGACTGATTATTATACTAAATAATCCAACATTTCTCCTCCAACTACCATATTTTTCTCAAAACCATAAAGAATAAAATCCACGATTTTTTTGACAGCCATGGTGGTCAAACAATTACAATTGTAGTTCTGAACCCACATTGATTCTTGTCTAAATGGAGTAAATGGAGTCTACTGTCATGTACTCTTACATGATTTAGCTGGAATACTCTTACTCTTATTTGCTGGAATATGGTGGAGATGCCTTGCATCTCTTTGCTAATTCAGATATATTTTTATTATTAGCTACTATTTTTGCTTTATTTAATGCTGGATTAACTCATACATTTTTTTATAATTTTCATAGTTGACCTCTGCATTATTAGTATTATTGAATTTCTATATATTATGCAGCAGCAATATATATAGGCGTTCTCTCATTTATTAAAGTTCAGGACTGAACCACTTGATATAACTATATTTTGGCCTAGGTCTACAATTGATTGTTGGTCATGTAACATTAAGGTGAAGAGACAAAACATTAAGAAACAAAGAGGTCACAGTATTCAAATCACAGGCATGGAATATGTTTGTCCATTTGTAGTTTGTAGGTATTGTAGTCAGTTGTAAAAATACATTTTTATGGACCCTCGAGTCTAATTCCTTATTTACACTTTGATCAATTGCTTTGAAATTGGCCAATATTCCTGCATGATCAGATAACAAGTTCTGCCCATACAACTGACATTCCAGCTGTTCAGATTCAATAGATGTGAACACATTATCAAGGCTAGCTCTCCCTCTTGTTGGAAGGGAATGAACATTGTATAAATTAGACAACCTCATCACATTTAAGAATTGAAAAACGTTCTGTTTTTGTTGATCTAGGATATTTACATTAAAATCACTATGCACCAATTGCAATGAAGATTTTTATTTCTGTTAAAAATTTCAAAACATCTTCTAGTCTGTACAAAAAATCCTTGATATCAGAGTCAGGAGTCCTATATAGACTTACTATAGTACAGTTATTACTAAGAAGCCTTATTGCTGATATTTCAAGTACCTTTTGAACACAGAATGACTTATATCCAGGGTATTATACTTAATAGAGTTACTGACTAGTATAGGCAAGTCACCATATTTGATTCGATGTATTGGAATACCACAGACCAAAAAAGCTACTCTAATTTTAAAAAAATCAATTAGGCCAACAGCTAGCCAAAGCGACGACAGGCGCGAGGCGTCATGGGATAGAAAAATTGCAAATCACAAACATGATGGGCCGAAGCGCCAATAGGCGGGAGACGTCAAGGACAATTGAAAACTTCACCGTTGTAGGAAGTAATGGCCTAATGCAATTCGCACTTGCTGAGGACAAGGTGTAGATACTTGTATTACGCAAATATGAATGGTAAGGAAAGTTTTGTGTGTGTACCACACCAGATTCTTTTTATTTACTCATGTATTGAAATTGAGACAATTGATATTTTTTATTTTGAGCAGAGCTTCTTCCAGTATATAAGTTGTGGAAGTAGTGGCTAGGCGAACAATTTTATAGCTGGGAAAATGAGTTGGAACCTATTATTACTTATTTTATTTCCGTGATTCAGCTGTTCCTAAAATCAGGTGACTCGTGACTCCTCTCTGTTGGTGTTGAGCTGCTCTCTGTTGTGTGACACTCACACTGACAATGCAGAATGCAAACTGAAAAATATAAATCAAAACTTTGCTGCTTCTTGACCTAAGTTCTATATTAACCAATTTATTATCATTTAATTATAATTTGGACCAACTCTAATATTCATACTTTCAATGTCACATTGTCATGCTGGCTTCACGCAATTTAATTCATGTCGTGGATTTTGGTATTGTTTCTCTTCAGTGCAGTCTCCATGAATCATTATTCAACTTTATTGAGATCTTGAATAAGTTTTAAGGGCAAACCCTATAAAATATTTTCAATTTCCAATCGCATATGAAAAATAATCTATTGGAGAAGCTGATAAAATGTATAATATTAAAATTAATAATTTTCACGAACAATACAGTAGGCAGTGTTAGAGGAGACAACAGTGAGCGAACAGAGGAACAGATCAACAGAATACAGAACAGAGCAGGGGCAGGGGTACTATAGCAGGGTCCAGCCTGAGAAATAGTAATGAGACGATACCCATTTAGTTCCCATACTAACCTATATAATGGTGTTAAACTTTGTTATTTTTTTTCGTTGTAAGTGTGTGTACTGCTGTGTTGTGAAGTGTATTTGATGTTGTGCAGTAAAAAATATATCCTCCTTCAACGACATTCGTGCCTAGTCATATGTGGGGGAATGCGACAACAGGTTCATTCCATGGTCAAACTCGACGTTTGACTAGTTTTCTTTTCCATAATTTATTATGAATTCAATTCTTTCTGCTTTGAATCCGATGCCACAAGACATCAACATGCCAATGATGACTCGAGCACGATCGCTATTGAATAATGTTAATGGATCTTCTTCCAGTTCGACCAACGATCAGTATCTATCACAAGCATCTGATACAAATCATCTACCGCCTCTGAAGTCAGAACAAGTGGCCGACGAAAGTAATGCAAGTACTTCTCAAAATTCTTACAGTAAATCTGCCAAACAATTGACTGGAAATTCGACTACGCTCAATCAATCGCTTCCAGCTGTACATCTCAACCCATCAGATGCACCTCACAGCCCTGTTCAAAAGAATGGTTCACCAAAGCCAAGAATAATGGTAGCAACACCAGGACAGATATTGGATTTGTATCGTAACAAATTGACACCTTATGAGGAACAAGAAATTACCATGTATAGTCAGATTTATTTTATAGGCGCAAATGCCAAGAAAAGGCCTGGCATAATTGGAAGGGGAAACAATTCCACATATGACAATGAAAATGGTTCCTATTTGCATATTCCTCATGACCATATAGCCTATAGATATGAAGTACTGAAGGTGATAGGGAAGGGCAGTTTCGGTCAGGTTGTGAAAGCATATGATCATAAAAATCATCTACATGTTGCTTTGAAAATGGTGCGCAATGAGAAGCGATTCCATAGACAAGCTCAAGAAGAGATTCGAATTTTGGAGTACCTGAAAAAACAGGACAAAGATAATACGATGAATATTATCCACCTGTATGACAGTTTCAGTTTTCGGAATCATATGTGTATCACATTCGAACTTTTGTCTATCAATCTCTATGATCTTATAAAGAAAAACAAATTCCAGGGTTTTAGCTTACAACTAGTCAGGAAGTTTTCTCACTCTCTTCTGCAATGCTTGGATGCACTCTATCGCAACAAAATAATTCATTGTGACATGAAACCAGAGAACGTTCTTCTCAAACAGCAAGGAAGAAGTGGAATAAAGGTCAGTAATGCTTCTCAAGTACAGAATTAACATTCGTATTCAACTTTCGTAAAATTTGCCACCAATTACTGTCAGATTTTGTTTCTTGAGTATGCAAGTTTCTGAGTATATGCATACTCAACGTCCAAGAAATCTCGGAGACTGTAATGACGATTTTCACGAGATTTGGAACATAGAATAGAATTAATTCTTGATTTATTACGTGGAAAAGTATGGACAGTCACGTCATCTTGATCAATAAGACAGTAATTTGTTGATAAAAAAATTCTATTGCAACCGAAAGTCATTCGAAATAATAAATCTAGGTTATCATATTTCATCCAAACAGAGAGAAGTTCATCGTTGGTGATGGTTAACGATGAGTGGGAGCCGTTATGATATGTGTGGGAGTGTCATCTCTGTTTCGACCAACTATTGGCTGGGGGCTGTCTGAAGGGCTGCTTCGGTCCATTTACTGGCATTAAAGTAATCTAACCTTACTTTTATGCTTCTTGGTTTATTATTTTTCTCCATTTTTTAAAATATCAAGTCACCTTTATAATTTATTCTATTATCTTCTCCTACCTGAGGATCCACTAGTCCCTGTTCTGCTTCTAAAGAAAAAGTTAAATGGCGGCGATTGTGTAAATCTTACCCAAATCTCAGAAATAGCGATCAATAATCGGAAAATCGCTACTAAACACAAATTAATCACTTGTGCGATGTTTTGTCGAATTTTGAGATTTTTTATCGCTATTTCTGAGATTTGGGTAAGATTTACACAATCGCTGCCATTTAACTTTTTCTTTAGAAACAAACAGGGTGGCTCGTTGGAGGAGTGATAAAGCGCCGGTCTGATAACCAGGTGGACCCTGGTTCAAGTCCCAAGCGGGGAACAGTTTTTTGACCACAGCACAATCACATAAATACGGCCACCCCGTCTTTCGGAGGAGACGATAAGCCGTCGGTCCCGACTACCTCAAAGTAGTCGTCATCTATCATCCATATCATTACCCACGCACAAGCCTATGAGCTCATGTGGGCTTCACCCTCGTAACAATAACAAAAACAGACTCTCTTCAACTTCTATTAATAAAAAATTCAAATTTATGATTCCTTATCCAGTTATAACCCTTATTGTTGAAAAATTGCGTTTTTTAGCATATTTTTTCAATTATCTCAATAACCGTTAAAGTTACATTCTTCAAACTGGTTTCATTGAATTCCTCAGCTAATTTTGCATAGGAATTGCTTGTTTTAGAACCTCAGTAAAGCCTCTAATAAATTAGAAAAATTAATCTTTTTTGAAAAATTTCAATTTTCCGCCATTGTTATCTCGGTAACAAAGCGTTTTTGGGGGTTGGTCCCATGAAACTTTTTTGTCTACTTGGTGTAAGGAATCAGCCTGAGAAGTATTGCACATTCCTCCTGAAACACCCTGTATACAATGTTCCATTTGATTGTATGAAGAATATCACAATAAGTTTATTCTTCTTTATAAATGTGAAATCGGTCAATAGCAGAAGGACATTTTATGAATGGGACCTCACAATATTGAAACAGTTGAGGATATGAAAGCTATTACCCAATTATTTTCTCAGCTGAGGTCCATTAATGATATTTTTGAGTCCATTCAACTTAAATTGATTCTTAAACCACACGATTCCGAAAATTTAGCAATGAATATAAATTAATCGACTGAATTCCTGACATAATTTGATCACTTTCAACCTTAAGTTGTAGTAACACGCTTTACATATATTGGAATGGAGTAATTTTCAGTTCAATTGCTTTTACAGTGATCCAGCTATTTCAACATTATCTGATCATCAATATTAGGCTATTGACTGTTCTAAAAACCTGCGCCAAGCATAATATACAAATATTGCTGGTCCTACCATCTCACATAGTAATTTATCCCTCTCAAATAATGCTTATTTTGATATTGCATAGTAACATTCTTTCTTAAGCAGAATTGACATTGGATTCTAGTTGACAATATATTGAAGCTTTTTTGTTGGGAACTTTGCAGGTGATCGACTTCGGTTCAAGCTGTTTTGAAACACAGAAAGTATACACTTATATACAATCGAGATTCTACCGTGCACCAGAGGTGATTTTGGGATGTCGTTATGGTATGCCCATTGACATGTGGAGTCTTGGCTGCATTCTTGCTGAACTATATACAGGATACCCTCTTTTACCAGGTTTGTTCTTTTATTTTATACATTCACATGTGAAGCATTCACCAAAGTTATGAATTATTTTGGGCCTTATTGCGATGGCACTCGTATTTTGTAGTACACTTTTTCAATTCTCAATACTATAGAGTATTTTCATAGAGCAATCAAAAAGCCTATTGAATTTGAAAACTTGGGGTTGAATTTTAAAAGATAATAATAATTAGTTCCTGTTCATGGACACACAACTTGAGCATATCCACAAGTGAACAAGTCAGGAAGAAGACCTTCAAAAGGCAAGTCAAGCAAAATAAAAACTACAACATACAAATAAGAATAATCAAACCAGACAGCGGTAAGCAGCCGAGTAAACTATAGGAAATAACTAATGTAAAAGCACCAATAGTGGCCATGCTTGAGGAATATTTTATAGTTTATGCAGAATTGGGAGTCTATTTCATCATTTTATCTCATCTTAAACTCAATGATACATGTAGCCCAGATACTTCTTGCTTGACTCGTCACTTAAAATGGCTGATATCTCAATTCAAAAAGTTTTTTGAATTATTATTGAGTTAAAAATTATTAAACTTTTCGTGGAATTCGATTTTGATTCTAAAGTGGCCACTATGATTCAGTAGTGGCCAGGTACTGATTCTATAGTGGCCACATAGAAGTTCTATGCTTATTTAAAATTCAATTTCAGAAGCTGCTTGTTGCAATCATTCAACAAAGCTTATTTTACATTAAGCCAGAAATAATAATAGGTTATATTAAAATGAGTTGAATTGGTAATGCATTGTTGTTTAAGCCACTAGAAAAGTGAGGTTAAACCATAAAATAGACTTTTTAAAGTTTCCTCTGTAAGTTGAAACAGTCTTAAGAACATAAATTCATTTGAATAAACTTTTACAACAATTTCTACAACAATATCTATTGGGTTTTATTGATATTCTATCGATTTATTGATATTCCGATCACAGTATTCATTGGGCCACTACTAGATTATTCACGGTTTCTTGCTCTTGTAGTGGCCAGTCTGCTTTTACGCCAAAATATTAGCTGTTGTATTAAACTAGAATCCTTCTGATCAACATCTAGACATTCTAGGGAATGATTATAACACCAGAAATAGCGAAATTTACAGACTTTCCAGTCATAATACAGCAATTTGTGTACATGCCATTTCACAGAAACGTCTAAAAGAAAACTGAACTTCTCACTGAAACTACGTATTAGAATGGAATGGCGACAATAAATTCCTCTTAAAAACCTTAACTTCTGATGATATTCTGTGAGCTCCTACTTGAACTATATTTAGCTGCTGAATAGTATGAGCCAAGACTCTAGCAGGTTTAGAACCCATTTTGAAGGCATAAAATCCGTATTTTAAAGAAAAAACAATTCAAGTGGCCACTACTACTGGTGCTTTTCCCTTACTCACAGTTTGTTTGTCACAATAAAAAAAACTCCCTTAGTGAGTAGAATGGATTCTCTTCCAGAAATGCCCTTAGACTCCGTCTAAACACAGGCTCTGACAGACTTCTGACGGAAATTGGAAGCCTATTTAGGAGTGTATAAGAGACTGTTTTGTGTTCTCCCCAATCTGCAGAGCGGGAGGTCCAGCCTCAACCGATTTCTCTTGTAAATGTGAACCATTGGCGGCTCATACCCACGAAACAGGTGAAGTGCTGTACAGTAAAAGATACGGGTACTTCACCTGTTTCGTGCCCGTATCTTTTACTGTATAGCACTTCACCTGTTTGGTGGGCACGAGCAGCTAGTGTTGTGAACATCTCATCTGATAGGCATGACAGGCTCTTAAGGCCTATCTGAAAATGTAAAGGTTGAAAACAGTGAGGATCTTATTGCTAACAAAAAGAGGTCTACAATGCGCCAAATAATCAGCTTCAGACAAAGCTCTAATGTTTTTTTCTGCACTAGCAGGATCTCCCTCACATCAGATGCAGCTCCCCACAAGGTTATACCATTGTAGCCAACACACTTTCAAAAAATGCAAAATAGCACATCCGGAGTTGGGTCTCTGGTATGTACCTTCTCAGGCTTCTGAGCAGGAACAGCACCCTGTTCAGTCTGCCACAGACCAGCTGAATGTGCTCTCCCCAGGACAGCTTTCGATCCAGGGTGAAGCTAAGAAGCTTCACTGGGGGAAAATCATACATCTCACCATTCCTGAGGCCAAACACAATTCTCTGGGTCTTTTCACTATTGAGAAGGAAATGGTTAGCCCTAAACTAGTCTGCAACAGCCCTCTCAGAAGCGCACATCATTCCACCCAGGTCAGCCATGTTACTGCACATGTCCAGCATTGAGGTGTCCTGTCTCTGTAAAGGGCATCATCGTTAATCATGATTAAGAACAGTACAGTTCCCAATACAGAGCCCTGGGGGACCCCACAGCTCACAGATCTTCCCTGAGACCTCACACCATTAGCCAAGACTATAGAGCCTGTATAATCATAGTGTGGCCATTGGTGTAAAACGCTTCATAACAGTATGCTGTGATTGAAAAACTCAGATTATGGCCAAAATATGCTAAAATCTTTACTTTTAAAGGAATATAAGTGAAATATTTTATCTTTAACTAGTTCTTCAAAGAAATAATGAAATCGTACAAAACTCTTTCTTCATATTCTTCTTTTTTCTTTCTGCTCTAGAACTCGTGTTATTTTTAGCTTTGTTAATCTATCTCTTATCTCATCTTAGATCTTACCCACTTTTTCTTTTACATTTTTTGTATTTATAGTTGATATAATATGCTGATGTAATCATGAAAGTTGTATGTGTATGCAATTTAATATCTTTATTGAATTTTGGCTGATGTACAACAATTTTATCATATCCTTTGTTGTTTGCGAATTATGTAAAATTATTTCAAGATGTATTTTGTCTGTTATTTTTGTGCAATGGTTCTTCTCAGACAAATCTATCAATCTTTCTTATTATTTTTATCTCTGTGATTGGGTGACACGTTGGAGCATGTGATAACCCGCCGGACTGATACTCAAGTTGATCCTGGTTCGAGTCTCAAACGGGGAACAATTGTTCGACCACAGCACAATCACAATAAAAAGGCCACCCCGTGTTTCGGAGGAAACAATAAGCCGTCGATCCCGACTACTTAAAAAGTAGTCATCATCCCTCATTATCCACGCACAAGCATATGATCTGATGTGGGCTTCACCCTCAGTAAAACAAACTCTGGAAGCCATTTGATAAGATTATCAAATTCAATTGAGCATTGTTCCTTTTCGATTGAAACGACCTGAGAGGTGATCATAGTCATGTTTTAAAAGTTCAAATGTGAGATATAGGTTTGGATATTTTTGCATTGGATTCAGTGACAATATAGCTTAAATACAAATCGATTATTGATTGTTGCCTCACTTGAGCGCTAGCGTATGTCTTCATCTCATAGTATTTTATTCTTTTGAATAAGAAAATGAATGAATAAATATATAAACGATGGTTGTGTGTTTCAGGCGAAGACGAATCGGACCAACTATCATGCATAATTGAGCTGCTTGGCATGCCACCACAGAAAATGCTGGAGTCGTCGAAGAGAGCTAAAAACTACATCACTTCGAAAGGCTATCCGCGCTACTGCTCAGCAACAGTGAAGCCAGATGGCTCAACGATGCTGAATGGAGGCTTCTCCAGGCGAGGCAAACACAGAGGATTGCCCGGATCAAGGGAACTATACAGTGCACTCGGCTCATGCGATGATCTGTTGTTCGTCGACTTTGTAAGAAGGTGTCTGGAGTGGGATCCCGATAAGAGGATGACGCCGAGCACAGCACTGAGGCACAACTGGCTGCGACGGCGACTGCCTCGGCCACCAGCCAATTCGGATCCGGCACTGCGCATGACCACGCGCAGCCAGTCGCACACGGCCGCCACAGCAGCCGCCACCACACGCCACTCCAAACTGCCCCCCGCTCCCATTGCTCCTCCCCCCCTCGCCTCCTCCTCCTCAGACCTGCCTCTCACGTAACCCCACCCCACCCTGCCCATTCACCCAACTCATTCAGTCTTGAATCATCATCAACACGACAATTATTGCTTTTCAACTAATTAGTACTTCCCAATTGATTTACTTCTTCCAACGAAAAGTATAAATTCTAGTAACTAATAATGATTCAGCAACAAGAGGAAGAGAGTATATTTATCACCTTTTCGATTGAAGCACTTGCAATACTTTGAACCAAACAAGCAAACATACTTTTTTCTAAACATGGAAAATCAGAAATAACATTGTAAAATCAGTGGTCATTGTGAAAGAAAACTGAACATTTGCATTTATCAAGCAGCAACAACCAAGTAATATTGGTTACTTTGAATACACTGATTAGAAAGTATGTAACGACAAGTCCAGGAAGTTGTCAGTAAATAATATTGTAGACGATCACAAGTTTCAGCTTAAGTCTAAATAGATTGGTTCTAGATTCATTCCCCTTATTCATGTTGATTACATCATGTATTGGATGAAAATTAAAAAATAGATTAATTACAAAATTCGCTTGATTTAATCAAGTATTGACTATCTAAACTTATAAAATGACTCAGATATGGAATTTATTATGCTATCGGTTATATAAATGTGTGCTGTATCTACATTAAATGAGGGAGTTCAGACATATAAATGTCTATTATTGGAAAGGGTTACTCGAAGAATGGGATGCAAGGTATGTTCTTTGAATAACTATTGTGAAATAACTTGTAAAGGAAGTGTGATATGGGGCACTGACCATTTACCACACACATTACCCGATTTTAATCCAGAGAAATTAGTAATAGATGAATCAGAATTGATTAAAATAGTTTGGAAGGATTGCTTCTGTGGGATGGCTCTCAAACTCTCCCTAGCGGTCTTTGGAGTATCTATTTTCTGACAAAAATCTCCCATTTCAATCAGTGTATTAAAAGTAAACAATGATACTTGGTTTTTACTGATGGAAAAAGTGCAGTTCTCTTTTAAAACGCTATTACTTATGATTTTTCTAGTTCCATACGCCTTGAGATGTGAATAGAAATAATTCTGTTATTGTCCTTCTTTGTTGGTTTGCAGTTAGGATCCCCTGCATCATTATAGTTTTTTTTTTTAAATAGGCGACAGTCAAATACTAATGTCAATCTGTTGTTTTCATCTTATCTTTTTGAACACCTTGTGAGATAGGACTACGCAACTATGTTCATTTCGCTATTATTTATTCTCAACTCTTCATTGTTCACTTGTCACTGAGTATCCAATTATTTCCGATAATTCTTGTAATTAGAAATGGGATTGGTCAATTCAACTGTGTGTCAGCAAATTTCAAATCTATCACATGATTATATTGTTATTTTATCCCAATAACTTATTTATTTATGTAATTTTTTATTGACATTTAAAAACCTAATAAGAGATTTGAACGAGGTCGAAAAACCTCATTATTGATGCTCTTGTAGACAAACTACTGTATAATCTATGCAATGTTAGGATGTGTGTAAATTTTCCATATTGGAATTGTATGACGTGAAGGATTCCTTTGATTTTGTAAATAGGTATATGTCCCCTGAAGAAGAGAGCTCTCGATTTGAGCTATATTTTATACATTATTTTATATGTTTTATGCAAAAAATAAAGGCAACTTTTTCATCCGAAAATATAATTGCTGTAACAAATTTTCATTTTAATTGCATTCAATGTAGTTTTTCGTATCCCGTAGTACAATGTTAATTCGCTTTCATCATGAATTAACTCATGTTATCTAAATACATTATTAACAAACTCTTTATTCATTCAGTTGTTTGAACGAATTTCAAGAAAAATTAACGTTATTAAAATTGAATGAAAAGAAGCTCCCTTATTGGTTTTGTGTAGATAAGCTTTTAATAATTAATATAGAATTGAATAAATACATACTGTACTTCATTGTTGACGATTCCACTTATTTAGTTCCAAGTGGAATGGAAGACATTACCAGATTTGAGATTGATATTACTAATTTGATATTAAATGGAAGAAATTTATATTACTAATTTGGTATTAAGTGAAATGTCAGAGATTACTAGATATTACTTGTGTCAATTGATCTTACGAAGTCTATTGCTTGAGATTATTAGTGCAATTCAATGAATACTATAAATAATGGTAGTTTTATTTTGGCGGATAAAACCATTTTGGCGAGAAGAGTGAATTGTAAAAAAGTGAGGAGTAAAATGAAGTTCATTGGTAATTGGTGAGGCCAGCTATGCTGTATGAAACTGAATTATGGTACAACTCAGAAAGACAGACAGAAAGGTGGAAGTGACGTAGATGGCAATGTGGAGATGAATGTGTTGCTAAGCAATTATTTGATTAGATGCACTGTAAAGGTTGGTCCATGGTCCACTGGGTAATAAGAAGGAGGATTATGTCGAACGGAGAGAGCGGCATTTGGTTTTGGATGGAGTGAGAGACCAAAGATGAGATTGAGTAGTACTACAAATGGGTAAAGAGCCTATGTAAGGGTGCATTCATAGTGGGTTAGAAGACTAAATTGAAGATCTCACTAATAATGATATTCATGAATCAGCTGTAGTAATCAAATACAACGAAATTATTGGAAGTGAGCATATGGTTCAATGAAATTCATCTTAATCCAACAATGAATGCACTCTAAGGGTGCTCCGTTTGAAAGTGATTATCAAGATGAATTCCAGCAGCTTCTATTCTAAGAGGAGGTTTCTGCCGCATTGCCCATATGGGTGGGTTGGATGGGTTTTCTATAGACCGTACAACATACATACATACATAGTAATGGCATAATATGATAAAGCATGGATGACGTGGATGGTTGAAGCCTGGCTAATAACGAATTCCTGTTTGGTACCATCCACCCACCAAGTTATTATAGCGCCATATTGTTTTTTAGGTTTAATAGGGCCGAACGGCCCTATTTTTAGGTTTAATAGTCCTTCCACCAGCAGTGCAGCCGCAGCTTAAAATCTATTCACTTCTACAATCGTAGGCAAACAGAACACTATTCGAGGTATGCTAGTCGTCATAAAATGAGGCTTATAACTTATGGATTTTTGTAGCATTTGGACTTTAATAATCTTTGTCAACACAATCAAATGATTACTTAATTGTTTAATATTTTGTGTAGAAAAGAATAACTAAAACATTATTTATTTCATGTTTTTTTGTAAATAGGATTGTTATATAGAATGAAAATTATTACTTGATTGATATCAGTTGAAATGACTGAATCACTTGTTTGAGATGATATGAGATTTAAACTGTTTGTAAATAAAATTCTATTATCAAGTGAGGATGATGATTTGATGAACAACTGTTCCTTGTGCTCGACTATGTCCCATGTCATAGCAAGCACTTTTCTCATGCACATTTTTGTGTTCATTTTCTTGTTTGAAACTATTTTGTCGATAATCTTATCTGATGATTCAAGGCTTGAAAATTTTGAAATATTAATAGATACCTTAAAGTATAACTAAAACTAAGTTTGTGGTATTTTCCATTTAGTGTGTGATGTTAATTTAAGGTGTGCGTTCAGCGTTGAATGGCTTGATAGTTCTATCCGCGTATGATCTACTAGATTTAATAAGTCAAAGTCTGTTCTAAGGTAATTGATGCAAAAATGTGATGAACATTTGGTTACTTTGTGATCTTATTTTCTACCCTCTGTTTACTTAGCTGAATTTTTTGTCAATTTTAAAAGTAAATCTGTCATTTTTGGCTTTTAGAGAGTAAATAATTTATCAAATGAGGCAATTCATCTTTAGATTCATTATGATCATGTTACTACAAGTATAAAAATGTAATATTATAATTGACTTGATGAAACCGATGTTCAAACGATGTCATTATTTCTATATACTTTAAAAGTTTAAGAAGATTGGCCAAGTAAGATTCATTAGTTTAGATTGACCTCTTAGAATCTGATTTGGTGCATTTTCAATCTTAGTACACCAGGTAATACATATACATTGAGTCCAATACTTATTTTCTCTTAGGGCTATTAAGGGTTCTTTGATTTCAATCATTTAAAGTTTTAACATTGAGTCCATTTTATATTTAATTTATTCATCCGAATTACTTTGATTAATTGAAAGAATGTGCAAACATTTTCCCCTGGAATCATAATATTCCTGTATCGTTAAATTTTACATAATATTGTAAAATTGAGTTAGGTCTAATAGCATGAACAATAGGATTGTAAGTACTTTAGGCTTGGATAATCTATACTGGTATCTTCAAGTCATTAATTGAACATTTTTCAATTTCATGCGTTGTTTATTTCGATTTCATAAATTAGTTCAGCCTCTGTCTACCCTGTCAGATTCGTCGAGCTCAATTCTGGACGAAGAATTTCACAATGGAAAACATAACTGATAAGAATAATGTAATGAGCTCATTAGTAGACTCCCAACAGAAGGTCTGATGCAATAATAATAAACTTTATTTTCGACCGTCAGTCCTATTAAAATTCTTGTCTTAGAAAATATTGTCTTAAAATAATTTTAAATACTATAAATAATTATACAGTTGAACAGTTGATACGCTTAAATTTATGAATATATTGCAAAAATAAAACTACGTATAGTATAAATTTTGGAATATTTTTTAAAGAAACTTTTATGACATTAAAATAGTAACTATTAATTACTTCCATTTGTTGGTCATGGTTCACTTAATAATGAGTAATTTCTGTATTATTGACACCGCCATAAGCTGTCAAGAAATTTAAAATTGTTAATTTCTATTTTTGTTATCATAGAACATAGTTGTTGATAATGTATAGCTAGCTTATACTGTGTGTGTAGTTAATAAGCAATCAATATAGCCTATTGTAATACTAGGTGTCTCCCGTGTAAAATAGTTATTAGTAGTACCATTTAGAGTTATTATTTCATTGATTTGGGAAAGTCATTGAATTTTTGACAGTTTTCAGTTGAAGAGTTTTAACAACCAAGTTCAAGTTTTTATTGATCTCCGGGATCAATAACCTTATTAATAGCTGTAAAAATTTGAGAGGCCATTGATAATAATTAGTTTCTTTAAATCCCAATAGAAAGTGATGCATTTGCTTTTGTTTGGAGGCTTGCTATTGACTATGTTGGAAGCAAAGTAAGTGTCGTATGTATGATTTTCTTTATATTGTCTATTAAGAATTTAATATTGTATTATATAATATTAGTATTACATAATATTGTATTTTTTTCTTGATATTTTGGAATAACAACGATCTCTTAGACTTAAAATTAGTATGTACCATTTTTTCTTATGGCATCATTTCATAAAGGCTTGCACAGTCTCACTTTTAATTAACAATTTCTTCAACTTACTATTTCAATTTATTGATATGTTTCTTTTAAGTTGCATTATTTCGATTGTGAATTTAAGACATCCAGTAGATTGTGTGTATAGTTTTATCTTTATTTTTATTTTTACTTTTTTTAGTTGGAATAAGTTTGAGTCTTATTCTCATTATTACTCACATATTCGTTTTTGTCTCATTTTTTCAGTGTATTAGATACATAGTAGTTAACATTTTAATTATCAAGTTATTGTTTATGTTAAAAAGTCTTTTCTTTAGAAATAAGTTGCAATTTTTAGAAAAAAATGTTGTTTAAGCTAATATAAAGTTGATAATGTTCCATAAGATTTTATCATATTTCCTAGGTTTACAGTAGTACTTAGTCGTTTTATAATGTGAATTTGATTATCAACTGATGAAGCAAGTTGTTGCTCTCTTGTAACACAAATATTATATTGTTAACATATATTTTTCATAACTAGCTTCATTCTAGCTTGTCTTTTATGTTTTATTGATTTTTATTGTATTGTTTTAAAATGATATAATTGCAAATGATGCTTACTTGTCAATGTCCCTTATCAAATGTAAAGAGCCTGTGCAAGCCTTTTGTTATTTTAAAGAAGTCATTTTGAAGACTGCAAAATCTAGATTATGTTTTTGTGCAATAGCTGAAACTGCCACAACATTGTTATATTGCTTTGCGTTACATGTTAGGTATAACTTGACTTGATGGTTTCAAATTGTGTTTGAAACTGTTGATGGTATCCTAGGACTGATAAAGCTCCCTATTCATATCAATGTTCAATCCGTGACTTATACATGATTACTAATATAATTTTTATGAGCTTTACAGACTTGGTTTGAAATAAATTTATTGTATTTGTATTCTATTTTCATTGTGAATTACAGTAGCCTACTATAAAACCTTGACGAAATCTCATCTTGATTCTATTTATTTGTTTTTTCAACATTAACTTATTGAAAGTAGGATATGGACACGTCTATCTAAACTTGATAATTTTAAAATCACGAGAGTGTATGGTGTATATTTCATATCTATATAGCATCTATGTAATTAATTGCCATATGCCGATATAGAGGGTGGGAGAGAATTAAATCATCAAATTTAGAGTTAATTATAATTTATCTTTGCTTGTTTCTGATTTTTTTATTGGAATTAATAAATTAGTTTTCGGTTTAGTTGGAACACTTCTCAAAATGTGTTTACTTTATACCTTGAACAGAACTCTCTCACTTGTGTATACATATGCAATGTGTTTGTTATCTCTTCCACCCTCGGTGTAACCTAAGTGTATAAGATGACATGTTCAATGTTTGAGATAACAATTCAATATCCTAGGACTTGTGAAAAAAAGAATATTATTTGTAATTCTGTTATTGAAAGCTATTACATTCATTGGTGTTGATAACATTATATAACTCAATTTCCAAGAATTTACTTCTGTCACTTCAATAGCAATGCTCTAAGCATACGTACTGTAAACTAGTCATTTCTAGTACCTAGTATACATGTACGTGTGTGTGTCTAGGTGTGTGTGTGTGTGTGTTAATTGTTCTTAGGCCTATTTAATATTGATATGATGTTTTATAAGAAACCTCTACTTACAAAATTGATGGACCAACCACATTTCTAAGACGTTGGACCCAGTTTGTACATCTTGTTTTTTAATTAATTTTCAATTCTCAAAAATCGATCGTATGTGAAGCCTCTTAAAAATTATTTTTAAAATCATTTGTTTTAAAAGTTTTTTGATTGCATTCTTTGTGTCCTAATTCTTGTTTATTTTCCATGTTCAATCCATATTAATGAATAAATTATTATTCCTGTTCAGTTTTATGTATCGACTGAAACAAATATAAGTTTTGTTCTCATCGGAATTGATGGTTTATTGATTTTAATGAATTCCCTTACCTACTTTAATACTCTTAAAATCTTTTTTTTAGTTGTTTTGCAACTTGTTTTAAAAGAACATGGATATGAACTTTGCCTCAAACTAGGTTCCACAATGAAGAAATGAATCTATAAAAAGTAATGAATTTTTCTTGCTAATCATCAGTGTTTTGTAAACTTGTCGCTTAAAATAAATATTTGAAAAAATGAAAAGAATAAACTTAATATTTTTTACAACTGAATGGTTATTCTAATTATTATAGTAACAAAATATTCTGCTCAGGTTCTAGATTTCAATAGTTGAAGTGAGTGTAACATAAATAATTATTCTATAATTTTCATGAGTTAAAAACGTGATGATTATTCAACGAAAATTTATGTAACTTATTACATAAACGCAAAACATTATAGCAAAAATAACCAAACGAAATGCTATCAGCAATCTTCTCAAAATATGATATGGCTCGGATTTATCTAAAAAATTTGAAAAGGAAAAGTTTAGACATAAAGAACAATTTTTTCGGATAGGATATTTATGATACATACATTATGATATCCATTAACACTTGGCCTTGGAAAATTAAACATAATTATCTCCAATAGGTACCTACTACCCAGAAAATATAGCAGGATTGAGAGTGATTATAAAGTGTATGATGGTTGATGTAAGTTGACTTTATTATAATAGACTATATTTTGATGAATGGTAAATGATGATGTATAATGGATTAAACTTAAACGTAACGTACACCTCACAGTCCCCATGACGCGGGGACTGTGGGTTGTCTCCTGTGGGCCCATATTAGTCCTGGATATATATAATATATAAGTTCCCTAGAAAAATAAAATTATCTTGGCTTCTATGGGACCCGGGTTAGAACCCCAAATGATTTATTGAATATTTTCAGAATAAATAAAATTGAATAAGGATCGATTTGTTAAAAATTGAAACTATTATTATTGTTGTTATAAATTGTAATTTGTACGCTGAAGATGTGGATCAATGCCCCGAAACGGGCCCTACAAGCAACTAAACCGTGAGCACTGTTGTTAAAGTGAAAGTAAATAACAGAATGTCGCATGCACCCGATAGATTATGACTGCCCAGGAATGCGGTACACAATGTCGGGAACAGAAAAAAGTAAATTGTCACTGAATAAATTTAAAAAATGGTACAATTTGTCGTTGGTAAACTTTTATAGCATCACCACTTTTTGTATGCGAGTGTCGTGAGTCGTTACTGTGTATTTCTAGACTGTGCTACTGCTCTCCCCATTTTTTCTTTATTAATTTTTAAGATATTTGTCTGGGGTTTACTTTTTATAAAATTATGATGAGGCTAGTTTTATTTCTGATAAGAAGATAAATTTATCCGAATCTAGGGATTTTTGCAGTGATGGTAGTGGTAGCACTGATGAACTGTTTATCTTTCTGTCATTATTCGGTTCGTGCTCGACGCTCGAGTGTGAAGAACGCGCTTGCGTGGTAGATCGAACATTACTGAAAGATGTGTCGTCGGTAGACAATTTCGTGTCGAGATGGATCACTGTTTATTTTTTATGTCTTGTATTTGTTACCTCATAGATGTTATTCTCACTTTCTGAAGTGTCTTGAATTCGTAATTTCGTTAATTTATATATTTTATGAGCTTGATAAAGTTTCCTGTTAATCTCGGCAGTAAAAAAATGGCGGTCATCAAGAAAACCCATGGTGATCAAGACACGTAAGAGTGTTTACAGTTTATTCTATGATAATGATGTTCTCAACTCCTTCAAACGCTGAATCACAAAATTATGATTTTGAAAAGGAAGAAAATGCTGCTAAATGGAAAGGAGTGTTTGTTAACTCCTTGCGCAAGGTAAGCTCTTTCATGTGTGTTTTTAACGTTCTGAGTTTATTAGCGGGGATTCCTATCTCTTGAAACTAGGTTAGGCCTATATTAGATTATATTACTTTTATAGTTTTAGTCATTTTTGTGTGAGGGCCGTGTGGTGATTTCAGCAACTATGTAATGTTTTTACGACGAACTGACCTTCATTATGGGTGTGTATAAAACTGATGGATGCATTAAATTAAAGGGTCGGGAAAGCTGGTTGGTAGGCTACTAATTGTCGATCTTATCAACGTTTCTAAGAAAAAATTTATAACTATGCATGCCTCCCAGGCTATTATTTCCATTGATTGATTCTAATTATGATAAAGAATGAATGTTTGTGTCATAAAATGATAAAATTCACAATAGCCTAAACGTAACTTACCTATAAGCCAGTCAATTGTTTTTCCTAATCGAAAATTTGAACTCCTCCTATGTATTAGGCACTCATATAAGTTACCAAGGGAACGTCTCATTAATGCTAAATGAGATTGGATACTTTTAAAGAAATAATTGAACTGTTTCAATTCATATAATGGAGAAATAGTGGTATTGAGCGACAAGTTATTGGCTTCTTGCAAAGAGTAGATTAGTATAGTTGACACCAAGAGATAAGGTGGTTTCGTCTGTGTATTGTATATGATGTAACCCACTTACAGCTGATGTAAATCATCTAACTTATTTTCTCTTGATTTAAATCATCTAGGTATAGCTTTATCTTGACAACAATCAAACTTAATCTCAATCTTAATTGACACAATCAGCTGTTTGAGCGCACAAAAAACAGACGAATCTGCCTAAATTTTTGGCATCAGCTATAACTTCCGTATTCTCTCAAATTTAATTGAAATCAATAGAATATAAGCTCACTTAAGTTACGTTATGGTTCCTATATTATTAGGATATTAATTACAATAATGTCTCTCATTCCTAACGTAATATGAGTATTATCATTGATTATATCTCCAATTCTCCATTGGCATGATGACATGTCATGATAATAGTAGACTTCAATAGTGTTGGTGATTTAGAATGATGCTTTTTCTAAAGCTCTAGGGTTTATATTAGGCCTATTTTACACTTGCCTCTGTAGTGATTATGATTTTTCTTTGTGAAATTCAACTCTTTATTATAATATTGCACGGTTGAATAGATGTAATTCTCTGTATGCAATGGGTCTTAGTAAAACATATTGTAGTTTTGAATCAGTATAGAGTCCATTAGCAAACGCTTATAGAAACGCCTGTAGAATGTGCTCGGATTTCGAAAATGTTCCAAGACTCCCAATATTCGCGTTTTCCTTAGATTTCTTGAGAATTACTGTAATGGAAAATTTGGTGCTCAATAAAGATTTTTCCACAATAACTGCTTAGGTGAGCTGGCAATCATTGAATTGAGGTTGGCTTCCTTAAATTCATTAATAGAAAGAATGTGTCAGATTTTTGGATATCAAGCATTACTTTATGTGTATGATGAAAGTTATTAGGGTAAAGTATAATTTCTTGTAGTATTTTATTGTTTCTCCTTGCCATTGGCTAAAGTGAATGAATAAGATACTGTAACTTAGCCTACATACATATTGAAAACTTTCATAACTTGCAATGATCAGTAGGCCTGCACCCCATCCTCAGGCCCAATTCACACTTGGGTGAGATATGATCCCGCCATGTCCTTTAAAAATTGATACCTACTCTTTTTTTTCCTGCGGATGATCCCCACATAAGTATTCAATTTTACTTGTGCGTGGGTAATGGAGTGTGCGAGGGTGATTTATGAGGTGCATGAACGACCATGCCTCTGGTGGGATTCGAACCCACGACCGGGTAGCGCTAGCGGACTGAAGGTTGTAACGCCCCAGTCCACTCGGCCAACCCGAAATACTTATACTTGAAATTACATACATTTTATTGGTTATAATCGATTTCTCTGCCAATTTTTATTCATTTTAGTACAGTGTCCTTTTGATGCCGACAAAAATTTAAAAACTACAAATTTCTTATTCTATTCAAAAAGAATAATGAGGAGACTTCCGTCATCATTATCTTGCTAAGGAAGAAGTTTCGGTGATCAAGACCATATTGAGCTACTGGGGTTTGTCTTGGACAGTAAACTCAACTGGGCCAACCATATTCAGTAGGTGATGGATAAGACTGGATCCAGAATTTGTTCCTGCTGCTGAAGATAGATAGATAGATGGATGAAATATCTTTATTTTCCAGTTAGTACAATACATAAGTGATGTGGGCGAAGTTGAGGCACAAGAGTCCCCTCTTCCACTTAACCTGAAGCTGAGGTCATTATGACTGAGGCCTACCTACTTATGGTGTACACGTTTCATATGGCCTACTCAAATCTTCATGTTATCTAACATAAGTCACACATATCAACAATTAAGTCATCTTAGTCAGAAGCTTGAATAGGTGGAACACAAATAAAAAGGGTTATTTAAAAAAAAAGTTATATACAAATTTCTAAACTATGTATATAACTTTTTTTTTAAATAACCCTTTTTATTTGTGTTCCACCTATTTAAGCTTCTGACTAAGATGACTTAATTGTTGATATGTGTGACTTATGTTAGATAACATAAAGATTTGTGTCGTGGCGCCATACGCTAAATAAATAAATAATGGCCTACTCATGTGGGTTCATTCAGAAAAGGTTGTGGACATACTGAAGCTGCAAAAACGGGCTGTCCGAATCATAACATCTAGCGAATATCGTGCTCATTACAATCCCCTTGATATTCTAACAGTGATCAGCCACTTCCTACTTCTCTGTCTGATGTATGTCAAGAAGAACGTATTGACTCGGACTGAGGTGCATCAATATAAAATCAGACATCGAGACCTGTTTGAAACTCCCAGAGTACGCCCTCAGAGATCGCAGGTGTGGTTCAGAAGTACAGCACTGCGAACCTTCAATAGGCTGCCTACAGGTGGGAAACAGTTGGATCTAAGAGCTTTTGAGAGAGTTGTATCCAAACACCCGAAGAGCAATGCGTATTACAGTGTTCTATACTATACTATATATATTTTTTTTTTGAGGGTGATGCCCACATGGGCTCTTGGGCCTGTGCGTGGGTAATGGGAAGGATGATGATGAGAGATGAATGGACCTACTGCTTTAGGTGGGTTCCGAACCACCGGGAAGCGATTTTTGAGGCTCATGAATTGAATTCAGAGGAGCCGGTCACCGTTACAACAGTGGTGGTAGAGGCACGTCGCTTATCTAATCTCACCGATTAGACGCTCTCTACCACTGGGACAAACCGCTTCCCAAGGATATATGAGTGTTGATTTGTCCAAAATGTCTTCGGAAATGCTTTGCTTCTGTTTATGTTTTTGACGCCAATGATCCCCTATTACGGGTAAAGGATGCAGAAGGTTTTCTTCTGAAGTGCCGGTAGCACAATCGAATCACTCAGTACATGAAGCTGTCTTCTCAAGGAGTATACTAGTATTTGAAATTGGTGGCTTTTGTAGGTGAGGGGATTGTAAGATTTATATTATAACATAAGGAAGAATACCACTGAACAGTTTGTGTCAAAGTTGATTGCTGTATGAAAAAAAAATTGTTGATACAGTGAAACAGTGAAAGATTAATTGAATTATTCACGAAACTCGTACCGTATTTGGAAATTTGTTAGAGTTTCTACTCTTACCTATTTAATATTCTGTCACTCAATAGTCTTTAACTTAAATTCTTTAAATCTCATAATAGTAGTTTATGCAAAGGTTGTGAGAGCCTTTAAAGCACTAGTGGGATGTAATTCAGAGTAAATCGAGTCCTTTAAAGGTTGAATACAACCGTTGCCTACACAATTTTATCTACGACCATAAGTATACAGCGTGCTGAAAGTAAGGATGCAATTCAATTACCACACCTTGAATTCAATATTATGATCTTTGTAGGTATCTTTCATTTCTTTTTTCAATTATTATTATTAATAATTTTATTGTGATTTCATTCACCATTGCTAGTGTTGTCTTTCTGTCTGACAATTTATGCGACTCCTCCCTACATACAGACAAATCATCCATGCAAGGAGAATATTTATATTATCTGTAACACTTTGATTTTAAGTGATGTCCTTTTTTGAATAAACTAATTTGAATTTCAATTTTCAATATCACTGGGTCTAGCCTAATGTTTCATGTTCAATCAATCAAATCTCTTATCGAATACATACATCAAAATGTACATGAATGAGTCTTCATAGTAATTTAGTAATTATTATTATTTTTAACAAAATAATAAAATATAAATATCAACAGTGAGGCAAAATCACCAGTATTGGTCATGTTTGAGCAATTTTTATTGGTTATGCAGAATTGTGGGTCCGTTCTATCTTTTATCTAATTTAAAACTCATAGTCTAGATCCTTTTTAAATGACTTGTTTCGCAAAATGACTAATAAGTTTATCAACTAAAATATCAATTTGAAGATTCATTTTTAAATTTTTCGTTGAACTCAATTTTGATTCTGAAGTGGCCAATATGATTCAGTAGTGGCCAGGTAATGATTCTATTTTCCATAGTGGCCACATAATGTTCTATGCTCATCGACAATTAAATTTCTCAAGATGCTTGATGCAATTATTCAAGTAAGCTAATTTTACATTCCAGAACATGATTTTAACGGAACAGAAATAATAATAGGCTATATTAAAATGAGTTGAATTGGTAATATAGTAGTGTTGGCTTCAAGCCACTAGAAAAGTTGAACCAGAAACTAGACATTGTAAATTTATTTTTATAGATATAATATCTATTGGGTGGCCAGTGGCCACTACTGGATTATACATGGTTTCTTGCTCTAGTAGTGTCCAGTCGGCTTTTACGTCAAAATATCAGCTGTATTTGACTAGAAACCTTCTGAAAATCATCTAGACATTCTAAAAAATCATTATAAGACCAGAAATAGCGAAATTTACAAACTTTCTAGTCATTATACTCTATACACCAATTTGTATACATACGTATACATACCCTCTTACTGAAAAATCTGGGAGAAAACTAAGTCTGAAACTCCTACTTACTTGTTACTTCTGTTGTCTTAGGCGCAAGTCTACCGACCAGGGGAATCGTCATTGTCCCTTGAACGGAGTTCTCCACAGCACTGGCTGTTACCTAAGGTGTATCTAATGTGTCCATTAAGTACCTCTTCGAGCATCTTGCTAGCTCGTCATTGTTTTCTATTAGTTTGAGATTGAGACTATCTGGTAGCAAGTTATACAGGTATGCCCCTGCATAAGACGGAGAATCGCTGAACTTTTTCATATATGTTGTGGGATCTACTTCAATTATCAGACGTTTAATAGCATAAGCTAAGTCTCCAGCAGCTTTAGAACCCATTCGAAGGCATCAAATCTGTCATTTGAAGGAAAAATCGTTCAAGTGGCTACTAAGTTACTGGTATGTATGTCTGGTTCAACAGCCCATGAAGGGCCTAGGCCTACCAGCTGGTTGCCAGTTTCAAATTCACTCTACTATACAGCCCGTCCAAGCCAAGAAGACACCCGGCACGACGGGAAAACGGCCCCAGCCCGGCCAATACCGGCCCAAAAGCCATAAATTCTCAATCAGAACTCACAGTCCCCGAACCAACACTGGCCGAGCCGAAAACGCCCCCTCCACCCCGCCAGAATTCCCCCCCCCCGGCCGGACAGACCACACAGCAAGCAATTAATCATCAACCAGGATAGAGGTAACGTGTGGTTAGCACGTTGATCCTCTCAACCATAAGCCAGTTTCCGCAACCAATTGGCGGCGCAGAACACCTCTGAATAACATGCAGTTAATCAGTTAAGGTGCCTCCATACATGCGTTATTTGGGAATACCGAAAATTTGGTATTTGGCGAACAGTTTGCTTGCTATTTTCCAACTAACGAGCACACATCTCTACACATGCGTGGTTTTTCCGAGCACCTATTCGTACTGGGAATAGCAAATAGTCAACCGAATAGGTGACATTTTCAAGGTCAATAATGTCAAAATACTGTCGACAATTTCAACTTTCAAAAATCTAACACTTCGGTACTAATCTCAACTTTAATCTTGGCAATGATTGAATATTAATGTTAGTAGGAATTTTTAAAATATTCAAAGAACCAAGATTATAATTCAGTAACCTAAACTGGACTGGATATTCACTAGTTTTCAATATAATATTTGAATAGAATTTAATTCAATTTCATAGTATCAAAATTGATTATATCACTTAAAAATCATCCACAGACTGTAATTTAATATTTATCTCGTCTAAAAAAATTATGTATTAAATTAACATGAGTAAGAAACTTTTTCCTCAATTAACTTAACCTCAATCTACATGCAGCAACAAACAACAAAATTAGCCAAACATGAACGCGAATGTGTGGATGGGCAAAAAGCTTGCTATTTGCCGAACATTCGTCCACTTTGATGTGTTCAAAAGACCGACAATGGACGGAACACACAAAAATTCGTGTTCGCTATTTCCCAAATAGCGAACACTCCACTCCACACTAGTCGTGATTCGGCGACTAGATGTTCGGTATTTGCCTAACAGCGCATGAATGGAGCTGGCTTTAGAGTGTAATGCAACAATTACTATTCCTCCAGAGACGGGAAACGACTACTGGTGCTTTCCCGATTGTATAAATTCGATATCATGGGTGAACAATATAAAATTCTTTAAAACTGTACAATTCCAACTCAATCAAGTAATTTTTCAGTCCATCCTTAAACTATGTAAAACTCTTTGAGTAGTTGTGAAGTTGATATTGTGGTAGTTATCCATAATAAATGAAAAGACAAGATGTTGTCAAACCACTGATTTATTAGAAAATCGAGATACCGGTTTCGATTATTACACCATTATCAATCTCTGGAAAACTACCAAAGATTTATCAGAGGAGTTTACCAGAGATTGATAATGGTGTAACCCGAAACCGGTATCTCGATTTTCTAATAAATCAGTGGTTTGACAACATCTTGTCTTTTCATTTATTAACTATGTAAAACCTAATTCGTTCCTAATACTAGCAGGCAGGCACTAAATGTATTTGATTTTCATATAGGTTGAGCTTTGTTTGTATTTCACTTATTTTTAGTGTTCTCCGTGATAATGAAGTTATTTCTGCCCCTAGTATGGTCGTCATTCACATCAGATTTCCTTGGGAATTTGTCTTCATTGTTTTTCTTACTCGTATCAATCTTGAGTTAGATAGAATCAAAGTTGAGATAGAATAGCCTATTAGTCTCTTACTAGGTGCTATATCAATGAATAAAAATATGTTTTTATATGTGATATTGTTCTGTATAAAGGGTGTTTCAGGAGGAATACTTCTTCCTCAAACCGCAAGTAGAGAAAAAAGTTCCATAGGACATACTCCCTAAAACCTTTTGTTACCGAGATATCTGAGTGGGTGGCGTAGCTGAGTGGGCTAAGCGCTGGCGTTGCAACTCAAAGGTCCCGGGTTCAAACCCGGAATTTTTCAAACCCGAGGTCAGACCAGGAATTTTTCTTAGGCTACTTTCCCGTGTTTCGCATGGACACGTTAAGCCGTCGGTCCCGGCTGCCTAGAAACATTCGTTAAGTCATGTCAGAGGCCCTGAAATTGATCAGGAGCGACCTGAAAACTCTGACACCTGACCTTAGCCAGCCAGGTTACACGAATATTATTATTATTACCGAGATAACAATGGCGGAAAATTTACATTTTTCAAAAAATATCAATTTTTCAGAGGCCTTATTAGGGGTTTAAAATTCAATTCTTATGTAAAATGCCCTCCTTAGGGAGATTGGCTGTCGTTAGGAAAGATAGTCAGTCGTTTGGTCGTTTCCCGTCTATGGAGGGATAATAATTGTTGCATTACTCTCTGACTAAGGATGTTATTCAGAGGTGTTCTGCGCCGCCACTTGGTTATGGAGACTGGCTTATGATTGAGGGGATCAACGTGCTAACCACACGTTACCTCTATTCTGGTTGATGATTATTCTGGCGGGGTGGGGTGGCTTCAGCTCGGTCGGTGTTGGTTCGGGAACTGTGGGTTCTGTTTAAGAAGTTATGGCTTTTAAGCCGGTATTAACCGGGCTGGAGTCGTTTTCCCGTCTTGCCGGCGTGTCTTCTTTGCATGGACAAACTGTATAGTGGAGTGAAAATGAAACTGGCAACCAGATGGTAGGCCTAGGTCCTTCATGGGCTGATAAGCCGTTGACAAACATACAAACAAACAAAACAATACTTTTGTAAAATTAGCTGGAAAATTGAATGAACCGGTTAGAAGTTTGTTCATTCAAGGGTTATTGAGGTAATTGAAAAAATATGCTAAAAACACAATTTTTCAACAATTAAGTGTTATAACTGAATATGAAATCATGAATTTGTATTTTCAATAGAGGGAAGTTGAAGAGAAGCGAATTCTGATCGAAAAGTTAAATGGCGGTGATTGCGTAAATCTTACTCAAATTTCAAGAATCGCAACATCGCGACTAAACTTGATTTTTTACTTTGTCTTCTTTTGATCGCGATCTGAAATCGCCTGAGAAGTATTTTACATTCCTCCTGAAACACTTTGTATATAAAGGCTATAATTGAAAAATAAATGAAAATCAGACACCCTTTTAAAAAAACTTTAAAATTATTAAAACACAGACATGTTTCGGCACATTAGGCCATTATCAATGTGGAAATATTATGTTATCCACATTGATAATGGCCTAATGTGCCGAAACATGTCTGTGTTTTAATAATTTTAAAGTTAGTTAAAAGGGTGTTTGATTTTCATTTATTTTTCAATTATTTTAAACAGCCCTAAGTTTTAAAGTTCAGTTTTCATATAGAGGCTATACACTGTCATAAGCTTAAAATCCAACTTTAAAAAAATGTCGTGCACCACTGTTATCTATTTAAATTAAATACTAGCCGGCAGGCTCGCTTCGCTCGCCTTCTCCGCCTAGCCAGGGGGCTCCGCCCCCTGGACCCCCGACAGTATCAGCAGTGTCAGTGAGTCAAACAGGCTCGCTTCGCTCGCCTGCATAACCTCTGTCAGTGTAAGGTGAGGCAAACAGACTCGCTTCGCTCGCCTGAAAATTCCGTTCAGAAGGATTCAAAACTTATTGAACACAGCATTTCTAGAACTAATCTGGACCTGTTTACCTAATTAAAACATTTTCTGCTAATTTATTCTCGAAAAATCAAAGAAAAACTCAGAAAATTCCGAAAAATAGTAAAACGCCAATATTGAGCGTAGCCTTCGGAACTATATCGGACATAGTTTGAAACTTGATTCAATATCTTCCAAATTAGTTTATCTATACTCTCGCTGAACCATTGAATTCACAGTAAGGATTAGTCGCATCAAGGCGGAAGATATGCAATCCGCAAGACATCTACAATTTTGAAAAACCTGATTACTGGCGTAATCTTGAACGGAATTCAAAATTATCTTAACACAACATTTCTAGACCTTATCTGAACCTACCTACCAAATATCAACATTGTCAACCAATTGGTTCTCGAAAAAATTGAGAAAACGCCGAAAAACTATAGAAAAACTTAAATATTTGGCGTATCCTTGAAAAGTTCCTGAAATCCGTTCTTAGCGCGCGTCTAAACGTCCAACTGAACATGCCTGCCAAATTTGAACGCATTCGGTTCAGTGGATTTTCAGTTCTGGTGATGAATGAATGAATCAGTCAGTCAGTCAGTCAGTGCCATTTCGCTTTTATAGATATAGATTATACTGATTGGTATATATTGACGGCTTGTCGTTAAATTTTGCAGAAAAATGAGTGGATCGACTTGCTTATTGGATCGATGGAGCCAATTTATGCTTCTCCAATTGAGTGCACTGAGTGTGCTCAATTATTCATATAAGAAGATAATAACATAGATGAATTCATAATAAATCTAGAAAGTCTCAAGCATCGCTTTACCTGCATTATTTTGACCGAGGCATGGCTCAGTCAAACTCATAGCTTGAGTAAGAGTTCTTACTTTGAACCTGAACCTGGAGTAAAGCTTCCAGCAAGTCACTTGTAAGCTTCTTCTTACCCTGGATGGAGACCATGCCTGGTTTGTAGTCTCGTCTGATAACTACACACATTCAACAAACCCAACGACAATTCCTGATGATGTTTCTGCATTCGGTTTGTTTTCCAGATACTATATTAATACCAGATAGAATAGAAAGAACTATTTTTATTCTCTCTGATTTATAATAAGCCTCCCCCTATAAATACTATATTAATACCAGAGAGAATAGAAAGAACTATTTTTATTCTCTCTGATTTATAATAAGTTTATAAATACTATATTAATACCAGAGAGAATAGAAAGAACTATTTTTATTCTCTCTGATTTATAATAAGCCTCCCCCTATAAATACTATATTAATACCAGAGAGAATAGAAAGAACTATTTTTATTCTCTCTGATTTATAATAAGCCTCCCCCTATAAATACTATATTAATACCAGAGAGAATAGAAAGAACTATTTTTATTCTCTCTGATTTATAATAAGCCTTCCCCTATAAACGATTGCTTTACATACAAATACAGAATGACACAAAAAACGGGAACTTTTGAAGTAACACGTACGTGAATAAAGGAAATGTAATCATTAGTTTTATTGCTGAAAATGTAAAGTAGAATAGTTGCCATTTATAGTTCTAACAGAAAAATACCCATATTCATGGACAATGTCTTTGAGATGACGACCATTCAAACTTATACATTCCTGGAAGCAAACAGTGAGATTTGAGCAGCGAGATATCCATGTAAGCATGGAATGTCGAAGCACTGTGTTTAACTTTTCTTTTGGGACCATTCTAAAAGTAAAGCATACGCAACGCTCAAAAATAATAATTATTGAGTTCAAGACAAGGATGAAGGATTCACTAAGAAATCGCTGAGATTCGCATTGCAGTGGTTCAACTTGCCATGCTAAATCTCACTGTTCGCTTCTAGGAATCTATACATACGTTTGAATGGTCGTCATCTCAAGGACATTATCTACAAAAATTGGAATTTTTCTTGTTACAACTATAAATGGCAACTATTCTACTTTACATTTTCAGCAATGAAACTAATGATTACACTTCCTTTATTCATGTACGTGTTACTTCAAAAGTTTCCGTTTTTTTGTGTCACCCGTTACATGCAACAATATCCTGGTATTTTGATTTTTTGAATTTTATCTTTATCTTATTCATGTTCTGTTACAATTACAATATCTGATTTGATTTCATGCAATGTAATAAGTTAATTATTGCAACGAATGAGATGTAATCGTTGATTTTTTGATCGATTATGATAGATTTTGATGTGTAGATTCCGAATCCGAATGATGCCAAGCTGTAAAAGTTGAGCATTTCTTGTAATTCAAGATGGAGGCCAAAATTTCGGTTCCATTTCTAGTCTACCACGATTTCCGTCAAAACGAAGCGTCGGACGAAAAAAATCATTATATATTTATATAATTATATTTTTTTTAGTAAATTAAATTTCCAAGAGAATGGTATCAGATTCATGTCTCTATCCTTAGGAGGAACGGAGTTATGATTTTTCAAAAAAGAGGCTAATTTTCAAGAAAAATGAGAATTTGAGTATTTTTAGTTTTTGTTTGCTTAGATCTTCTGACGTATTCATTCGAATCGATTGATTTTTTAATGGCTTGTCAGGCGATCAATGAGCTGTAAATAAATTTTAGAACAAGTTTTTAAGCTCAAATTGTAGGCAATAATTTTTCATACATGTACAATTATTTCATGAACCTATTCAACATATAAAAACTTGATTTGGAGACCATTGATTACCAGACAAACCATTGAAAAATGAATGTATGGAATATCAGTATATTTTTAAGTCGATGTAACTATCTTAAATGCGTGATGCCAAAAAAGTTATTTAAAGGAGATTGTAGAGGAAGAATTTATCTACATTTTCATGATAATTTCAATTTTTTATCTCAAAGGGTGCAGAAGATATACTCATTTGTAAGCAAAAAATGCCATTTTTTAGTATATGATGAAAAAGTCAATTTTACCTCAGCAATGAATTTCGTCAATTTTGACCGAATTCAACATATGATATATGAATTTAGACCGCCTTGATGAGCTAAGAAGAATAAGCTATGAATTGTTGAGATCCGATGACTTTAACAATAGTTAGAGGTATCTTAGATTGAGATCCTTGAAGGGTCCTTACTATTGAACATAACCTAATTTCAGGTCAGTAAGTGGCTTATCTGCTGGAAGGGGTTTTTAAGATACAAGGATATCTTTTACTGCCCTAGTTCAAAAACTATACAAGATACAGAGGTCTACTTGGTCTCAAATTGTAGAGGACAAAAGTATCCCCAGAGGGATTTTGATTTACACGATTCGAATGAATACGTCAGAAGATCTAAGCAAGCAAAAACTAAAAATACTCAAATTCTCATTTTTCTTGAAAATTAGCCTCTTTTTTGAAAAATCATAACTCCGTTCCTAATAAGGATAGAGACATGAATCTGATACCATTCTCTTGGAAATTTAATTTACTAAAAAAATATGAGAATGATTTTTTTCGTCCGACGCTTCGTTTTGACGGAAATCGTGGTAGACTAGAAATGGAACCGAAATTTTGGCCTCCATCTTGAATTACAAGAAATGCTCAACTTTTACAGCTTGGCATCACTCGGATTCGGAATCTACACATCAAAATCTATCATAATCGATCAAAAAATCAACGACATACCACAAAAAAGGTAACCCCCTTTTTTCGCATTTGGCACCCAGACTAGTTCACGTTCGGTTTGGTTTGTGTTCGATTCGCGTTCAGTTCGCTTCGGGTTCGGTTCGTCATCGGTTTGCATTAGTTTAGCAAGGTGAACCTCACAGTGTTTCGAAATGAAAACGTAATGAATGGTGAAATATCTTCGAAGATGTAATATAGGCCCTAATATCAAGTCTTTCCATTATGAGCTCATTATGCAAAGGTTTTGAAACCCCATTTCAAAATTATAGCCATTTCGATTCCCATTGTGATAGTAGTTTATACAAAGGTTGTATTATGAGAGCCTTTAAAGCACGAGTGAGATGTAAGTTAGAAATATCTAAAATAAGTGTGAATATATCTCATCGAGTGCTTTAAAGGCTCAATACAACCGTGTAGTATACGTAGAATACATTTTTGAGAATCAGTGTTTTTTCTTCATTAGGCCCATTCTACACGGGCGTAGGAAACGCGGCGTTAACGTCGCGTCGAAAACGTGTGCTTGACAGAAACCATTGTGTTAAATGGGCGCGCGTTTATCACGCCCGTGTAGACAAGCCCATTTAACACAATGTGTTCTGTCGAGCACGCGTTGCCGACGCGACGTTAACGCCGCGTTTCCTACGCCCGTGTAGAATGGGCCTTATGTTTGTCGTTTCCGTACACCTAGAACCAGTAGGAAACTGACCTTTTTAACTTCAAAATTGAATTCTTAGCATAATTTATCAATTCAAATGTATTATTATCGATGAATTAATGAAGCTTTCAACCTCAAAATAGGGTATTCTAGCAAATTGTGCAACATTTCTCAAGCATTGTTACATGTGGTCCAATTAAATTTATTTACTGGCTGGTTTACATTTTTTTAGATTAACGAGTAATAGAAGAGTTCATCTTTGAAATTAAGTCGCCTGCAAGAAATGTTATCAATGATAATATTGTTTAAGTTAAGTATAAGTTTGTGAAGTAAATCAATAATTGT
Organism: Sogatella furcifera; assembly: GCA_017141385.1. Taxonomy (NCBI): domain Eukaryota; kingdom Metazoa; phylum Arthropoda; class Insecta; order Hemiptera; family Delphacidae; genus Sogatella; species Sogatella furcifera. Next base: position 38,788,352 of record CM029560.1, read on the forward strand.
GAAGTTTTATGTCTTTTATAGAAAATAACAAACTTGAAAAGCTTTTGGAAGTGAAAATTGTTAACGGTAGCTCCTATGTTGTCTACTTGGAATTTATTGATATTTATTCATGTTGGAAACATTACTCATTATTGATTGGAAACAAATCACGGATGCTATACTATAGGATTATATCGTCTTGAATAATAGGGGTTTTGCATACCATCCCTTATATAGATTAGCCCTACAGCGGCTTTCCTTCATAATTTTATCATTGAGTTACTCAAATTTTCATTTCTCATATATTTTTTATTATGGATAGAGAATGTTTTTGTAGAGATTTTTGTGAAAGAATGAAAATGTATTTTTTCCAAATACTGTAATATGATTTGCACATGATATAACTGACGTCAAAAAGTTTAGCGGATTCTTCTGCTCCTTGTGCGTTGAAAATAATCTGAGTACCAGCCGACAGTTTTTTGAGTCGTTCGTTCAAAAAACTCTTTCTTGACTAGTCTATGTGGATTTGTTTGGGTCGGCGGTTAGAAGTCAGAATTTGTATGAATATTGATCATACAAATTAATCGATTATAATTTCAGTCAATTAGTAGGCCTATCATTATTTATGTATAATCTCCGAGTCATCTGGCTGAAACAAAGTTTCGCCAGTCCGCCATAGTTTTGAACAAAGACCTTTGAAATGTATCGTCCTTACATCATTACATCTTGCATCTTCAGGGTCCTTGGTTTTGATCTACCGACCCAGCCTAAAATAGATTAGATGGTAGAATGATTAGACATTGCAGTACACCAACTGCTGGATAATTATTATAATAATAGATTTGAATCTCCACATATTGCTATATGAATAGACAAAGGACTTCTGCAACTGCAAATATTAAAGTCCTTTGTCTATTTATATAGCAATATTTGTGAAGATTCTAATCAATTATTATAAAATAGATTACGTTGTTCTGGTCTGTTCCTTTCAATATCTTTGAAATAATGGTTTGCTTTATGATAATTATGTTTTAAAAATCAGAGAAAATGAAGTAGCCGATAGGCTAATAACCTAAATCACCAAGTAAATAATACGATGTCGACACAAAAACAATGTTGGTAGGTTGAAAAATAAATAAAAATCAAACACCCTTTTTTGAAAACTTTATAATTTTAAAGTTTTCAAAAAAAGGGTGTTTGATTTTTATTTATTTTTCAATTATTTTAAACAGCCCTAAGTTTTAAAGTTCTTTATTCAATGTTGGTAGGTTACATCAACGTACAAGACGCACAAGAAACCGCCTCAATATTTGGCGTCAGCTATAGGCTACACGCTCGAGATTGTTTACTGATCTGAAGAAAGAGACCCTTGACTGGAATACTGAGTTGGGAAAATGAAAGCGGATTGAAGTGGATAGAAAACAATATCTGTTGAATGATGTTCACAAAACGCCATCACAAATAGCAAATCCTCACTGAGATGCGTGTCAAGAGGCGTGCTGTAGGGATCACTGGTAAACCCCTAAGAAATCAAGGCTCGGTGACCTTACTCAACTACGCTTAGCGTGATGTTTGAAAAGCTTTCGATTCCGTGCGATACCTTCCCGGGCCGGATTCATGGGGGAGGGGGTTGTTGTAGAGTTACGAGGGCGTCACAGGGTTTTGGCTTGAGTAAACCATTTTTATATGAAAAACTACATCTCCAGAAACAAAATATTAAGTTGAATATATGATTAAAAACATGAAAAGCTTTGAATATGTTGTAATGACATGCTTCTGGTATTCAGTCCTTGAATAAATTGATCAGGTGAATACGATTCACCGATGCACCTACGCAAACGGAAAAATAAGCGCATGTTTGACGAAAAAGCAGAAGATGAATTGAAAAAAAAACTTTCTAAGGAAGATAACTTGAAACCCTCGACGATACAAATTATAGATAGGATTCTCTGTGAACTGAGACAAAGGTTTGAAGCCATTCATCAGCCACTTTGGTTTTTTAAGTGAGCTTGGTTTGAACAAATGTCTGAAAAGGATTAGAGAGCCATGCGATTGAACTGGGTGTTACCTACAATGATGATTTTCATCAGAGCGAGCTGCAACTAGAAGTGGAAGGTTTCGACTTTTTTCTTTCTTTCCCGTGTTAAGGTCTGACTAAAATATACTAAAATGAATAAATAAATGAATGTACACATACAAAACTTATACATATATAATATAAATTATATAATTGAGTATAAATTGAAACTATAAATTATATAGTTTCGAATATCATGAAGTGGATTTTCGACCTTACGCACAGGCCTTTGTTGCCTATGTAAGCTCTTACATCCAACTGCACAGAGAAATATTTATTATTGTTTCTCTGTCATGTAACCCATGTCCAGAGGTATTTATTAAACATATAAAACTATTATTACAATATGTGAAGTTATACTACTATACTAATACTACTTTTCTAAACTATCATGAAGCATCCCACTATAGAGTCTATGTGTCGGGAATTATATATTATTATATATGTGTAATAATATAAAAAATGAAGATTGTAGTGACATAAATTGTAAAAATATAAACTGTTATAATACTGTAGAAATAGTAGAATATAAATGTTCAATAACATGAGACCCTTTCGTCACGCGACTCACATCCAAGCGGTAATCATCCCACACACGTGTTAAAATTTCCCTACCGATGTTCATAAATGCGATCACGCATCACAATCTTGAATCTATCCCCAAAGACAGAAATCACAGACCGTGAGATCCGGAGATCTGGGAGGCCATGCAAAGAGCGCTAAGTCTGCATCTGCACATCGCCCAATCCAGCGTCGCGGGAGTTCTTTGTTTAGGTAACTTTGTACTTCAACATGCCAGTGAGGCGAAGCTCCATCTTTTTGGAAGACAAAGTTATAAGAGTCTTCTTTCAGTTGTGGAAACAATCATAATTCCATCATATTGAGATATTAAATACCCGTTACTGTCTCAAGTCTTATCCATGAAGAAGCTTTTTTTAAATTGCGCCAAAAACTTTGAGTTGGGGCAAATCGCATTTATGTTCCACTACAGCAAGAGGTTGTTCTGTACCCTAACATTATGGTTCACCTTACCATTCAAGTGAAATGTCGCCTTATACGACACCCAAAACGCTGTCTGGTAACAACCAATAAACATTTTGCATACTCTAAAACCCAGCTGAAATATTTCTGTTACCATTTCACTTACCCACTTCTCAATTCATTTTTTTTGTAGTACCTAGCATAACTATAATACCGTTCAGGGCCCTCGCGTGGCTGACAACTACCTTACACTCCGTCGACCAATCACAAGCCAGTTTCCGATACAAACTCCTCTATATAATAATCCCATAATACTAACATTTCTACCGAATTGTTTTCGTTTTTCAAACTTTTTTCTGGCAAGAGGTCGGTATTAGATCATGGATGATTTGAGTTCTATTTCATTATATTCATCGTATAAAAAATAGAATTAATGAGTAAGATGAAGATGGGAATGTGAAATCATATTTTCATCTCATTTCATACAGCATAAAACTATTGAAGTCTAGTACTGGCCTAAGTTACACGATAAAAGTGAAACTGAGTCTAAATTCTTCAAATACTAACTTGATAGAATCTTTCCAGCCTGAATATATAAATAAATATTATGTTCGTTCAATAGTAAGTCAGCGTATTTTTTGTGTATGATACACCATCCACCATTTCGTCGCTAGCAGCCATTTTCTAAGACAGAACTCACGAAGCACTGTCCACCAATAAGAGAAGAGCAGACGGGGCATGAAGGCGTGTCCAAGTCAAATCTGAAACATCATCCGTCAACTGCTGCCATCTACTGCTTGAATTTGGAAACTTTCCTAACCGATGTGTTTGGCCATTTTGATTGTAGGCGGAACTTGGAGGCGTGTCTAATGGAAGTCGTAGGAAGTCACCCTATTGCTACTGCCATCTGCTGGCTGAATTAGGAACTATTCCGTATGCTATTCTAGAATATTGGGTAGAGCAGTGAAAATGGCTGAAATCTTAGATTTGCTTCTTATTAAATTTCCGATTTCTTGTTAAAATATCTTTATTTCCAGTGAAATGAAATATTTATGATGATTCCCTTTTTGTTCTGTGAAAAATTCATTATTCCCTTCCTATGTGCTTTCAAGCAAACTAATAAAATAAATTAATCAAAATTTTAATATTTCTATGATAGAGTACGGTACAATGTGACAGTTTTTCTCAATGTAGATAGCCTTTAGTTATTTTGTATTAATTTCTGTAGGCTTTTGCTTATCACGAATCCAATACATGAAAATATGAAACAATGCGTTGGGATACAATAAGCAAGTCCCTATAATCTTTTTTGCCACACCACATGCAACATTGTGATTGCTGATGAGAAAAATGTGAATATGCAAGGCAGCTTGAATCATGTTTGGCTTTGAATATATTATAATATGTTGGATTGCATTCGTCTGGTAATGAGGGGAGGGGGGCGCCTGCCAAAATCTCGCACAGGGCGCCAAAAAACCACGCGAGGGTCCTAATACCTTTCACAGGCTTCACACCGTTTCCTTCTTTTCGTTGTGTATAATTCCATGTTTCACGCTCAGTGGAACTTGTACTACTGACCACTATGAAATAATTATGTTCGATGACTCAATACATTGCGATTTCATAGTGATGGGATTTCATTAGTTGATTAACCAATAATAGAAGGGTCTCTGAAGGGAGGAAGACAACTCCGATCTTTTTTTTGTTATTATGGAAACTTTTGAGACTCATTCATTCATCATTTCTATTCCTAGTTACACATTTATTTATTTCGAGCTTATTCAACTTCTACCGATATCTGAGCTTTCTCTGACAATGAAGGGTGTCTGGAGTCAGGTAAAAATCGGTTGAAACACTACTCGTTTGTAATGCTCACAGGAGCGTGAACATCCATTGGCGGAAACACTACTCATTTATGTGTCCTAGATTTATAGATTTTCGCGTTTTCATACTTTTTTCGTGATCAATCGACAGAAAATGTTAAAATTTGGTAGATAGGTTCAGATTAGTCTGGAAATGTTGTGTTGGAGAATTTTTGAAATCCTTCCAGAATTACGCCAGTAATCAGGGGGCTTCAAGTTTTTTTTTTGCGTTTCTCATACCCTTTGCAGATCTCTAAGAAACGACTGAATGCTCAAATTTCATGCACAGGCTGAGCCGAAATATTAGAAAACTTGATGTGCATTTTCAAATCTTCCAAAAATTCGCCCGATTCATATTTTATTCACAATATTATCATTTCCATTTTCCATACGTTTCTGCAATTTCTCAGTCTTATCTGAGAATCGACTCATCTGATAACGCTAAAATTCCTTACGATGGTTAAACTGAGGTATTAGAAGAGCTGATTTAAAGGGTTTTCAAATCTCCCGAAAATTACACCCGATGTAGAATTTTTTATATTTTTATGCGATCATGCATATTTATAAACAAACCGTACTGAAAACTTTACGATTTATTACAGATGTTGAGCTATTAAGATATTAGAAGGATTTTGAATCAATCCTCAAATAACAGCATAAAAGTTCCCTTCGCTTTATGATTGGTTAGCCTATTTGAATTGTAATGAAAATGAAAATATACTAGTAGTTCTGTGAACGGTAGACCTCACGAACACACCCATGTTCCCTGCATCATAAAAGCACTGTCTGTATTCACGGTACGTTCAGATTGTTTCGATTCCGAAAGTCGGCGCGAGGAAATCCGGTCAGCAATGCAGTGGCCACAGTCACGCTCTGTGTCGGCATCAGTTCGTCACGATTCGTCAAAATTTGAGGGTGCTTATAAAACAGGGCATCAGTCTCTATAATTGTAATAATGTTTTCCTTCATGCGAAACGGTCCGACGTTCGGCTGCAGTCGAACAGCTGAAGCCAATCACAGCTCTTCTTGTTAGCCTGCGGTCGACCGTCTGACCGTTTCGCATAAAGAAAAACTTACCTTAATATTCATCTGAAATATCTCAGCTGACTGCAATGAAAGAATATCATCTGAAGTCGAAATTTTTGAAAATCTTTCTATTATGAATGTCATAATATCACATGTTTAGTAATATCAACATAAATATACTCTCAAATCATTTATGGAGTATACCTATATCAGAGAATAGTTCAATCCTTTTTTTTTTTCGTCCTTAATATGAAAATTGTCAAAAAACCTTACATATACATCGACGCGCGGTTTCAAGAGGAACATCCCTGTCAAATTTCATTAGAATGTATTGCCGCGTTCAGTCGTAAATGCGGAACATACATACATACATACAAACATACATACAAACAAATGCAAAATCGTCGACTTGAATCTTAGACCTCACTTACGTTCGGTCAATTAATAATTAATTCAAATCTCCATTTATTGTTATATAAATAGACAAATGACTTCTGCAACTGCAAATATTATATTAATAATAATAATAATAATATTATTATTAATATAATTATCCAGCAGTTGGTATACTGCAATGTCTAATAATTCTTCCATCTTTAAAATGAAAATACTCTTCATCAGAGCCAATAAACTTAAACTTGTTAAAACTTTATACACAGGTTCAGCTTAGGTATTGGTTTATATCTCCATGTTCTTATTTAAGTACTACATTTCAAAACAACAGCGAGTGAAGCAAGCCGAAAATACCCTGTTGAGTGATATGATGAACAAAGCAAATCCGTTTGAATGAAATTTGCCGTCCAATCGACACCGCTAAGGCCCGATTCAGACAGAAGGGACGTAAATCAGTTGATCGTATGAAATGTATAGAACGAATAGCTCAAAGCACATCAAAGGGTCGTGGAATGGACACATGTCACCTATCCAATTCACACATAAAGGACGGGACGTGAACATGTTGATCAAATATATTTTGAGCAGTATGTCAAATTTTGTACATGATTTTGAAATTTATAAAACAAATTTCTCAATTGACATTTAAGAGACGTCAGACGTCCACGTCCGATTGATGTCCCTAGTGACAAAGGTGAAGTGACGCGTGTCCGATGGGTCATCAGACGGAAAAGTAATCAAAAATTTTCAATTTTTCACTAGATAACTTGACTGTTATTCACAGTTGCCTGGTGACGTTATAAAATCACGAATAACTAGATACAGATATTACTAGAGATTTTTAAAAATAAATTATCGTTTATTTATTGAACCTTATCAACATTTTCATACATTTTCATTTCGTGACTTCTCTGGAAGCCAGGGTGCTAGCGGACCATGGAGCATGCTTATGGATCAGATTGATAAGAATCCAAAGTTTGATATTTGGATCCAAAGTGGTATGATGAGAATGGCTCTCATGAGAGCCGTATCGAACTTTGGCAATACACAATCTGTGCTTTGTTTTTTTTAAAATAATATTTCGATGAGATGCGTAATTTTTCAATTTATGTGTGTCATAGGTTATCGAAGAAGAATCTATATGTGTCATAGTTTATCCATGTGTAAATGTGTAATTATTTTCCATCAAGTTATTATCTGAGTGTCGGTTCAAACTTCTGAACCACTTGAATCACGCTTTATATGTAAAACGCTTTATAATCATCCTGAAAATGAACAGTCAACTCATGATGAGCGAAAATTCAATAAACTACCCGAATATTTTTATCGGAGAGCATGGTTTAAAGCTATTCATAAGTGATAATTTCATAAACCATGTGGATCGGCCCTTTCATAATTCGAATTGTATTCAATAATTTAGGATCAGGGCCCTCCGTGTCTCATAAACATTTACTATCCACTATTACTCATAATTTGTGGATTCTATTGGCGTTTCTGTCTCATAAACGCCTCCCATAATTCGGAAATTTTATAATCTCAGCTGGCTAGTTGCTATGACATGAAAACCAATTTACCTCAAGATAGAATCTTAAAATAGTCCAATGTTGACAAGAAAAAACCAAAACTCAAATTCAAATTTATTGTTTACATCAGCAATAGTACAAGTAATTGAATCCTTTACACCAAAAATCAACACAAGATGGAAAATTCACAGAGAAAAACATATGTTACAAAATTGACTATTCTTAATATACAAAATAAATCAAGTATTCTCATAGAAATTGATCAGGAGCGACCTAAAAACTCTGACACCAGACCTTTTACACCAATCATTCTTTTTATCTATCCATCTATATTGATAGCTGTCATGGCAAGTTACTTAGGACTTTTAATTATATTAGTACAGTATTGCTATCAATATCAATCAAAGTTTTCTCTTCTGGAGAGGATCATACACACAGACGTAATTAAGCGTGAGTGCTTCTATTAGAGACTTTTCGCACGTGTACCGGTTTGTCTCAAAGGTTCGGATAGCTGTTCTACTTATTTGTTTAGCTTATTTTTGCAATGTTGAAGGACACTTTTGTTAATCGAATTGACTAACTATAGCCTCCTAAGAGCTAACTTTATTAGCGTTCTTTATACTCGAAGACAGACAGGTCATGCATTTGAATTGGCAGTAACATCCCACGTGTCCTCTGATCTTTATTGATTCACAATAACTTGAATGTATTACTAGGTCTTATAAGACGCATTACATGCAAAGCAAATTAGTCAATTCAACTGTAGAGGATTAGTATGAAATAACACAGAACTTCTGAAAAGCAAAAAAAGTAGACTTATATCTTTGGAAAAAAAAGTTCGAATGTGGCTTTTCTATCTGATTCCACATTCTGCATTCTATTCGGATGTGTAAAATGACGATTGTGGATTATTTGGAACTTTTCTAATTTCTCTTCACAATACATCACTAATCTTCCGTACCGGTCGGCAAAAAAGAACGAATTTTTCATTTGTAGGGATTCGGAAATTCGATAACACCCTTGTGCAGTACGTTAACAACTGGCCACAAGGGATTGAAATATGAATATACTTATTGGAAAAAAATCCGATTTTTATCAGTGAATGGAAAATTAACGTGCAAAATTCTTGAAGCGTATAAAAGAATGTGTGTTTTAGACCGTGCTACACGTGGGTAGTCTTGCAGCTTCCTGATCCAGGATTAAGTGATTTTGATGAAATAATATTTTTGAAAATCAATAAGTTAGGGTTTGGACAGGGAATGGGGAAAGTAACTTAATTCTCGCTGTTTGTACTCTTTGCTGGTCAATCCATATCACGCTTTGCTCTGCTCTATTTGCACTTGATTCATCATTTCAGTTTCATTTTTCAATCGCCCACTTTTTCCATGTTCACGAAAAAATATATTTACATTGAATTACACGGGCGGAAATGAACCGTACCATGATAGAGGGCATGTGCAATCATACAGTTGCTCAAGGACCGTCTTCTATAGGTGATATTTCATATATGTGTGTATTTGAGAAAGCTTTCACCTGTCGATGTTCCATCTCCCCGTACTCTAAAATTAATTAACTCGACGGCATTTTCCAAGGTATTCCTGCCATAGTCAAGTTAAAATGATGAAAACTACGTTAATAGGTTCACGAGAACTCTGTATTCTTTAGTAGAATACTGCAAAGTAATTTGTGTCATGATATTTCTAATTTATTTAATGTATGGTAAGAATTTATTTACAAACTTGACAAAAGTTGAAACCGGTGACCGATTACTAAATTCTTGGCACATTTACTGTCAAAATGCTCCCACCGTATGCAGGACAATCTGCCGATTATTATTCCATACATGTCCCCAGAGCTTCCAGAACAGCTATGGGGTTGTTGGAGTGAAAATGTTCAATAAATTGCTACAGGAATGGATAGAAGCTCCATTACAATTGTCCAAAATAGGTTGTTCAGTCGATTAAAACCCCATGTAAATTAATTTTCATATATTTTCAATCTTGTTCTAGGAGATAAGTTATTTCAAACCTGATGAGTGAAACTCTATCCTAGTTTTTAATAGTACTTACTATGTTAGGATTTAATTATGCATTTATAGTCAAGTTATGTAACTAGATGAATTGACGTTGTCTACAACTGTTACTTTGTTGAATGACAATAAAATTTTATTTGTTAATTTATTTTCACTGGTTTTCATCGGTCAAATATGGATTGACTCATGTGCCATTTTATGTGAAAAATGAATTCTATAATTGAAATCAGATTGATACTTTTAATTGGAGTCGAATGAAAAGACCAAACGAATATCAGCGAGGTTCACTTGAACTATACAATTTCAAATTTCAATATTGAATAATTAATTTTTTATTATTATCTCTGATTAAATAATAATATATCAAATGTCACCTAATTATCAATCAAGCCAATGATCCATCAATTTTGATGTAATAATTTTGAAATGAATAATAACTTGAATATTGTATCAAATGACAAGAATGCACGTTATTAAATACCTGCCTAAATTGAAAATCATAAAATGAGCTCTGGCAGAACTTGACGAAATTGCTGTAAATCAGTGAGATTGCAGTTACTGCTAAATTAAATGTGTTTCATTTCCGTTTATGCATTTTACTTTAGCCATCTCCCACCCACCTTCTTTGCAGTCAAGTGTTGTTGAGCATATTCTATAAAATGAACAATTATTATTTAATATTGACTTTTCTGGAATACCAAGGTTGTTTTATTAAAGAGGTTGCAGTCACGCGCCTGGAGAAAACAGTGAGTTCTGACGTCATTTACACCACAGCTGTTTAGCAAATCTAGTTTACGTTAAATAATATTTTTTCATTCTTGCCACCGCGCACATCAGCGATGACTGTTACCTCTCCAATCTAATTACCGTACCTTGTAGAATACTATCAGAAGTGAACTGTTTTATATATATATATATTTTTTTCAATCCTTGAATATGTTCATTCAAATTCCCAAATCATTGTTATGCTATTTATTTTTGAACGCCTATCTCAGTAACTATGAACTATGAGCCAGGAACTCTAATGGAAATATTTCAAAGTAATTTATATCCAGATTTATTAATTAAACTGTCTTCTCTCTTATTTCTTTTAATGATGTAATAAAAATACTTTAAGTTACATAAAAATTATGTTTAAAAATCAAATTTCAAACAAAACTAAGTAGGATATCCAGCTGTTCATTTAAAAATCCATATTAGATTTCAACTTCTGCTTCTTGAAAACTTTGATTACTTGTTTTCTAATATTAATAATGCCCCTCTGAATAGAAAGTCCCATTCAGAGAGCCTAGTCCTGTTCACAAGCTTAATGTTCTCAATGCCGTGTCTCAAATCGAAGTTCTTGATTTGAATCATTAACCCCCAACCACCCTAAGTGTCGAGTCAGGCCTGATTCCCAGTGAAAATTCCAAGCGTCATCACTCCTACTGGTACATTTCCAAAAATAGCATTTTCATCTCATAATATTTATACCATTATTAACGACTAATCCCCAGCAAGTTAACAGTTTCTATAAAACTTCATTACTTCACAAACTATTAAATTTCTCTCAAAAATCAAAGTTAATTTCCATAATTTTTCTAAAATCAGTTTGATAACCCTGAAAAATATAATTGATCAATCCTTCATCAGATTTCATAAATTCAAATTCAAATCAATTTATTCAATACTTGATACATTACACAATATTTTATAAACACTAGTACAGATGATGAGTAAGAAATGTAATATCATTATAAAAACAAATTTTAAATGTAAATGAATTACTCCATGCTTGGACGATAAGTTACACTGATGAAAGCATTGATTATACCATTTCTACATAACTGTTGCATTGTATAAAATGATATTTTCAATGAACTGAGTAACAAATTGAAGCGGTCCACGAACTTTGCTATGCGTTCATCTTTGCGCATACTACATACTACTCCTACTCTTTACTGATCTTGGCCGGCTATAACTGAGGGGGCATCGAACGTTTTTCATTCTCTGTCAGACTTTCAAAGTGTTGGTTGTCGATGAGGGACCAGGTTACCTTCGTGAATCTTTCACACTGATTTTAAGTGTCAATCCTGTATGAGGGTCAGTGGCGGCTCGTGCCCACGAAATAGGTGAAGTGATGTACAGTAAAAGATACGGGCACTTCACCTGTTTCGTGGGCACGAACCTCTAAGAGCGTAGGATTCAGCATCAACGTTTTGTTTGTTTATTTCCTCTCCATTCTTTATTTTCACATAGTATAAATTTTAGAATTCAATGAAAGATTATAATTCCATTTGAATTGATTCGATCCAGCAATTAATTTTGGGAATTTATAAAGCTCATACAATTATATCCATTCATTCCTAATAATCTCCTTCATCTTTCATCGTAACTTTCTTTTACCTTTTTCATTATTTCTCATCACCTGTTTCTTCCTTCCCATCAAAACTATCTTGAACATTCTTTTTTTAGATGAGGTTTACTCTACCTGTCTTGCAGCAGATGGTATTGAGCAACAGATACTCTTGTATAACTTGTAATACATTTTAATCAAGTTTTCAACCGTCGGAAATTTGAGAGATTAAGTGTGGAGTATCTACATTGTATCAGAATCGACTGCAAGTGGATGAGAGAATGGCAATAGGTGCAAATTGATACCATCGCTGGTTAACATTGCCAAAGATATCTTTAATTTTATTGTATGAATTTTTCTCATTAATTGATTCTAGCCAACTGTGGAAGTCGGCAAAAACTGAAACTAAAGACGAAATTCACACATTTGAGATGTGGTGGCGTCAAATTGTAATGAATCGTAACTTCTCTCTTGAGTCCAGTCTTGTCCCTTGGCGACATTTTTGTTTGAGTCATGAGACTTGGGGGAAATCAAAATAGATTTGAAAGCAAGAGGATTTACAATTTTATAATCTTGTCGCATCCTTGGTAGAATAATCGAATGAACAAATTGGGTAAGACATTGAAATTCAAGTAGAAGTTTGTAACTATACCCTATTCACGATGACTTAAAACGAAATAAACCTCTTGCGCGTGTATGCGTGTAAGTATGGGGTGGATATCTCAGCCACGACAAAACTTTGCAAGTAAACGACGTAGTGTAGACACGTCATAGCTTTGACAATGTTTTTTGTTGGGACTGTGTCGTATCGTTGCTATGGTTTGTCATCGCAACAGTAGCCGCCCTGTTTGTTTACGGTGTGGGTTTGTTTACTTCGTCTCAGAATGAGGCATAAAATGATAATGGGGATGATATGGTGAAAAATGTGATATTTATGTGTGTTCAGGTGCTGGAGCAGGTGCACCCTTCATTGGTGGCACGCGACGATGCGTTGGAGTGGGTGGAGTCGCTGATCGTGCGTCTGTTGGCGATGCTAGTCAGCCGTCCGGCGCCTCACTCTGTCGACGATGTCAATGAGAGGTGCGCCGCACCTTCCCCACCCCCATCGACGAGTGGGCCCTCTCCGAGGCCAGGGATGCGCTCGACAAGAGGACCAAGAAGAACACCTTTCTTGTTCTGCCCTACGACAAGATACACCAAATGTTGCAAAAGGTCAGTTACCTATTACCTATCCTATTCTAGAAAACAGCACTCATTGTTATGTATTTTTTGAAAATATGTCATATTTATGAATAAACGATTTTGAATTTCCACGACATTTGAAATATGTTAGGTCCGTGATAGGGCTACTAATGTATAGTAAATAATAATAACTTCTCTGGATGTTGGACGACACATCCAGAGGAGTTTATTTATAAATTCAAAACACTACATATTTTCAATATTAACTTTCTACAATACAATTTTATTTTCAAAAATGATACCTTACTACAATATGTGTCGAGGTTATCGAATTGAAACAAAATTTGGTCAGTACAAAATATATTCTAAAACTATATCCAATCTAAACTATTCCCCTAACCATCACCTGCCATTACGTCTAAATTCTATTAAATAGTGTAATTCATCCTTTCTAAGTCATTTACAAGTGAATTTAACTGTCTATTGATTTATTATATATTTGTTACCCTAGTAGCCTAATAACAAATTGATCATTTATACAAGTAATATAGTTATTTTACTATACATTTTACTATATGTAATATAGTTATGTGAATAGAGTAGCTAGAGCCGGGCAGCTCGAGCTGCTACTTGGGAATGCTACCTTCAGGCTAAGAGAAAAACTATTGTAAATAGTAAAATTTGCTTAAAATTGAAATAGTCAAAGTGAAAAGTATGTAGCCTATATTCCAACTGTAAAAATGATTACAGTATATGACTGGGCGCTCGCAGCACTCGTGGTGACAACTGAAACAATGAACTTGAACACCATCTAGCAAGTAAATTGTATTGCGAAAATTGGCAACTGTAGGTACTGAATATCCCGACTGTAAAATGAACTTCAATCTTCTTATTACAAAAACAATCAGTTGACACGTGCGCCCGCCGGAAGGGTAGAACAGCACCAATCATTTTCTACAAAATTTGGAATACATCAAGTCCGTGATAGAAAAATAAGATTGCACCGGGCCTCAACTCGGAAAGGATTATAAAAAGGAAAGGAAAGCTGCTGTTAGGATTTCATCGTCAGATGTTTGTTAGTGTGAGAGATAAAATGAATTCATCTGTTTCAACCAAGCTCTCATTGCATTTCTATCAGATGATCAATTAATCAATTTTATTGAAAATGAATGATTACAGTGTTTGGTCCTGCTAAATCGGATTTACGCACTGACTCGTGCCCACGAAACAGGTGAAGTACTGTACAGTAAAATATACAGGCACTTCACCTGTTTCGTGGGCATGAGCCGCCAGTAAATCCGTGGGTTTTCCAGCTGGTGCCATTTCAATACAAAATTATTCACAACGTTGGAAAAAATGAAGTATAATTAAAATATATTTTAGCTTATTTGTCGTAAATTATAAACAATCATGAGAAATGAAATGAGCAAAATTATAATATTAGGAAAGGAAAAAATTGATAATAATCAAGAAAAATAAAGGTAGCATTGAATAATAGATAGCATCATTAACTAGGGAGTTAATAAGAACATAAAGGCGGTTGAGGAAGGAAGAAAGAAATGTTTCATACTATATGAATTATTATTATTATTATCACTAAGTTATTAGTCGTTGAGGCTGGCGGCAGTAATTTCACAATTAATATAATTTGTAACCAGCAGTTGTTCATCGGAAGCAGGCTTATTATGAATTAGAATTGAAATAATAAAAAATAACAGCTTATTTGTAAGCTGTCATTGTTCATTTGTTCACAATTTGATTCTACTGAACTGAAATCGAGTTGGAATTGTAACAAGTAAAATATGCTATCAATAACACTGACTACTGTATAGCTACGAGTATTAAAAAGAGCCATGCACTGGCTCAATTTCAATTATCAACGTTTGATTGTCGATATTACCCATTCGATTGTACAGAGAAAATTATATTGCTAAAATGTTCCATTGTCCATGTTCAATGACTAGTCTCCTTCAATATTTGAATCGTATTCTCTCACAATATCTAAACAGTTGAAGTTGGAAAGTTAATCAACTCATATATTTTTATTGAGAAAAAAGTAATCTACCATCTCTTCAAATAGTATGCTATAACTTTATCATTCCTGATTGTTGTTTTTTATTTATCTGAGATCCATGATTTTTGTTGAGTTGATCCAACTTAATATTCTTTCACAATTTCAATGCTCTTGACTCTGGAAGTTCCGAAATACGTAAATATAGATCTCCTCAATTTCTAACATAAATTTGAATACTTACAATATCAATTTTCGTAATACCATATTAATGCCTTATTTGAAATAAAATTTTATGATCCGACCGCACTCCTAAAGTGTTACATAAAGGGTAGATGGAAAATTCATGAAACATACAACATCCATAGTGATAGAAATAATGTTCAAAACGTATAGTCATGATTATCTACCATCCATCCACTATGGAACCTTCCAGCAGAGCGGAGCTTGGTGCCCTGACATTATTCTATCATTATTAAGTTTTAAACTTGCTATTAGCCTAATAAAGTTTGAAGCACCTATCAGACAATTCGATATCTTGCCACTTTTTTGCAGGTTATGCTTATTCCTAGGTTAGATTTATTCTCTTGGTTTCTTTTCCTAATGCGCTCTGCTGAACTCATCTCGCTTCTTCTTCTTCCCTTTCTTTTCTTCTTAAAACGTCAAAATTCATCATAGGCTATTGTTTTCCCCATTTTAGGGCTGTATTCATAATTTTTACATTTAAAA
Source organism: Sogatella furcifera (assembly GCA_017141385.1). Taxonomy (NCBI): domain Eukaryota; kingdom Metazoa; phylum Arthropoda; class Insecta; order Hemiptera; family Delphacidae; genus Sogatella; species Sogatella furcifera. The sequence goes on from CM029560.1 coordinate 38,804,482, forward strand.
GAATGAATTACCAAAGTGCAAATCCAAATCTTATTTTGATCGTGACGACGAAAGTGGATTGCCTTACTAGACCTACGGGTTTGCTCTCTGGTAATCTAAATCGAAATGCCTAGCATTGTTGAGCTATCTCGAGAAGGAAGTTCCTGTGTTACGATAACCACAGCATAGTTTTCACGACATTACAAGCCGATTTTTCCTACGCCAAAATAGTGAAAACGTTCCACGATGCATTTTTCTGAAATAACAGTGCTAGAGGATTGTACTTTTTTCATCAAATCATTAACTTTCTAATTTTTAGAGGCTTCACGGAGGTATGAAAATGATCGTTTCCTGTGTAAAATTAGCTGGGAAATTTAATGAAAGCAATGAGTGAAAGAAATTAAAATATAATTTTGTAACGTGAATGGTTATTAAGCTAAAAAGCAAAATATATGCTATGAGTGTCATTTTCTGATTTGAGAGGGATAAAATTGAATATTCAATAATAACCTAGAATGGATAGAAATTGTAGAACATTTAATTCTGAAAAAAGTTAAATAGCCATAATTCTATTAAACGTGTTCTGTTCAGCCTTAGAAATGAAGGGTGACAAAGCACTTATTTTCAAAATTAGCTTTGTTTTGTCTCCTTTTTATAATAATTTTTGATGTTTGGTTAAGATTTAGAAAACCTGGCCATTCATGGTCTTTTACAATTGAATTTTTCACTTTTTCTATTCATACAATAAAGCCTACTAGATTATGGTTGGATATCCAGTAATACTCCACCCCTTTCAAATGTGAAAATAAGTTCACGATTTTCAGCATTTATTTTGCTTATTCATCAATAAATATTAAAGTTGAAAATCCTGGCTGGTTCTATTGAATTTCTCAGCTAATTTTACATAGGAAATTATAATTTTTGTACCTCCGTTGAGATTCTAGAGAATTAAAAAATGATGAGAGATTTGATGAAAAAAGTACAGTTTTCCGTCATCTTGGTAACAAAGCATTTCTGGGGTTATGTCCTTTTTTCTATTTGGTGTTAGGAATCGGCCTCCTGAATTCTAGCCACCTGTTGAATCGCTCGTGTGCATCGAGCCTACGTAGGAAATTCGAACCAATCTCACTTGACATGGGTGATTTAGCTCCAGAGCAGAGCAGAGACTATATACGTATATAGTTCTCTCCACGTGCAAACTCTCGCCGTTTCAAATCACATAACTCATTCAATTCAGCTTGTTATTTTCTCTTCTTTCACCTACTTATCCAATCATTTCTTACCTTCCATTAGTTTTCTCCCAATTGTTCAATGTTTCATGCAGCATTCTATGAGTCTTCCCATTATACAGGTTGTTTCAGGAGGAATGTGCAATACTTCTCAGGCTGTTTCCTTACACCAAGTAGACAAAAAAGTTCCATGGGACAAACCCCCAAAAACGCTTTGTTACTGAGATGACAATGGCGGAAGATTGAGATTTTTCAAAATATATTAATTTTTCTAATGCTTTAGTGAAGTTCTGAAATAATCAATTTCTATGTAAAATTAGCTGAGAAATTCAATGAAACCAGTTCCAAGTTTGTGACTTCAACGGTTATTGAGATAATTGGAAAAATATGCTGGAAAACGCCATTTTTCAACAATAAGGGTTATAAGTGGATAAGGAATCATAAAATTGTATTTTTTATTAATGGAAGTTGAAGAAAGTCGGATTCTAAAGAAAAAGTTGAATGGCGGCGATTGTGCAAATCTTACCCAAATCTTAGAAATAGCGATCAAAAATCGCTACTAAACACAAATTCATCACTTGTGCTATGTTTTGAGACTCTCCTCAACTTCCATTAATAAAAAATACAATTTCATGATTCCTTATCCAGTTATAACCCTTATTGTTGAAAAATGGCGTTTTCCAGCATATTTTTTCCAATTATCTCATTAACCGTTAAAGTTACAAACTTGAAACTAGTTTCATTGAATTCCTCAGCTAATTTTACATAGGAATAGCATATTTTAGAACCTTACTAAAGCCTCTAAAAAATTAGAAAAATGAATATATTTTGAAAAATCTCAATTTTCCGCCATTGTTATCTCAGTAACAAAGCGTTTCTGGGGGGGGGTTGATCCCATGGAACTTAATGTCTACCTGGTGTAAGGAATCAGCCTGAGAAGTATTGCACATTCCTCCTGAAACACTCTGTATATCACTACAGATATCAGAAAGTAGAGGTTTTTAAAATTAAGAAATTAAAAAGTTATAACTCTCTTCAATGTTATTTCACGTCAATTACAGTTCGTATTAGGCATTATGATATGATAGGCGATACTCTAGTAGCTAGATGAACAGTTTTGCCACGCAACAATTCTAATGAATTTAGCCTATATCAAGACTATCAAGAATTTAGACTATCAAGACTAGGTGTTTCCATATAAGAGCTCTTGAATGTGACATTTGATTTCTACATTTTTTAAAAAGATGCGATTGGAATAAAATTGAAAGTACGATTGATTGAAAGTTTGGATGATATCCTTCAACCAACGTTGTAATATTATTATTTTTAAAGCTTACAAATTTTCAATGTTTTGCTCAATTTCTGATTTCAGGAAGTTTTGCAGTACAAAATTGACTCTCACGTCTCTTTGTACATTGTAGCCGTCTTGGAGTACATATCTGCAGACATCTTGAAGGTAATAAATTTTTTCATTTTATATTAATTATTATTAAGTTAGAATCATTCTTATAATAATAATAATATTGTTATTACACAATGGTTAATAATGAATTATAATTATAATCGATTGTTCCTAAAATCATAATTAGCTTATCAATTTTACAATGATATTATGTTTGTATTTTTACTACTTATGGACTTTATTCAAAACAGAATAATTTTCAGGGTTTACGGAGAAGATATTATCAGATACCAAAATTTCTCCAGTTATAAAAGTATAGTATTTTTAGAACTTTTTAAATCAGTATTTGATCAAATTTGACATGTTCTAAAAATGTTTTTTTTAGCTTGTCAGCTATTGAGTTGATTCTACAATCTCCGACCGTCCATTCTAAATAATTTTTCGGTGACTTCACTGACTTGAAAAAACGATCTCTTTTTTCTAGTTTTTAGAAACTTTGAATGAATGATATCATGGATTTTCTAATATATAACTCAAATTTCAGTTATAAGCCGTTATATAATTTTTAGAATACCCTTATAAATTAATGGTATCAAGAAGCAATAAAGAATCCATATGTATTGTTTGCAATATGTACGAAGACGGTTTTTACTAAGCTGTGTACTCAGCTGTTGGACTGTGTCAACAATGTAGTGTTGTCTGCTGTGCTTGCTACGTTGTCGAGTTGTATTGCTATTGCTACTGTAAAATGCACTTGTCTTCGATTACTAGTACAAACTATATCAAAGCTAGTTTTTCTCCTGTTGAAAATTTAGTTTAATTCGCAATGTGGTGCTTACTTCTAGATTTAATGCTCTTTCCTAGTTCTTGTGCTTAATGAAGTGTTTCTATCACCACGAATGTGTTGCTTGTGGAACGTTTTGGAGTTGCTATTTGTTGTAAGCAAGGTATTTCATGCTATTCAAAATTGTAGTATTATTTTCCCGAACTTCATCTTATTGATAGGAATTTTTCATGTTATATTGTGAATTTATTTCAAGCAGTTCGTCTTGGGGAACCGTGTTGAAGAGGTTTCTTTTGAATCACAAGTACCATCACTACTCAAATTACTTTGTTCTATCTGGATTCAAACTGCAATTAAATTGAACCGCTTCAAGAGTTCATTTGACAAACATAATTAAGGATTGTTCCTTTACTTGACTTCATTTCACGACGCTTAAATTGAAATGGCTCTCGTTCAATGAGCGGTTACTCAAAATGAAAAATGGAATATTAGTACTAGATGTTGAAGATGACAGCGAAATATCATGTAAAATCCACAGGCGTTGACATTTGCCAATTGTGTAATTTTGCAACTCTTTCATTATTTGACTTTATTAAATTCAATTTATTTAAAAAATATCGAGTTTAACATGTCGTCTATTGTTCGTTAGTTCTTTTAGTTTTTGGGAATATTTATTTTTTATGAGGGTGAAGTCCACATGAACTTTTAAGTTAGTGCGTGGGTAATGACAGGGATGATTCTTATAGAAGGTTGTTAGCTAGTCGGGACCGGCGGATTATCGGCTCCTGCGAAATTGGGGTGGCCGTATCTGTGATGTGATCAAAATATCAATAGGGATTATAGGGATTTTCATTGAGGTTACTACATTAAGTCTTGAAATTTTCCTATCTTTGAGATGAAATAAATTGAATTGTGTGTGATATATAAATTTACGAGATCTTTTTTCAAGTGAAAGCCCTATAAATGCAATTTTGTATGGGATATGACATCGTTTAAATGGCTGTCTCGAGTTAAGAGTGGTGGGAGGTTTTCAAGATGTCATTTCTCAATTACTTTGACCTACAAATCGGGACGAATCTCGTTGATGGCTTGAATAATGTAAATTTCAGGCCATCGGTGGTTTGTGTCTTATTGACATAGATCTGCCACTTAACATGATCCAACAAAAATCGCTTATGCAGAATATAGATTATGAATTATAGAATATAGATTATGTGGTACTTTGTATCGCCTTGTTTAAACCATGTGTATTGTTAAAACAACAAACGAACAGTTTCTCAGTGATACACCAATAATTGTTTGGAAAAAGTAAACTAAATTGGAGTAGCCTAAAATAATCTTATAGACACGTTTTCATGTGAACAAACGACTTTCTCTAATGGCATGCCTTCATTCTATAAAATCGAGCGAAAAACTCGTAAACTGGGTTCAATGATTCCGATTGATTGTAACTGAGTGGGCTATTGGAAGGGATTGGGAGGGAGGTAGGAAGGAGGCTTGGCCACGCCTCTACCAATCACAAGCATTCGCTCTCCACCAATCACAAGCCATATCTGCTGCAAAACAATCCGTTCTTTGTCAAACATTTTTGTTGCTTTGCTGAGTCTTTCTGCTATCAAAAATGTCTTAGGCTGGTAATGAACAACAACCATCACATTGTTGGTGGTAGCCTAAATTTAAAAATATGTTGTTTATTGATTAGGCCTAATTTATTATAGGTATTCTGAAAAGGTTCCTTATTTCCTCAATTACAATTCAATATATTCTTATTTTACATAGGCAATGATTATTTTTGTACCTGCTTAAAGCCTTTCAAAATTATAGATAAAAAAAGATGCCCATTTTTCTCCATTCTCGTTATCGTTATCTCGGTAACAATGCATTTCTGAAGTATTGCATCTCGGTAACATGCAGTACGTCTTATGGAACCTTCTCTACTGCCTGGTGTACAAATGTTGTACAAGTCTATGTAATTAATAAGTCTTGAAAGTTATTGCTCATTCCTCCTAAAACACCCTGTATTGAGACCATTGTAGTAATTACATTATTGTAGCATTTTTCCAATATTTTATTAGTCCAAATACTGTCTAACAATACGATATTCTGTTTCTATCCATTTGAAGTTGAAAAATTGAGTTTTCAGCATATTTTTTGACCACTTTCCTCAGTAATCATCAAAGTTACAAACCTCTAACTGGTTCCATTGAATTTCTTAGCTGATTCGACATTGATTACTAAAATACCCTTATAAATGTGATAAATTACCCTCCCGAAAAAATCATGCATCTTTAAAACTCTCATAAAAAATCAGCCTACTTCTATTTTGTAGAGCTCAGGTGCGAAGCTGAAGCACAGGTTGCCTAGTAGTTCTCTATAAAAATAAGATGATCCGTATCGAATATTGAAATTTATTATCAGAAGCAATTATTTAAAATTGAATTTAATTGTGTGAGTGGTTGCGTAGTGCAAAATTAAGGTATCAAGTAGCATGCAGTTGATTGCAGGGATAATTTGAATAGTAAACTGATAAGGTCAGGGTTTGGAATGAGATTGTTTGTGTGGCAGGGTAAGGCCCGGCATTAGACCAGGCTCTAGCATTTCATCAACAGGTGGCAAATTTCACCTTGCTTCGAGTTTCTTATGTCTGATCTAACCCTAACCTAACCCTTCTAAACCATCGTCCCACTATCATAATTTTATTGTACCTGCGCAAAGCAGCCCAAGTTATGAACTTGTAAAACATTCTGGCCACTCTTCAACAAGTGTCAGTGGTGGCAGGTCATATTTTATTCATCGGCTTTCCAGTAAGGCTTTGATCATGAAAAAGTTTGTGTCGGACTTGACTGCCAGATTCTTTCCATGTGTGAGTAATCTACACATTTGTGCATGGATAATTCCTGAATCAATTTTTTATTCAGCTTCGTAACAGGAAAGCAATTCGGAAAACTCACTGACTTTTGTTTATCAACTCGAATCAGCTAGCTATTGATTGATCCTGAGCTTCGAAATACTGTAGTTTATAAATCTCTTCAATTCAATCGTAGCCTTTTATTGAAAATTCCTTATTATGAGTTATTTTCCTTAGACTGGGCGCTTCTATTAGTCGTTTTTATTAGCGCTGGCGTCATCTTAAGCTCCACTAGAAATTATTTAATTGGTTAAGAAGAGTAGATACTTTTTTGTTTGTAAATTAGTTAATCATCTAGTTATTTTGTAAATAAGTTGAGTGGACGATCTCGTTATGGGGGTTTCTTGTATTTTTTCTAGATTTGCTAAATTTTTAGAAAAAAATTCTGTTGATAGGAATTTTATGTTGTTCAGTTGTTACTATTATTAAAAGAGATTGAAAATTATGTTATATTAAGACCATAAAATGAGTAAGAGCTCGATGAGCTATGAGCCGCTGTATGAAGATTTGATTTAATTTTCGCGAAATAGTACATACATTTTGTGATGAATTTTCAATTCTTGTTATTGTTTTTAATATGAACCATATTGTACGATTCATTGTAATTTTGGTTGAAGCGTTGAAACCATCAATTATACACAGTAATTATATTAACATAAAAATTATCAGTTTACTCATGACATACGATAGTCTGCAAAGATAGTTCGTCCTATATGTATCTGAAAGTCAACCTTCTAAAAACTTATAATTCAGACCTTTTCCAATAAAGCTTACGTTTATTAGGAAATATGATATTTCCTACGAAGCCTTCAACCTTAAACTTACAATCTTCAAATCAGAAGAAAAAATAGCTTCGCAATCACTGTACTTTATATCATTTATGGATTTGATTTTAAGTTGAATTGATGTCAGTTTATAAGTAAATGCGTCATTTGTAATAATAATGCAGAAATAATGCGACCACCCTGGCCTACCGTTCCGCCATTTTGATCAGAGATATTGATTGCACTTGGAAGTTGAAATTGTGCATTACGATACTGATTTAAGCCAAATAATTGTAACGGTATTACCGGATCACGAATATTATTACATGTTATGTTCACGATTTCAACCAACATTACTCACCTACAAATAATTTCAATATTATGTACTCTGTATTGTGTATGTCTTGACGGATAATATCGTTGGATATTTATGTGAATATGAAAACACTTGAGGGCGTGAAGTATCATAGTAAAGTAATCATAACGGAAGTATTTTTCTCTCCTAGTACTGAACTATATTTGTGATAATACCCTACATTCTCGTCCGATGTGAGATGCGATTGGTTCTAATCCTTACTATTGATATAGTAGGGTAGGGTAGGGGGTGGCTTCGGCTCGGTCAGTGTTGGTTCGGGGGCTGTGGCTGTTTCGAATTGTGGGAAGCATTGTGATCTACAATTTGAGAATTTATGGCTTTTGGGCCGGTATTGGCCGGGCTGGAGTAGTTTTTCCGTCTTGCCGGAGGAACTGGCAACTAGGGATGCAAACGTTTCTCAAAATATCGATATTAATATCGAACAGGAAAATATCGATATTCGATATTATCGGCAAAATCGTCCGATATTATCGATATTATATCGATACTTTCAAAATACGTTAAAAAACCCAGTTTTGACTTTAAACACTCAAAATTATCATTTGTTTATTGTTCTGTTGCTGGTTTAGCTATCACCAAAAACTTGGGCGGTTCCCTTGCTTATGTAACTTATTATGAGCTGATGTAAGATGTAATGTAATAGTGAACCATCTATTGTTTCTTTGATTACAAAAACATAATAGAGGCATAGCAGAATGATAACTTTAATTATTGGCAACATCATCTGTTGAAGCACAAGATACAAACCTACCCAACTTTCTGGCATCAGCTAGTAATATTTCAGTCTATTTAAAAAATTCAGTCATTTTCATAAATATGATTGTAGATTGAAAAATATAATTTACTGGTTGCAGTAGCTTATATTCAGTCTATAGAAATTTCATTTGATCTATTTATTGACATTCATCTAAATTGAAGATTATTTATAATGATAATAATTACTAACCATGAAATAATAAAAAATAGGCAAAGAAAACAATTATAAAAATAATCTACAATATATATAATCATTAATTTGAAATATTTCTATGAAAAAGAAAGTGTTTTCACTTTTTTTCTACAGATAATGTATGCTGTAAAATCTTTCTCTCTTTTAAAATTCTCCCATAACTTGCTTTGCTTCATTTTTATTAGTTTTTTAAAGAAAATCACAAACAATCATAAACAAAATTCAACCACAAACAACACGATCTGCCAATAAAGTTCCATAATGGACGTTTGTTTTCGTGGTGTCATTATATCGATATGCCGATAATATCGTCGGTCCAAATATCGATAAAAATATATCGTTGCATCCCTACTGGCAACCGCCTGGTAGGACTAGTCCCTTCATGGGCTGTTGAGCTATTGACAAACAAATTAATAAAGTAAGCATGGTTGAATTTGTATGTAACGCTATTAATGCATGTAATTAATATATGTATTTCATTAATCATTAAATTGGAATTTTGCTCATAGATTTTGATAATGGGAATGATCATATTAATTCAATTTATACATAGTGCGTAAAAGGCTTGGAAACATGCCATTCATTAGTTTTTACTTTTAGTTGAAGTAGAAATGTAGCGGAGGGTTAAGTGCAAGAGAGGGCCGGCTGCGCCCTAACTTCGCCCTCCCAATTTAAAATAAAGGCAGCTATTCAATTCAATACACAAAGGAACTTGACGCTATGTGTAATTGGGGATCGTACTGAAATTGGAAGCTCTACTCATTGGAAAACTATGGTCACGGAGATAGTTGAAAAAAACATCTATCTCTATCTCACAGCCAATTTCCCGTGTTTGCACTTAATTTTTCTACAAAGCTTAAGCTTATTTATATTGAAAAATAGTTTGTCTTCATCACCTATAACTATTAACTTCGATGAATTTTAAAATCAGAACTATTCTGATAGAATAATAATCAATTTTAAATTTAAAATCAGCCTAATTTTCCAAAAAAACATTCGAAGGAGATGTTGGGCCTATATTTTTATGACTTTGATAATCCATTCTTATTTCTAGATATTTTTTCATCAGGCCTACCGGGCCTAATGTGACAGCCCTGAGTGCAACAATACCATAAGAGCCTCAATGTTAATGAGAATTAAATAGAAATTTGAAGAATACTATGATCTTTGTATGCCAAATTTGAACGCACTCGGTTTGGCAAATTTTTAGTTCTGCTGATGAGTGAGTGAGTGAATGAATGAGTGCCATTTCGCTTTTTGAACGAGCGATAGCGAGTTCCCACTTTTGACTCGACGCCGAAGTAGTTGTCCGTCTGTTTGTGTGTTTGTATGTTCGACAATAACTTTTGAACGACTCAATTAATCAACTTCAAATTCAGAACTTATATTCTTAGAACATTTTATAGAGATCTAGTTCATTGGACAATAAAATCGACCGACTCCTTCATCCTTCTTCAGGCGAAAAAAGGATAAGCTCTCAGCAACAATATATCTACTCCCGTATCTATTATATTCCAACATAATAATCACGACTAGAAAAAATGTAATATGGTATTTGAATTTTTTTTTGAGAATCCATCTGATTTCAATGAAACAGCTGATAGAATAAAATCAAGAAAACTTTTTAAAAATCAGCTGTTTTCAAATCAAGAAAACTTTTCATATGAAGTCTTATGATAATATTATTTTCCAACATGTGATTTTTTTGAACAGCTTACAAAAGGCGGTAAATGAAATTTGAAAATTTCTCCAGTATTCTCATGGATTTTATTTTGTTTCATTTGAAAATTTTCATGCTTTGATATGTGAAACTAATAGTATGCCACCCGTTTTTCACCACGGAATCTTAGTAAATGCTATTGAGAGTTGAGAAGATTTATTATGATTTATTTTTTAATGATTAATTTATTTTATTTATCCTATTAGAAATTCTGTACCATTGAATGAATTCCATACTTAGAGATAATGAAACTCTATAATACTCTTTGCCCATGGTCTAACTGCCCTTCCATTCTTCACATTTTAGAATGTACAAAATTCTTTCAAATTCAATATGAAATGCGATCAATGCAGTCGGCTTTAGTTCTACGGTTGCAGTGCAACGTAACCTACTGCACTACGCAGCACCTCTGCGTGGCCGCAATTGCATACTGCACTTCCTGTTAGTACTGTACACTGTATAGTAGTCTTCAATATGATGCAGTGTAATACAATGCAAGCAATACAATGTAGGGGGATCCATACCAAAAGGTTATATATGACAAACACTGAACAACTCACCCTTCCTTCACCACAAAAAATAAATTCATTTTCCCAACTTGAGGCTGCTATAAATAGTCTATTAAACTAGGCAATTATGCATCTTTATCAAGTATATATTTTCCAGTATATATTGACACACTTTTCAATTTATGAATTCTGAAGTTTCAAACGGAAGAAATAATTGTTATGCCCTTTTCCGAAATTATTATTTGGTGTTCTCTCATTTGAACCGTTTAGGATACTTGAAACTCGAAAACGAGTTTCAGAAGTACAATCAACAGATTATATTATCATTATAATTTGCCAAGAAGCTTGCCTATTGCAAATAGAGAGGCATACGCCGATTTTTAGCCTTTTGAATTTCTTCAGCCCTTGGAGAAATTCTCTTTGAATTTGTCTCAAAAGATTTGATAGAGAACTTGAACTTTGAGTCGTTGTCCATACAGTCTCAGCCACGAACACTAGAATACACGTGAGGAATCAGGTAGGGATCACGCGCATATTTCAACTATCAAAGTTTGATAATAATGGAACGATCGAAGTTGGATATAATGGAAATGATGGAGAATCATCACAAGACATTTTGATATTTTTCTCAAAAACGTCGTGAAGTTTTCCTTTTCCCAATGAAAAGCTGATATCCGACGAAGTGAACAACACAACACTGACCTTTCCGAGTGTGGAGAAACAACGAAATGCAACTATAATAGCTTACTCCCTATACTATATTATATGGAGAATATAAGGAGACTTAGAAGAAGCAAATTAGCTTCCTACTTTGTCAATAAACTGTCGAAATTCGAGGCATAACAGACGCCGACTGCAATTACGTCTGGAAATTTGTGGTGCTAAACAAAAATATAGCTGAGATTTGTAGGTCTGTCTCTAGAATACTCTTTTTGAGGAAAATAGTATTCTATCTAGTGCTTGCTTAGTTCGAATCGGGGATCCGGACCCGGGACCCGCCCCCGCCCCTATGGGACAAAGTATTGACAAATTAGCTTTCTCTTATATTCTAGTCCCCTCATATTCTCCATAGTATGGAGTAAGCTATTATAAATTTCATATCGTTGTTTCTCCAAAAAGGTCAGTGTCGTGACTTATACATGACTTCCAAGTTATACAAGTTATAAATGACTGATACTGAATTCCAAAAGAAAATTAATTACGAAAACCGCACATCGATATATTATTTATTTTAAAAACAATAATTTTTTTATATTTCAGCTTGCTGGCAATTATGTGAAGAACATCCGTCACATGGAAATATCTTGCCAGGACATCAGAGTGGCTATGTGTGCAGATAAGGTACGAATACCTAGTATAAAATAATCTAATTCATACATTAACAAAACTATTCCCAGCTTCAGCTTTGAAGTTCATTGGTAGATGATAAAATTGATAGTACTAACATTCTGATGTTTTAGCGGTTTATTTTGTAGCGCACATGTGATGTGTCTGCAAGGATTTCAATGGCAATTTCCACCATCTACAGTATTCTCACGGAAATCAGTAACTTGTTTCTGATTACTCCACAATATTTATTTCTAGTTGTTGAATGAATGTTAGACATATTCATTATTATAAATTCATAATAATCTATCTGTTTTATTATCAATTGAAGACAATATACTCTATATGTACAATGGCATTGTTTTTGTATCAGAGTAATACTATAGTGATATACTTTTTAGTAGTATCAGCATACTAAACTATCTTACTGTACTTCATACTTCAAGTTCGATGAGATCTTTTCTGGAATCATCAATATTGGAACAATTATTCTATTAATGGAATATTTGATTATTCAAATATGATTATTCAAGTGGAATAGTATTCTACCGGGTAGGAAAGCCCAGTTTATGTCCAGCCAAGTGGATGAATCAGTCAAGTTGATGCACGAAGCTGGAACAGCTGAGTACCAACTTGCAATTTGCGGGACTGTCAAAAGTTTCTAGCAGTCTTACTTACGAAATTCTATATTACTCTTGATGAAGTCACATGGATAGATAGATAGATAAATACCTTTATTTACATTTTGTAAATACTTTACAAAAGTTTAGTGGGCGAAGTTGAGAGGCATGCAAGCCCCCTCTTCCACTTAACCCACTAGATAGATAGATAGATAGATAGATAGATAGATAGATAGATAGATATTCGTTATGAATTTGAGACAAACACTCAATCCAGCTCTTTTTTCCTGTATTATACGGAAAACATGCACTTTTCATAAGTGAAAAATCTATGGGAAGCAACTGATTCCTATCAAGTGTAACAAATGCTGTAGTAATATTATTTTTCAGGTACTTCCTTTTCAATAAGCTTCTTATTTTGGCTGAAATCTAACTTTTTCTACTAATTTTCATATTTCATCAGAAGTAATAATCAAGTCGTAGGCATGCAAAAAGCATTGCAAGTTTAAAAATGAATTATTAAGGAAATTTGTTTAATTTAGAACTATTCGAAAAGTACTATTTAATAAATGCGCTTATTAATTTTCACTTGGGTAATTAGTTGGAATGTTGATGGAAAATTTTTCACATACCTAAGTTTCTTATTGCTAGTTCAGAAAAGTACAGATTCAATTCTTCAAAAAGTCAAATACATTGGACGTTTCTATTACGTCTATAGTTGGCGCATCGTAAGTTGACTATTTCCCCCTCCACCCGAGAAATAGCTACGTTGTCAGATTGTGTGAAATTGAAATTTCTTCTAATGCAAACACATTCTACTGAATGTTAAAAGTGACAGCATAGCTTCGGAAAAATCATGCGGTGTTGTGAAACTCACTATTTTTTATGATAAACCAGCTGTTCGCAGCTCAAAAATCTAAGTCGATTAGCTTCAACAACTAAAATTCCTTATCTTATCTTAATCTTTAACATACAATGATTCATGCATATACAGCTCTCCTTACTTTGAAACTCTTCAGAGGGCAAATTACGATCTTCCGACTATTTTTGACGTTTGGAAAAATAATTTCAACTGTTTTTGAACAACTTTCTCGCTTTCACCACCCACTTATCTACTTAAACAAAAAAGTTTCTAGATCGTCGAAAATTTAATGTTTTCTGTTCGAGTAGACTCGACATTGACAAACATATTCGTGAATTGAAACTGAATTGTTTGTCGGGTATAGAAAATTCAAAAAACCATTAGAAATCACGAATTCTCCTTGTCATTTTGACATAAAAACCATCATTTTTACTACAACCAATGATTGTGGGAGAAGTGATATACGAAAGAAAATAATATTTTCGCGATTTTTCAATTTTATAAAAAAAAAATTTCCTTTGAATCCTTTAACCCAGGATACTACTGGCATACATACTACATACGACGACATACTGGCATACGACATACTACTGGCATGTCGAGGATGAAATTCCATATACAGATATGGGGTCTAATCGAGGATTTGAAGAAGTTTCAATTTCTCACAATCTGACAACTTAGCTATTTCTTGGGTGGAGAGGGAAATAGTCAACTTAGATAGCGCCGACTATAGGTAGACAGAAAGAAATTATATTTTCATGATCTTCTTGATAATAATCAGAATGCTATCGTTTCTTACTACTCAGATTATCTTCCGAACTTAGTTTTACAATTATGAATAAGATTATATATTATGATGATATTATCAATCTTTCAATCTTAAGATTTAATCCAACTTGATTAGTAATAATGACCTCGAAGTATTTACACTATGCGTGTCACCTTCACAACGGAAGTTAGAGATGCACAAGCCCCTTTCAACGTTTCAACCACATTAGATCACAATACCTGTCCATAGAAAAAATACGTAGAATTCTTCTTCTAGAGCTAGATTTTGTCGTAAAAGAAAGTTATATTTTCTTTTGTATTGCTGACAAAACTTATGCAGATTATTTGTCATATATTTTGCTATGGTATAATAAATATTTATTACACGCATGAATATTAGAAAAGCACTCTTATTACAGTATTTTCAAATTCCCTATTTCATGAAACTAAGTTTAAATGGGTAATAGTGTAGCCTAGTACAGTCCGCAGATTATGGTACAGTAATTTAATACCGTAGAGCCTCATGAATCCGAACTAATAGAGTCGAATCCTTAGATAAAATATGTTGCTGCACTTTGAAAACCCTCAACATCCAACCTGTACTACTTCTTATGGTATACAATCCTGTTAAGCATAACATTTAAAGCTGCGATTTTAATCCCAGCGTAAAAGCTGGGATTTTAAAGCTGCGATCTTTAAAATCGACTACAGTTAAAATGCGGAGTTCATTTAATATCCATTATATCAATGTTTTTCAGACTTGAGTCACCCCGTTAAAATTGAACAAGCCTATGAACAACCAGGCGTTTTAGAACATTATTTAAACAATATCAATTCCAGCTATTGGCAACAGGGTATCTGGAAATACCAACTTATAAATTATTATACTGAAGTCCTCTTATTTTATGTACGGTACTTATTATTTAGGTTCAGTACGATGGAGCGATATCAAATTTTGTAAATATTTCAAAACTTGAACTAGTTTAATGATTCTATTTTAAATAATAGGCTTACTCTTTCACTCCAATTTTTATTTTCCATTATTTATGTTCATAGTTGTTATAATAATCTTCTATGTTCAGCTATAGAAATTCTATTATAATAATTCAGCCTTAGTTAAATTGATTAAAACTCAGCATCACCAATTTTCAATACAGAGTGAATGAATAGTTTGAAAACGGCTTAATATTTATTGAACAAAGGTAATTTGTCGGTTACATGTGAAATCGTACTAAAATTCAAAGTTCTACTCAAATTTGACATTGCAAGTTTGGTCCGCCATCTTGGATTCGCCATATTCAAGTTAATTCTTTCAAATGAGAAGATGGTCATGCTTTTGTATTGCGGATGATGCCCACATAAGCATTTTTATTTCTGCTTGTGCGTGTGCATGGAGAGTGCGAGAGTGATAGATGAGGTGGTTAAACTACCATGCCTCTGGTGGGATTCGAACCCACGACTGGGTAGCACTAGCGGACTGAAGATTGTAACGCCCCAGACCACTCGGCCTACCCGGCCGGCGGCCTTTCTACTTTTAATTTCAGATCGATCCGAATGCCACCGACCATCAAACGAATATTGAGCTGTTTTTAAACTTCCCACCCACTCTGTATATTCCCACATGTTACTGTACATAATACATTAGTTGAGTGTTGGTGAAAAGTTCAAATTTAGTAAACTATCAAACTATCTCAAGTATAGCTATTAAAATATCTCTTGAATTAGATTCTAATTCCACATTATTATGTAACGCTCCATTATTCAGGTTCACAACTGAAAAATCAACTTTGCAGGTGAATCAGACTTGAGTAGGGAGAATAGAATATAGAGTCGCCTTGCAGTAGCGCGGAGTGAGACAATACCTTCCGACTGCTAGTGTAATCTCATATTGATCGGGCTTCGTAAATCAGTCATAACTCAAGTTCAAATCAGAATATTAAAACGAAATTGACTTCTATGGCTTTGTCAAATCATGCTCTACAAGTAATCTAATGTACTATTTCATCGTAACTATAATATTTTCCAAGTTATTATTTTACAAATAAAAATTGTGTAGCCTAGTATTTGGCGATTGCGTGCATCTCTATTCTCTTCAGTGAATTCTTATGTTAGCTTTCGATGGAAAAAGTATTGGATATAGTTTATAGTAATAGCTGAGATCTCCAATTCTATGTATGATACCATTAACTTAATGATCAAAGAACAGCAGATTAATGCGTTGAAGATCGGAAATAATTAGCCTTAATAATAATCAAGGCTTTTAAAAGGCTATTGTCATGTGTAAACATTCAAATATCAGTTGAATGGTGTTTGCAAAAAAACCTCTCTCTCTATGTAAACAACAACACAGTATTCATAGAAATGTTTTCATTAATAGAACTGTCAGTCGACATTTTTTCTATATTTATTATTTCTCCAGACGAGAAAATCTGTGCAATTTTCGGTTGAAATCAGCTAGTCTGATTCCAGTTGTCTAGAAGCTTCCGTTCAAGGAATACGTGTACGTGTACTGCTATCGTTCGAAACTCTTGTCTCCTTGTAGAGTAAAATACACAAAGCCATCGACCTAAATTATATTCCAATTTGAACTTGAGTTATGGATGATTTACAAAGCCTTTTAAAAGCCTTGATGCTTGGCTAATTATTATTTCCGATCTTCAACGCGATCTTCTGCTGTTCTTCGATTATAAAATTAATGGTATTATACATAAAATTAAAGATCTTAACTAGTACTATAAACTTCATTCAATACCTCTTCCATTAAAAGCTGTCATAAAAATTCATTGGAGAGAATAAAGATGCGCGCAATCACCAAATACTACACTATTTTGATTTGTAAAATAATAACTTGAAAATTATTATAGTTACAATGAAATAGTATATCACATTACTTGTACAACATGATTTGACAATACTATTGATGTCAATTTCGTTTTAATATTCCGATTTGAACTTGAGTTATGGATGATTTACAAAGCCTTTTAAAAGCCTTGATGCTTGGCTAATTATTATTTCCGATCTTCAACGCGATCTTCTGCTGTTCTTCGATTATAAAATTAATGGTATTATACATAAAATTGAAGATCTTAACTAGTACTATAAACTTCATTCAATACCTCTTCCATTAAAAGCTGTCATAAAAATTCATTGGAGAGAATAAAGATGCGCGCAATCACCAAATACTACACTATTTTGATTTGTAAAATAATAACTTGAAAATTATTATAGTTACAATGAAATAGTATATCACTTACTTGTACAACATGATTTGACAATACTATTGATGTCAATTTCGTTTTAATATTCCGATTTGAACTTGAGTTATGACTGATATAAGAAGCCCGTACAATATGAGATTACCATACCAGCCGGGCGAGGAAAGTACACTAGCAGTCGGGGGGTATTTTCTCACTAGCCCGCTGTAGAATCGGTATTGGCAAGCCCACTCTATTTTCATATTCTATTCTCGCTGGACTTGAGGCTCATAGTGTTCAGGTTTGCGTTGAGGTTAATTTTAGTAATTATCTTGTCTTTACGATAGAAAATAAGGACGGTTACTCCAGTATAAAAATATTTGCAATTCTGAGGAACCAACCTCATCCTTTGCATTCTAGTTATTATTATTTGTCAATTATAAAATAAAATTCGTGAATATCACGTACCGGTAATGTATTTTGTAAAATCATACATTACCTGTTTTCCTCTCACTGCAGCTTTATGTTTGCCAAATAATAATAATGAAACAACCGAGGCGTTGCTTTCAATCTAAAAAATAAAAATAGGTACTATTAATAATGAATAGAATTTTTAGTTTTAGTTTTATTATGCTTCCTTTTGGTTTTTTTCATGCGTCTTTCGTCGGTATATAGATGGTATGTAAAGTATAAAGGAGATTTTTCGTTAAGCGTGAATCCTTGCTCAACCTCCTTGTCCTCACGATGAATGTTGGTGTTTTTATGTGCTTATCTTTTGCTTCCCTGGTGTATTGTTGTTTTGATCAGTCATTTATTCAAATCTCATTCATCTTCTTCCTGTATGTAATTCTCTAATCGGATGTAAATAATTTCTAATTCAAGATTGGGCAGTAGCAGTCGGCCAACTGCCGAACATCAGAATTATGTCCCAATAAGATCAAAGTAATTTAACTCATATTAATCTCTTGGAACACATATTGCCATGTATGGATAGAAATTCGTGTTCCATATATCATTGGAAAGAGAATTGAATACTCCAAGAGCTGGAAGTTTTAATTTTATTATTATTATTATTAAAAGTTTATTTCAGTAATTAATGTATTATTCATTGGGAAATTTGTTTTTGCTACAGTTTTCCAGTGTACCCTTACTAGGAAAGAATTCAATATTTCTGAGTTATAAAATTGAATGCACAATTTTTGTAATAGTTGGTTCGAGGTTAAAATTACATTTTTGAATCTTTGTTTTTGTAGAAAAGCATATTAGCAGACATAGTTGCTTTTTGGCTAATGCATGTATTCTTAAGAATGACTCAATAATTTGAATTTGCATGAATATTATCGCCTTCTCTTGAAAATTGATTTGTTGTGCCGTTACTGGTTTTTTTATGACTTTCATTATTCTTTCATCACTTACTTATAATAGAGAGTTGATACAAATGGTCGACCCATTTCCAAATATTCATATTCTATAAAGTACTAACTACTGCTTAGTACTTAACTAATGAGATATTTCGGGTAGACACGTTAAGCCGTCGGTCCCGACTGCCTAAAAAGCAGTCGTTAGGTCATTTCAGAGGCCCTGAAACTGATCAGGTGCGATCTGAAAACTCTGACACCAGACCTTAGCCAGCAAGGTCACACGGTATTATTATTATTATTATTATTTTAGAAGTGTTATATCTCCATTTTACTGGGTAATTATAGATGTCATTGGCTTATTAGCAATATGACACCTTTCTATTTTGGCATGTTCATGAAATTTCTTACTATTGATGCAGTGCTCAATATGACAGCCTTCTGCATTTGATTCCGTACCCAAACAGACAGTCCCAATTCCTGCATCCTCCCAGGTAGGTCCTTTGGTATTACACCAGTAGCTGACATTATCAAGGGAACAATTGTCACTCTCTCCTGCCTCCACATATCTTTAATTTCCTCTGCCAAGGGCAGGTATTTGAGCAGCTTCTCCTCACTATATTGTTTTATGTTATGAGTATTTGGAATGCCTATGTCTATTAAAAATGTGTTCTGTTTTTGTTTATCTATCAATATGATGTCTGGCCTATTGTTTGCTATTGACTTGTCTGAGAGCACTGATCGATCCCAATACAACTTATGGGTTGTATTCTCAAGAACTGGATTGGGAGTATACTGATAATATGGAATTGAATTCTGCACAAGGCTGTGTTGACATGCTAAACTCTGATGCATGATCCCCGCCACCTGGTTGTGTCTTTTGAGGTAGTCTGATGCCACCAGAGCCTGACAAGCACTTGTCACATGCTGGATTGTCTCAGATGCCTGATGACATCTTCGACAGGTGTCTGATTCCAGATTCTCCTTTACAATGTACTTCAGGTAGTTTTTGGTAGCAACACACTGATCCTGGATGGCAAACATGAAGCCTTCTGTCTCCGTGAAAATTCCTCCCCTGCTCAGCCAAGCATTAGATGCTTCCCCATCTATGAGAGGGCCACAGAGATCATAGGCATGGCGGCCATGCAGTGGCTTTTCTAACCACTTCTGTTGTACTGAGGCAATGTTGTCCCCAACAAGCCTCAGATCTGCAAATTCAGAGTGACAAAGATCAAGAGGTGTGTATGAATCATCTGCAGCCACCACAACCCTATGCAAGAGTGAGTCTTGAGTGAGAAAATAATTCCTAAGAGACTGCTTCTGCCCCTGACAAAGTCTATGGATATCAGCCAGACCTCTTCCACCTTTACTCCTTGGCATTATCAAGCGCTCAACTGCTGACCTTGGGTGATGCACTCTGTACCTAGTCAACAACTTGCAGGTGGAGCAAGCTAAACTTTCTAAGTCTGTCTCTGACCATTTCACCACACCAAATGTATAGGTGAGGACTGGGATTTCATATGTGTTAATAGCCTTGAATGAGTTCCTTCCATCAAGTCTGGCTCTCAGTACAGCACCAACTCTCTTCAAGTACGTGTCAGTGACCACTCCTCGTATATCCTTGTGGTTGAGTCTCTTGGTCTGGACAAGACCCAAGTATTTATATGTATCATCCTCCCCCATGAAATCAAATGCCTCCCCTGACAATAAAACAAAATTTGTTGGTTGAAGTTTTCCTCGCACAATACTCAGTGTTTTGCACTTGCTCAGGCCAAATGACATTTGAATATCAGCAGAAAACATCTCTGTAAGTGCTAATAGGTGCTTTAGCTGTCTTTCACTGGCTGCATACAACTTAATATCATCCATGTATATTATTAATCCATGTGTATCCATCCATTATCATCCATGTGTATCCATGTATTATTATTATTATTATTAGATATGAGATTTCTTTTAACGAATGGAAAGAGGACTTTTTCAATATGAAAGAAGAAGGGCTCGGCTGCGGGAGGTATGATTCTGTACAATGCGCAGCGCATGCACTGTTAACGCATTTTTCACCTGTTAGAAAACAAGTTACTTCCCCATCAAGCCATCATCCGGGGAATCTGTGTTCTTTCCGGAATTTATCAAATAATCTGAATAAATCATTTCTTCTTCTATTTCAACCAATCTCTAATAATATCTTAGAGCAAATAATATTAATATTCTCCCCATTAAAGGAGCAATTTTTCTTGATCGTTCATTTTTCTTTCTCTTTAGGCCCATAAAAATTAAACAATAATAATTTACAATACAACTTGAATTTCAATGGACTATTCAAAAAGTCATCCAATGATCAGAATGAAAAGGTTAAAACTATTTCATAATGAATTAATAATCTATTTACTTCTATCAACTGAGGATGAAATAAATAATTCAATGACAGTTTTCAAGTTAGATTCTCCACTTATTTCCATATCAAAATGAGACATTTTTCAATAAGAGCAATTATCAATATTGTCGAAACAATCAAAAGACATTTGACATAGATAATTTTCCATCGATATTTGGCATTATCAAGTAATAGAGTAAGTTTCAAACCAGGAACATCACATTAAGACAGATCAAACAATAAAAATAATATACTCTTCAAGTTCAAATTGTGTGTACGGTCTACGGTGTATCAGTTCCACTGGATACCAGTTGCTGCTCACTCCTCTGTCTTATCAGTTATCATAACGAACGGAACTGCTCCACAAAATACGTTACCAGCGCATTCCTATTACAGAGGATCATTCCAGACAAAGCAAAGTTAAAGTTTGTTTTTGGTACATCCAGTTTTGACTGAAAAAATTCACATAATCATACAATAACTATTGGTTTCTCAGTTACTGCATCAATTTTGTTCATTCGATTTGGTACCGAATTAATTGGGTCCATTCGATTGCCAATCCCATCTACTGAATCATTCAGTTGTGGCAACATCATCTTGGTGACTTCAAGCAATCAAGTTTGTTCAGGTCTCATTTGGAAGATCTCATCAAGTTGAAGTAACATCGGTCTCACATTTTGAGAAACGTTTGACAGGTGTTTGTTGAGTCGGATGCTAGCTGGTGCCGGTCCCCTGGGTGCTGGTCCCCTCTGAGTGATGGTCCCCTTCCTTTGTGGCCGTCACCTCTTGAGAATGCACCATGGTCATTCGATCTTTTTCTTAACTTTCTGCATCTGTCAGTAATGTATTTAGCTTGTTAGCTTCTATCTTAGGGTTTCTTCCATTCTTCCTTCCTACCATGAAATGATAAGATAATAATACTCAGTGGCGGTTATTCAACTGAAGTATTCGAAGTGCCACTTCACTTAATTTAATCTCATTATTTATTCAAAACATTAAAAAAAGAAAAATAATCAAGTGTATTAGATTATTATTTAATAGAATAGAGTAGCGTATAAATAAAAAAGATTGGAATAGAGTATAATCGAGAGGGAACACATTGAACAGTCTCAAATTGCCCGCCCTAGCCATTTTGATACTCAATAAATGCAACGGGAAGGAGGAACGTATCAATACAATCCGTTCGTTGCATCGGTGCGTTGCTATGTGAAGTGCTGACCTAGCTGGAACTCTTCAAGCCAGTACATCCGTTGCCATGGTAACGGCCGGCGTCCGTCTGCTACTAGGCTGCCGAAACTTGGCTACTGAAGTTTTTGGGGCCGCTCCTTCAAAACACTTCAACTGCAAAATTTGAATAGATTCGATACGGTATTGTGCTTGTGTTCTGTTCGCGTTGCTCAATCAGTTCTTGCCGCTAACATCTTGCCAATTTTAAGTTAGTTTCATCACGAAAGTAATAAATTTGTGAGTAAATCGTGAGTTATTTATTTATAATTTATCGTGAGTAAATTATTTTAAGTGGGTGAGTTATTTTTCGTGAGTGAATCTTGAATTATTCATCGTGAGTAAAGTTTTGCAAACTGTTTTATCTGTAAAGTTATTAATTTAGACTGGTAAACAAATTTCTTTGTCTGTTAGTGGGTTATTTATAGTGAGCAAATCGTGAATTATTTAGCTTATTGTGAGTAATGTTTTGTAAACTGTTTTATCTGGAAATTTATTAATTTATATTAACGTACCTTGCAAATATTTACAAGTTTGTGATTTTTTGCTAAATTCACTATATTAGATTAAAAAATATCAGATAGAAACTTAATTTTAAACATTCAAGGAAACTTTTCGTGATTACCAAATTGGTCGCTAAATGCATATTTTGGGCTTTTATTTTACAAAATTTCCCTGGGGCAGGGCCCCAGACCCCCCGGAACTGATTTCACAACACTTCACCTCTTTTTCAAGGCACGAGCCGCGACTGATAATACTTACCTATAATTAAAAAAAAAGAATCTCCGAAAGATGGGGTGGCCGTATTTATGTGATTGTGCTGTGGTAAAAAATTGTTCCTCCTGGTTATCAGACCGGCGCTTTATCACTCCTCCAACGAGCTACCCAGAGAGATTTTGCCAAATAGCCTATATAATGCCATTTAAGATAATGTTGTACACTTTTCTTGGTTTTAAAAATAATATACGATAATAATGATGTCCCACATTTTTAAGACATTCACAATGTTCGAGGTTCACAAGGGGTTCGGTAAGCCCCTTATTGTTCCAATCTAGATGCTGTTCAGCAATAAAATTAATGTATCGAGATCAATATAATCTGAGATCTGAGATTTTCATGAACTATTGCTACTCCGAGTTATATGAACGTTTCAAGGAAATTGTAAGTAATACGTTACATCGGGTAATTCGTTACATTAAGGTTCTTTATAGAGAGGTTTAACTGTAGTGTACTCCATGCTCTACAATCGCAGAATCGATTTTTCAAGTTTGAAGTATTAAGAGTTTCAAACTGAAATAGAACAATCATGAGCTGTTCTCTCAAGTCCCTTGAATATAGTAATGGAGAACCAGTTGTCGAGCAAAGGAGACTTTTCTTCAAAATGGCAGCTGTTCAATACTGCCAGCATTCGAAATGAAAATATTTCCACTCTTAACATCTGCCTTATCACATCTCACCAGGAATAGGTTGGCAGAAGTTATTTTACTCTGAAATTTTCAGATCTGCGCATGCTCAGTTACACTCTCGTTTCAATAGGCCATTTTGAAGGAATGTCTTCTTTGCTGGACTAGACTTTACTAGTATGTATCTCATCCTAGTAGTTAGAATAACTTGAAGTTTTTTTATTTTCGAGTGGTAGCATTAACCAAAATACATAAATGTTATCTTATTATATTTAGAATGAGAAGGAATAAGTGCATTATTATATTGTATGCATTCTAAGAAAATTGTGTGTTTTTCTATGTTTTGTGTGTTATTCTGATAATGTTTGTTGTTGTATTAGTTATGTATGTGGATTGTTGTCGAGGATAGTATGTTTCGAAGTGGAATTGAATAGTATTTGTTTGATGTACAGGCGCTGATGGATATGTTTTATCAAGATGAAGACCCAATGGGAAGCAGCTCTGTACCATCCACTGATCCGGTCGTACCGAGACCCACAAGAGCTTCAACGACTTATGAGGAGGTAAATTACAACGATTGTTTAGAAAAGATTAATTAATATTCTACAGAAATTAAGTTAAGGAGCAACACTTAGTACAGGTGCATACTTTTCCTTCAATTTACTCGGTCAAAAACTCATCAACCTAGCCTGTAAACTTATTGCGCATGCGCGGCTTACCGCTTGCTTATCAATAATCAGCTGTTTTAGGATAAGTTTTCAGCATTTAAGAACGTTCTTCAGAATCAGTTGTAGGAAAAATTTCTCTTATGGCTTTTAATGGTGGGGAGACCCATACGGGTAGGTTCCGCCTTGCCAATGTGTACTTGGCCAAATACTGGTCACCCATCCAAGAGCAGTCCTTTCTCTCACTGAGTGGCCAATACCTAGTACATCAGCTCTAGGAGTTTATTTTGATAGACTGAAATGCATTGAAACTTTTCCTTGAATCGTTCATAACTCATTGAAGTGATCCAGGAAAACTTTATCAATATTTTCAAGTCAAACATTAGCTACCTCGAGATGTATTCTGGTCGATCAAATAAGACAGCCTGGCAAGATGGGAAAATGACTCCAGCTGGGTCAATATAGATCCAAAACTATAAATTTGGTCTCAAATACCAAATGTATTCCTACCATGAAAACTTTTTTTCTACAATTTAAGGCCAAATTAATAATTTTTGAACAAATATTGATCGAGCTGCAGTCATTTTGCCATCTTGCCAGGCTGTCTTATTTGATCGACCAGACTATATCAGATATTTCTGATACATTCAATATGAGTTTCATTAGGAAAACTGAAAACGCGTTTAATGCTTATGTGGTTTTACAGGTGGTGAAAGATTTGATCCAAGATGAAAAACAACATCTAAGAGACCTCCACATGATCATCAAAGTATTCAGAGAGGAAATTGCAAAACTGCTACCATCCGGAGATAACAAGGTATAAATATATGAGCAAAACCATTTATAAATTACTACAATAAACCATTAAAGTTTTCCAAAGATTAATATGGTGTAACATCTGAAAACGGTATCTCGATTCTTAATCAATCTGTTTTTAACAATATCAAATCTTTTTATTCAAAGTAAAGGATATTCTTAGCAGCTGATGCAATTGACGCATAATTCCTTGCTTTTCAAGGTCTAGTAGAGATATATTGATTGATTGAATCTTATCCACTACATCACACAACAAATATTTCATTATTCAATTTCAATGCGTATAATATACAAGTTGATTGAGGTAGAAAGTTTCTCAAATTTATGTCATAAAATGAAAATAAAAGATAATATTTGAAAGTTAATATAGTGATAATATTTTATTTTTCAGGAGCTTGATACCATGTTCAGTAATATAACTGATATCTATGAATTGACTGTTACACTGCTCGGACTTCTGGAAGATATGTTGGAAATGTGTGAAGAAAAGCAAACTCCAGCTATAGGCAGTTGCTTTGAAGAGCTTGCTGAGGTAAATTATTGTGCAATGTTACATAAAATATTTTCAATTATCTATATGATAATATCAAGATTTTCATAAGTTAATATATAGGATGGGTATATTGGATCCACTATATTGATTACAAATTTATTTTTCAAAGATGATGAAGGTGATCATAATGAACATGATTTCGATGCAGAATTTTAAGAGAAATCGAATGCCGGAAACTGCACATCGATATAACATACCGTTTTCAAGCTATTTAAATTTTTAATCAGATATACTCACTACAGATCAGTTGATATCTCCAAAACGGTTCAACATATCGATGTACTGTTCTCGTTCTCGCCATTCATTTTGTCTTGAAATTCTGTATCGAAACCATGTATAACATGATGACATCAGTGACGTTTCAAAGTTAGTACGCCATTTTGGATTTGCGATAATTTTGAAAAAATGTAAGATTGCAATGTTATGCATGCAAGATGTAAAGTACAAGTAAGAGTGGTTTACAGCCAATGCGTTGTTTTGCAGGCAGCTGAATTCGACGTGTATGGAAAATATGCCAAAGATATGGTGCAATCGAGGTGCAGAGAAGCACTGATGAGACTGGTGAACAAACCACAGGTGTCCAACTCACTGCAATCGGCCGGACACGGGTTCAGGGAGGCGGTCAAGTACTACCTTCCCAAACTGCTGCTGGCACCGGTGTGGCACTGCTTCGTGTATTTCGAGTACATCAAGATCCTGCATGAGAAAACACCATCGGTGGAGGACCGCGAAAGCCTCGAGCAGGTGGAGGGACTGCTGCGACCACTGCAGATGGAGTTGACCAGCACAGTGGCACACCTGGCCAAGCGAGAGTCGCTACAGCGCATGCGCATGCATGGTCAGGCCAGGCGACAGGCTGCCGTCGAGAAGACCGCTGAACTGCAGAAGAGCATCGAGGGCTCCGAACTGAAGGAGGTCAGTCAGTGCTGCAATGAGCTCATCCGCGAGGACGTGCTCGGAAAGATCGCATCCAACGGCAAATCAGTGACTGAACGCAAGGTATTCCTCTTCGATGGAGTCATCATTCTTTGCAAGCCCAATAACAAGAGAACATCGGTTTCAGTAGCTGCTCCTCTAGGAGGCTCTTCCAACTGCAACTATCGCTTGAAGGAGAAATTCTTCATCAGGAAAGTCGAGATTATCGACAGGTTGGACACTGAAGGTATTATTTTACGTTTATATTCCTCGTGTTACTTGTTTTTCTGCTCCATTTCCATTATCAAACATCTCTGACCCTATAGTCCATTCACGATGGCTTGAGACTACATAAACAGAAACTCTGAGTGTGTGTGTGTGTGTGTGTGTGTGTGTGTGTGTGTGTGTGTGACTGTATGTGTGCTCTGTTTCAGCCACGACATAAACAAGTCTCAGCAATGCCGAAATCACGAATTTTGTTGTAGGCAATTCAGAATAAGTATCGTTAAGTAAACTTTTTTAAAGATACACATTGGGAAATTGATTGTTTCGGTTGTCTCTCCACTGCATGAACCTAAAATGAACAAACAATTATAGTAAAAGTTTTTGTGTCAATGCTTTGGTTACGGTCCCGACAACAAAATTCGGGATTTTGGCATTGCTGTGACTTGTTTATGTCGTGGCTAAAAAAGCCACTCCAGTCGTACACAAACACATGCAGAGCTTTTGTTTATCTCGTCTCAAGCCATCGTGAATGGACTATAGTACACATTGCAAAACTTATCAGTTATAAAGTAAGAAAACTTCTGGTGGTGTGAAATATTATCTCCTGTAAGTTTAATTTTTGATTTGTGAGATTTGTTGAACTGAGGAATGACCAGCAAGAGGATTGAACAATTTTATTTTTATTACCGGTTCTCATGACAGCCGTCATCATCGCACCTCACCACTACAACACAGTGCTGATATACACCTTTATATATATCAATAGTCAATAAATTGGGCAACTGGTATTTGAGTTGATTTGTTTTTGGGTAAACTAGAATAGCTTATACTCATTTATAAATTTGATATTTTTTAAATTATTTGTTTTCAGAAATCAAGAACGCCTTCGAAATAGCACCCAGACTGCAGCAGAACGTGACTCTCATCACCAAATCGGCTGATGATAAGAATAATTGGATGGCTGATCTAATCATGCTGAATACCAAAAGGTAAGTTTTAGTATTCTTGCTAATTTTACTCAAATATACAGTACATAGGTACTTTATAGTTTAGTTTAGATTTTCGTCAAGTAACACCATAAAATCAAGCAAAGCTTGGCAGTATTTGACACGTCAAAAATATTGAGTAATTTACCTACAGTACTCAGAAAAAAATATGAAAATTAGAACATACAGAAGAATTAACATACTCTATAACTCCAGGATCACGCATTGAAAATATGTTTGCAAAGAAAATGCTTACACACGCCAACAGATAAAGCATTCCTCTAAATTGTAAGGAGCTGCATCAATTAATTCAGTTTTTATTGCATTCTTGAACTTTTCACAGTGCTCGATACATTTTATTTCAATAGGAAGAGAGTTGAAAGCTTGTAAGTCCGCTATAATGGGGTTCTTTTTCTAAGCTTGCTGTTCTGTTGTTGCGGATACTGAAGATGAACTATTTGGTTTCTGGTATTGTGACTATGATGGATATGACTCTTTCTCAACATCTTCTCGTTTTTCTTTGCCATGGTTACAATTTCTAAGAAATACAATGCTGGAACAGTTAGAATTTCAAGTCTTCTGAAAGAGTTTTTACAGGATTCTTAAGGCTTCAATTTTTCAATAACTCTGAGGGCTCTTTTTGTTTTTTAAAAACAGAATTAAGATTAATTTTCCCACTTCCCCAAAAAATTATGCTGTATTGGATTATGGACATTAAATAACCATGGAAGACATTTAATAGTGTTTTAGTTCCAACTACATTCTTTAATACTTTTAACTAGAAGATGACACTTGAGAGTTTGTTCAAGATGTGGTCCACTTGATCATTCCACTTGAGACTGTTTCTGATCCTGACTCCCAAAAAGCAAATCACGGCTGGAAAAAATTTCATATGGATTTTTTTTGAGAATCCATTTGATTTCAATAAAACAGCTGATCAAATATTAGCGGCAAATTTGAAACTATTGTCATGAGAAAAATAATGTTCTCAAATCAAGAAAACTTTTTATGTGAAGTCATAATATGTCAATATTGATTTCAAACATGTGATAGGACCGTAGGAGTCTATTCTAACAGCTGACAAAAGGCGGTAAATTTGAATGATTCTACCTTACACATTTTTCCAGTATTATTAAAAACAAAAAAGTATTTGTTTCATTTTAAAATTCTTCTTGGTTTGTTTTGATATGTTAAACTAATGATGTGCCACCTGTGCTTCACTACGAGATTGAAAAAATGCTAGCGTATTGGAAGAATTTATTAATAATCCATTTATTTTATTCATCCGAATGTAAATACTGTACTCCTCCAACCTATTGTGTAGTAGTGATGGTGATGTTTTGGTAATTTATCAACGTCGAATAAAAATACTTGATTTATAAATTTTATTTGTTCGATTATGAAATTTATGGCTGACAACTTCTAATCTTGCTTCAATTTGGATTGAATATTTTTGTGCCCTAGAAAAAACATTTCTGCGTTTGATTTTTTGAAAATTCAAGTTTTCGACTTGTGTTTTGGTGTTTATAGACTTTCTGAATTGAAAATAAATTTTTCGTATTCAAATCACTGTGAAAATAAACAAGATTTTTCACAATGTTTTCCATCATGGTTATATCGGTGAAAAATCCAAACGATAATAGTAATTGAATATTTAAGCTAAATCTCAACTTATATATTAAGTGACACTATATTACTGCTTGAACTACAATTATTGTTTTTGCAGCATGCTAGAGAGAACTTTGGATAGCATTCTGTTGGATGAAGATAAGAAGCACCCGCTCATTCTGCCGTCTCCTGATTTGTATCGCTTTGCTGAGGCCGATTCTAGCAAAAATATCGTGCTTGAAGAAAGAGAGAATGCTGGTGTACCACTTATCAAGGTACACTAAACTCACCTTCCATTGTTGATTATCATTAAGTTATAATTTTTCA
Organism: Sogatella furcifera; assembly: GCA_017141385.1. Classification (NCBI taxonomy): domain Eukaryota; kingdom Metazoa; phylum Arthropoda; class Insecta; order Hemiptera; family Delphacidae; genus Sogatella; species Sogatella furcifera. The sequence goes on from CM029560.1 coordinate 38,834,329, forward strand.
TCTATTCAATTATTCAATGTTTTTAATTCATTCGAACAATTTATTCATTAAATTTATAATAAATCCCAGCTTTGTATTCATACTCTATTCAGATAATGATTTTTTAACAAAGATTTAGGAATTTATCATCCAGTGTATAATATTTCTTATGGTACTCTGGACGAAACTCTATTAATGCTCTACTAACTAAAACACTATCATAGGCAGTTGATTCGATTGAATGTCCATCAATGTTATCATTTGTAGGATTTCGAAGCTCATTTGCAAATTTATGTGATAGAAAGTCGTGATTGAAAAAGTTATGGAGATGATAGAAGCAAGCTAAATTGTAGATTTTCTTATCAACTATTTATGCAATAGAACTGTTTATAGTAGACGCCGAGCTCTGTCAGGACGGTCGGCGAGAGCATATTGATTCGGTTCTGATGGAGCTGAGCAATGATGAAACTGTCATTCGCAAACCGCCAATGTGTTTGGCATCTGCTACATCAAGTTATTTGAAAGTAGAAATAGTGAAATTCCTATCCTTGTATCTTGTTTAATGTTTAATTCACTTATTTCAATGTTGATCGATTTTAGGGCGCAACTTTGACCAAGCTGATTGAGCGTCTCACTTATCACATCTATGCTGACCCCATGTTTGTTAGAACATTTCTAACAACATATCGCAGTTTCTGTTCACCTAAGGTAGGTTTCCACTGTTACAAAAATAATCTGTTGGGTATCCATTTTTTACACTAGTGACTCGACACTGATTCTTAGAACCACTTTTATAGTGGAAAACACTCATTTTGATTAGTTCCGCCTAATATTTGTCATCATCAGACTCATCAAACGTAAGGTCGAAACGATCATCACTACTCAAAGCGAGTGTTTTTCTACTATAAGAGTTGTTTTAGGAATAATTGTTGAAAATTATGTGATTGAAGTGCTAACAGGTATACTACTAGCTGAAAAAACAAAATTATTCTTGAAAATATGTTGAATTCCCATCAGCATGTTTTTTTTTTTAAATATTGCATCAAATTTGCTTGGACGTGTCTATTGCACTTAATGAAGTATTGATCAAGGTGTTGCTTGTACTGTGAGTTTGTACTATTAAGCTATATTTCATTCGAATAATCTTCAAAATAGTTTAAAAATATTAACTATCAATATTAGTGAATATCTTTGTTAGTCTTTACTTGTTGATATTGACATTTCTTCACCCCTATCTCGTATTAGAATTTGTTGAAAATTCTACTTGATTACAATTCACAATAAAACTTTTTTTCAGGAACTGTTGAGCTTGCTTGTGGAGAGATTTAACATTCCAGATCCTTCTCTTGTTTACGAAGATGTCTCCCAGGACTGTCCTAAATCAAGCAAGAATTCTCAACGAGAGGACTGGAAGAAGTACAGGAAAGAATACTGTCAGCCGGTTCAGTTTAGGTGAGAATTCAGTGTAGGTCACTAATTGTCTGGAGTCAGAATCATTGCTTCATTGGGAGTTTGATGTACAAATGTATGTGGCACATCTACTCTAATGAAGATTCAATGTTATACAAAGTGTTTCTTAGTTATTGAGAAACACAGGGTGTTATATTCTGTCACATTATTTCATTTACTTGAAAAAATACAGTATTGAGAATAGGAAAAATAAGCAGACGAAAAGTTTTTCTATTCCAATATTAAATTCATTATATTTATTAATATTAAATTGAGATTGTGTCATATTATGATATGATATCAAAATTCATATTATCTTGTACTTATCGTTCACCCAACATTGCTCTCATAGTTTTCTCACTCCAATCATTTCTTTATTTTTTAATCTGCCTTTGTCGCGTTGAGTGTTAATGGAAGGGATATCCCTCTTCAAGAATGGACTTCTATGTCCAAACTCCGCCATTTCATGTAGATACATCACAATTCTTATTATTACAGTAAGAATATTGAATCCTATAGCCTACCTTTGTAAAGCAAGTTCATTCTGCATTTATTTTTTCATTCAATTCAATCGTGTAATTAATTTTATTTTAAATTGCTATCTAGGATGTAAGATTATGAATGCTGTAATCTACTTGAATAAAGTGAATCTAAGCTGCGGTGGCTGGTGGGTGAATAGAATCGCCAGCTACAAATTCAATAACATAACCTCAAAAAATAAAAATTGCAATCACAGTACCCTTCTATTTCCTGTTTCTTGCTTGTCATATAGCATTAACCCTGCTGTGAGAAGCACATGTCAACCTGGCAGTCTTGTCAGCTCATCTAATAATGAGCATTGCATCCTTTGTAACAATAAAATGATAATGTTTTTGGCATTTTCAACAATATTCCTACTAAATTAAATTAGAAAACAGTATGACGTTTTATCATTCATATGATGGATGGTGTATGTTCTACAGATGAATCATCCACTATGATAATGAAATTTATTCCCTTTCTGTACAAACAAAAATTTATACACAATATTTCTTCTTAGAATTGAACTGGCTGCAATTTGACGTAGGCTGTCGACCCTCCACCCACCGGCAGTGCTGCCGTAGCTTTTTACGTTGATTCGCACATTCTCAATAATTGAATATTGTGAGAGTAGGATTTGAGCTGTGAAATGACTTTTGTTGATGTGCTCACAGGGTGTTGAATGTGTTGAGACATTGGGTAGACCATCACTTCTACGATTTTGAGAGAGATCCGCAGCTGCTGTGCGAGCTGAACGAGTTCCTGGAGACGGTGAATGGCAAGTCGATGCGTAAGTGGGTGGAGTCTGTGTCGAAGATAGTGCAGCGCAAGACGGACGTAACCGAGCAGCAGCGCGAAATCACTTTTGCATTCGATCGATCGCCGCCAGCCATAGAGTGGCACATCCAATGTGCTGAGCATGAGTGGAGCATCCTCACGCTTCATCCGATCGAGATCGCCCGCCAGCTCACCCTGCTTGAGTTCGATCTGTACCGCGCCGTCAAGCCGTCCGAGCTGGTCGGCAGTGTCTGGACCAAGAAGAACAAACATCAAACATCGCCCAACCTGCTGAAAATGATCAAGCACACCACCAATGTAAGTCATTCTCTTCTCCACCTCTCTCTCTCTCTCCCATCTTCCTTCTTTTCAACTCTCATTGGTCCACTGTAATAATGTTCGGTCTTCAGAATTATAAATTTGGTTCCAAATTGTATAAAACATTCTGCTCTACAATTTGAAACCAAATTTATAATTTATGAAACCGAGCTGGGAAAGCTCGCTCTTGGGAAAAGTGTTCATTCTGCTATAGTCGAGCAAACATAAAAATATTGGTTCTAAAGTTATAAATCATTCTGCTCTAAAATTTAAGACCAAATCTTTGAACAAATACCGAGCTGGACTTACTTCTCCATCTTCTTACAATGTCTTTGCTCGACCTGCCTATCACGTTGGCAGGCCCAACCCCTTCTTTAGTACAAGACTCTATGCTTATTATATAATTTTTCCCAATCGTTACTTATTCATCATCAAACGTTTATTGCACAAGAATATTTACAAAATACAATACAAACTGAAACAACAGCTTTGTGCTACACGTCGGCAAAAGTGAACTATACGTCGAAACAAAAAACAAGCTCACACTTGAATACGTTTTACACATACGTGTTCGCACATGAATAATAAACTTTTATCATGTTGTATTTATTTCAAAAGATAATAATAATTAATTAGAATCTCTATTGACCAATCTCTTGATCAATGTACTAATAAGCAAGCGATATCCATTGAATGAAACTTCAAAAAACTGGGACCGGACTGGGAATCGAACCCATATTTCAAAATACTTGGAAATCATTAAACACCTTATAATATACGTCAGTCAGCAACTAATATCTTCAATATTGCCTGGACAATTCTATCAGTAAATCATCATCAAATTTCTTACTACAGCAAAGTACTTATTGTAGTTGTATTATTCATTTGTGTGAGATTTTCTGGATATTTCATTTTCCGAATTCCGAACGATGTATATTGTCAAGAGGTTGTGTGAATTCAATAACCGTATCAAGTTTATGTTTCAGTTGACTAGATGGCTGGAGAAGAATATTGTGGAAGCAGAAAATTTTGAAGAGAGGGTTGCCATCGTCTCCAGGGTGATTGAGATTATGATTGTTTTGCAAGATTTGAACAACTTCAATGGCGTTCTTGCTGTAGTGTCAGCTATGGGCTCTGCTTCTGTCTATAGGCTCCGATTCACATTCCAGGTAAGATCAATTCGATATCATTCACTTCAATTTGAATATAGTGAGTTTGTTTTAATTTGCTGAAAATTTTTAAAGTGAATCCATAATATTGAAATCCTATGGTTTATCTTATTCATTTCTGGAATTTAAAAGTGGACTTTCATCGAAATTCAAAATTGTTTGTGATAAAATATTTTTGGAAGTGAGAAATTATTAAGTGAAAGTGGACATTGTGGATAGACATATAACCTACATCTTAAACCTTCATCATCACTCATTCATCCTTTGCTTAAAATACTTGGAAACCAAGTCGCAATTGTAAAGAAAGAATAAAGAATAAATAATTCGAAGTTCTATTCCATTTCCAATTCATAACAATTTGGATATTACATTTATGCTCGGTTGCACCCTCCAATATCAAACCGAAGGGATCACATGATACGAGGTTTTTTCAATTGAGTTGAAGCTCTTATCACTGTAAATCAGTTTTATTTTCACATTAAAAGTGTAATATAAGTAACATAGAAACTGTGTGTTGATGTTCACATTTGATACCTGATCAATCGCTGAGAAGGGTAGATGAAATACTTCAGATCACATGTAATCCACTCAGATTACATATCTATATGAGATTAATTGAAATTTGCTCTGGCTCTGATGCAAGGGAAAAGCAAGTTCAAATATGCCGATAAGGGGTCACGATCCTGGATCAGAGTAAATCCAATTGTCAACTTTTCAGCTAAAATATATAGGCTGAACATAATTTGTTGGAGAAAAAAGCAATTTAATGCTATTTTCAATTTATTCATGATCTTATAATTTTAATTTGAAGAGAAATTCTTTAAAACGTTTAAACAATAGAGAAGCCTTTTGTTTTTTGTTAGTCCTAACTTATATTTTTTGCCAACCAAGTAATACACAATGGACAACTTGATTACAGTCTTCAGATACGGTACTTCATACTTGATTACAGTAAATAATAATTTATTACCAAAGTGAGAAATTTGATGCATGTATGAGCAATGTTCTAGATAGGTAATTGATTGTTTCAGGCAATATCTGCCCGCCTTGAAAAGGCTCTAGATGAGGCCAGAGAGCTGAATCTTGATCACTTCCGCAAATACCAAGAGAAGTTGAGATCAATAAACCCACCATGTGTTCCATTCTTCGGTAAGCATTGAATGTTGCCACAAATCTCCTTTTTAAAAATTTATTCTGTCATTGCCTAAGGAAACAATCTACTGTATTAATTTTGAGTGATCTACATTACTATTACTAATGAATATTATTTCATATTTTTAAAGTAATTGAGAGGCTAAGGAATTGTCATATTCTTCCTTCTTCTTCCCCCTGTTGCCTCACAGCGTCGGGCTAATTTTATTAATAAAGTAAATGATTGAATATTTTTGTAATTGCATAGAAATATTCTACTTTTTAGGAAATTGAAAATTTTAATGATTCATCTTCTCTAAGTCTAGAGAAGATTCATCTTCTCTAGCTTTCAGTCGCACGCGAGCTCTGCAGTCCGTGGGGATCCGACCATATTGAATTCTTGGTTGCACATTATAATTTTAAAAGTTTTTGATGAAAATTGTCTTTACAGGCATGTATCTAACGAACATATTGCACATTGAAGAGGGAAATCCCGATTACCTTCCGTCTGCTCCTGATCTCATCAATTTCAATAAGCGGAGGAAAGTAGCTGAGATAACAGGCGAAATACAACAGTACCAGAATCAGCCATACTGTCTCAGCGTTCAGCCTAGAATCAGGGTGAGCATAGCCTACTAGAAACATTCTCCATACTCACATTAAGGCTCTAGTGTATGTGAATAATTATGTATGTTAGTACAAAATTTAAATCAAGTCAGTGTCAATATCAATAATAAATTCACTTTCACCTTCATCGACTTAGTAGTGAAGAGGAAGTGTAAACATCGCAGCTCAAAATAATAAAGAAAATTCAATATATTTCTTTTCAAAATTCAAATTTAAAAGGACCAGCCAACCAATTAATATTTCCAATTCTCAACATTGTAAATAAATAAATATCTTTATAGGAAAAAATACAACAAAATTATACAATTTTTAGTTTGCCATTTACAATTGAAAATTCCAAACAAGTAATTATTATAAAAAACACCATAATGTACATGATCTGAAAAATAAATAAATTATTCCCTGTAAAAACAAGCCCAACAGATCCAATTAAAGGGCTAAACTGATTAAGTATTCTGACCTTTCCATCTATGTATGCCAACAGATCCAATTAAAGGGCTAAACTGATTAAGTATTCTAACCTTTCCATCTATGTATGCCAACAGATCCAATGAAAGGGCTAAACTGATTAAGTATTCTGACCTTTCCATCTATGTATGCCAACAGATCCAATTAAAGGGATCTATATATGACCTTTCCACCTATCCTTGAATGTCTTATTTATATCAGGAAGAACTTGAATAAATTTAGCCTAAACTCTGATAAGCATAATTATAATACGAGAAATCTAAGTATAGAGAGATGTTTTTCCTACGAATCTCTGAGAAGTTCCAGGGCGCAATCTCTCAGATTTTATTAATGATTACCATCCTCTCGTCATCGGTAAGAGACTTGGAGGCGGCTGAATTTAGAGCTATGGTTAAAAATGGTCTAATTAAAGGTGGAATTTAAAAGGAACATTAATTTTATAATATTTCCCAATCCATGTGAAGTTGGTAATATTGCGCATGATTGTAGTACTGTATTAGTATACTTTAGAATTAAATTATCGTGATCATAATGTTATTTATTAATCCGTTGACTATTTATGTTTTTAGCAGCATTTTGTTTTGATGTATTTCTTTTTTATTTAGCAGTGACTATGGCCGATGTTTATGTAATATGAATCTAATGGCAATAAATATATTTCTATTTCTCATCAAAATAATGTCCTTGAAAATTCGTATTTCATCTGAATCATTGAAGTGCTATGATTTTTTGTTTTGTTACAGCATTTCTTGGAGAATTTATCCCCTTTCGAAGGCCTAAAGGATACCGAAATCAGTAACTACTTGTATCAGAAATCATTGGATGTTGAGCCAAGATCTGCACGTCAAGCTCCTAGATTTGTAAGTTTTTCCTACCATGTTATTTTTATTTTTTGTGTATTCCATCCCATGATAAAATTTTTCCCTTTTGAGTGATTGTGAAGGTGATTTTGTGGTAGTTATCCATGTTAAATGAAATGACAAGATGTTTTCAAACCACAGATTTATTTTAAAAAATCACTGTCATTGGTTCAAGCGTCTACCAATAGCGTTGCTCTACCGTTAGTATACGTTAAGTTTTTAGTTCACTAGAGATTGATAATGTGTAACAACTGAAACAGGTAATCTCGAATTTTAAAATAAATCTGTGGTTTGACAACATCTTGTCTTTTCATTTTGCATTATAAAAAATGTCAGGTGAAATCAATAAAGAGAAAGATGCGCAAGAGACAATTATAATGCTTGAACATGAATATCTTGAGTAGTTGAATACAATGTTAGTGATGTTTTGTTTATAGAAAATAACAAAGATATTTAATATACTTTTAAAAATACTTTTATGATAATGATGATCATTTTAAGCTTACTCCATCTACTAAGAACAAATTATTTGTGGATCACATGTTTGCTCAACTCAAGCATGTGAGAAATAGTCATGTGACAAATCATGTGTCATTGAACCATGGCATGGTGATATTGCTGTGCTCATACAGAGTTCTTTAAACTTTCAATTTTCTATGATTTGCACATTAATAACCTGATATAAGAAAACAATGATAGTGACTCTACTATACGATGGTTATTGTTATTATTAGTGTATGGCTTATTAGTGGAGAGTTCCACTGCCGACGCAACCACAATTTTATCATAATACCCAGATGTCTTCTGCCTACATCTTTTAATATAAATTTACTCTATTTGCAATACTTAAAATAATTTTGTGGTTGCAGGCTCGCAAATGGCCCGACTTGAACTTGAAATCGCCAGGAATCAAAGTGCGCAACTTGGCATCACGCAGCCACCCACTGCCCCTGCACCTGCCACACCACCAGCCCACACCCCCACCCACCTCCTCACCCCGCCCCCCTACAACCCCCGATGACACTCCACCTGCCCCCGCTGCCGCAGCTGCCGCCGCTGCCCCTGCTCCCACCACCTCCGACTTCAGCGTGTTCGCGCCCGTCCACATCGGTCCATGTAATTATTGCATTATAGCTAGAAGATAAGTAGTGATCTTAATAGGACTGTCCATAAAATAACGGGTGGCCGTATTTATGTGAAAAACTGTTCCCGGCTGAGAAACGAACCTCTGAACCATTGGATATCAGACCGGCGCGTTATCACTTTCCCCAACGAGCCACCCATGGAACATGAAACAATATTTCATATGCTTTTTCCATCAGTATTCAGATTCCAGATGGACAACAATGTCGAAAACGAACTTTTTGAGTGGTTGTGAAGTTGATATTGTGGTAGTTATCCACGTTGAATGAAAAGACAGAATGTTGTCAAACTACTGATTCATTAAATATCGAGATACCGGTTTCGAAGAGAGGTTCTAAGCGAGTTTACTGGAGATTGATAATGGTGTAACAATCGAAACCGGTATCTCGACTTTTCAATAAATCAGTTGTTTGAAAACATCTTGTCTTTTCATTTAATATCGAAAACAAAGTTACAAAATGTTTAAAAGTGTTGATGGTGGAATGTTTGCGACAAAACGAATCATGCTCAGACTGAAATGCATTGATCAAATTGACGATTATATAGAAAAGTAGAAGAGAAATCAAGCTTCTCAATGATTTATGAAAAAGTCCATGCAATTTTGTTTTACATCAGAAAACAATGAGGGAAAGTTATCTTGTGCATAGCCCGTGTATGATGAGATAAATTAATTGAAATGAAAAATTTATGATTTGAAATATGAAAATGCATAATATTGTTTATAAAATGTAGGAGCGTTCGTAATTATTATGTACACGTACATAATGATGGAAATGTGATGGTAGTGACGAGTATAGAATAGATTTAGTTAATTCATGTGTAGGAAATGCAATTTTTGAATTATTAATAATTAAATATAACTACTTAGTTACTAGCCATGAAACGGTGAAGTTAGGACCAAGTCCTGGCTTACTCTTAACCAAAGTATTCTTAACCAAATAATTACCATAAGCTCGCAAAATTCAAATGAATCAATTGTTGTCTAGTTAATATAAATTTAGTTGAGAATTTTAACTTTAGATGTATTCTGAAAGTTATTCACTACAATTCAACTAATTAATAGCTTAAAACACTTCAACAAATCGATGTACGGTTTTGCTAGTCATGTTCTCTTGAAATTCTATATCAATCAATGGCTTCTCCAGTTCAGCCAGCCATCTTTGATTTACCATTATTTAAAAAATGTAAGGTGGTCATGTGATATAGATTTTCAAGACAAGATCGGTGGCGAAAAGCGCACAATGATGAGGTATTTTCTGACAAAAAGAATGATAAGAACATATAAGTTTGAATCACAATCGACAAACTAACTAACTAACGAACATAACATCAAATTTCAATAGTATTGGTTTAAATTAAGAGCTGTTTCCTATTGAAATTCTTGCAGGTTCAATATTGAATTGAAATGAATGTTTTTTTGCAGCTGGTGTGGCGAGTGCTCCGCCCCTTCCGCCGCGCACCAGGAAGAGAGAGAGCTGTGTGGAGGGCCCCTTCGCCCCCCCTGTGCTCCCCCCGCGCGACCTTTCGCCCCCCGCGCCGCCTCCAAGGCCGCCCCTGCGCCGCAACTCCAACACCAACCCCAGTAAGAGGTTATCACAAAAACCATAGAATAATATCAGAAGAATTCGCCATTCTTGCCCAAATTCCCGTTGCGCAAGATAAGCAGCTGGAAATTGAAACTGACCGATAAAAGCAGTTCTACAAGGATTCTTGTTCAAGTTCAAAATTTGATTTCTATACTGCTAAGAAATTTGGGATACTTTTTTATGTATTGGGAAATATTCCCTTTTTACCATTCTAGATCATACTTCTAAAATATGATGTTGAAGCATCTAATAAGATTGGAAAAATCATATGTTTTTGATGGATCAATGTTTACAGCTTGAAAAGTTTTTCAATATTTTTGAAATTTTAGGGCGTTAATTATCAAAAATCAAATTTGAGCATCGATGTGCAGAAGATCATCTAAATCTAAATTTTAAAAAAATCCCAAGAGTAACTTTCAACCGATGATAAAGAACCGATCTGTTCCAAATGAAAACACAGATTTTGTCAATTCTACATGTTATTTGTGGTTCAAGGACCCAATCAAGCTGAGGATGTTACCTGTGATGCCTCGAAACCATAGTCCCTAAGCCATGAAGAAATTGTAGAATTGACAAAATCTGTTTCAATATATTTTTTGGCACGCTCCCGATAAACTAAGCGTTCATTTTGTTAACAAACGAACACACTCTATCTTATAATGATTCAGATAATCAATCAGTACCCTCAAAAAATAGGTTATTTTTCCATATCAGCTGTGTTTCGATTAGAATTGAAGAGATTAGGCCCATCTATTGTTAATAAGTCAAACATATTCAAATTGTACTAATTTTTAAAAATCTAAATTTGAGAGTGGAATAGTAACCTAAGGGTTATTCCCGGACAAGGAAGGGCCACAATTAGACCGAAGATGGAAGGCTGACCCGATTTAAAATGGGAAATGGCCAAGTCAAAAAAGCTTGCTATGTTGGTGCTCTACATACATACCTTGTCCTCCGAGCAACTTTGAAAAAGTAAAGATCTCTAAGATTTCATTAATATGCTATTGTTTAGTGGTTTCAGTAAGTGACATAGACACCTATTGTTGGTTGCAGGTGGCAACAGTAGTGCTGACAACATAGTGAGAGCAAGCGGCTCCTCCTCCATTCCTCGCCTCCCTCCTAAGCCTTCCAACGTAATGTTCCAGTTTAACACCGGAGCCAACCATCACACTTCTTAAGCGCCATATATAATGTATTCCTATACATTTATTATACTCTATCGAGATCTCCATCTCCAAAATATCGATGTATTTTTCTCTCTATAATGACCATATAAACATAATATATTATAATATATTATTGGAACGACTACGGGTGTCACGGTTCTGTCATGTGTGTAATATTCAAATATGTGATTCATGTAGTTATTGAACAACATGCAAAATCCTTCCTTAGCTTTGTTCTCTCTGAATATTGTCTTCTTTTTGGTATTAATCAAACAGCGCAGACGATTATTTCTTCAGCTTCTTGTTGCAATTGCTTTACTCTTGCACCCAAAAAGTAGATTTTCGAGTATTTGTAAAATGTTATCAAATCTTGCCAATCTCAGCAAACATCACTGTTCACTCGCTAATATATTTTCATTCTATGCTTAATGAATTATATAGCATTATGACTCTTCCATAGAGTAATAATTCGATTGCTCTACTATATTTTCTTGTATAGTCCAGGGGACTGTGTAATTTTTTCGACTACTAAATTACATTTAAATTCTTATTCAGCTCTGAAACAGCTCGGTTTTTTAAATAGAACTCAGTATTTCCACCCTGTTATTGAATTTCGGGCAATTTCTGTGTAAATCAAAATCCTAGTGGAAATTCCTACTGCATTTCATTGTTTAGAATTGTGGTTTTTATCTCGCATCAATGTTGATAGAATTTTTGATCTCATTTACACTCAGTTGAACAATTGATTCTGTACCGAAAATTATATTATTTCTCCAAGCTAATTTATATTTTTTACTTGTTGAATATTGATGGATTCCATTCGCAAGGTTATCATGCTGTACTTACAATAATTGTAATAGTGATTATTTTCAGTAAAATAATGATATATTTTTTAAATTGACTGGTGTAATTATCCCTTTTAAATATCAATGAACTCAATTACCAAAGCATAGTACGCACAGTTGACGGATGCTAGTTTTTTTTACCAATAATTATATGATCGAATTTTGCATTTTTCTAACATAAATTGCAGACCTACATAAACTTCACAAGCATGTAAATCGTACTTTCAAGAGTAGAACAAATCAAGTTGATATTTAAATCCATCATCTTTCAACCAAAAGTTTTCATTTTAAGGCATGGTTGTCATTATAAAATACATGACTGATTAGTTCAAAGTAATTCATGGAGTTGAATGGTGAGCTCTTGCTCTTTTATGCATTTGCTCATGACTCTCAAGCGACTTTCTTGAATTTATATTGAATATCAATCTTTTTTATTGTCCCCGTACAGCAGTAAAAAAACTTGCATCACTTCACAAGAATGAAATATGTACTTTTAAACGGAGTTGAATGATTCTTCGAACTAAAATTACCTCTCACTAGAACAGTCCAATTATGATATTTTTATAATTTCTTGTGGTATGAGTGGAAGAGGTATCTCTACTTTGCTCGCATCACTTATGTAATGTGAATCCATTTGTAGTACGTGGAAAAATCAAGATCAATTCATCTATATCCATCTATCTCCCACCCATTATAAAACATGTTGGTTTCTCGCAAAAGTCGCACAATTCAATCATTATTTCGTATCGTTGGTGTGAAACACCACATATTTCTGTGAATTCCTTTCATCTACTATTCGCCTTATAAACACGCATTCTTCTCACAAAATAGGTATCGTAAAAATATTTTTGCATTCGAAAGGCTAGTAATGGAATTGTCTAGTTTTTTAATATCTTCAGTTATCATGAAATACGCATTTTAGTTTGGTTATTATACTAAGAAAATGCCGATAACGATTAGTATGTATATCTTTTGAATATTGTCGGTTCAAAAGTTGCAAATATGTAATGATAACGTGATTACTTTTTCACTTGCCTGTATTTTGTTAGTTGTTGTATGCATCTACAATGTAGGATGCTGGTGTTGATGCCACACTTGTGACAATGCTTCAAATGCATTATTTCTCAATTAGATTCGTCCATTAATTGATACATAGCTGTAATTTTAAGAATAATATTTTAAATATTATTGACATATTAGTCTTTTCGATTAAATAAAATCATAGAATCATGTGATTTACACATTTCATTGTCCTAGAGATTAACATTTATATTTACCCTTCTCATAATGTGAACTTGGATTTCAAGAGTTACAGAAACATGTTCAATAACAATGTTTTATGCCACTCTGATTTGAAAGTATATTTGCATGTTGTGCCTTCAATAGGGATTTCTATTATTCTCTCTTTCTTTTTGTAGGTAAGCTTATTTTCCGTGTGGTGTTATCAGTCCAACCAAAAATCTAATCATTGTGTTTTTCAAGTTCTTCTACGTTTACCATCCAAAATAATGAAATGTTTTTCAAAGAAATTTATCTCGTTAAATGTAGTTTGCTAATAATAATAATAATAATGATGCTAATATAATGGATATAATTCAGTCTACAAGTACGGAACTGCCTTTTGTACATTGACTAGGAAGTTGTTAATTCACATGCTCATTTCTTATGAGTCAATAAATACTGTAGTTGTGTAATTGATAATATAATAATAATGATGGTGGCCATTTCGCATAGTGTGTGTGTTGCACTGCTCCTGTCACAACTACATGGACATGGTCTCACTACGCCCATCCATCTTTCTTCCATGTAGTTGTTAATATAATACTATAGATTAAACAAATAAGTATGAATTTCTTGTGTAGTTTTAGTGTCCATCAAAATACTTTGCCTGATATTGTGGGTTGTTATACCTGTATCTGGTGTGTACCTATAAAAATAAATGTGATAATAATATTATTAATAATCATCATTCATTAATAATACTTGATAATCACTGAAAGTATTCTATTCTGAAACTCATTTGTACAAATCACATAAAATAATACCTCGTGATACATTGGAGAAGTTATGTATCATAAGCAATACTATAATATTTATTAGCTTGTGTTCATTTAGAGCCTTAAAATTGCAACTCGAATAATCCGCTTCAACTTGCCTTTGTACTTGATTGATGTTAAGCTTATGTGTAATACATTATTGACATTACATTTTCTATGAACGTTGAGGTAAGGCTGTTTATCAAACGCAATAATAATGAAGTTGTACCGTGCAGTAGACCATTCAATTCTATTGCATTGATAATACATTCAATTTTCAGTTGTCGATTATAGTACTGAAATAATAATATTGTGAATTCGTCTCAGTTGATAATTTTTGTGTAGTTGCGAAGGTGATTTTGTGGAAGTTAACCATTTTGAATAAAAATACTAGATATTGTAAAACCACATTTATTGAAAATCTGGATTTGCGATTATCAAGAAAATTGAGAACGACTTTAAATAAATCTGTGGTTTAATAATATCTAGTATTCTTATTCAATTAATATTAATAATATTTTTAATCAATATTTTCATAAATATTTTATTTTTATATTAATTAATATTGATAATATTCATAATTAATATTTTTTGATATCGTAGAAATACCTTATTGTTCGTCTATTATAATAATAAATCTTCAACAAACATGATTCACTCTAGAATTTACTTCCAAAATGTTGTTCATGATAAACATCGAAAATTAAATTAAAACTAATCTCATTTTTATATTGAGTTTGATTGAGTCTAGCTGGAGTTTAGGTTAACATTTTCAATAAAATATTAATGATAAAGATAATAATAATAAAACAATGATGTGATATGAGTATCGAAACATTTAGAAGCACTTACCGGAATATGGATGTTTAGAATTAGGATTAGGAGGTAAACAGCTTGATTAGTGAGATAGCCATAGCCTTATGATCTTGCCCTAGAAGAAGAAGAACCCCACTGTTCATTCCTAGTTTCATTTAAATTATAAGTATCCAGTCACAAGTTGATGATCTTTTGATTAGGAATAATAAACGGGTAGCAGGAGCAGTGCACCATTCGCAAACACAATTCCCATTCATTAGCTATATCTGTATGCAATCCCTCCATAGCTGTAAATTTTACATGCAGAGTCTAGATTCACTCTCAGCTTACTCTGTCAGGCAAAAAAGTTGGTCTTTTCAGTTGTTATTATTATTGTTATTGTCTTTGTTGTTGTTGTTATTATTATTGTAACTTCTATTGCTATTCTTGTTGTTCTTCAATCGATTATGACCACGCTCATAAAATATAAAGCTAGTTATTGTTGTACAATGTAAGTAATAGTTGTGGAGTGTCGATTAGTAATGATTTTTTTTCAAATTTGTAAACTTTTATCTCATTGATTTCATGGTATATTGTGAATTAACTTTAGCGTTCAAAAAATTATAGGGCTTTCTACCTAAGTGTTCCTAAAAATAATGGTTTTTGGCAAGTATGTTGATACTGTTGTAAAAATCAAATGCTGCCGATTTAAATGCAAAATAATCAAATCGAACTCTTGATCTACTTAGAGATCCTGTCTTAATCATTACTAATATTGTTCAATTTGATTGATTCAATTGTTTATAGTAATAAGAGATATTGCCTGATAGGTAAGCATGGGAAGTATATTTTGAACTGCTTTAATAATAATAATGATAAATAATAATGATAATAATAAAAAATAATCATGATAATAATGATATTATTATCATAAATAATTGTGTGTTGTACATTGAAACTTGTACAAAGGTGTAAGGAGGCTTTCTTCCTCTAATCGGACTATTGGACTACGTCTCTGTACCCCTCAGAAAAGTTACGAGTATTGATGTGACAGCTCTAAAAACTTGTTTATTATTGTTCGGTTATTATTGTCCGTTTCTAAGATGATATTTGAAATTTGCAAATTGTGTCATTGATTCTTTCAAAACTCGATTGAATTTGTGAAAAATGTTATGGTTTATGATGGTTGTTGTTGTTGTTGATGATGTTGTTGTTGATCTCGACTTGCTTATCGGTCATTGTTGACGGATGAAAAAAGATCACAACAGCAATAGATAGATTGATTGATGTGATTGTAACAATTCTATCGAATTAAATTTCTATTTTGTCTTGGAAAAATGAATAATTGTTATTGATGAGAGTTTATAGAACATGTAAATCTTATACATGTATTTATTTAATAATATTTGTGATGATATATTGTTGAAAGTTGGAATAGATCCGAAATTAGTATTTTTCATAGTGGGCGGTGTAGGGTGGGCGAGGGGGAAGGGGGTCGAGGCATCTAGAAACTTGTAACAAGTTAACCAAATCGTTTGGTCTCTCTTGCCATTAAATGATAGAATTTAATCTTCTACTGATTGAATGTGGATGAATATTATTGTGATTATCAAGTTTATTTTCTTGTGCACTGTTTTTATTTCTTCATGTTTAGATCTTGTTCTATCTATTTCTCAACTATAGTGCAATGGCATCCAATATTATCTATTATTTCCTGTGTAAATTATGGCATTCAGTATTTCTAGTCATTCAATTGCTGGAGATGTCAACTTTACTCTCTACGAGTTTGTTAGATAGTTTCTATATTATTCCCTATGACTGGGTGTGTATGTGTATATAATTAAATAGGCTATATAAAGCACTACACATAATGTGTTGTGTGTATTCGAATGTTTGTTGATGAAGATTGTAATGATTATTGTAATGATTGCGGATCAAAGGTCGAGCAGAGTGAAATAAGGAGTTTTATTACAATGTGATATTTACATTTCTTCTTCTTCATCTTCTTCTTCGTCATCTTCTTATCATTATTATAATTAGTATTCTGCTGTATAAATGGATCTAGTGACTATTTTGTAATAAAGGTGCCAACATTTTTATCTGCAGACATTGAAATAATATTTCTCTATGTGTTTTGAATAAATGAAACTATTAGGATGAACTGTTCTGTTACATTAGACTTAGATGGCTGATCATTTAGGTGATCTTAGAAGAGTAAGTGGAGCCGCCTGATGTAGCATAATGAATAATGAAGCATTGCATAACAAAACCTTGATTCAAGGAAGCGATAGGAGGAAGTTTGTATTGTTTTCCAGTTGGCTGCCGATTCCAATTATTGCTATATTCTTAATTTTTTATTTCGTGTTTTCTATAATAACTCATTTTAATTGTTGTAGATATTGCAGCTTATACGTATGAACATATTCTACATATTTCCGTGATGATTATTGTTTGATCTCTGAATAGAACTCTGATTAATATTGTACTTCTTGATTGTATCACATATAAATGTTGAGTGTATAATCTGATAGTGTGCTAAAAATATTGATTATTACTCGTGTATCACAATCTAGTTTCCATTCTCACATAATATTGTTCGATTTTTAATAAGTATTAATGGCCATTAGATTGTCAGTACCCTTACCTCCCTTACTATTTGCAGTCTTGATATGCAATGCTCTATTTGGTCCCCTGTCCAATGATAATGTACTATATTATATTATATAATTCAATATCCATTGTTTTCTATTTCTATCGTACTGATAAGACTGTCAAACATTCACTTGTGTGTGGCATACTCAACAAACGTATTCCAATTTCTAAACACAACCTGAGTATTGAAATCTATATTTTAGTAATCTTATAGGTATGTTTCACCTGTCAAGTGTTGATTCTCATAAGAGTTGCATGATAACTTTCAGAACAGTTCATAAACATTTTTGATGTTAAATAACTAGCGTCTTCTCACTTATTACTCTGTTTGATGTAATCGTTTTCCTTTTCATAATTGATCTTCAAATATTCAGTTACATTTTCATCTGTTTCTATAAATAAAAATTCAAGTGTTGTATTCTTCAAGAATCGTGTGTATTACTTATACCCCTTCCCGTATACTTGCTTGGCGTATAAGTTCTAGGTAGCAGGTAAGTATTACTGTACTATTCTATTACTTAGGTACTTCACTATTTTCCTCCTTTTATTTGAGTATCAAGCAGAAGTGACGTCATCCATGTGAAAATTTGTGTGTCCCTAGCCTGTAAATAATGACTTTCGAAAGCACTTAGCGACACCTTGAAAACACTCAATTTGATCATGTTTACGATTATCACTAACTAGTTGAAAATTATCAAGTCATCATAATTTATCCTTCTAGGATGTTTGACTTGAAAGAGGCCCAACAAATTGTTTAATCATGTTAACAAGAAGTTACAACAGAGATTAGACTAGCTAGCCCCATTGACTGAAGAACTCGCGTGCAAACTCTCAAAGTTAACTTATGGCTTGAATAACTTGATGATGAAAGTTTTCAGTCAAGTCATCTTGATTGAATTCATTGATGCGTCGGCTGCCGCGAATAGTCAAAATAGGAACCACAAATCATACTAGTACGATACCTATATTAATGCAATACTGAGGGATTCCTTTTCGTGAGGATATATTTTGATATATAATTTAAACTTGTGGTTATTCCAACAAACCGTGAATCCGCTCCAGCCAATGCACTACCGTAATAAAAACGTTCTTATCAAGACGACTTTACTGCAAAAATTCTCAGAGGATGATAAATAACAATTATGATGAATTGCTTAAAAATATGGATACATTAACTCCCTCATATTTTTTTGCTGAAAACCATTGATAGTATATTGCAACTTCAGAGTATAGTCATATATTGATCTCATTTTCTATTAATATGGTATAGTCTTTCGTAAATTCCCTAATGTATCAAATTGAAGAATAGTTGAACCATTGACAAAAATTTGTGGAATTTCGTTCAAGAATGAAATTTTTCCAATATTTCAGCATTTCGATTCGCATAAATCAAATAAATAAATTATTGAAGATCTTCTTAATATCATTCATCAAATCCCATAGTGAAGGATGCGGGTGACATAGGCCTATTATTAGTTAGACTTAGTTAGTCCTTAAGCCAGTGTATTACACGGTAATTTCAATTTATTTATTCACACACATATACACAAAAGATATTACATCAATATTAAATAACAATTAATCACATAAAAACATCACAATAAATAAATTATACATGGGAGCGCATTATAATATGAGGAGGCAATGTATACAAATTATGTGGTAAAAAAGGGATATAGGATGAAACGTTCTTCCAACTATGGACCTGTCCTATTAGGCACGCCTAATACACTCTTATACCCTGTTCAGTCCAGTCTATGAGTGTTTTCAAATGGAATAAAAATCACGAAGTGCTTATTCTTGTATTCCTTCCATATTTGGAGCACCTCATTTAAGTTCCAATTCGCGTAGGTTCCTTAAATAATTTCAGTATCGGCAGTGTCCGTGAGTCAAACAGGCTCGCTTCGCTCGCCAGCAAAACCTCTGTCAGTGTCAGCTGAGACAAGCAGGTTCGTCCAACTGAACATGCCTGCCAAATTTGAACGCATTCGGTTCAGTGGATTTTTAGTGCTGGTGATGAATGAATGAATGAATCAGTCAGTGCCATTTCGTTTTTAAAGATATAGATGGAAAATACTCCTACAATTGTTGCAACTTATTTTCGATTTCTATGAACGATTAATCTGTTGCGTGCACTCCAGACAACTCATATTGAAGGTCACCAAAAACAACAAATAAATATCAAAAGTTCAATTAAAGTGAAAGAAATCCAGTCCTATACTGCCGAGAAAAATCGAATTCACAGGTTATACACAGACATTTCAGAAAAATGTTTTAGAACATCGTATTACGGTTGTAACTTGATTCAAGAACACGAAACTAGATAAAGGACAAATCGATAAACGAACCTTTCGCTTCGAACGCTCGACTGCGACTGATTACTTATGAACACTTATATAGTAGAAATGTACAATGTACATTAAAACACTAGTCGTTTTCTACTATATAAGTTCAAATTTACTGTTGAAAATAATGTTTTTACGAAATTCTGTAATATAATGTACAGCTTCAAATTCTGAAGAAAATGGTGTCTGATTCGTTCTTATTCAATTACTAGCCGGCAGGCTCGCTTTGCTCGCCTTCTCCGCCTAGCCAGGGGGCTCTACCCCCTGGACCCCCGGCAGTATAGCTTCGCTCGCCTGCAAAACCTCTGTCAGTGACAGCTGAGACAAACAGGCTCGCTTCGCTCTCTTCGCAAATTTGATTGGATTTACTTTGCATCATAACATTTAGCAGGGCTCTTTTGGGTGATCGTTCTGAACTAGTTGTTCTATTACGGTACCTCAGCTGAACCTGGGTTTATAATTTGAACGTATTTAGTTCAGTAGGGAGCTTCCGTGAAATAAACTAAAGTGCAGATTCCAAACGTTAGAAACCCTTGTAACAGGCGTAGCGTCAGAAAGGGTTTTGAAATTTATTGATCACAGCATTTCTAGACCTTACCTGGACATGTTTACCAAATTTTAACATTTTCTGCCAATTGGTTCTCGAAAAATCTAAGAAAAACTCCGAAAATTCAGAAAAATAGTTAAACGCTAATATTGAGCGTAACCTTGAGAAGTATATCGTAAAAAGTTTGAAACTTGACTCAATGTCTTCCAAATTAGTTCATCTATAAACACGCTGAACCATTAGGATTGGTCGTATCAAGGCGGCAGATATGCAACCCGCAATACATTTACAATTTTCAAAAAGTAATTACTGGCGTAATCTTGAACGGATTGCAAAAATATTTTAACACAACATTTATAGACCTTATCTGAACCTGCCCGCCAAATATCAACATTATCTAACGATTGGTTCTTGAAATAATTAAGAAAACGCTGAAAAACTATAGAAAAACTCAAATATTTGGCGTATCCTTATGAAGTTTCAAAAATCCTTTCTTAGTACGCGTCTAACGATCCAACTAAACATGCCTGCCAAATTTTAACGCATTCGGCTCAGTAGATTTTTAGTTCTGTTGATGAGTGAGTGAGTAAATAAATGAATGAACGAATGAGTGCCATTTCGATTTTATAGACATAGATAAATATCCGAGATTCAGAAATTTTATATTTCTAACCATGACACTATGAAAATCGTTAAGGCCCGTATCAACAGTGCGAGGCATGTACCGCGAATGCCTCAAGGTATCTACATGTTACTGGTGCGACGGGAACGATATCGATTAGCTGTAGCCAATCACAACTCTTGTTTTATCCTTTAGCTTTAATAACAAGAGTTGTGATTGGCTACAGCTGACCGATATCGTTCCAGTCGCTCCAGTAACAACGTAGGTTGAGGCATTCGCGTTCATGCCTCGCACTGTCGATACGGGCCTTTAGTCGTGACTAAAACATTTGACTAAACATTTTTAGTCGGGCTTGTCGGACGTGAATTCACAAAAAATAAATTTAAATCGTCATATTATTATTATCTCAGTTATTTATTATACAGTTTGAACGAAACAGGATTCATTCAGTATTATTTTTTTATGATTTTTATATCTATCAATGTTCAAGATTGTTTCAATACAAGAGTAGCCTATTAATAATTTGTGGTCTATATCTTGACTATTTGCAGCAGCCGCCGCATGTCTGCAAAATGTCATTAAGTATTTAAAGCCATAATTTGACTTCAAGATGTGGAAGTTTGCACTCGAGTTCTTCAGCCCATGGGGCTTACTAGTAACTATGTAATAGTATTTTGTATTTCGACGCAGAGGTGCCCATCCCCCCATGGACAGAAGCGCAAATCCCCCCCATTTTCAACTGCTTCAAACCCCAACCTCCCCCCCTTTTTTGAATTTGGTAACTTATCCTCTCCCAATATAAGTTCAATTAGCAATTGGAACCAAATAATATAATTAAGAAGAGTTTTGAAGAATTCCCAAAGGTGAAAAAGAGTTCAACAGTCTACATATAAAAGAAAACATATATTTTCCCATACAAAATTGAGTCTTCTCAAATGAATTTTTGATGTATGAAAATTAAAGAAGTCCTTCAAAGGATCTTTTATTGATAGGCTATATTTTTCACTTTGCCATTGATTCAATGCGTCTCCATCAATCGTTTCATTTTACTTTCAGGTAGATTACAAAATATTAACATCAAGCAGACATAATTTCAATTAAGGTTCATAGGATCTATAAAATTGACAAAGTTTAGAATTAGATACAATCAAGATTTATGGATATGAAACTGTTACAAAATGGAGTAGGAAGTGAATCATTTGTATAATTCTTTTTTGTTGAAAAATTATTGATGTAGTCAGTGCTTGATTTGTAAATTAAAGGCTCCATTAAGGCGGCAGGAGCTTAGGTTGGAGGGGGGTCCAGAAAAAAAAAATTTCTACTCTCTAAAACCCATTTTTAGAGCTTTTGGTTGTGTATTTTTCCATAATTTTCCATATTTTTAATAGATAATTAGAATGATTTACTCTCCCTCACAGAGATACCGCCAAAATTAAGCCCTGGTTGTAGGTTGTAGTAAACATATAATCAGCTTACAAATTTATTTAATCAAATTCAAAAGCTTCTCCATACTGTATTATATTTTTAATTACATAAAAAATTACATAAAATTCCGAGGATTTTCCTCCCAAGTTACATATTTATTTTATTCACCCATTCACTTTTTATTCATTCAAATACCCTAGGTGATGATGAGTGGGTGAGTAATACTTGGGCTTACAGACGTTTCTGAGTAGAAAATGAGGTGATTCTGAGTAGAACGGAGGAGAGGTTGAAGTTTAAGGGTAATCTTAAACAAACAAATGAATGAAAAGACTTTCACCTCCAAAAAAAGATAAGGTTCAATAAGAAAATCGTCTTAATCGACTATGTAATTTTACGCCCGTTATAGATGAATTATAGATGTTTTCACAGTTGTTATTATTTTGTAACTTTCATAATATTTTGTAGATTTGTAAGGAACGACTAAACTAAAACCATACAAATTTTACATAGAAAGGTAGGTATTAGAAGAATATGATGGAGAGGATTGTCAAATCTCTCAAAAGCTTCGCTTATAACGTTTCATCTTTATTAATATCGTTTTCTCAATTATTCTTCCTGTTTTTGATGAGTTTTTGCTGATTCGTTCAAATAATTCATCAAGCTCCATTAATTAATTTTAATGACGTCAAGTCGTCGAAGCTCGAAATCGGATACTCTCTCAATCGATAGTTCGATATTTCTAGTCGAAACAAGTTCAAAATCGAGATTGTTTCAATCGATAGTTGAATAGGAGACGGCAGAGTTCGATATCTCTAGTGACGTCAGCAAATGACTTTCAGGGATGCGATATTTTGGTCACCGTTCTCCTCAGCAGGATGGGGCAACCGCTATTCCTTACCACCTCCCCCCCAAAACACCCCCTCCTAATACCTGGATTTCCGTCACCTACAGTAGGGGGTGCAGTCGCGTTTTTTTCCTGAGCAAGGGCTCGCGGTCTCACTCACCGAGCAGGGTCGGTGTAATATGGTTGCTGGAATTCCCATCCAGGGCCGGCTGAATTCCTCATTTTCACACCCCTAGTCTAGTTTACCTTCAGATGGGCCTCTGAAACATGCACGGATGTTCGTGTAGCGAAACTGAGTGCTGTCTCAAAATCACTGCAACTCCCTCAGTTATCTCACGCTAAGGCGCTCAAGTAAAATTAATAGCTGAAAAGCTATCTCTTGAATCTGGGATACAGGCGCATCTTGCAGAGTAAAATAATTATCAGTGTACAGTAAAATTATGTACACTGACATCAAATTAAAATAATGATAGATGCTTTACTCATGAAATTTTGGAAAAAAACATCAATCGAGAGGGTATGGTACATACAGAATTAGCCAGAATATAAGTCTGAATTGAATCGAATTTATTTGTTTCAATACAGACATGAGCATACAATGTACAATTACAATACACAGCAAACATAATAAGAAATCAAAAATAAGTTAACAACTATGAAACAAAACGCTCACATGAACCGTTAGGTTTGTTTGTGAGTCGTGAGTTCATATAAAAATAAAATAAGTATGAAAAAGTTGATAGAGAAGTAGTAATAAATCAAAGAGCTTCAAATTTTTGTAAGATTAAAAGTAAGAATTTGATTTCAAGAGAAAACTGAAATGTACTTCTATGTATGTATGTATGTCTGGCTCAACAGCCCATGAAGGGCCTAGGCCTACCAGCTGGTTGCCAGTTTCAAATTCACTCTTCTATACAGCCCGTCCAAGCCAAGAAGACACCCCGGCACGACGGGAAAACGGCCCCAGCCCGTCCAATATCGGCCCAAAAGCCATAAATTCTCAATCAGAACTCACAGTCCCCGAACCAACACTGGCCGAGCCGAAGCGCCCCCTCACCCCGCTAGAATCCCCCCCCCCCCCCGGCCGGACAGACCATACAGCAAGCAAATAATCATCAACCAGGATAGAGGTAACGTGTGGTTAGCACGTTGATCCTCTCAACCACAAGCCAGTTTCCGCAACCAATTGGCGGCGCAGAACACCTCTGAATAACATGCAGTTAATCAGTTAGAGTGTAATGCAACAATTACTAGGTCTATTCATCCAGAAACGGGAAACGACTGACTGTCTTTACTCACGTCAGCCAATCTCCCAAAGGAGGGTAAATGTACTATACATAGTAAAAATCAAGCAAATATACTAATAAATACTATTAAGTAATATACTAATAAGTAATATACTAATATACAGGGTGTTTCAGGAGGAATATGCAATACTTCTCAGGCTGATTCCTTACACCAAGTAGACGAAAAAGTTCCATGGGACCAGCCTCCAAAAACGCTTTGTTACTGAGATAACAATGGCGGAAAATTTAGATTTTTCAAAACATATTAATTTTTCTAATTTTTTAGAGGCTTCACTCGGGTTCTAAAATAATCAATTCCTATGTAAAATTAGCTGAGAAATTCAATGGAACCAGTTTTAAGTGTGTAATAAATTTGTATTTTTTATTAATGGAAGTTGAAGAGAGTCGGATTCTGAAGAAAATGTTAAATAGTGGCGATTTTGTAAATCTTACCCAAATCTCAGAAATAGCGATCGAAAATTGAAAAATTGACAAAACATAGCACATGTGATAAATATGTGTATAGTAGCGATTTTTCGATTTTCGATCGCTTTTTCTGAGATTTGGGTGAGATTTACACAATCGCCGCCATTCAACTTTTTCTTCAGAATCCGACTCTCTTCAACTTCCATTAATAAAAAATACAAATTTATGATTCCTTCTAAAATGGCGTTTTTTAACATATTTTTCCAATTATCTAAATAACCGTTGAAGTAACACACTTAAAACTGGTTACATTGAACTCCTCATATAATTTTACATAGGAATTGATTATTTTAGAACCTGAGTGAAGCCTCTAAGAAATTAGAAAAATTAATATGTTTTGAAAAATCTCAATTTTCCGCCATTGTTATCTCGGTAACAAAGCGGTTTTGGAAGCTGGTCCCATGGAACTTTTTCGTCTACTTGGTGTAAGGAATCAGCCTAAGAAATGTGCATATTCAGCCTATTGCACATTCCTCCTGAAACACTCTGTATAAAAATCTTAGTTACTCAAACTAGTAAAAATCTTCAAATAAATGCTACAAATGAAAAAGCTAAGGATTAGATTATACTGAGAAATAAAACTCTTATACTTATAAAAATGAACTCTAAACACTATACTAAAAAACTAAAATCTATACTTATAAAAATGAATTATGTAAAAAAACTCAAAAATAATATAGTAACCAAAATGAGAAGAAAGTAAGAAAAATATTAGGCACAATAATAACTAACTTTTTATATATATAATATAACTTAAATTTAAGTAAAATTTATTATTTATTTTATTTTTAATTTGGCTTTCTTCAAACATGTATTTAATTTGTATTTTTTTTTACATTTTATTTATTTATTAACAACTGTATTTTTGTTCATTTCAATTTTTTTGCGATTTAGAAATGTATAGGAGGGTTGAGTGTAAGAGGGGGCCGGCTGCGCCTCAACTTCGCCCTCCAGGGGAAAAAAAATAAAGGCAGCAATTCAATTCAATTCAATTTTTAACACTCATCCATCCACACGCATACAGGAGGGGGACACACACACCGCAAATAAAAACGCGCACACGAAATCTGATTGAATGGATTAGATACTCGTTCTAGGAGTATTATATATCGATCTGAGGAGATTAATACAATCGTCCTCATTCAATGAGGCCAACCACGATTGAAGCGCTCTCTTATACATTTATAAGGAGCAGTTCCCTGGCTGACTGATGTTTGGAGGCGCATTTCTTAAAATGACGTGGATTAAATATCATATTAATATTAATATTCATATTAAATATCGTGGATTAATATATTCCTGTCACATGCTACGCGTGAATTACGTTCAAGACCTGACTGGTGTAGAAGAGAGCCTCTCGTAGGCTAAGGATGATGTGCGACAATGTTGAATTAAATTTTATTCTTGTAAGCATAATATAAAATAGATTTAATAAAGAGTTTCTTATAGTTAGAACATTAAAAAGGAAAAAAAGACAATTTGAAGAATAAGTTCTAGCCAGGCCCAAACCGGTCTTGATTATGGCTTTTCGACTTACTGAACGCTCATTAATCAATGTGACATATGCACCCCCCCAGGCAATATATATCTATGTAAGCGAAATGGCACTGACTGACTGATTCATTCATCACCAGAACTAAAAATCCACTGAACCGAATGCGTTCAAATTTGGCAGGCATGTTCAGTTGGACGTTTAGACGCGCGCTAAGAAAGGATTTTAAAAACTTTTCAAGGATACGCCAAATATTTAAGTTTTTCTATAGTTTTCCGGCGTTTTCTCAATTTTTTCGAGAACCAATCGGTAGAAAATGTTGATATTTGGTAGGTAGGTTCAGATAAGGTCTAGAAATGTTGTGTTAAAATATTGAACACAATAAATATGTTAAATATTGAAATCTTGAATTCCGTTCAAGATTACGCCAGTAATCAGGTTTTTCAAAATTGTAGATGTATTGCGGGTTGCATATCTTTCGCCTTGATACGACCAATCCTTACTGTAAATTCAATGGTTCAGTGAGATTATAGATAAACTAATTTGGAAGATATTGAATCAAGTTTCAAACTATGTCCGATATAGTTCCCAAGGGTACGCTCAATATTATAGCGTTATTTGCTATTTTTCGGAATTTTCAGAGTTTTTCTTGGATTTTTCGAGAATAAATTGGTAGAAAATGTTGAAATTTGGTGAACAGGTCCAGATTAGGTCTAGAAATGCTGTGTTCAATGAATTTTGAATCCCTTCTGAACGGAATTTGCAGGCGAGCGAAGCGAGCCTGTTTTTTCAGCTTACACTGACAGAGGTTATGCAGGCGAGCGAAGCGACCCTGTTTGACTCACTGGAACTGCTAATACTGTCTGGGGTCCATGGGGCGGAGCCCCCTGGCTAGGCGGAGAAGACGAGCGAAGGGAGCCTGCCGGCTAGTAATTACATTTATGACAGAATTGACTGCACATAGGCGTGATAAACTGTCCTCAAATCTTTAATTTTTAAAATTCCATTTAATTTAGAGAATACATGAATCAGTTCTCTAAGTTTCTTTTTCAGATAAACTATATGTGGAGACCAAGTCAGACCATTATCAATGAGTATACCAAGGTATTTGAATTCGCTTACTGATTCAATGATTTGACAGTCACAATCCTCATTCCATGCTTCGCCCCATGTATGTAATCTAAGCTTGATATGTTTTGGTGGGTTCTATTCTTATGAAGAAAAATAGGCAAAAATTTGTCTTAATACATTCATGCTAAGAATATTACAGTTGAACCAATTTTTAAGTGTTATCACGTCTTTGGAGGCAACCCCATAAACGTCTTCCCAGCTATTAGTCTGTCCAAGCAAAGAAGACCCTCTGGCGAGATGGGGAAATGGCTGCAGCTCGGTCAATATTGGTTCAAAAATTATAAATTTGGTCTTAAATTGTGAATAAGAATGTTCGCTACAATTTGATACCAAATCAATATTTTTTGAATCAATATTGACCAAGATGGAGTCGTTTTCTCATCTTCCCAGAGGGTCTTCTTTGCTTGGACGTACTATATCCGCTTCAAAGTATACTGCTGTATCGTCGGCAAATAGAAGCATCTTACCTATAGTTGAATCAATTACCTAGTCTATCTCAATTTAACAAGGAAGCCTCAAATAACGGATTTAAAAGTCGCAATGTCTGGAACCATGTACAACAGTAAAGTTTTAAAAGTATGATTTTCGTATGGATTCTTGTCTGTTTGTAAGTGTAGACTGTGAATCCAGAACCTTGAAAGGCTAGAACCTTGCCTTTGGATGATAGTAAGCCACAATTAAATTGTTCTAACTGAACCAAAATGTTTTGCTCAAAAACGACGTATAGGCCTACTCATGATAAAAATCGTTTTAAAATTAAGGGTTTCTCCAGATACTAAGCCTAGCTATTTCTTATTAGATACTTTAAAAGTTATTGTAATGGTTAATAGTTTTCAGATAACTCACACGGAATTCCATAAACAGTCATTACATTGGCAAAAAATGAGAGTAGGTGTAGTGTGCCTCATTGATGTGGAGATTGTTGAGCCTATAATTTTTTTGTTGATTATTAGAGGAGAACGTTATCACGAGTTAATACGGAATACATAAGATAAATCATCAATAAGATGATAGCAATGTTACATCATGCTGACTGTGATTCACAGTCTCACGCAATTATGTGTTCGCCTACATTGTGGTTGATGACAGTTGTAACCTGATGAGAATAAATAATCGGCTCCATGAAACTACAATTGAATTCAAACGCCATAAATCAAAAAATATAATAGATAACCCGTTTATTGCTTCTTTAAACAATTAAAAAAAATCAAATTAAAAGTTATACAGTAATTTTAAAGGCAATATCCGCAGCTGCTGGGGTATAATTTATAATCCTTTTTTACATAGAAGGATAATAGGTTATAACGTTTTCTTCAAAACGTCTCCTTCCATCTCAATCCATGTAAAGCTATATTCCTTTCTTGATCTTGTAACTCTCTGCCTAATTACTATTATTCGAGGGCCTCTGCTTCTTCTGCTTCTTCGCAACGTTAGTGGATGCCAGTCAAGTATTGTTATGATAGGCCTATGGCCTGCCCAATTCCATTCACTCTCAATTATTATTCTACCTATATCTCTGATTCTTGTTCCATTTCTTATTAATATTTCCTATCTATTCTATTAACTCCTTACAGGAGCGAGGCGTGACTTTTTGGCTCGGTCATCTCTAGGAAAAATGAATAACCATATCGTTCATTGTACAAGAGGCCAAATAATAGTACAATACAATAAACATCATATAATTTAAGTTTGCAACACTGTACAGAGCGCTGAGTGCAGAGAATTTGTTGTCAGAGACGGTGGAATTGCAGAAAATAGCGATGTTTTCGTCCGTATACTCCGTCCATCATTTCCGGAAAGTGAGAATAAGAAATAAAATCTCACAATAAAATATAACACAAAATACATTCTAGGGGTTTTATGAAAAATCCCCCCCAACTTATAGAAAATGAGCTGAAAATAGAATCCCCCATTAATCGCAGAAGCGCATTTGCGCTGCTGAACCACCCTCTGGGCACAATAAAATATGTGAAGGTGATGTTGTGGTATTATCCATAATGAAAAGACAAGACGTTGTCAAACCACTGATTACAAGAAACACATGATTGGGAAATTTGAAAAATAATTAAAAATTTTTTTGAGAGGCTACGTATCTAGTTTGTATGATAGTGGAAGAGAAGATTTTCTTTCCTTTACTTCGGGTTGTAGTGGCTGCCAGGGATGCTGTCCGTGTATTCGACTCATGAATGGGATTCAAGGCATGCGCACTGCACTGTCAATTATTTAATAAGCGCGCTTTTCAGGGTTGGTGGGGTAAGTGGGCCAGTAGTGGGGCGTTCTCCAATCGATGCCCCCACCAGCAACCCCCTGGGCAAAGTCAGCTACTCGTTACTTGCCGATAACTGTTACTGCAACTAGCTTCCGTAACGATACTTAATCTTCATGTATAACACCTAAAGATGAGACAAGAACATTATCCTGGGGTCCGGTGGAACCCAGCATAATTTTTTCCTATTCTCCAATTAGATTAGAAAACTTTCAATAAATAAGCCGTCGGTCTTGACTGACTATAGGTCGTCATCTAAACTAAGCAGTCGTCATCTCTTATCATCATCCCTCTCAATGCCCACGCACATTCTTGGAGGACATGTGGGCATCAGCCTCAAAAAAAAATTGTTAACATTATTTGCCCCTGTTGAACGGGCTGATAAAGCACTCACTGTTGAACTCACTGACGCTGGTAATAACATGCATGCTGACTCTCGTAAATAACCCCAAAAGCCACAAGTTATTTTGATGACAGGTGGTGAAGTTGTCAGAGAGAATGGTATTGCAATGTGGAATGATTGCATGACGAGTTAACTACACAAGTTTTGTTCCTCTTCAACTATAATTTTATTGCAAAATGGTGTCAAGTTGTCGAAATAGCTAGAATAACAGTTTGACTGTGCATTGAAGATGATACATTTTCGAGAACGATTCTATTATCTGTGAGCTCCTTCACCTATTCAACGTTCCTTCACCTATTCAATGGATTCTCGTTTCAATGACGTTTCTGTGGCTCGTTGGAGGAGTGATAAAGCGCCGGTCTGATAACCAGGTGGACCCTGGTTCGAATCCCAAGCGGAGAACAATTTTTGACCACAGCACAATCACATAGATACGACCACCCCGTCTTTCGGAGGAGACGATAAGCCGTCGGTCCCGACTACCTAAAAAGTAGTCGTCATCTATCATCCATTTCATTACCCACGCACAAGCCTATGAGCTTATGTGGGCTTCACCCTCATAAATAAACAAATAATAAACAAACTCCACAATCTTTCACATTTTAATTTATCCAAATGAGAGGCTTTGTCACGGTGGTTTTTAAGAGGTATAGGTCAGCTTCGGAATTGTGTTTCGAATTTGATATTATCAAAATTTTCAGTTCCCGCTCCATCAAAATGCGAAAGAAAATTTTCTAAGAGCAGTGGCGTAACGGTTTCTTTCGGCCCCCCCGTAAACATATTTTTACGGGCCCCCAAAGTGACTTTGATGTATGGATTTTTTTACTACTTCGACCAATAATGTACCTTATTTAATGTAAATTGGATTGTTTTATGCCAAAAAAGTCTTAGTATTTTTTTATCATTAAAGATTAAAGCTTATGTCACATCTAACAATCAATAAATTATAGCTTGCTAGTTTGAAATCCCTTCAATTTTGCTAGAAACGAGCAAGCTTTTCAATCATGAGATGTTACATAGGCCTTCAAATAATTTTTAAATCATATTATTATTCACCTGATTAGTTGGTTTCATACATTGTTATACAGCAGGGCCCTCGCGTGGTGTTTTGGCGCCGTGTGCGAGATTTCTGCAGGCGCCCCCCAACCTACCATTATAAGACGGATACAATCTAACATATTCTAAGCCAAACATGATTCAAGCTGCATTCCATTTTCACAGTTTACTAATTTGTAATCGCATTGTTGCTTGTTGTGTGGCAGAAAAAGGGTTATCGGGACTTTCTTATTCTAATGTATTGTTTTATATTTTTATGTATTCAGACATGTAATACGTGATAAGCAAAAGCATAACAGAAATGAATAAAAAATAAGTATAACTACCTACATTGAGCAAAACTGTAACATTGTACCGTACTTTATCATTGAGAGCGCTTAAAAATTATGCTTGGATATTTCTGGTTGGTATAAGTTGGAAATGGAAATACTGTACTGAGTACTGTATTAATAAACGGAAAAATTTTTAGCGACTTATTGATTATTCAGTTTTTAATTATCAATTTATTTATTTCTATTTATTTGCATCAGGGAGAAAATTATAAATTCTTAACAGGAAAAATATTGGGAATCATCATAAATCTTGAGTCTTACTGAAAATTTACTTGTCCTAACAAAAATTGGAAACTTGATAACAAGCGAATTGAAGATTGTAGCTATTTTCACCGCCTTTCTCAACTTTCTTGAGAAAGAATTCGAAATAAGTTAGTTCCGAATTCAGCCAGCAGATGGCAGTAGCAATAGGGTGATTCGCTTCTACTCGTATTAGACACGCCTTCAAGCTCCGCCTTTGCTAGGCTATGATGACGTAATGGCATCAGCCAATGAGAAGCGTTGTGGGCGTGGACTTGTACTGGCTTGTGATTGGTCGACAGAGTGGAGGGAGTTGTCAGCCACCAATAGAATTGAATTTAAGAGGGGCGTTTCTCAGCTTACATTGAGTAGTGTGAGGTGGTCAGCCATCAATAGAATTAAATTTAAACGTACGATTCCCAAGCGGCAGCTAGAGCCGCACGCCTTGAGCTGCCCGGTTCTAAATCCGCTGCTATATTCAGTACGGTACCGTAGTTGATTTCAAAATTAATGTTCAACAAAAGTAGATTTCATTTGAAGGGTTTCCATGCTCTGAAATATTGAATTTTTGAAAGTTTTATCTTTGCTTAAGTTGAATTTCCACGAATCCCCACGGAAATTTTTTCAAAATCACACTTGAATTGGAGCGTTTTCAGCAAATCTGGGCAATGTTTTGTAGGTTTGTAGAGCTATTAGCTCTCTGGGACCTGAGCTGATGGACCCTTGGCGACTGCCAGCTTACCATATAGGACGGACTGACTGGGCCTGAATAAATAGGAATATTATCATTTTAAATACTATTCAATCCATGGAGTTTTGAAATTTTTTCCAGTTTTTAAGAAATGTGTGTATGAAATTAATGGTTGTGTAGTTCAAGAAATCAAGTCTAATTCAATTCTGATTGAAAAAAAAAGATAATTTTCATTGGCTAATTGATATGAACTTGTATGATTGATTAAAAAAAAATTTAACGTAGTTCACTTCAACTTATTTCACTGTTTCCTTTTTTTGATATTTCTAATAATTATTGTAGAGTCCTTCTCAAACTTAGCATTCCATGGAGAAAATCTATGATGAGGTCTTCTTCATATACAGTGTCATTTCCAGCTCACCGACTCGCGGGCCCCCCTGGCTCTCGGGCCCCCCGCATTGCGGCCCTGCGGCCGGCTGTTTCGCCACTGCAGTGACATGTCTAAGAGGATTCTTGAAGTCCTCTTTGGTTCTGCCTATGTTTGAACCCACTTAGTAGGATATTCAAAGATACTAAGAGGGTTACAAGCTGACTGTTGAGAATGATGCAATCTGAGATTCTGAGTGTTACATGGATGACATAAAATTGAATGCAGGGTCTAGCTAGCATAGCAGTCGTTGTTCTACCAGTTTCAAACCTCAACTAACACCACTGTGCTTATGCTTCCAGTGCCAGATGTGTGTGAGAGAGATCGGAGGTCAATCTATATATATAAAAACGGAATGGCACTCATTCATT
This sequence comes from Sogatella furcifera, assembly GCA_017141385.1. NCBI lineage: Eukaryota > Metazoa > Arthropoda > Insecta > Hemiptera > Delphacidae > Sogatella > Sogatella furcifera. The sequence goes on from CM029560.1 coordinate 38,867,813, forward strand.
CACTCATCAGCAGAACTAAAAATCTACCAAACCAAAAGCGTTCAAATTTGGCAGACATGTTCAGTTGGACCTCAAAACGCGTACTAAAAACGGACTTCAAGAGCTTAATTAGGATACGCTGAATATTTGATGTTTTCTATAGTTTTTTTAGCATTTTCTTAATTTTTTCGAGAATCAATCGTAGAAAATGTTGGAATTTTGTGTAAAGGTTAATCTTAGGTCTAGAAATGTTGTGCCCGAAATTTTTTGAGATACTTTTCAGATTACAGCAGGAGTAATCAGTTTTTCAAAATTGTAGATGTATTGCGGGTTGCATATCTTCAGCAATGATACGACCAATCCTCACTGTAAATTCAATGGTTAAGCGAGATTATAGATGAACTGATTTGGAAGATCAAGTTTCAAACTATGTCCGATATACTTTTCAAGGTTACGCTCAATATTAGCGTTTTACTACGTTGAATTTTGGTAAACAGGTCTAGATTAGGTCTAGAAATGCTGTGTTGAATAAATTTTGAAATCCTTCCGAGGTTACGCCTGTTACAAGGTTTTCCAATGCTTGGAATCTGCACTTTTGCTTATTTCACGAAAATTACTGAACTTAATACGTTCAAATCATATAACCAGGTTAAGCTGAGGTAATAGAACAACTAATCAAGAACAATTGAGTTCAAATGGAAAACCATGTAAGTGCCAAAATTGTAAAAAATGAGTTCTTTGGTGGAAAATGATGTATGAGCCGAGCTTTATAAGTTGGTAAATACTGAATGTGCCATTGAATGTCTTATTAGTAATTATTGAGATCGAAAGATATCGCTAGCGCTGTAAGTGCCATGCGGGGCGCTACCTAAGCCATGCTCAGGGCCGTCGCGTGGATTGTAGCGCCCCGAGGCAAGAACAACCGCGGCGCCCCCCCAAACTATCCCTACGTTTAAATGTTCACCACCACGCTGTCTACTACAGTTCACATACCAATACTATATTCATGTTCGAATGTAAGCAGTGGCGGATCCAGTTTGGGGGTCAAAGAGGATTATGTGGGGAACCTTCCGGGGGGTCTGGGGAAAAATTTAACTGAAAACTGTGTTTTTAGACAATCTAGAGTTTAAAACCTTATCATTTTTGTAATTTGAATCTATAGTTTTAATTGGATTTACTCATTAAATATACAGGATGTTTCAGGAGAAATGAGCAATACTTCTCAGGCAAATCCTTACACCAATTTGAGAAAAACGTTCCATGAGAACGTTATCTCGTTCCATCGAGATAACAAAGCGGAAAATTGAAATTTTTCAAGAAATATTCATTTTTCCAATTTTTAGAGGCTTTAATTGGGTTCTACGATTATCAAATCCTATGTAAAATTAGCTGCGGAGCGGAACTCAATGAAACCTGTTGGAAGTTTGTTCTTCAACGGTTCTTGAAATAATTGGGAAAATATGCTAAAAATACACAATATTTCAACTATCAAGGGTATAACTGGATATGAAATCATAAATTTGTAATTTTAATAGATGGAGTTGGTTTCTTCAAATAAAAAACTTTTTGATATTAGCTACTAATCACAGAACGAGACTTTAGAAATTGTACAAAACAATTTAACACCTATAGAAGAGACAGGATGTTGATGCGACGATTGCTTACTCATCAAGTATTTATTTATTTTACATTCACTATTACGAGTTGTCCAAATCAAAAAATGGGGGAAAAATTTAGAATGCCAAGGCGCCCCCAGGCCACGGCGCCCAAGGCGATCGCCTCGGTCGCCTCGCTCACGCGACGGCCCTGGCCATGCTGATTGTGGTGGAGAACAATGGAAGTGCCACCCAGGGGTGCCCACAAGGGGGGTACATGACGCCAATGGCGTCATACAAATTTTTGGGGGGGATTTATTTTAACCTAGAGGACCGATTCTCTTTAAAAATAATTGTAAAGAATATCAGTTCCAGTTGGGACATTCAGGTACGTGCTTGAAGCTACAATATTTAGTATTCAGCACTCCTAAAGTTGTAGCTGGTAGGGGCGAACCCAGGGGGGTTGAGTGGATAGATAATCCCCCCCCCCCACCGAAATTGGGGCTCATCTTACACTAGATGAAATGCACTTTGTTGAAGTTGCCAAATTTTTCACTATTAAGGCTGAAAACTTCTAAAAATGTAATTTTAGGGTACTTTTTTGAAAATAATTTCCCCTCACGGGGTAAATCTGTAGAAGATTAATAATAATAGGTAATAGATTAAATCTGAAACTAAGCATCGCAAGCCCAAATATTTCAGTTCTCGCTTAAATGAATGCAAAAAGAATATTTTTCCTTACAAAATGGTTCACGAAATGTTAAATATTGACTATATTTTACATTTAATAATGTAACGATTTCTGTTACAACAGCAACTTCCTCTTACTTTAAGCGCTTCTTTTCTACCCTTCAGAGAGTAAAATCTTACATGAGAAATGCTACTGGTTGGAATCGTATGAATGATTTAGCTCTATATTTATTCACAGAGATTTTACCGTTGACCCTGGTCATACAATAAACTGTATCAAAATAAATCTCTGCGTTTTGTAGATTTCATTTTGTGAAGGATTTTCTATGTTATTCGATATAACTTCAACAATTTCATTTCATTCATTTAAGAAAAAACAATCTACTTATGCAATGAAGATTCAGACAATCACGTACAAAACCTCTTGTTTCCATACAATTATCAATAAACATTATTTGGAATCAAGGTATAATAATCAAATATAGGCTAGATATATTATCCAATCACAATACTCAGTATTCAGAGCACATAGTCCTATATTCTTAGTCCTATAGTTTAGATTCAAAATGACAGGAAAAATCTTCCAGCACAGCTTAGAGAACTAGAATGTTCAATTCAACAATAATATTGTCCAATACAATATACAACAACTAGAAGAGACCAATATGGTCCAATAGCTCTTGTTCAAATCAATTAATCTACAATAATTTATTGGTGAATGGATTTTTCTAAACGGCAAAAAATGAATATGTTTGTTGAGATTAGGCAAATACATTATATTATATGATATTCCATGCAAGCGACAACCCCCCCTCTCGGAGAAAGGGTTTTCCTGGGTTCGACCCTGATTTTATATCTCCCTCAAAATTTATTTCTGGTTTGCCAGTTGGTGAGGCTGTACCTCAACATTCTGCTTACTTGTTATACAATAGTCTCACATTTCACTATCAATTGTTTAACAGGAATACCCAAAAATAAAGGGGGATCTTTAGTTTATTTGGGGGGGATTGGCGTCATAGATGTTGGGGGGTATAGGCACCCCTGGACTGCCACCAGCCAAATGACCGGACAGTGTGCTGTGGTAGAGAACAATGAACGTGCCAAATTCCCATTATATTGGTTTTTGGCCGCTCCTGAAAAACTTACTTTTTGGCACTTACATTGCTTTCCATTTGAACTCTTCATATTACCCAGAAGAACGCTATAAGTGATATAGTGATGATAAAGCAAATACATTCGAATGGAATTTACAGGCGAGGGAACCGAGCCAGTTCGTCTCAGCTGACACTGACAGAGGTTTTGTAGGCGAGCGAAGCGAACCTATTTGATTTACTGACACTGCTGATACTGTCGGGGGTCCAGGGGGCGAAGCCCCCTTGCTTGGCAGAGAATGCGAGCGAAGCGAGCCTGCCGGCCAGTCTATATAATTATATTAAAGCGAAATGGTACTCATCCATCAGCAGAACTAAAAATCTACTGAACCGAATGCGTTCAAATTTGGCAGACATGTTTAGTTGTTTATTTTTATTTATTTATTTATTGATTCGGTGTTTACTTAGAATTTTCTAGAACCAATCGGTAGAAAATGTTTGACGGTTTGAATGTAGCATGTTTGACTCATTAAAACTGCTGATACTATCGGGGGTCCGATACAATCTGGCTAGGCAGAGAAGGCGAGCGAAGCGAGCCTGTCGGCTAGTTTCATATAATCAATCACTACAGATAAATGGCATCACATGAGAAAAGGCATTTCCATAAGTCTGTGTGGTGTTAAATTGCAATTCCAAGATGTCAATCCACTATAGATAGTAGGCTACAAAGTACAAAGCAGCTCAGCCATGATGAGAGAATGAGCTTTGGCTTTGGGTTGGACAAGACACAAGAGCGAATCAAAGCTGGAGCATTCAGATGGTTTTGATGTGGGGGGTGGGGGGGAGGAGAAGTGATTGAGAGCTTGGAGAGCACAGTTGGATGCTTAGAAAATTGAAAAAAAAGAATCAATACATTAAGTACTGTACTGTAGCCTATACCTTATGAAAATATGTATTATTCACTTGCGCATGGTTCACGATTTAACAATAGCTTTCAATATACGGTAAAGCCTACTGTTTATAATGACATTTCTGTTATCCGTCTATTCGCTCAACCATCATTGCTTACATTTACAACATTACTTTGTGATTCAATTCTTTAAAAATTCTCGTTGTAACTCTTTAAATATTTATTTTATCAAAATAGAATAATTGACCGAACGTAAGTGAGGTCTAAGATTCAAGTCGACGATTTTGCATTTGTTTGTATGTATGTATGTATGTTCCGCATTTACGACTGAACGCGGCAATACATTCTAATGAAAATTGACAGGGATGTTCCTCTTGAAACCGCGCGTCGATGTATATGTAAGGTTTTTTGACAATTTTCATATTAAGGACGAAAAAAGGAAAAAAGGATTGAACTATTCTCTGATATAGGTATACTCCATAAATGATTTGAGAGTATATTTATGTTGATATTACTAAACAAGTGATATTATGACATTCATAATAGAAAGATTTTCAAAAATTTCTACTTCAGATGATATTCTTTCATTGCAGTCAGCTGAGATATTTCAGATGAATATTAAGGTAAGTTTTTCTTTATGCGAAACGGTCAGACGGTCGACCGCAGGCTAACAACAAGAGCTGTGATTGGCCTCAGCTGTTCGACTGCAGCCGAATGTCGGACCGTTTCGCATGAAGGAAAACATTATTACAATTATAGAGACTGATGCCCTGTTTTCTAAGCACCCTCATATTTTGACGAATCGTGACGAACTGATGCCGACACAGAGCGTGACTGTGGCCACTGCATTGCTGACCAGACTTCCTCGCGCCGACTTTCGGAATCGAAACAATCTGAACGTACCGTGAATACAGACAGTGCTTTTATGATGCAGGGAACATGGGTGTGTTCGTGAGGTCTACCGTTCACAGAACTACTAGTTAGGATTGATTAGGCAATCACTGAAATTGAACTTCAAAAGACGTATCAATTAGTAATTCAACTATCCTATTTTTTATTCGATGATAACAATGGAGACAAAGTTTTCATCACTATACAGTCTCGCAGAGATTTGAAATATTTTATCGTAGCAGTAATACATACTGCATAATTGTTTGAAGGGGTTAAAATAGCAAATTGCATATTTTGCTAATTTGTAATTTCATTGTAATTTTGTATCTAGCCTACAATTATTTTTGTTAAAAAGTTGACTACGAAAACTGGATAATGTAGTCGACTTATTCCCTGTTTTTTCTATAGGTTTTTATATTGCATTTTTTTCGAAAGGAAAACAATAAATTCATTATTCATTATTTTGGTTGGGCTACAATAAAAACAGGAATTTTATTTAGCTTCAGGAGAGTAGGCCTATAGCTTATATTGAAAGACTGTTTCTAAAGAGTAATTAATGCATCTTTAGAACATACAAGAAGATAGAATTTTCTTTTTCTGTTTTGATGACTCGTGAAATACAAGGGTTTCCTACTAGCAGGGCCGGTTCTAGGAGATTTTTTGGTACATGCGAACCTCAGATTTGGCGCCACCCCCCCTCTCCACATAACAGTTTATATTATCCAATATAACATAGGCCTATGATACTGATACTGTCTTCTGTATCTATTACTTATATATTATTTATTACATACACTGTAATATATGAAATTGAATAATATAATATTATACATATAATTTTTTTTGCGGATGATGCCCCCATAATATTATGTAAGTACCTATATAAGTATTCAATTTCACTTTTGGGTAATGGAAAGTGCGAGGATGATTCATGAGGTGATTTAACGATTATGCCTCAGGTGAGATTTGAACCCACGACCAGGTAGCATCCCAGTCCACTCGGCCAACCGTATTATGCGGTATTTATATAAATACGGTATGACATAAAATATACGGTATTTTATTATGAAAAATTGAGGCTGTATTCATGGGAGGCTCGTTTGAGTAAATGATAACTCGCCGGTCTGGTAACCTAAGCAAGGTTCCAAGGTTCAATCCTTAGCTTCAGTTTCAAAAATCGTCAATTCCTAAACAGAAATTCAGAAGTCTGTAGCTTGAACGGTTTCTGAGATACAGGAGAATAAGCTATAATTCTTTTAAAATGAATTATTAAGAATTTTAACTGGATATTAAACCATAAATTTGTATTTTCAATTCATGGAAGGAAGTTGTAGAGTAAAACTATCTGAATGAAAAGTTAAGTGACGGTGAGTGCGTAAATCCTACTCAAATCTCGGCAAACATTCTGTTTAAAAATGACTATTTAAATGAAAATTTTTTCTTATCCTGGCTTGGCGCCGCATTCTAAAGGCGCCAAATTGTTGATGAGTTTGATAATATCCACCAAATAGGAAATTTTATTCTCATCTTTGCACGGTACCACCAACAATGACACAAAAAATTGCCACTCTATTTCAGAATACCCTGGAAATTGGAAGTTTTATTCTTATCCTGGCACGGCGCTGCATTCCAGTGGCGCCAAATTGTTGAGATGAATTGAAAACTTTCACCGAATAGGAAATTTTATTCTTATATTTGCACAGCGCCGACCTTCAACGGTACAAAAAATTGCAACTCATAATTTTCTACAAATTGAAAATTTAATACCTATGCTGGCGTGGAGCCGCATTCCAGTGGCGCCAAATTGTTGGTGAATTAGAAAATTTCCACCAAATAGCAAATTTTATTCTTATATTTGCACGGCGCTACCTACAATACAAAAATTTTCCAATCTATTTAAAAACATTTCTAGAAATTGGGAATTTTATACCTATCCTGGCGTGAAGCTGCATTCCAGTGGCGCCAAATTGTTGATTAATTAAGAAATTTTGACAAATTTTCTTTACAGCAATGTCTACAAAGGCCCTAGAAACTGTCTCTTCATTTTAAAATCTCTGACAAATTTAGATTTCATTCTCAACTTGGCGCGCGCCGTGATACATTGGCGCCGAAAAGTAGATAATTTAGGAAATATCCGCCAATAAATTGAAAATCTTGTTCTCATTTTGTCAGGGCGCCACCTGACGGTGGCGCCAAATAGCAGCTTTTTTCAAATTTCTGGTAAATTAAAGTTTTGCAAAGCTAGCTCGGCGCCGCCTGGGGGCGGCGCCACATGCGGCCGCATGGCCCGCTTGTACCACGCGCCGGCCCTGCCTACTAGCCATAGATAAATATTACACAAATGCATAATGAATATCAAAGTTGACAACTCCACCTGCGCTATGCATTTTCCATGCTTCTCCGTCTCTCCCTGTCAAAGAATGAACATTTATACATCTAAACTTCGCCTTTCCATGTAGATACATCGCAAATGATAACATAGCATTCAACTTTCTCAACATAGGGTCCAAGCTGATATATATGAAATCTACAAAATTGATAAGGTGAATGAATCTGAATTCTTCATTCATCATAATTATTTCAAGCTCCTTATGCGAATTTATCCATTTGCAGGAGGAAATTTTCATATGAAATTTGAAGTAATTAGTTATTTTTCAAATCAAATATATTCAATTATTTTTTACAAGTATATTATTTATGTTGTGATCCAGCGTATGCATAAGCGTCTACCAGGGGATATAGATAAACCTCTAAACGGGAGAAACCAAAATTCGAATATTCAACATCAACATTGAAAAATCGAAGCAGAAATTTTTTGGACTGGACCGAGTTTTCTGTGCAAAGATGCTAGCTCTCAGTAAAAGTTTTGCCGACTTGCTCCAGTTACAGGTTCACGATGAATGGATGGGAATCACGGTTACTAGGTAACGGTTACTGGATTCACCCCTGCATGCGCTGCTGCGCTGCGCTCATTCTTCACTCGACAGTCTACACCTGTTTGAGCAGCCACTGCTTGATAGACAGCACAGCACAGCTCCAGTTCACCGTCAACAGGTCACGCAGCGTAACGCACAGCACAGCACAGCATAGGACAGCGCAGCGCACTCCACTCCACTCCACTTGTTGCAACTAGTGTCACACGCAACTGGTAAGCTGGACAAAATTCTCTTATATTGTCTCAATTCTTCTCTTTAGTCAAAGTTGACAACTTTCTTTTCAATAAACTTCTCGAAACTTTTCAATTTGCTTCCAACTTCACAGCGAACCGCAACTTTTGAAATATGAATGATTAACTTCAGCAAATTCATACTTGATATACTATATAATAGACTACCTTCTTATTAACTATATTTTAATATTTCCAAACGATTTGCTGACAAGATGCGAGGCTGAGAAAAATATTGCCGATAATTGCGCCAATAGTTTGTTTATACTTTATAAAGAACTTAGTTTTGAAAGTGAGTTTTCACATGAATTTTCTTCAATAAAAAAAATTCTAGTTGTTTATTAATGGAGAGAGAAAAGACACAATTGTTCCCTATCATGTGAATTTGATAAGCTTAGAAGTTTCAAGGCGTACAAACATTTGCGTCTACGACTACAGGCCTACAGCGACTAATTCTGTCTTACAATGTGCAATATCAGTATGATAGAGAATTGTTTTTCATCTTTTAATGATTATCAATTAGTTGTGTTAGTTGTGAATTGTTTCAAGGATAAATTGGAAAGTTTACAGAAGTTTCCACACGCGCGGCTAAATCAAGAAACAAAAAATGACAATGCATTGCAATAACAAATAATTTAATTTTTGAATTCCAAAAAACTGGATAAAACAATGAGCTGAATAGAACTGAATCTAAGTTTTTTGAGAGAATTCTGGAACAAATATGGTTATGAGGGATGGATGGGTTAATAATTACAATTAGCAGACAATTCTCAGTTAATTCCAGGGTTTCGTTCTTGATAAGATAGGTATAAAATTGAAAAATGATGGTTATCGAGTTGCTTTCAGGAATACATTGATTTTGCATAATCTATTCAACTGTAGTAAATACAAAATTGAGGTTTGGAGCAGGAGTGGGGTGTATGAACTTCAATGTGGGGATTGTAATGCAACCTATGTTGGCCAGGCAGGTAGAAGTTACAAAATTAGGATGAAAGAACATCTCAAAGATTGGAATAAATGTAATGGGGATTCTCACTTTGCTGAACATTTAATAGCAAATGATCACAAGATTAGTTTGAGGCCGGGAAAAATGTTAGATTTCTGTACTTTAATAACAAAGGCAAACTTCTAAACATTCTAGAAGCTTTAGAAATAACTAAAGTGACAAAAAATAGTACACAGATCAGTTCAATTAGAAATCCACCCAGTACAACACCACCAATCTAGTTTTATCATGAACTCGCCTTCTCCGCCTAGCCAGGGACCCCCGACAGTATCAGCAGTGTCAGTGAATTCCATTCGAATGGATTTGCATATCACTTAACAGGGTTCTTTTGAGTAATCGTTCTGAATTAGTGTAGTTTTATTACCTCAGCTCAACCTGGGTATATGATTTGAACGTATTTAGTTCAGTAGTTTCCATGAAATATAAGCAAATGTGCAGATTCCAAATATTGGAAAACCTTATTACAGGCGTAACCTCGGAAGGGTTTCGAAATTTCATTAAACACAGCATTACTAGCCCCAATCTGGACCTGTTTACAAAATTTCAACATTTTCTGCCAATTATTGATTCTCGAAAAATCTAAGAAAAACTCCGAATAATGATGAAACGTAACCTTGGGAAGTATATGGGACATAGTTTGGAACTTGATCTTCAAAATTACTTCATCTATAATCTCGCTGAACCATTGAATTTACAGTAAGGATTGGTCGTATCAAGGCGGAAGATATACAACTTGCAATACAGTTACAATATTGAAAAACTGATTACTGGCGTAATCCCGAAAGGATTTTAAAAATTTAGTTCTGCTGATTAAGATTCAGATTCATTCACTTTATTTATGTAAATTACAAAATACATCGGCTCAAATCCTATATTATGCCAATTAAAATTTATACTATTACATCGCTCGCTTTAAAACTAAGTATAGACTATGGGGACTTACGGAAATGATTGGAATGTAGGATTTAATAATTATGTTAAACGGTAATATAACCGATGCTGTAATTACATAAAAAGGCGGAGTTTGGACATATAAATGTCCATTCTTGGAGAGGAATGCTCAAGAACATACCTTCCATTAACACTCAACCATGAAAGTGATGAGTGAATGAATGAATGAATGTGTGCCATGCCGCTTCTATATAATAATATCGAATTGTTGGTAATTCATTATGGTATTATCTGAATCCATTCTTTCATAACATTTTTCTATTCATATTGTATGTTAGTGAAACTATTTATCAATCTTTCATCTGCGTTTACTGTTTGAATCGCCATTTTGTAACGTTTTAATGAACCGCTAATCGGGGAGGGGCTTGTCTGACCAATGGCAGACGTTCACTGTGATTGGTTCAAGGAACTACCAATAGCGGTGCTTGTCCGTTAGTATAAAATAATACTGATGCTCTTTGCTTCAAGTTCTAGTTTACCAGAAATTATAATGGTGTAGCAACCGAAAGCGATAACTAGAGTTTTAATAAATTTGTTGTTTGGCAATAATATCTTGTCTTTTCATTTAATAAGATCATCTTCTTCAAATGGCTTCACTATTGTTTGTTTCCGTTTTTGTGGGACTAATTCTGTCTTAGTGCAATATCAGTATGATAGAGAATTGTTTTTCATCTTCTAATGATTATCAATTAGTTGTGTTAGTTGTGAATTGTTTCAAGGATAAATTGGAAAGTTTACAGAAGTTTCCACACGCGCGGCTAAATCAAGAAACAAAAAATGACAATGCATTGCAATAACAAATAATTTAATTTTTGAATTCCAAAAGAAACTGGATAAAACAATGAGCTGAATAGAACTGAATCTGTTCTGTTTTTGTGGGAATCTACCTTTTGAAAAAGAGAGGGTTATGAGAAAAGGCAAAGAATATGCAACTTCCCTTGAGCAAAAACGTATTAGATCAGAAGACCATCCCGATGATTTCTTGTTTATCAGAGACATTATAGTTCTTATGTCTTGTAGATTGATTGGGCATAAAAACGATACAGCTAAAACTGGTGGTTTGAAGAGGTTAACTTTATCCAATGAAATCTCTGGATGCAACTGCTTTGTTTAAAAGAAACAATCAAATGAATTCTCAATCTTTTTTTATTGGAAATTCTCGCCTTATCCATCCACATCTCCTCAATTACATGCTTTACAGGAATTTCATCACACTCTCCTTCAAAATATCTCATTTCACCTAATTTCTTTAATTTATTGTTCAATTGTTTAAAACAGTCCATAAACTGTAAGTCGATCGAATTTCTTATATTCCTGTTCAATTCTTTCTTCTTCTTCTTCTTCTTCTTCTTCTTCTTCTTCTTCTTCTTCTTCTTCTTCTTCTTCTTCTTCTTCTTCTTCTTCTTCTTCTTCTTCTTCTTCTTCTTCTTCTTCTTCTTCTTCTTCTTCTTCTTCTTCTTCTTCTTCTTCTTCTTCTTCTTCTTCTTCTTCTTCTTCTTCTTCTTCTTCTTCTTCTTCTTCTTCTTCTTCTTCTTCTTCTTCTTCTTCTTCTTCTTCTTCTTCTTCTTCTTCTTCTTCTTCTTCTTCTTCTTCTTCTTCTTCTTCTTCTTCTTCTTCTTCTTCTTCTTCTTCTTCTTCTTCTTCTTCTTCTTCTTCTTCTTCTTCTTCTTCTTCTTCTTCGTTTGCAGTCTTTCTTAGATTTTTTGAGAATCAATTTTCAGAAAATGTTGAAATTTGGTAAACAGGTTACGCCTGTAATAAGGTTTCCCAATGTTTGGAATCTGCACTTATGCTTATTTCACGGAAACTACTGAACTAAATACGTTCAAATCATATACCCAGATTGAGCTGAGGTAAAAGAACAACTTATTCAGAACGATTACCCAAAAGAACCCTGTTAAAATCAGGGTTAAGATATGATGATCAAAGCAAATTCGAATGGAATTTGCAGGCGAGCGAAGCGAGCATCTTTGACAAGCTGACCATGCTGATACTGTCGGGGGTCCAGGGGGCGGAGCCCCTTGGCTAGACGGAGAAGGCGAGCGAAGCGAGCCTGCCAGCTAGCCTGGAATAAAACAAGCGAATCCTCTGAAAAAGCTATAACTATTAACAGTTTGAACTTATTTAGAGAGCAGAATAATCATTCCAAAACTGTTTATTTTATATTATTTATTTATTTATTTAGCGTATGGCTTTTAATAGTGGGGAGACCCAAGGGTTGTTCCACATCGCCAGATAACCTCATTCTCCACAAACGGAGATATGATCGAGTTATAGTTCTTTTAAAAAGTTCATTTGAAAACATAATTTTTTATTTCAAAACATTGTTGACTATTAAAACTGAAGCACTTCACAAAATCACTACACCATAGCCGAAAATATTGAATTTTTACTATAAATTTAGAGCACGAAAATGAAACACGTGAGATTTATATGAGACATCAATAGATTTTGATGATTATGTATGTTTCAATATTTCCAATTGGAAAAAATATATGTATTCACTTAATTTTAACATGTCAGAAGAGCAAATCGTGTAAAACTTTCTTGCAGAAGCTACGCTCTAACTACATTTTAGTACATGATTACAACTCTTCTGATGTTGTTTATCTCTATTAGATGTAAAAAATAAATAAAATTCTAGATCGTTCAGTTGAAAACTAGTTAGTATTTAGTATAAATTGTTGGTATAAAACTAGATACTAGTTTTGTAAAAGTGATTTGTATGCAAATAAGTCGTCAGCGGGGTTTAAATCTAGAGCCTTTTGCGAATAATGTTTGGCGTCTCTCATTAGGCGTTAACCCATTGCTATTGTTTAGCATAGGAAAGTAAAAAGCACACTACATGTTCTATAAAATCTACGAAAATCTTCGTAAAAATTTGAACCACGAGAGCAAGTATTACTCCACAATTGCAGTTCAACTGTGAAGTAATAAATTAGAAGGAAAAATTCTACAATTTTCTAGAATGCTCATTGATTATAATCTATTATACTCATGAATTTCTGACTCGAGTCTATTAGACATTGGGAGACCGACAGAGAAAAGGATGCTGGAACAGGTAATAGCATCAACTAGGGACTTTTGAGATGGCATGTTCCTTTGCGTCTTTGCTGTCTGTTGTCAAAGCGCTTGCTGGCTTCGTCTTTGTGCATTCTTTCTCCACGCTATTCCACACGTTATGTGCGTTATTTAAAAAAATATGAAAGATATTAGTAGCTTCCACATTTAAGATCCAAAAAATTCTCAATCTTGAATCGATTATAGAATGAGAATAAGATTCTATCAGAATTTAATAAATTGGTAAGTAAACATAACCTTCTTATTTTTGTTTATATTATTGTGACCTCTGGAAAATGGAGATACAGCGAATGTTCAACAATCTCAGTTACCTCGACCGCTGATATGCAGAAAATCAGTATTGTTGTCGCTTTTATAGTGGATTCTGATTAAAATCGACACATAATAGTGAACAAGCATCTACTATATCAGCGTAATATATAGTTGATTCCTCACATAGCCGGCTCGCATGAATTAGCTAAACTAATCACACTTTAGCCTTTTATAATCACAAATTAGCCTTTATTAATCGGAATACTGAATTATTTGAGATAATCGCTAATTTGCTAATTGCTAATTTGCAATCGCTAATTGTCTAATCGCTACATTGACTAATCAAAAAGTTTGTCTCGACCTCGACCGCTGATATGCAGAAAATCAGTATTGTTGTCGCTTATATAGTGGATTCTGATTAAAATCGACACATAATAGTGAACAAGCATCTATTATATCAGCGTAATATATAGTTGATTCCTCACATAGCCGGCTCGCATGAATTAGCTAAACTAATCACACTTTAGCCTTTTATAATCACAAATTAGCCTTTATTAATCGGAATACTGAATTATTTGAGATAATCGCTAATTTGCTAATTGCTAATTTGCAATCGCTAATTGTCTAATCGCTACATTGACTAATCAAAAAGTTTGTCTCGACCTCGACCGCTGATATGCAGAAAATCAGTATTGTTGTCGCTTATATAGTGGATTCTGATTAAAATCGACACATAATAGTGAACAAGCATCTACTATATCAGCGTAATATATAGTTGATTCCTCACATAGCCGGCTCGCATGAATTAGCTAAACTAATCACACTTTAGCCTTTTATAATCACAAATTAGCCTTTATTAATCGGAATACTGAATTATTTGAGATAATCGCTAATTTGCTAATTGCTAATTTGCAATCGCTAATTGTCTAATCGCTACATTGACTAATCAAAACGTTTGTCTCGAATAGTCAAGGTGTGCAATTCGTCAATATTCTCACTAATCTTAACACTCATTTAGAATAATTTTGTCATTCAGACAAGTTCATTCTGACCAATTGAATTTCTTGTTTATTTGAAGACTTGACTATTCGAAATACATTCAGCCATGTTCAAAGGAGTTTACTTGAAGTGGAACTCAATGTTGGGAGCTTCATCCACATTAGCTTCATAACTTGGACAGAGTAGTTTACGCTCGCCTACCCGCTCACAAGAATTCTCACTGAATACAGGTTTGCTGATATTTCAATATAAACCAATTTCGCAGCGAGCTACTCCAGGAGAAAACCTGCTTACATGCTATGTTCAAAGGATGCTGCAGAGTTATTGCATTCATCCGCCTGAATATGAAGTCACATGGAAGATGGAGTTCAGAGGATCTAAAGACTGCTACCGGGTGTTTATTCTGATACACTCTATTCTGAATGCAATATGGGAAAATGAGATATAGCTTGTCTACTCTATTCATGGAGATTATTTTATAGCGAATACAGATTCCATTCAATGCTGCAACCTTCTCGGTTTACAATTGCTTCAACACGAACGCGTTATATCTTGATTAATAACTCATTCTGGAAAATCCATTAAATGGATTTTAAATTTTGTTGTCGATCATTCATTTGAACAACAAGCACTGAAATCCTGAAAGGATAAAAATGCGAATTATTAGTAATGACAATTTGCTGCAGAGATTGCTTAGAAATGTTCAGTTGTTTTGCTGCTTTCCTTGTAGACCTGCGGAATAGGATATTATCTACACTGGCTTAAAGTGTTTGAAGCTTAAACTCAAAAATACTCAGTCATCACTGTTATTTTTCACAAATAGTTTCAAATTATGGTGATTAGCGAGTTGGATACCGTCCTTGAAAAGGCACATTGGAAAAGAACTCAGTCACTGGAAATCTGTTGTCGGCCATCTTGAAGGTAACATTTGAACGAAGAAATCACGATAATTAACAAAACTAACAAGATAAATACTTTGATTGTTTTTGTTTAAAAGTTGACTACGAAAACTGGTTAATGTAGTCGACTTATTTCCTGTTTTTTTCTTCAAGTTTTTATATTGTATGTTTTGAAAGGAAAATAAAATTTATTATTCATTAAAATTGTGGGAAAACTTTCAACTTAATACATGTAAGTGAAGTGTGACAACGATAAAATACATTAATTACCAAATTCAAAAATTAATAAAAAAAATAAACGTTGGATAATTTCGTGCGCTACCGGGCGTGGAGATTGAGCTCCGAAAATCTCATAGGAATTTATCAATACGTTTAGACGTTATCTCGTTACATACAAACCCACATACATACATTTTGATACAAGTTTGAAATCCATACCTTCAATCGGTTACATTTATTCACTCAAAGTGATTGATGGATGGAGTTAGTTAGGCTGATGTGGTGGGGAGGGGGTTTATGCAAAGGAGAGCGCATTTGAATAGCTTACACTCTTATCTAGAGAAAATAGAATATCGATCAGATGGCCAATAATAAGACCTCTCTCGTCAACACTTGACTGACTCTGCTCTAACACTGCAACCGCTGGCGGCATGTGACCACGAAACAGTGAAGTGCTGTACAGTAAAAGATACGGGCACTTCACCTGTTTTGTGGACACGAGCCGCTAGAGCTTTCATCATTACCTGCATTATTATTATTTACCAGGTTAAGTAAGTTTTTTGTCACCAAGGATGAAAGAGTCTGGATGACAAAAAAAGATTAAATTTTTCTTCATTCAGGTTTTCTGTTTACAAATTGATATTGTTTATTTGTGACAGATAAAATTAAATTTATCATTTATTTTATTATTCATCATTTTATATCATTCATGAGATACATCTTTGTAACGGAATCTTTTGAAGCCCTGCAGACGAAGATCAGGGAGAATAAGCTGAATGAGCCGATAACGGTGGTAACACAAATATTTTTAAAAGCTGATGGCTGATAAAACATATTGTTATATAATTACATAACTTCCAGAACTCTATTTGTAAGTGGATCTCATTAACATACTTTGCTCAACTCGTAGAAAGAAGATTCATAGACATCCTACTTTTAATAGGTTACTTGAATCACTGGAAACTTCACTGGAATAGCGAGTTGGAGGGTTCTCACTTTTCTAAATGAAAACAAAATATTCATCAAAATGGACAGCTCATATCAGAAGCAGCGATTCAAGAAACAATGCGATCAACTGGCTTTGGCATTCCTATGTGAGTGGAATGGGTTTCACATTGACCTCTCACTCATCTATCCTTTTGAACTTCGGGCTACAGTTTAGTGCCACATTATATTTCGAGAAGTTTGCGGTAAAGCTTTTAAAAGTGGTTTGCGGTGAAAAAATATACAATTTTAAAAGTTTCATCAACTAGATAGTTTACTTGATCCACTACCACTATTCAGTTGATGAAAATCTGGATGAAATTCTATATTATTTTTTTAATGGCTTGTCAGGCAATCAATAGACTAAATCAAGTTTGGTTCATGTTGGAAAGGTTCATGAGAGAATCAAACATGTAGAACAAATTGTTGCCTACAATTTGAGCCCAAAAACTTGTTTTTATCTTGCTCCAAACTTGATTTAGAGTCTATCGATTGCCTGACAAGCCATTAAAAAAATGAATGTATGGATTTGTAGTATTCATTTAAGTTAATGTATCAATACTAAATACGTGATGTTATGGAATTTATTTATGGGAGATCAATGAGGAAGAGTTAATTTTAATGATGATTTCAATTTTTTATTTTGAAGGACTTGGAAGATATACTCATTTGTAAGCAAAAAAAATTTTTTATAGGGTATGATGGAAAAGTCGTTATTCTCTCAGAAATTATACATTTCAATTTAGACAGAATTTAATATGATATGAATCAAGTATGGATTTGTAGATATGAATGAATTTAGGCCGCCTTGATGAGCTGTAAAGAATGAGATATAGTTTGTTGAGATTTGATGACTTCAACAATAGTTAGAAGTATCCTATAGTTAGTTAGATTAAGATCCTTGAAGGGCCCTCACTATTGAATATAACCAAAATTCATGTCGGTAAGTGGCTTGTCTGCTAGAAATTGATCTAAAGGACATTGTAAAACAAAATGCACGTAAAATTGTTTTTGGATACCATTTTCCCCATAAATAGGTTTTTTAAAATATAGGGTGGAGCGCGGTAAGTTGCTGATTTGAGTTGCAGGTTGTGGCAGCGCTGTTGATCAAAGAGAGGCGAGAGTGGGCGTTTATTATAGTGGGTGACGGGAAGTTTTACTTTAGCTGCTTTTCAGTTGCCATCATGGAGTGGATACGTAAGAAACGTTCATTTTGTGTTGAAGCGTATTTTTCAAAAATAATTACTTGATCATTGCAGTGCTTTTCGTTTGCGTTTCGCTATTTCTCCACGCGGACGTGCTGCTGGGCGGCAATCAATTGTAAATTGGGTGAATGTATTCAGAACAGCAAGGAATCTGTCATCTGCACGAATAGGGCCTTCGAGAAGTGTTACAACACCACAAAACATCGAACGAGTTAGAGCAGCAGTATTGAAATCTCCAAAACGCTCTGCTCGGAAGTAAGCACTTGCTCTTGGCATTTCAAGACGATTTCTCCACCGAATTCTTCATAGTAAAATTTAGTACACTGTGAAATTCAGTTGGCAATGAAGGAGCCGTCCAGGAACACGTCCGCGTGGGGAAACAGCGAAACGCAAACGAAAAGCACTGCAATGATCAAGTAATGATTTGAAAAATACGCTTCAACACAAAATGAACGCTTCTTACGTGTCCACTCCATGATGGCAACTGAAAAGCAGCTAAAGTAAAACTTCCCGTCACCCACTATAATAAACAGCGCTGCTACAACCTGCAACTCAAATCAGTAACTTACCGCGCTCCATCCTATATAAGGATATCTTTTTACTGACCTAGTTTCAGAAACTATACAAGAAAGAAAGGTCTACTTGGTCTCAAATTGTAAAGGACAAATATATTTATCCCATCGAGTCACACGATTCAAATGAATACGTCAGAAGATCCAAGGGAACAAAAACTGAAACTACTCATATTCTCGTTTTTCTCCAAAGTGAACCTCTTTTTTGAACTCGGTTTCTAATGAAGATAGAGAAATCTTGAAAATTTAATTTACTAAACAGAGAGTGCCTTTTCTCGTCCGACGCTTTGTTTTTCACGGAAATCATGGTAGACTAGAGAAAATGGAACCGAAATTTTGGCCGCCATCTTGAATCACAAAATTGCTCAACTTGTACAGCTTTGTATCACAAAATCAATCATAATCGATAAAAAAATCAACGTCGTACCACAAAAAAGGTTATTATTCTCTTGGCACCCAGACTAGTCGTATAACTTCACTCGATCACTTTTCTGTTGAAAAAAATTTAAAAAGATAAAATTAAAATAGTTTACTTCCAATCCAATAGTTTCGAATTCAATTCAAAGTATTTAATATATGATGATATGTTTGTTTCACATTTGCTAACCTCACCACTACCCATTAAATATAGGTGTAGGCTCAAATTGCGATATTTTATGTGATTATCAATAAAAAATTTATTCTATTAATTGGTAAATTCTAAAAAAGCTGGCATTCCATCAAACTTTGAAATGAGATAGATGTTCGTTTGATTCAGAATAAATTAATCTTGAATCGCTCAATATGATAAAATACCATTATGAGTGACTGAATATCAGTGACTAAATATAATCAAGGAACGGAAGAAAACATCAATGTTTTTAAAGAATATCATTGAGGCCTACTGAAATGGATTGGTGGACTGATTTGAAATTTCACACCGTGGGTTGTGTAGTTAAGCAGGCAAGCAGCCGCTACTGGTTCGTCATGGAGGGATGATTACATTTATCAAGCCACTAATCAACCAATCAATTTCATTCAATTACAGTGCTAATAAGCACTCACAGAGCTTGCAAAGTAGTGAGTAGGCTTGCAACTTGAATAAGTCATACTAATATCGTTGTTAAAGTGGGACTTTGCGTGACACTCGCATTATCATTATTCATTATTGATTTTACTTTTATGTCAATTCTCTTCCCAAACCCCCCACCTCTTATTAAACCACTTCAAAGCTAAGTAATAAAAGGACCAATGTAGAGGGTAGGAGGACTACTACTTACTACTTATTTTCAGCTATTCGCTAGTTATAGCTCGCCGAAAATTGATAATTGAAATTGAAATCGCGTGATCCTAGTATTCTTACTTCATTTTATGGTATCATTTGATTGTGATGAACTGTCTCAATTTCGGCTACACTGCGGGGGTCCAAGGGGCTCTTCACCTTGGCTAGGCGGATAAGGAGAGCGAAGCGAGCCTGCCAGCAATTAACTCGTATCTTTCAATTCTCTATTTCAACGAAATTAATTTTGTCATTGCGACAAGGTGTCGCTATCCGGATTAATCACCCGCTCAAATTCAACATAGCTAGGTGAGAGTAGGTATAGTGAGTAAACGAGTAGTTGGGGGAAAATGAGATAACAAAGGTTCCTAGTGATTGAACCGAGCAGCGTGCAGCAAAAGGCGACCACCAATATTGAACTGAGCTACTGCGAATATTACAAGCGTAGATTACTGATTGACGTGCATGCGATTTGGTTCCGCTCCAATAATTACTGTGCAACTGGGGAATTGCAGTAGGTAGTTTCAGGATTGCACCTGTTGAATTTAATCAACCGATGATGAAAAGCGGAGAGACGTTTGATTAGCGCTTGGTAAAGCCAGTTTCACCTTGAAATAGCCAATAATGTTGGAGAAAGTGTAATCTTTTGAGTCGAGTTTGATTAGAAGTGTGACGGTTATAGGGATGGAGGAGTAGAGGGGTTCCAATCTCGTTGCTCGTTCGGTGGCTGCTATTGGCTAATGCAGCTTCAGGCACGAATCTTTCAACAGCAGACAGCTCGATTCTAGATTTACTGCTTCTCCACATCGACCGGACACACATGCCTGTTCAACCTCCTCTACTGCAATTTTATTAAAACTCCATCAAGAGCCTATGTTTACTTTGAGATGAGTTTTATCTCAGTAGATGAAATCAATATTTTCCTCCCGTAGGCGTTAGCAATTTGTTTGTTTTTCTCTCGTTTCGGAAACCCTGTTCACTTTAAACTTTTTATTCAACTTTTCCACCTTTTAAAGTTAAACTCGAACGTTTCTGCGTTACTCCACACATCTAATTTCCCAGATATTAGATGTAGTTACGCTTGATTACTTAGTTGCATTATCAGAATTTTGTGCAAGATTTATAGATATTAATTGAATAAATTGTAAAATAAATAACCATATACAGTATTATTATCGTATGAGTTTGAGTTGAATTCATTTGAGACAAACGGGCTCTTAAAATTGCACTCTTCACAAGTTTTTTGTGTTAGGACTGGTAACTCCAAATTCATTAAATTAAGAGTATCTCATCTGCTAGTATTTAGTCTTTTATATCAATCTATCTATCTATAAGTATAAAAGCAAAATGGCATCATTCATTCACTCACTCACTCATCATCAAAACTAAACATCAACAGAACCGAATGCGTTCAAATTTGGCAGATATGTTCAGTTAGTCATCTAGCTACGTACCAAGAACGGATTTTTGAAACTTCATAAGAATACGACAAATATTTGAGTTTTCCTATAGTTTTTCGGCGTTTTCTTAATTTCTCTGAGAACCAATCGGTAGAAAATGTTGAAATTTTGTGGAGAGGTTCGTCTTAGGTCTAGAAATATTGAGTTGAAATATTTTTGAATTCAGTTCAAGATTATGCCAGTAATTACGTTTTTTTCAATGTTGTAGATGCATCGCGGTTTGTATATCTTGTACCTTAGCTAATAAATATTTCTTAAATGAACGCGAAATGATACAATAATTCATGGCATGTTCGGTTTGACTTTTGGACACTAAGCACAGTGCGCACTGAGAACAGATTTTTTCGAGAACTGATTGGCAGAAAATGTTGAAATTTGGTATACAGGTTCAGGTTAGGTTATAGAAATGTTGTGTTGAAATTTTTGAAATCCTTCTGAGAATACGCGAGTACTGTACTTAGGTTTTCCAATAATCTCAAACTTTTTTTCAGATTTGATAGGAACGACTGAACCAAGTATATTTTCAAGGAGTATAGATTTAATAAAGTCTATTTTATAAAAAAAACTGCAAAGATTTGGTCCTACACCTCATAGATTCTATAAGAATTTGTGAACTCATATTAGATTGATACAGTAACTTACTATAAATTATCGAATTCGAGAAAGAAAAGAAACACAAACCACAAACACAAAAATTTCCACTCAATGACAGCTAACTCAGTCAGAAATTGCCCCCAAAATGCCTGTGCCTCTCTGGCGATGTACCACACTCATCTCCGACATTCAACTCATTCGAGGAACAACCAACAAGGTGTCATGAGCTCACCACACTTCACCTTTCCTCACATCAGCTTGCCCTGCATGAAACTTTCTATCCTACTACCTGATTCAACCAATCTAGCTTGGTTAGCTTCAAGAAGAACTTGATCAGATATAGTCTGGTCGAGTAAAGAAGACATTCCTTCAAGATGGCCACTTGACCCGAGTGTAACTGTGCATACGCAGATCTGAGAAATTTAGTGTGAAGTCACTTCTGCCAACCTACCACTGGTGAGATGTGATGGAAGACAGATTGTAAGAGTGGGAATTTTTATTTCGACTGCTGGCAACATTGAACAGCTGCCATTTTGAAGGAATGTCTTCTTTGTTAGACAAGACTAGACTATATCTACTTGAGGGTGACTGAGTCGCTATCTGGTTTGCTTCTAGGTATTCTATTTTATTCTTTCGCGTTCAATAATAATACCGTTATTATTCTTTAGTGAGAAATTCCCATCCCATTTCTTCCTCGACCTTTTTTGTTATCATCTTTTTGAACATTCCATGCTCTCTTTTTCTACTCATTTTCATTCCTCACTTACATCCCTTTTTTCATTTCATCTATTCATTTACGAATCCTTTATGCATTCTTCTCTCTTCATTATTACTGCAGTATGTTAAACTTTACATATCAGTTTTCACATTCTTTACTCTTCTTTATATGAGAATAACTCTCAGAGTAATTTGTTTATTGATCAATAAAAATGTAACTATCATTAGTTTGTTGTTTATTCCCTTGTCAAATGCGGTTTAGTCATCGTCATAGGTATATTATTAGACCTGGCAACGTATGTTGTACAAATAAATATCAAATCGAATATCTCAGATCCCACAAGCTGAACCTCTGATTGATAAATTCAATCTCTGAAATTATTTGATTTTTGTTTATCTGAGGGTGAAGCCAGAGAGAATAGAATATATATTCTACATTCTATAAAGAATATTTTTATATTTAATTCTCTCTGGGTGAAGTTTTAGGTAGTCAGGACTGACGGCTTATCGGAGACGAAAGACGGAGTGGCCGTATTTAGTTGATTGTGCTTTGGTCGAAGAATTTTGCCCCGGCCGAGTCTTGAACCCGGGTCCACCTGGTTATCAGACCGGCGCGTTATCACTCCAACGAGCCACTTTTATAATGGGGAAGAAGTGATGATGATGAACTGTTGTGCACCTGCTGCGAGCCATGTTTGCACATTGAATGATGGGACACAGAGAAGTTGATCATTGTGAGCAGAGTAGGAGAATAAATGAGTCCATCCAGCAATGTCCAGACAAATAAAACTGAGAACTTGTCTCGATGATGCCGCAAAGATTTTAGTGCAAACAGATCTTTGAATCCCTCAGTGGGAAACTCCATTGTACAGTCCTCCCAAACCTTCTGAAATACAGAAAACTCATCAACCTGTTTTGCATCCTTTTAATAATCTGAACATCTTAGATTGTGTGAGGACTCCACACCATGAAACCATACTACAGAACACTCCTTTCCAGGGCCTACCACAGAAATAATATTACGGAAGTCGGCTGTTATTTTACAGCTATTACAAGATAAGTGGCAGTGGCGTAACAGTATTTTACTGGCCCCCGCAAACATATTTTTGGGCCCCCCAAAATGACATTGATTTTGATGACGTAATGGCATCAGCCAATGAGAGGGCGTTGTGGGTGTGGACTTGTACTGGCTTGAGATTGGTCGACAGAGTGGAGGGAGTTGTCAGCCACCAATAGAATTGAATTTAAGAAGTTCGTTTCTCAGCTCTTCTAGTTGGATTGGATGTATGGTTTCCCAATTTCTAGTTACAAACTTATAATTAACGAAATGTCAAATTCTCGATCCTGTGAAAAAATATAAAATTTAAAAGAGTCTGTAACATGTAAACAGAGATAATACATAGTTGCAATATTAGTCCGAATCTCTTCCAAATGTTATTTTCTACAACAAGAGTTCCATAAAATGTTTTCGTCTGACGCTTGCTTCGGCCCCAAGTCACGAAAAACATGTATTTAGTAGGCAAATCTCACGCGTTTTTCAAGATTGCGGTGGATAAAATCAATCAAACTTCGAATTTCCAATATGATAAATATGATTTTGGTATTTGTCAATTCGGTCTTCGTCTTTGGTAAGACCCAGTGACAATGAAAATCAATTGCATTACAGTATTTTCTGAACACGCTGTATGCTGATGATTGTAGATAAAATAAAATAGTGTTCGAAACGGCCTTAAACACTCGATGTGATATTTAGAGCTACGCACGCTTGCTTGCGCTCTAACTTATATCTCACTCGTGCTTCAAATTCTCTCATAATACAACCGTTGCATAAACCACGTACTACTGTAGTATAAAGAGTTACATGAAGTACTAGGAGATTGACATTGCAGTGGTGGGAGGTCAGCATCGTGATAAGCCTGTATCTGCACCTGAACTTACACCTAGATATAAAGCTGCACCTTCTGCACCTCTTTGACATAAACTTGCCCTCAGGGTAACATTGTATTTCAGATGGATTCTTTTTTTCGAAGATATCTTTCATAGATAACTTTTCTCTTGAAGCCTCTCGGTCAAGCAAGGCGCACACAGCAACAGACAGGCAGACATAGGAAATATCCCTCCCACGGCTCCCAGGTTATTAAATGTTGCAACGCACACAGATGACCGTCTGTCCAGGAGATGTATGTTTCCTCCGTTTGTCTGTTTTTGTGTGCGCCGCCCTTCAGAGAACTTAGTTGTTATTCTCCAATACAAAAGTTCCCATGTTATGAAATATTCATAAAGTTCACTGTATGTGTTACTCACCATCCCTTTAAAAACGTTCTGTACGTTTTTAAACCTTTTCTTCAAAATCTGAAATTGAAAAAGTTGTTTATATAGTTTGATGGTAGCAGCTGGTAGGCTACAGAATTGTATGCCACCCAACAAAAAGGAAATATTTGTTTGCCCGCTGGTTGCATAGAATACCAACGAAAGAATTAAAAACTAAAGGATAAAAAATACATACGGTTGATTACACAGACTAAATGTATATTTTAGCCAGGGTAATTAGATTACCTCTGTAATCGAATCCACAGCTGTGGTTGCGATTACGTCAGAACTCACGGTTTACTCTCGGCTACGGTTTTCGTGACCATTACCTCTGTAATCTAATTACCTTGATTTTAACCGAATGATTAATTTGGAAAGCACTACCTTGAAACGACGAAAATAGAGAATTAGAGTACTTGGAATACAGATAGAGAATTGAAACATAAATGTGATGGCAAAGATTCCAGTTTCAGTGATATAATTTTAAAACTAGATATTAAACATTTTACAATCATTTGCATATAATTTTATTACATGAAACTATTATCAACATTATATAAAGATTTATAAACTAGTGAGCCCTTGTGAAGTTAATTTATGGCTTTAAGAACTCAACAAAGAATTTTGCAGTCCCCTTAATCATGATTGTTGGTGCAAAGCTGCTGCAAATAGTCAAAATAGAAACCATAAATCATTAATAGACTACGGACTTCGTCAATATTAATACAATACCGAATATTGATAGAATGATGGACATACAAATAATAAAAATTATACTGAATGGAACCTTTTTGTTAGGCTAGATAAGTATATTACAATTTGTTGCTATTGTCCGCTATTCCGCTGCAATCAACTCATGAATGAAACCCCTCTTGTTATTCAAGACGACTTGGCTGCAAATTTTATAATAATGATACCGTAATGAGAATGATAATAATGGAACTATTCCAAGAAAATTCTCATAGACTCTCATATTATCTCACTCCCAGCCAATATATTTCAGAAACAATCTGCTTAGAAACACATAAACGAATTAAATACAGGCGAAACATTTTATCAATATTCAACTAGATTCAGGAATGATTTGAGAGAAGCTGCCCATCAAAGTGCTATGTATGAGCAAGGAGTAAGAAGTTCAGGTATCCGAATGTAAAATATATTGCCCTGTCACATAACAGAAACTCCGGGCCTACATTGTGCCTACTCAGTGGAGGAGTATAGAAATTATTACAAACCTCAAGATGGAGGTTTAAGTAGATAGATGATAAGATTCTATGTTTGATTAATAACAAATTGACAAATCCTTATCAGGTGGTCAGTGGATGTAATAAAAATTAAGTTTGATAGAATTATAAGTTATTGTATAATGTATCAAATTTGAGAGCAGTTGAACATTGGACAAACATTATTGTAGATCTTCATTCTCTCTAAGTAAGTCCTTTCTCTTATACCTGCAGTTTTCCATTAAATAAATAAATTATTAATAAATCCTCTCAATATCATTTTTCAAATCCCGTAGAAGCACGGGTGGCGTATCATTAGTTTGACGTACCAAAAAGCAAGGAAAGATTCTTAATGAAAGATTTTTTTTTAATATCAATACTGAAAAATCTGGTGTGGTACACTCACACAACTTTCCTTGCCATTCATATTTGCGTAGGCCTGATAGGCCTACAAGTAACTTGTTTCTATACCTAGTCACCAGCGAGTGCAAATTTCATATATGCAATAGACTATAAATTGAAATTAGACTATTATAGATATTGCTATAGTGAAATTTGCTCTCGCCTTTAACGCCTCGCGCCTCCCGGCGCTTCGGCTCATCTCTTGTGTGATTTGAAATTTTCACAAGGCCATGATGCCTCGCGCCTGTCGGCGCTTCGGCTACCGAATTGACTTGGATTTTGAATGAAAATAGATTTTTTGGTCTGTAGTATTCCAATATATCGGATCAAAGAGGTGGAATCGATAATGGATCATTCGATTCCATAACTCTGGTATTTTACTAATAATTATTATGAAACACTAATACTTCTTTCAAATGTGATAATTGTCTTCTTAAACCCTGATGCGGATTGCCTCAAAGGGGACATATGCCAGTTGATAGAGCTTTAATGACTATATAGGGTGCCAATTTGTAAAAAAATCGTTTGAGACATTTTTGAGAAAATCGAGATAGAAATCCATTTTCCTCAACAATGCTGTTGATCTGCTATTTTACCAGGAATGAGACTCTTGGGAGTCGATAGGGCTTATGTAGGACTATTTCGGGTATAAGTTTTAAAAAAATCTTTAGAGCCGTTCTCGAGAAAATCGTGTTAAACACCATTTTTGGCATATTATCCGCCATTTTTCGATTATTTTTTTTGAATCTCTTCAAGTAGGGTCCTCATGGTATAAGAACCTTAAGTTCGAAGTTCTAAGTCAATCGGTCAATTAGGAATCGAAATATTGCAAAATCCATTATTCTCAACAATGCTGCGAATCTTATGCAATTTTGCCAGGAACGAGACTCATGGCAGTCGATAGGGTTTATATATAGGACTATTTCGGGTATAAGTTTTGAAAAATCTTTAGAGCCGTTTTCGAGAAAATCGTGAAAAACACCATTTTTGGCATATCATCCGCCATTTTTTGATGATTTTTTTGAATTTCTTAGAGTCGGGTCCTCAAGGTATAAGAACCTTAAGTTCCAAATTTCAAGTCAATCGGTCAATTGGGAATCGAGATATAGTGTATACAGACATACTCACATACATACACACACACACACACACATACACACAGACCAATACCCACTCTATTTTTTTGCACTCAGGGGACCTTGGAACGGATAGAAAACCTAAATTTGGGGTACCTTAATTTTTTTTGGAAAGCAATACTTTCCTCACCTATGGTAGTAGGTAGGGAAAGGAAAGTAAAAATGTGTAGGATGAAACCATCCAAATTTACCGCCTTTTGTCAGCTGTTTGAATAGACTCCTATATCAAATGCTTGAAATCAATATTAAGATATGACTTTACATGAAAAGTTTTTTTTTGAGAACTGTATTATTTCTCATAGTAGTATTATTTACTTTCTAACCCACTAATATTCAATAAGCTGTTCTATTGAAATCTGTTTGATTTTCCAAATGTAATTCATTTACAATCCCTTATGACATTTTTTCCAGCCGTGATTATTGTGTTGAAATGTGGAGGATACGGAAGTATAATATAGATTAACTTGTTACTGAGATATCTTGTTACTGAGAGCTTGTCCTTTTTTCGCCTGAAAAAGGACGAAGGAGTTGGTCGATTTCGTCGTCCAACGAGCTTGATCTGTATAGCCTACAAATTGGAAGAATATGTCTTATGTATTCGAAGTTGATTGATAAAGGCGTTCAAAAGTTATTGTCGAACATACAAACAAACAGACGGACAACGACTTGAGCGTTGAGTCGAAAGGAGGATATTGAGCTTCCCTCGTTCAATTAAGCTTAAGCTCAATCGGCTCTCACACCAGAGCAGTTGGCAATTAGCAACAAGCAACTATCAATAGGAATGGGAACAAAGCAATATCGCATTGCATCGGTGTGTGAGATCAGTTGAAATCAAGTGCAAGAACACAAATATTGGCGATAATCATTGTCCAGAAAAGAGTAAACATCGGAGAAACCAGCTGAAAATGTGCAGAAATTATGATTAAAAAAACAGAGTAGCAAGTATGATGATGTGATATTCATACATAAATGAAAAAACACACTTAGATTATCAATATATCTCTACTAGACGACAGGCTCGCTGCGTTCGCCTTGACCCCCGGCAGTGTAAGCAGTGTCAATCCTGTTAGTTCTTCTATTATCTTAGTTTGTAAGTTTGTATAAGAAGACACAAAGGCCAGTATTTGGTGTGGAAATAAGATGTCGAAATTTTCTCGATAATATATTATGCGGATAATACTGTGAATGCTTCATATCCCTACTGTTCTTCTCCATATTCATTATATTATCATTCATTTATTCAATCAAAAAATACAAAGGTTAGTACAACAGGCATAATGCCCAAAACTGTTCCTAAACCAATTTATAATAAAAGTCCAAATTTAGGTTATGTCATGTAGTGAATCTTCAAACTAATTTTTACCACCCAGTTTTTGCACAGTGACCAACGGCTTCAGATGGGTTTTGTAAGTGGAGCCCCAACAAGTTATACCGTAGCTTAACTTTGAATCCACGAGAGCAAAATAGAGTTGTCTTAGAACAGGCTGAGGCAGTATTTTTAAGGAAATAAAATTTTCTCAAAAGTATCAGTAAATATATTTTTAAATTTCGTATATGGTGAGACCATGTGAGCTTCTCACCTAGTAGTACACCAAGATACTTGATTGATTCAGATTGCATCACTATTTGGCAATCACAATTTGACTGGTTGCATGCATAATTATGAAATTTCAATGTTGATTGGAATTGCCAAGATTTGGTCAAAGTGAATAACAAATATTTAGTTTTTGATACATTAAGGGAGAAACTATTGCAGTTGAACCAAACAAGTAATTTATGCAAATCCTCCTGCATCATGACAAATAAAGTTTCACCATCTTCACCGCAATAAGAGAATAAGGCAGTATCATCTGCAAATGGTACAGGCAAGCCGTTAAATTCGCCTTGGAAAAGATCATTTATGAAGATCAGGAATAACACAGGGCCCAAAACATTTCTTATTTCTTGCTGAAGACCAATCCGGATTATCGACGGTCCGGATTTTCGACGTCCGGATTATCGACGTTCTACTGCAATGCATTTTGTGTGAAAGAATAAAAGAGAAATGATTATTGAGAGATGACTGGATGCAAAGGTCGAATTAAGCGCAGTTTCACGGTTTTTAGATCTTATTTTGAAGGTCAACTTGATGGGATGAAGATAGGTATAGTATTGGAAGCTAAGGACTTTCTTTTCCACCTCAACTTTTCGCACGGCTGAGAAGAAATACAATAGAGATTTTTAGTATGTGAAAGGGGCGAAATAGAAGACAAGAGGATATGTTCCAATTCAAGGGGAGTTGCCTCATATGGGGGCGGGGGTTATTCGTAAATTATAATTAGGAAAATATTTACTTATCGAGGCAGAAGTAGTTAAAGGTTGAATGGGAAAGATTGAGGATAAATAGCTTTAAAACGTATAGGAGGGATTAGCCTGAACAGAGAAATTCAACTAATAAGACCGACTCCCATAATATTTACGTTTAATATTTACGTTGCGAAGCTCGAGTTACCTGCTTGTGATGTGAATGATGAAATAATATTGATAAATGCGGTGGTTATCGGTTATTTGATGTGCGGTAGGCGGTTGAGACCAATAGCCATGTGCTCCATCATCCATTCCTCGCCACTACACTCCTACTCCAGTCGCAATACGTGACAATCCATGAATCGCACCTATTTCACGTTTAATCCATAGATCCATCTTGTATGTTTAAAACAGATTAGTCTTCCATTTGCTGTGATGCATAATGAAATCGGTGGATGTTCTCGAATCAACCAATCATAATGCCAGAATAATTTTCGAGAGATACGGTATCTTATCTATTTTTGAACAACGGATTATATATTGATGAGCGGAGTTGAGTCTGATACCTTGAAAATGATAATAGAAATGATAATAAATGGAGTGAACAAACATTATGAAATCAGCGCGTGCTTGAATTCATTTCCTGCGTAAAATCGGGTAAAAGGTACTGCAGCCTGGAACATCACATAAAAGGCAAGAAATGGAATAACTCGTCATCAGAGAATATTGAACAGAATTGAATGTATGAGGAGCTTGAAAAAATTAAGGATCTTGGAAATATAACCAGCACTTGTCAGATGGTGGGTTGACGTCAACAATAACTTTGAGTTGCTATCAGGTCGAGATAGCGACCAGACGTACTATTAGGCTCAGTTTCATCTGTTTTTTCGAACGGAAAGTTTTATTCAGTTTTGATCCCGTCTACCGTCTACCTAAATAGTTTTCTTCCAATACCATCAAGTTATTGTACGGCAAGATTCGTCATAATGGCTTTTGCATGTGAGAAGGAAATCCCACAAAAAGAGCAGTGGTGTACGTAACAAAATATTCCATCCACAATGCTGTAACATAAAAATTCATCAACACTATTAGAAATTGGGCATTTAAAAAGATTCTCAGTTATGTGACAGCTGTAAAGATAAGAAATTAGAGAATAGGGTCAGTACTAGTGGTTGAATCACTTAGGATTTAATCAAATAATTATTAGGATATTTGATGAGAATTCCAGCTCTCAAAACAGATGAGTGATTTGTAAAGTGATAAGGTACGATACGATAAAAGTAACACTGATTCGTTGAGACACTTATCCTTTTACACTGAAGCCATAAAGTGACTGTAAAAGTATGTCTGGTCTATGAAAATTATCGAGAACTTTCACTTTCAATTTTCAATTTTTCAATTTATTTATTCACACACACACACAAACATAAGATACATCAATATGATATAAAATTAATTACATCAATAAAAAAACATTACAGTATAAAATAAATAATATAAATATGAGAACACATTACAATATTAGAAGGCAATTTATACATGTTATGTGGTGAAGAAGTAGAGGATCAAAAGTTTTCCAACTATGGCTACCCATGTCATAGGAAGGCTTTGATCCTTGGAATTTTTGGAAAGGATTGGGAAAGGGATGTGATAGAGCACAAGTAGGCGGGGGAAGTGAGCGCACTAATCAGAAAAGTTCTGCTGTTAACTTATTATAGTTCTCAAAGGTAGAAAAGTAGTTAATTTTGATCCAAGCATTGATATCTGTTTTTACTTTTTTTGTTATCTTGGCACAGCTAATAATGGTAGTCAGGAATTTCATTTATAATTGCTAGTGCTTAAATATGTGAGTTGTCTTCTAATATTTTCAATGTTAGTATGATGGATTAGGTACTTATTTGAGGTGGGTCTTAAATTGTATTGATTATTGATAGTATTATTAGTGCAAATGAAATTATTTTTATATTTAAATATATACTTCACTACAGTGTTCATTACATACAACTGATCTAACTGTACCACCACGTTAAACTCTTCAAGAGTCTGGAATTGGTTGGGAAAATGTCTAGGCTTATTTAAGATTGTCCCTGTTAATCCGCCATTTTGATTTTTGAATTATGAAAACTTATGAATTATGAACTTGCCGATAATCCCGTATAGTTCGAAATCCGTACGTTACTCGATATCCAAGTATAAGTATGATTGCTTGATAACATTGTAATCTAACTTGAATTAATAGGAATAAGCTATATTAGAGATATTTTACTGTATGAGATTGTGAATAGTAAAAGTGAACCAGCGTAATGTTTTGTAAATGATACACCCTCCCATATTTTCACGCTAGCAGCCATTTTCCAAGGCAGAATTCAGGAAACAATATCAACCAATCAGAAAAGACAGGCGGGGGCATGAGGGCGTGACCAAGTCAAATTTGGAACATCACCCGACAACTGCTGCCATCTACTGGTCGAATTTAGAAACTTATCGAACCGATGTTGCCGGTCAATCAGAGCGTAGGTGGTGCTTGGAGGCGTGTCCAATGGTAGTCGAAGCAAGTCACCCTATTGCTACTGCCATCTGCTGACTGAATTCGAAACTATTTCGAATGATTTTATCAAGAGAGTTGGGGAGGGTGGTAAAAATGGCTATAATTCTTGAAGTAGCTTGTGATTTAAGTTTCCGATTTTTGCCAAACCATGATATACAGAGTGTTCCGAAAAGAACTGATTCGAGTACCACCACGGTGTTCCTCAAGCTATAACAAACAGGAAATGTCGTGCGCAAAATGCCGAATTCTCCTTAGTTTCCCTGTTATCCGCCTTTTTTGTGTTTTTATGATTTTCCATCATAGCTCCATAATAAATGCACGTATCCCTTTGAAATTTTATATGTCCAAGTATAAGTATGATTGCTTGAAAATAGTGATCTCAAAAATGTATAAATATTTAATTATTTATTATGTATAATATTTTAACATTTAAATCAAGAGTTACGACATGATATTACCGTAGAATACTGTTTCTGTTAATGATTTATAATTTTGAAAAATTCCGCACTAGTACTCCAAATCCCCCTTTCTGTAGCCCCTCTAACACCCCGAACAACTTTTTAGAGTTCCCCCAAAAATCACTTCTAGATCCGTCCTTGCAGTAGCATAGCGACTGCGATAGCAGACAACAAAATATAATCCATTAATCTGTATTACTTTGATGGATGAGAATGAGAAAATGGCATGTCTAATTTTGTTCAATCGTATCGATTAGAAAAAAAATGAAAGTTGGTAGTTGGTAGGCCATTGCTAACGTGAGTAAATAGAATTCTCTCCATGAGAAAGAATTGTATTCTTCAACAATATCTAAACATTATTCTCGTAATACATTACGAAAGTAATACATTATTCTCGAAAAAAAAACAATCTACCATGTGCGCGTATGGTAGTACTGAGAGGAATGCACAACGTCATCAAAACCCGATGCAATTGTTGACGATGTTAATAAATTTACTTGTTTACACTGAAACTGCTTCACGTCTCTCCTCTTCAGCAGTCATAACAGCGCTAACAATAGACTATATAATGGAATATATAGCTGTAACTATGTATTATACTGTAGTAGGAAAGAGAAATTTAATATTGAAATATTTCGTGTTACGAAGCATGAGTGGCCGACTATCTATAATTATAATAAAATACCAATCAATAAAATGAAATCCAAACATCGTGCAATAATGTTTGCGTTAAATATCGATGAAGTGTCAGAATTGCGTTTTTCTGCAACAGGCAATCGAGCTATTGTTCAGATTTTGATTTGGTTCCAGGAATGCTATTACAGCAGCTGCTTTGCTAGCCTAGCCTCTGAGAAATTTGTGAATCTATCAACATACACACTTGGAAATCTCTCAATACGACATTGTGGAAACATTTTTCGTGATAGAGAAGTTCTGATTGCTGATTCATTTTCAGCGACCTCAAGTTCTGCCATTAGGTTCTGATTGTAATACTTTTAGTGAAAACCCATGATTAAGAAAGTTTGGTTTTTGAAAATGAAATTCACATACTGTGCTTTACAAATAATATAAATTTTAATAAATTCTTATGCTGTGATGAGATATTTCAGCAGCTATAGCCCACTCCTTTCATTTCACAAGCTGAACGACACAAAACATAGAACCAAGTTTAGCTGACTAAACAAAATAAAAAGATGAAAACGGAGTCTTTGTACGAACATGGATGGAGAATGATAACCAAGACTAGAAAGGTAGTTGAAACTCATTAGAGAAATATGTTTGCTGCATTCGAAGAACTGTCGATCATTTCAATAATTATTGCTGTTTGGCTTGCATGATTGTGGACAAGTGTTTTCAATGAAATGGAGATTTGAAAACTGCTATTACAGTATAATGAATGTTGATCCTTTTTTGTAGTATGTAAGAATCTCATTAAAATGGTCACGCATTTTTGAAACTAGAACCAGAAAAACAAACTTCTATTACATTAGAACTCTTATCTAAATGATTCTAATAATGAACGCGCAAATTCGAAGATAGAAGAAAAATCTAGAAGATTCAATCTCGAGTGAGTAGAGTATCATGAAATTTAGAAAAAATTGAACATCTAAAATTTTATCATTTTTAATTTTAAACTGGGGATGTAGAACAAAGCACTCAATTCTTGAAAAATGCCGGCGTCAACTCCTTTGACAGTCCGACCTCTCGCCACTCGGACAACTCGCCACTTGATCGTAAGCTTGTTATGATTTTATAATTGCTTCTACGAAATAATTATTTGGTCCAAGCCTGGAAAGTTCACATAGTGGATAGTACAGTAATATCACAGACTGAATCAAGTACTGTATCACATAATTCTCATTTCTATGATCTCTAGAGCCTCCACAATGTAAAGAAAAACTTTATTAATTTTCTCTCCTGACAGATTCGACAACAGTACCATCAACCTGTTCTCGTTATAAACCATTACAGCTTTCCAGAATTCCAGAACCCAGTGTAGTCTATATCAGCGCAAATGATTATTATTCAAATGTTTCTTGAAATGTGGAGCTTCTTTGAAGACTGATGACGGATCTTTTTTGCTTTGTTCTCAGCGCTGGGATTATAGTCCCCGCCAGCCGATGGAATGCTGAAAATGCTGGCCCACAATTATTATTCTTCTAATCTATTCTATACTATTCGTTTGCGTGCATTAGAGAGAAATAAGAAATTGAATAACAAGCCGAGCATTTCATTATTGTTGTGGGCAGGGAGAAAGGAATATTCTGGGGGCTGAATAAGAATGATGCTGGGGGCAGGTTGTGGGCCCCCAGGAACGGCTCAGCTAAATGAGAAATTGATAAAGAAAGAATTTTCCTTCAAACAGTTCCAATTGTGATCGTATCCTTCATCTCAATTCAATGCTCTCGAAGCATTTTTAAAGAACAGTGATATTTTTTCAGTGATCGATTTTTCGTTCTCAGTCCGTGAACTTTTCAGTGCTCAATACATTTATTCAATACACGTTGTCTGGTGCTGGAGTTTGAAATCTCCCAATTCAGTGAGACGACAAGGATTTTATCAACATAAATATTTTGCTGATCTAGACTAGTAGCTCTAGTGAGCGACAACATGTTAATAAACGGGCTTGATATTTTTATCACGAGGGATAAGGTCCATACAAATCTACAAACTCTATGCAAACATACCAAAAGAGATAATATAGTCTTCAATGTGATTTGAATTAGCATGTGATGTTAGTCAAGTCACAACATGTGAACATCTAAAATTCTAAATAAATTGGTTATCTATACTTATATAAGATAATGGAACTGACTGACTAATTCATTCATCACCAGAACTAAAAATCCACTGGACCTGCGTTCAAATTTGGTAGGCATGCTCAATTGGATGTTTCGAGTGCGCTAGGAACTGATTTTTGAAACTTTATAAGGATACTCCCAATATTTGAATTTTTCTGTTGTTTTTCTGCGTTTTCTCAGATTTTTCAAGAACCAATCAGCAGAAAATGTTGAAATTTTGTGGAGAGGTTCGTCCATGGTCTAGAAATGTTTGTTGAAATATTTTTGAAATCCGTTCAAGTTGTAGATGTATTGCGGGTTGCATATCTTCCGTCTTGATACGACCAATCCTTCCTGTAAATTCAATGGTTCAGCGAGATTATAGATGAACTATAATTTGGAAGATATTGAATCAAGTTTAAAAATATGTCCGATATACTTCCCAAGGTTACGCTCAATATTAGCGTTTTACTACTTTTCGTAATTTTCGGAGTTTCTCTCAGATTTTTCGAGAACCTATTGGCAGAAAATGTTGAAATTTGATAAACAGGCCCAAATTAGGTCTAGAATTTTGTATTGATGTTTGTGAAGTGATCAAATAGATACATGGTGCGATAAAGTTTCAGTTTTAGTATTTTTGTAATAGTTGGTACGTCACTTTAATGCGTACCTAATGCGTATTTTTCAGTTGTACTGAGATCTACTTATATATCAATTATAATCCATTCTCCATTTTATCCTTTTTGTCTAGGGCTACTATTAATGTAATAAGAAAATTTTAAAAAGTTTTTACAGATGTTTTAACCCATAAGTCGAAAATTTGCCAAGTCCTTTAGAGTACATTCTATCTAGTGTAAGATGGACCCCGATTTGGATGGGGGGGATTTCCTTCCGTGGATCCGCACCTGGGTGCAGATGAACTACTGCTGATGCTGCTGCTTCTCGCTGGCCAATAAATATTCTCAAGTGACATCGATTACGTAATTGAAATTTACTAACTCGGCCTGCTCACCACTGCTATGTGAATGCCATTGGCAATAGAAAGTTGATAGGCCTACAGGCCTGCATTGCAGTCTTGGCGCCAAATTGATAATAGCAAACAGATAGTGGATAGAAATGCATTACTAGTTTATTTCAGCATAAATAAATATAATATTTCAGAGTAGACTATAAGACGAAGATGCCGACTACCTAAAATGTGGTCGTCATTTCTCAACATTTCCTTACTCGTCACCCACGCACAAGCCTAGATATCATGCAGGCCTCACCCTCAGGGTAGGAAAGCGGCCATTAGAAGTCATAAAACGTTGGTAAAAGTTGCATGATAGTCAATAGAAATAATTCTCGAAAATTTGTCGTCCTTGGTTAGGCTAGGAACACACGGTCCGGCGAAGTCGCCGTCCGGCGATTTCACCGGACCCGGCGGCAATTTATTTCAGAACACACGACAAGAAGGTGAAGATGCCGTCCGGCGATCTCGCCGGACATAGCGGCGATTAGTTTATTAAATTACATTAAATAATAGTTATTATTTAGTTTATGATTAATTTATTTTATTAAAGTTATTAAATTAATTAAGGTTATTATTAATAAAGTTATTAAATTATTAATTAGTTTATTATTAAATTATATTATCTCAGCTATTTATTGTTAGATCTCAATAAAGGTTGTATCATGAATTTTGAACGAATATTGACCGAGCTGGAGACATTTACTCATCTTGTCAGAATGTCTTCTTTGCTTGGACAGACTAGCCTATACTAGAAGGTTTGTTTTCTCACAAGCAATATTTTACATTTTTTTGTTATAATTACAGATGTAAAATACCCGGGTATTTAAAACTCAAGGTAAATATCCAGGGTATTGACCTGGTTTAGTACACAAAATTCATAAATATACCCGGATGTATTGGGTATATGAAATATGGGCTCATGAAATCATTGATGTTTACATCCATGAATAAAAATGTTATTATTGTCTTTGATGATATATTGGCATAGTCATTGTCGAGTTATAATATAATTATAAAAACCTAATTGCTATTTTTTCAATGACATTATTATTTCTCAATATATTACTTGAAATTTGTGAATAAAA
Organism: Sogatella furcifera; assembly: GCA_017141385.1. NCBI lineage: Eukaryota > Metazoa > Arthropoda > Insecta > Hemiptera > Delphacidae > Sogatella > Sogatella furcifera. The sequence continues at coordinate 38,905,572 of CM029560.1, forward strand.
AGGATTCTTCATTAAAAAAAACTTGGTAAATAAGAGTAACCTAGCATTCAACTGCAACGATCAGTTTCTAAGCATGATTCACATTCGGTTTTGGTAATACGGAAACATCCTCTTCTATCATGGATTTCAAACCTTCAGGGGAATAAAATCAAGATTATCAAAAACGATATTTCTATTAATCTATCATTAATTCACGGACAATTTGTTTTTAAAACGTACGGTATTCGTTTGTTTTGGCATTTAAATTTTTCAAATGACATACGGAGAGCTTTCATATTATTTTATTCCATTAAATTCAGACAGTTACTGTTGTATGAGTTGGTTGGCAATTGCAAGTAGGAAGGCAGGCAGGCAAGCAAAGGGACTGTATTATAATGAACGGATTATTTCGCGCAGAATGACTTGACGGGTGAAAGAATACCGGGAATCTCGTAACGCTAAATGAGACAATTATTCTCTGGCAAGAATTCACAGACGCTTATTTCCCTCTGTTGCAAAGCATTATTCTTTTTCCAAGTTAATAAAGCTTTTCGGGAAAAGGATAATGAAGGAAATTATTTTTCAGAGAGACAGAGATGTGCCGCATTCACAATAGAGAGGAATATACAATATACTCAGTCTATAATGATCGTAGATTATTCCTATCATCAACAATTGATGGTTTTATCAACCTTTTATTAATTAGTAGGTTATTGGCTACTACACTATTGGCTATTGCGGATTAATAGATACCACACACTGAAACCAAACACAGTATTATACACTTTGCTATAATAAATACCAAAACCAGGACAGGGTCTATATACTTTTTAATTGAAAACTTCAATTTATTAGTTGAACCTTTCTTGAGTATTGCATTAGTGCTGAATAGCATTTATAATAGCATACCCAAGTTAATTCTAGAAACAGCAGTTTTTATGCGTATCATGTGACCTTGCTGCGGCTAGGTTATCTGGTGTCAGAATTTTAGGTCGCACCTGATCAGTTTCAGGGCCTCTGACTGCTTTCTAGGCAACGGGGACCGACGGCTTAACGAGTCCATCCGAGAAAAATATCTTGCCCGGGCCAGGATTTGCACCCGGGCCTCTGGATCACAAAGCCAGCGTCTGATCCACTCGACTGAGTGATGAGCTGATTCAATTTGCACAAGTATATTCTTGCAAATTTAAGTATATGCAGTAAATTGAGGTTAGCCTATTAATTATCCGTATGCTCAACTATATTATTATATAATCATATGAGATCAAAATACTTTATTCACTCAATTTACAATAAGGTACTTTACAATAGAAGTAGATTTACTGATGTAAATTATTTAATGATAGGCGAAGAATGTCACTAGCTAAACCTGTAATCATAAATCCGCTGCAAAATTTGTTTAAATATTAGCAGACTGAATTTAACTAGCCTTGGAAATTTATTTATTTGGACCAAGGCTTTTACTAATGAGGCTTTTGGTTTGTTCTTTCTCTCCGAATAAAATATGAGATTCAGATTTATTCTTCATAAAAGTAATTGTTACATTTTTCTACACTGATAATTTATTTATTCGCTTTCATTGTCATAACATTCAACTAAAATTGCTTTCGCAACAATTCATAATTACAGTGGATATTATCAGACTGATAATCAGCATTCATCAATAGTGTGGGTTGAGTGGAAGAGGGGGCTCTTGTGCCTCAACTTCACCCACATTACTTACGTAATTCACCAAGTGAAAAAAGAAAGACATTAATGTTCCTATTCATTTAGGTTCCTTTCGATTGCGTATCTTTTGTTCTCATCTAAAATTATTTTCAGACTTTTAACCAAGCAATTTCAAATATAAACATTCTATGATATAATAAACGTTATTATCTCTCACTATAAAGCTGTGGCCGCACTGCAAGTGGGTGGAGGGTGGATAGCCAGGAGGGTGGATAGTACGGTTTATTTCAATACAGAGGATTGAACTGTTGTACTCCCGACATTCTCTGAGCTTTCTCAGGCTTAATCTGATAATCTGAACCTGTATATAAAATTTCAACATTTTCTGCTCATTGATTGTCGAAAAATCTAAGAAAACACAAAATACTGTATATAGAAAAACGCAAATATTATTGTTAAGGCGTATCCTTGGGAAATTTCAAAGATCCGTCCTTAATGTCCAATTAAACTAATGCCTGCCAAATTTGAAGTCATTTGGTGCAGTAGATTTTTAGTTGTGGCGATGAATCCGACAGTCAGTCAGTGCAATTTCGCTTTTAAAGGTATAGATAGATATTATTTTGATTATAATTCCATACTAATCACCATATTTGTTTAAATTTCAACTCGAATACAGTCGGTCTCGGACACATTTTTTAATATTCAGAAGTGTTGGATGAATGAGTGAGTGAGCGACCCTCCACCCTTCACCCCTCTCTTTATTATTCATTTCGGACCATTCATTCATTCATTTTCATCCGTTTCGAATGCAATCAAATATCAGCAAACCCAGTGGTGTTCCTTACAGTTCAAATTAAGAATACGGCACTGGGGCCTTTTTACACCAATACAAATCCTTCTCCACTGATCATTTCTGTATTAAAATGTGGGCAAGCTCAAATACTCTTAAAGCATTACCTCTAATGTGGATGATTCGTTGTTTTCGTAAAACTTCTTGTATTCTCAATTTCTCCGCATTAGCAATGATGACAATCTGTTCAATTTGGAATCAGGTAAAATCAGAGGAGAGAATCGATCAAAGGTAATCTTTAATCAAATTACAATCTGGCCTGGTTGGCGCAGTGAGCTAGGGCGTTACAACCTTCAGTTTCAACCTTTAGACAAATTGCCAGGTCTGGGTTCGAATCCCAGTTGCATGGCTGTTTTCACCTCTTCAATTACCTTCGCACTCAATAACCATTTCTCACGCACAAGCTCAAATGCTTATGTGGGCATCATACGCAAAAAACGCCTGTTTTTTATTGTTCCAGAGAGATTCCCAAGTAAACAAGGGCATATTACAGAGGAATAAATTCAGTGCAGAGGGAAATATTAAGAAATACAGGTGATTCAGATAAGTCAGAGCTTGAATAGCTAAAGAATAATAAATGTTATCATTTTCATCTAAAGCATAGATAAATATGGTATTGAGACATTAGGATACCTCTCCAACTGAAGACACATTATAAAAAATAGAGGGTGTATCAAACCCCCAGAAATCTTGCATCAACCCTTAAAGCTTCCTTCTCCAATGATCATCACAGCTACTACTGGTAGGATCATCACAGCAGCCACAGGCTACTGCTGGTAGGTAGAGGATGGATAGCATGGAGGGTGAATGGTTTATCTATAAAACATACAACATCTACAGTACTAACGCAATCATCAAGAAGAAAATAAATCAATTTCAATTTCAAACAATCACCATACCATTACAATAATCACAAGTACCATTAAAATAATTTTATTCTTCTTCACGACTAGTATCGACTTTCAGTCATTATGAAGTGAATTGAACAAAATAAACAACGCCAAGCTACTATAACGACAGTGATAAATTCTTATTTATAAACATGTATGATATGGTTTTCACATGATTTTTTCTAATAACAAATTTTGAAAAAATAAAAATGGCTGATTGATCATTTATTGATTTATTTTTAAAGCTGCAAAATCCTATAAAAAATGCGGTTATTCATGTCAAATTGGATGATAATTATTTTCTCTCTGTTTAATTTTGGTTTATGGATATGGAATTCTTCCTTGCCATTTAGTTTTCCTCTTTTATATCCTTAATACATTATTATTTTATTTTCTAGTAATACATCTTATGAATTGTATGACGTTAAGAAAATCGTCGGTCCAATGGTAAAGTCGCGAAACTGCAAAATTCTTTTTTTTCAGGAGAGCAAAAAGTAACTTGAGATCTGCCTATAAAATCGAGTTTTTTCCCATGAAATCTAATTTTATTGATTTCTAGTGTTATTGATTATTGTTATTTATTGTTGGTGAACTCAAAATTTAGTAATTATCCTATTTTTATATTGAAAAAGCAGATTCGTTACTTCACCATGGTCAGATTTTTGTTAAACAACAAAACATTTTTGCGAATGTGATAATGGAGTGAATGAAAAAAATGACTAATGATAGTATGAATCATTTAATCAACAAAATTAATGTTTAATAACGTAATGTTATAATACTATAGTAGAAATTTGAAGAAATATCGTTTTTTACATGTTCTGACTATCAATTGTCACTATCTGACTCTTCAAAATCAGGTTCAGCGAGGGCATCACGAACTGAATTTGAGTTTAGCAAATTATTGTAGTGAGTGTGGCACGCTCTTGGAATAACAAGATTATTGCATAGCATTTGTAGATCATTAAATTTCGCTGCAGAGATTTTCAGCTTTGATGGGTACATTCCCATGAGCTCTTCAGTAGAAGGACGGCCTCTTTTCTTTTGTAGAAAATTTTTCTTGAAGTTACCTGCATATTCAGATTTCGTGTAAAAAACGTCTGGCTCTTCCTTTCTGAATTGAAGCCAGACAATATTTCGGAATTTGAAGCTTCCTTCCTCTGATTTAATTTTGTAGTTCATTTTATTGAAATTAAAAAAATCATCATGGAGCAATGTTGTCACTTGAAATGGTCTTGGATTGGAACGTGCTGTTCTAATTAATTGTGCTCATCCTTCAGGTGTATACACTGGTACGTGCTTGGATTTTTGTTCAATCTTTGAATGTATTGAGTCACATTCCATCTGGCTGTGCCCTGTTTCAATGAACTTATGGTCAATAATCTGCAATGTTTCGTGATCTTTCATAAGTTAGTTGCACATGACAATAAAATTTATGTTTTTTTGCTGTCCTCCACAGCCATCCGACATCATCCTCTAATGATTCACTTTTTTCCATAATAAATTTGTAAATACATGTCGATATTTCGACACTCCCCCTCTTACCTTCTGACTCATCCCACAGATACCGCATTACATCAGCACTTCCCAGGATATATACACATAGATTATATACAGCAAGTTTTCTCACATAAAAAATTGGACCAGCTGCTCCTTTAGGAGTATTAAGAACAGCTTCTAAATCAAAATTGAATGACAGTGTTGTAGGATCGTTTTTGGCTGCTTCCTTGTCTTCATCTCTACACTGACGAGCAAGTTCTTTCCTTTGCATGTGTGAGAGATAAGCCTCTTCATTCGAGTTTCCACTTTTTCTTTATTCGCAACACAAATTTTGCAAAGATCTTTCTTCGGTGGAATTTCAACTTGAAACAACGAAAAACTTTTCGGTATTTTTCCAAACTCACTGGTGGCTGTGTGGTTTCACTACACTTTTCCTTGTACAGTTTGTGCATGATGCTAATATTCAGAGACGGATCTAAGTACTTATACTCTGAATCGTTTCTACAATAATGTGATTCCAAAGTGGGGAAAGAGCGTATGTGCTCAATTATGAATGCTTCTCTCTCATCACTTATTTTTTGTGGTGGAGTTTTTTTACCTCTCATGTCTGGCATCAAATATCCGGTTTAATTCATCTTTGCTATTGCTCCTCTCACTGTAGCTTCAGGTATATTTAGAACATCCAAGAAAAACTCTCTGCAGACATTCTTCTTTTCACCATTAACTGTAAAAGTGTAACTTTTCGTTGTCTCACGCCGAGAATTCTCTGTTGTCCTTCTTTTGGTTTTTCACATGTTTTGATATAAATGAACGTTCTAGTGTAAGATTCTCTGACATTACATTATCATTACATGAATATTAAGATTTTTTCGCGAGTATACTACAGTAACTTTGTGGAAAGTGACCGCAGTAAACTAACGAAACTTGTCATTCGCGAGTTGTCATACTGGAGTGAAAAAATCAAGAAAGCATCAGTTTCGCTAGTTTACATTTCAAATTGTACAGGAATGGGAGAAGATACAGATTCACGAGTTTGCCATGGTAAACTAGATACTAAAAGCAGATGATTCCACCAGAAAACTCAGTTTTGCAAAATTGTTAGTTTCGCGAGTTTACCAGTGGACCGACGACATACTGTTTTTCATAAACTGTTTTAAATAGAATTATCATCAATAGCTAATTAGTAAAATATTATTTTATTGATTGCGTTTTTTCAAGGTACCCACTTTTGCAACTTTTCTATTTTAGTGGTATTGACATATTTCAGAAGCAAATGTCTCCTGAGACTTTCTTAGAATCTAATTTGAAATGATCTAAAAGGATACTCGGTAAGTGGAATGCGAGAACTTGGCATTCTGACCTGAACGAATTCTGTATTATTCGATGTGAAAGTGAAAAGCAGCCAGTATAGTCTCTTCATCTCATTGTCTGTATCACAATAGGCCTAATGCACGTTGTTACGATGGCTCTCTAAAGAGTAAAGTAAGCTTGCTTTTCGCTTAAAAAGTCGCATTCGAGATACTAGTTCGAAAGATTCAAAAATATTATACTTTCGTCATATTTACTTCATTTTTCCGTTCCACGTGCCATTCGCAAGGAAACCTTTATGAAATAAATATGTATTCAAGAGAACAGAGTAATACTTCCTCATAAACCTTCAATTTTCTAGAGAATGACGACACTATAAGCCTATAACCTTAATTATTACCTTAAATACATTAATACTTATGAGAAAAAGAACCGGGGCGAATCCAGGAGAGGGGTTTAAGTGGATATATCCCCTCTAAATTATTAAAAATAATGGGATGCAGAAGTTCTTTCTTACGGTCTCTTTTTACAATATACCAAGCCCACAAACCTCCCCCTTACCCCCTACACGCCCACGAAGAAAAATAATGATAAAAGTACTGTACTGGAAACGTGGAAAGACCTGAAATAATGGTCTTATGAGCTTTGCGTCTCAGTTCAATTTCCTAGCAACAAGATACATGTAACAATCTAAAACAAAGAATACGCTTTTTTAATAATAGAAGACTTTACGATTCTGAACATCTTACTAGCTGAATATTAATTTGTATTTGGTATTGGTCACTCGGTGAGGGTGATCTATCGATTATCGTGATGTTGAGTCACGAACATTGTGGACTGATCTTGGATGGGTGACCAGTAAGTACACATTGGCAAGGTGGAACTAACCGTAAGGGTCTCCCCACCATTAAAAACCATAAGAATATTTTTTTAATACTAGCACAATAAAAATATGAATTTTAGAAATATTTTATTAGAGCTATACCTATAACTATACCTATACCCATACTATTCATACTATTTCCTCCTGAGTTACTTGGAAACTTGTGCGACGCAACATCAATCATCAATACATAGGTTTTTAAACGTCAAGTTTATTGAAAGTACAATGCTCGAATATTATTCTCAGTACTGTTTAATGATGTATGATACTTAGAATAATGGCCGTTCTGATGAGCACAATGGAGGAGGAAGAGAGCAAACACAAGAGCAAGAGCAATGCCCATCCGCAAAGTTATACGGTAGTGCATAACGCGAAAGGTTCTTCAACAACTCAAATTTTGGGTTACTTTTGACCTTCCTTCATACTGTCTTTACCTGACAATGAGTGGCAATAGTATTTTCCCCAATCTGACTGCTTAGCTTGAAATGCGGCGCTTTAAAACCAATTGGGAGCTTCTTGACAATAAAGGCCTATTGATTGGCGGCAAGATTCATTATTATTATTATTATTATTGTTATTATTATTATTAATAATCTTTTGACCACCTATAAAAGGGGTATGTAGATTCGTCAACATTATTAAGTCAATAGAATAGTAAAGTTATACTATATCCTAATCATTCCTAGCTGCTCTTAATGAGCCGTAAATTCCGCAGTCGAATATGTAATGCGGAAATGGTCAATAACTCATTTTTCAATTTTGTTTTTTAACCCTTACCGTTCATTTCTTCGAGATGCGTTGGTAAAGAATAAAAAAATCTTATACCAGCGCTTTTCTCACCTCTGGAGGAATAGTAATTGTTGCATTACACTCTAACTGATTAACTGCATGTTATTCAGAGGTGTTCTGAATTCTGGAATTCTGGCGGGGTGGAGGGGGCGGCTTCGGCTCGGCCAGTGTTGGTTCGGGGGACTGTTGGGCCGGTATTGGCTGGGCTGGGACCGTTTTCCCGTCGTGCCAAGGTGTCTTCTTGGCTTGGACGGGCTGTATAGTAGAGTGAATTTGAAACTGGCAACCAGCTGGTAGGCCTAGGCCCTTCATGGGCTGTTGAGCCAGACATACATACATATTCCAGCGCTTTTCATTTCCCGCTGATAGAGATTTGTGCGGTGAACTTCGTTTCTTAAATTTTACCTGTATCGAGTTTCATATCTGTGAAAAACCTCTCCCGTATTGAACTCGTGCTGGTGCCTCTTAATAAAACATATAGTTTCAAAAATGTAGAGACTAGGCAATGGAAGGATTTTCAATTCCTTAGAAATAGGCCGACAACTGGTTCGTCCAGTTTCTCCTGTCATTACTCTCAATACCCATTTCTTATTTTGAATAATTCAATGACACCACTTGAATTTCCCCAGAAAACTTTACCAACTGTCAAAAGAGCGTGAAATAATGAAAAATATACCTGTCTAATCGTTTCATTTTCAAGCAGTGACTTTAAATGTCTTATAGCAAAAATTGCAGAGCTAAGTCTTCCTTTCAAGTATGCTAAATGTGGTTTCAATGAAATATCTGAATCTTCAACTATCCCAAGTACTTTTATGTCTTTAACAGACTCGATTTCGCGGTTTCCAATACTCAACCAATACTCACCCCTATTGTCGTCCTGAATGAAATTTTTTTTAGTTTTACTATAATTTAAGATCAGCATATTTGCAGCTAGCCAGTTGTCCAATTTGTGAGAAGCTTCCTGACATTGTAAATCCCAATTAGATTGATTCTAATTTTTTAGTAGAATACTGACGTCGTCTGCATACAAAACGCAGTGAGCTGGATCTAGATGAGAGGGCAAATCACTAATGTATAGTAAAACTAGTAAAGGACCTAACACGGTTCCCTGAGGTTCTTCGCTTCTTGCTTTTAACCATTTAGATTTGTATATACTTGGGTGAGATTCAATAACGACCATCTGATATCAATCTTCAAAATATGAACTATTTCAATACCGGACCCTGAAAACCATAAAATTTTAGCTTTTTCAATAGAATTTCCTTATTTACTAGGTCGAACACTATTGATGAGTCTACTATAACGCCACAAACCTGTGATCTATTATCCAACGAAGTCAGCGCCTCATTCATCAAGGAAAACACAGCATCATTTATAGAAAATCCTGGCCTGAATCCAAATTTTTTGGGAGACAGCAAACCAACGCTATTTAAATACTTTCTTAATCGCTTCAATCCTACATATTCGAAAATTTTGGAAAAACAGGAGGATTAGCGACAATACGATAGTTTTCAGGAAGGACATTATTTATTTTATAGATAGGAGTGATTTTTGATAACTTAAGCTTTGAAGGCAAATATCCAGTCTGCATTGAACTATTGAAAATGAATGTTAGTTTCTTTAAAATCGATATGTCTGATTGTTTAATCGAGTAATTTGATATATTATGGCAATCATAAGATTTTTTATTTTTCAGTGACTTTATTGTTCTATTGCAGAGGGTTTTCGTAAGCTGGTTTAAAGGTACAACAAATGCCTCAATTCATAATAGTGTACTTTACTTTTAGTAATAATATTTTTCTGAGGGTGATGTTCAAATGTGCTCTGAGCATGTGCGTGGGTAATGAGAGTGGTGATGATGATGATGAAATATGACGACTGCTTTATAGGCAATCGGGACCGATGGCTTTCCGTCTTCTCCGAAAGACGGGAGTGGCTGTTAGCAGTCAAAAATTTATGGCTTCAACTGGGATCGAATCCCAGAAGTCTTATCTGACTTGGACTTTGCTGATTAACAGACGCATGTAGAAGCTGTTCTTTTGTAGAAGCTCTTCTCAAAATTCAGAAATGAAATAATAATAGGGCTCAAAGCATTTTTGCCCAAATTTAATTCCCAATAAGTTTATTTTGTCTTCAAAGCCAATTCACTTTTTGTTTAGCTATGAAGGAGTTTTTGTGGTAGTTATTCATATTGAATGGAAAGACCACAGATTTATTTGAGATACTTTTAGCTTTTTAATGATTTTTTTATTCTATTAGATATTTGTAATGGTGGTAATGGATGTTGGTTTTAGAAGGTATTGACAATAGTGTAACAAGCGCTCTATTCGAAAGAAGCCATAATAATAATAATATTCGTGTAACCTGGCTGGCTCAGGCTTGGTGTCAGAGTTTTCACGTCACTTCTCATCAATTTCAGGGCCTCTGACATCACTCAACGACTGCTTTTAGGCAGCCGGGACCAACGGTTAACGTGTCCATCCGAAACACGAGAAAGTGGCCTGAGACAAATGTCTGGTCTGACCTGGGTTTGAACCCGGGACCTTTGGGTTGCAAAGCCAGCACTTAACCCACTCAGCTACGCCACTCCCATATAATAATGATAATAACAATAATTATTATTATATTGGTATTTTGTGTTGTTTTGTTGCAGATGCAGATGGGTATGCATGGCGGTGTGGCGTTTTTGGCGTTGTTTGTAGTTGTGTGTGGCACGATGAGCAGCGGCTACAGAATGTCGTCTAGCGACGAGCCGCGAGTGATGGCGGCTGCTGTGGCCGCAGCCAACGAGCCCAGTTGCGAAGAACTACGCGTCATGTGGCGCTTCAGCAAGCGGCAGTCGCGAGCCGCTGAAATCACCAATGAGTTGCCCACTTACCGGGACCCTCTCGCTTACAACGTGTGGGACGCTTACGCGAGGACCCGCAGTGGCGGTGGCGCGAGGCGGCGTCCCGTGTTCGGCCGCATCATACATGACGCACGTGTCCCCTCTCCTTACGAGGCACTGCTCACTGCCAAGCCTGACCGCCTGCGTGCTTTTGAAGAGGTCAGCTCAAATTAAAAACACACACTTATGTTTTTTTTTAATCAAAAGGCGTGTTTTGAAATCATGCGTGACATTATTTCCTTTTTGGAAAATAAAGTTGGATTTAATATGGCTTTATTTAATATATATACATATTTTTAACTAATTATAATATAATATAATTTGAATGATGAGGGCTATTTTTTAGCAACTTCCGATTTGGCATAAAAATGAAACTAGTGGGGGTAATTGAACGAATTTGTTATCAAAAGTTACCTATATTATTAGTTACTTCTCAACATAGTCGACATTCAAATCGATGCATTTTTTGTACCTGGAGACAAGCTTCCTTATAACTAGTTCAATGAAGTTTGCCGCCAGTGATTTGAGATGGTTTAACACAGCATCTTCCAGTGCATAGTCGGTTCGGAAGCTCTGCCCTCCTATAGCATCTTCTCCAGTTCCGGGAAAAGGTTAGAGTCGCTTGGTGCTAAGTCAGGGCTATACTTCGGATGGCCAAAAACGTCTCATTTAGACCCTTCAAAAGGACGCTTCGTCACAGCAGCACTGTAAGGACAGGCGTCGTCATGAATGAGCATTAGGCTCATTACTCTCCTTTATTCCTATACTGCTCTGTGCTCTGTTACTCATAAAGCTTCCACCGTATACTCGTTTCATTCTACTTTGAATTTCTGCTGCGGATATCCCCTCAGCTTGCAAAAAACGAATTACAACTCGCAACTCACACTTGGCGAGAGATTCTATCATATTGGTCATGTTTATGTGTCGCTAGATGAATTGGTAATGACGTCAGATGGCCGAAACCGGGTGGGGTTATAGTGGGAGAGCTATATAGTCAATCGCCGCGCATTGTTGGCCAATGCTGCTCGCACTGCCGCTCGCACTGCCGCCTAGTGGCACAATCGGAAGTTGAAAAAAATAGCCCTCGTAATATATTTGAATTTGATTAATTTCAAAATAAAAAATATTCACTTAGAACTGCTATTAAAAGATAGCCTACCTTCTAAACTGTGATAGGCTACAGGTGGAAAACATGTACAATTCCTTAATATTAATTGAAATGATCCAAAATTTACAGAGTGCAAATTAATTACCTGAATTATTTTCCAATTTTTTTTATTCAGTAAAAGATATTCCTAATTACATAGGCTTATCCACATCCTTCAGGGTATTCCAAATCTACCATTATCTTCTTGATTATACCTAGTAAGTTAATTGGAAGTTCACGTAGTTTAATTTCGAACTCAGTGTGAAGTAGGCTACGCACTTTTATGTGAGGACTCATTACTTCTTTTCGTGTAGACATTAACTCCTTGAACATAAAAATATTCTATCCATGTATATGAGTGTAAAGCCATTTTTTGCATTAAAAAATGAAATATTTTTAATCAATTTGAAAAGTACCTACTATTGTATGTTTATAGATAGTTACAATCATGACATTTCTACATAGTCTTCTTTTAGTTCTATTTCTTGTATTCTCCGTATTATTGTTCATGTTCTTATTTATTTTGTTTATCGGTTACTCCTTCATGAGGACATGATTCATTCACTTGCATGATAGTATATTTCTGTTGATGTTAAATAAGTATACTGTGTAGAAGATTGAAGTGACTATTTTTTTATCTTATTTATTCATTTTCGATATGCTGTTGTATGATTCTATTATTATATTTATGATATATATCATGTCTTATTTATCTACACAAGTTTCATGGACTCTGGTTGTTTTTTGTATTTTTAATCTCAAAATTAAGTATAACGGTCAATTTTATAGCACCATTCCCTATGTCTCCCCTATGCCACCGAACATCATTTCTTTAATCTTTGTTGAAGAAATATATAATTCCAAACTTTTCATCACTCTGTGCATGGAATATAGACCACTGGCGGCTGGTGAATGGATGAAAAAGCTGTTGATTTCATTGGCTATCTCAGTTTTATACTTTTATTTATCAGTTTTTTCAAGTCTATATCACTGGCGGCTCGTGCCCACGAAACAGGTGAAGTGCTGTACAGTGAAAGATACCGGCACTCCACCTGTTTTGTGGGCACGAGCCGCCAGTGATATAGACTTGAAAAAACTGATAAATAAAAGTATAAAACTGAGATAGCCAATGAAATCAACAGCTTTTTCATCCATTCATTCTCCAACAATCCTAATTCGACTGCTTTTCTTCATCAGAGATACAAAGACCGATTCACAACCAATCTCCCCAAATCTTCTTTATTTGTTGCTGCTACATCACCAGTTTAGATAGAGCGGATAATAAATGAACTAAAAATGAAGGAAAGGAAAGGATGGATCTACACTAGCGATAAAAGCTGTGAAGAAACCTCAGTCTTATATTCTTTCTTGCGTATTTAATTTCAATTTTGTAACCGGTGCTTATCCCCGTTACCTTGAAGAATCTCCTGTAGTTGCCATATTCAAAGTAGGTGATGAGAGTAATTTTGGAAAATCAATGAATCACTACAAACCTGTAGCTTAACTATAACATTGAATTCATTGTAGGCCACTTTTGTTAGTTGTAAGATTTATGAGAACCTTGCTCAGGTAGGTCATAGTGTGATTCGGTAGCATGTTAGAGTCAAAACAAATATCTTTCCTCTATTTTCACAATATGGAAAATGTTGGAGTGTGATAAGATGTCAGGGAATTTGTTACGACAGGTTACACGTTTGTACGGCGACCAGAACAACAATGGTTTTGGACGAGCATCGCAGCCCCGGACATCATTCCGGGGTGTCAGTGTTGCTCAGCCGCCGCCACAAACCAGCGGCCAGTTCCAACACCTGAAAGAGCTGATCAAGTCGGAGCGCGCCCAAGAACTGCTCGAGCAGCGCATCAAGGACGAGGCTGTTGCTAGAGCTCAAGCACTCAAAGACATCGTCAACCAGGTAAGTTTCATAACAGAATACCAATGTACGAAGATGCAAAAGGAAATTGAAGGTTTTTGAAGGATTTCATAGAGAATTGCATCATGTTCAGTGAGAGTGTGCTGCAGAAAATAAAACACTGCATTTTTGTCTTGAGAATCCAATTGATCTGATAAAACTGCTACAACTAATCAATGGAAAAGAACATTTAAGACTCATTTCACCTGCTAAAAATCGATTATGACAAAAATAAAACTGTGATGAACAATCAAGAGATAAAAAAGTCAATGAAGGGAAGACTAAGAAAATACTCCTCAATATTTCGGATCCTTCAAATAGATTTCTCTACACATTCACAAAATTATATATAAGCTTTATAATAATGAAATGCAAATGTCACTGACTCATTTATCTATCCATTCATCAGCAGAACTAGCAATTGAATGAGCCAAATGCATTTAAATTTGGTAGGCACATTCAGATGGCCTTTAGACGCACACAAAGAAAGGATTTTTAAAACATTCCAAGGATATGCTCTTGAAGATTTGAAACCAATCTATAGCTGTAGATGAAGAGCATCAATAAAATAATGCATCTGTCATTGCCAATCTCTCTTCAATTCATGCACAAGCCAAATGTTTAACTTCATCCTGAAAATTGATACGTCGTGCTTTGTTGTGACAACTTCTACCATCTCTCACTCCTATCACAGATGATCAAGGTCGGGTCTGAATTTTCAGTGCTCCTGAATTAGCGCTCAGCGCTCAGTAACTAGCTCAAAAGATGTTGGTTATTGCAACTCTACCTTATAATGATAATTGACTAGCCAATTTGATTGTTTTAGGTACATTTTGGACGTATTGTGCAACACCAGAAAGGCCAATTGGAGCAGGCAGTTGCTGATCGCGTTACTTATGCTGACCAGCCAAATGCCAATCAGGGTCACGGCCTTCGATCACAGCTCATTGCTCACAAGCGCACTCCTTACCCATTCATTGTTGACGACTTCTACTATGATGATCAAGACATCAATGATAATAATGATGTAAGTTATCAAATTTATTTTTGTAGATTCTCACACTGTGTTGTCAGTTACTGTACATACAATATTGTAGTTAAAAGCCTGATGGTGGAGAAGGCTTAGTCCCAGATTCATTCTCCATCATGGACTCAATCTCCTCTGGCAAATGGCAGCACTGGTGGGTGATCTGACTGTATCATATGAGTGCCTGAGGTGATAGTAGAACACTCACAGGGCAGCATTATGGATGTAACCTGAAGCTACATGCACAGAGCATGATGTGCATCATTCTTCCAGGTGGTTTATGGCACACTGAGCAGCTCACACCAGGAGCATTAAAATTATTGAATTATTGAAAATTGAAAATTGAAAATTGAAAAATTGAAAATTAAAAATTAAAATTGAAAATTGAAAATTGAAAATTGAAAATTGAAAATTGAAAATTGAAAATTGAAAATTGAAAATTGAAAATTGAAAATTGAAAATTGAAAATTGAAAATTGAAAATTGAAAATTGAAAATGGAAAATTGAAAATTGAAAATTGAGCACATTTGAGACCAAAAAAGGTACGTCAAATGCTGTATTTACAAAGTTGAACCACTCATAGAGGAAATGACTCCAGCTTGGTCAATATTGTTTGAAAATTATTGATTTTGTCTTAATCATAGGAAACATTCTGACCTTCAATTTGAGCCCAATCAATATTTTTTTCAACCAATATTGACCAAGCTGGAGTCATTTTCTCATCTTGCCTTATTTTATCAAAATAAACACTCACTTGAGAAAACATTCACTTAAAGGTCGTTGCTCATATTTTATATTCTCATTTCATAACATTACATGGTAATAGAATGAGCCACTTTCACCATCAGCTAGGTTTAGCCAGGCTTAAAATACCGGGATCAAATTTTTGAGTCCACACTCTTCAAAAACTTTTGGACAAAAAGAAAGCTCGCTCCGCTCAATTTGCGGCTGCCTCCGCATGCGCTTCCCTAGTATTTTTATGTATTATGATACGTGATAAGTAGAAGCCTTCAGGAATGAAATTTATTTGATAAAAAATAACTAAAGACTATCCACATTGAGCAAAACTGTCACATTGCACCGTACTTTATCATTAAAATATATTGAGATTTTAATTACAGTATTGATCAATTTATTTTATTAGTTTGCTTGAAAGCACATTAGGGAGGGAATAATAAATTTGTTACATAGAAATATTGGATATCATCATAAATATTTCATTTCACTGGAAATAAAGATATTTTGACAGAAAATTGGAAACTTAATAACACGCAAATTGAAGATTTCAGCCATTTTCAATGCTCTACCCTACATTCTTGAATAACATTCGAAATAGTTCCAAATTCAGCCAGCAGATGGCAGTAGCAATAGGATGACTATTGGACACGCCTCCAAGCGGCGGCTCTTGTTGGTCTGGAATGATTCAAACTTTGTGACTGTAGATGGCAGCAGTTGACGGGTGGTGTTTCAGTTTTGACTTGGACACGCCTTCATGCCCCGCCTGCTCTTTTCTGATTGAATGACAGTGTTTCGTTAGCTCTGTCTTAGAAAATGGCTGCTAGCAAGAAAATGACGGATGGTATATCATACACAAAAAACTACGCTGATTTACTATTGACGATCTTGTGCTAATATAATATTCATTTATGTATTCAGGCTGGTAAATTCTATCAAGTTAGTATTGGAAGAATTTAGAATCAGTTATACTTCTATCGTGAAACTTGGGCCAGTACTAGACTCCAATAGTTTCATGCTGTATGAAATGAGATGAAAATATGATTTTGCACTCCTATCTTATACTCTTTAATTCTTTTTGCAATGAGTATAATGAAATAGAACTCAAACTATTCATGATCTAATACTGATCAATTGCCAGAAAAAAGTTTGTAAAACTACAAAAATTCGGTAAAAATATTAGGGTTGAGTTTTTTATTGGAATCTAGCTTGTGATTAATTAGTCGACAGAGTGTAAGATGGTTATCAGCCAACAATAGAATTAAATTTAAGAGGGGCATTTCTTGGCTTGATTCATACATTTGAAAATTGAAAATTGAAAATTGAAAATTGAAAATTGATAATTGAAAATTGAAAATTGAAAATTGAAAATTGAAAATTGAAAATTGAAAATTGAAAATTAAAGATTAAAAATTGAAAATTGAAAATTGAAAATTGAAAATTGAAAATTGAAAATTGAAAATTGAAAATTGAAAATTAAAAATTAAATAAAATCAAAATTGAAAATTAAAAATTAAAAATAGAAAATTGAAAATTGAGAATTGAAAATTGAAAATTGAAAATTGAAAAATTTAAAATTGAAAAATTGAAAATTGAAAATTGAAAATTGAAAATTGAAAATTGAAAATTGAAAATTGAAAATTGAAAATTGAAAATTGAAAATTGAAAATTGAATTAAAATTGAAAATTGAAAATTGAAAATTGAAAAATTATGAAATTGAAAATTGAAAATTGAAAATTGAAAATTGAAAATTGAAAATTGAAAAATTGAAAATTGAAAATTGAAAATTGAAAATTGAAAATTGAAAATTGAAAATTGAAAATTGAAAATTGAAAATTGAAAATTGAAAATTGAAAATTGAAAATTGAAAATTGAAAATTGAAAATTGAAAATTGAATTGAAAATTGAAAATTGAAAATTGAAAATTGAAAATGGAAAATTGAAAATTGAAAATTGAGCACATTTGAGACCAAAAAAGGTACGTCAAATGCTGTATTTACAAAGTTGAACCACTCATAGAGGAAATGACTCCAGCTTGGTCAATATTGTTTGAAAATTATTGATTTTGTCTTAATTGTAGGAAACATTCTGACCTTCAATTTGAGCCCAATCAATATTTTTTTCAACCAATATTGACCAAGCTGGAGTCATTTTCTCATCTTGCCTTATTTTATCAAAATAAACACTCACTTGAGAAAACATTCACTTAAAGGTCGTTGCTCATATTTTATATTCTCATTTCATAACATTACATGGTAATAGAATGAGCCACTTTCACCATCAGCTAGGTTTAGCCAGGCTTAAAATACCGGGATCAAATTTTTGAGTCCACACTCTTCAAAAACTTTTGGACAAAAAGAAAGCTTGCCCACTCAATTTGCGGCTGCCTCGCATGCTCCTAGTATTTTTATGTATTATGATACGTGATAAGTAGAAGCCTTCAGGAATGAAATTTATTTGATAAAAAATAACTAAAGACTATCCACATTGAGCAAAACTGTCACATTGCACCGTACTTTATCATTAAAATATATTGAGATTTTAATTACAGTATTGATCAATTTATTTTATTAGTTTGCTTGAAAGCACATTAGGGAGGGAATAATAAATTTGTTACATAGAAATATTGGATATCATCATAAATATTTCATTTCACTGGAAATAAAGATATTTTGACAGAAAATTGGAAACTTAATAACACGCAAATTGAAGATTTCAGCCATTTTCAATGCTCTACCCTACATTCTTGAATAACATTCGAAATAGTTCCAAATTCAGCCAGCAGATGGCAGTAGCAATAGGATGACTATTGGACACGCCTCCAAGCGGCGGCTCTTGTTGGTCTGGAATGATTCAAACTTTGTGACTGTAGATGGCAGCAGTTGACGGGTGGTGTTTCAGTTTTGACTTGGACACGCCTTCATGCCCCGCCTGCTCTTTTCTGATTGAATGACAGTGTTTCGTTAGCTCTGTCTTAGAAAATGGCTGCTAGCAAGAAAATGACGGATGGTGTATCATACACAAAAAATTACGCTGATTTACTATTGACGATCTTGTGCTAATATAATATTCATTTATGTATTCAGGCTGGTTAAATTCTATCAAGTTAGTATTGTAAGAATTTAGAATCAGTTTTACTTTTATCGTGGAACTTGGGCCAGTACTAGACTCCAATAGTTTCATGCTGTATGAAATGAGATGAAAATATGATTTTGCACTCCTATCTTATACTCTTTAATTCTTTTTTTGCAATGAGTATAATGAAATAGAACTCAAACTATTCATGATCTAATACTGATCAATTGCCAGAAAAAAGTTTGTAAAACTACAAAAATTCAGTAAAAATATTAGGGTTGAGTTTTTTATTGGAATCTAGCTTGTGATTAATTAGTCGACAGAGTGTAAGATGGTTATCAGCCAACAATAGAATTAAATTTAAGAGGGGCATTTCTTGGCTTGATTCATACATTTGAAAATTGAAAATTGAAAATTGAAAATTTAAAATTGAAAATTAAAAATTAAAAAATCAGAAAATTAAAGATTAAAAAATTGAAAATTGAAAAAATTGAAAATTGAAAATTGAAAATTGAAAATTGAAGAATTGAAAATTAAAAATTAAAAATCAAAAATTAAAATAAAAATTGAAAATTGAAAATTGAGAATTGAAAATTGAAAATTGAAAATTGAAATTAAAATTGAAAATTGAAAATTGAAAAAATTGAAAATTGAAAATTGAAAATTGAAAATTGAAAATTGAAAATTGAAAATTGAAAATTGAAAAATTGAAAATTGAAAATTGAAAATTGAAAATTGAAAATTGAAAATTGAAAATTGAAAATTGAAAATTGAAAATTGAAAATTGAAAAATTTGAAATTGAAAATTGAAAATTGAAAATTGAAAATTGAAAATTGAAAATTGAAAATTGAAAATTGAAAATTGAAAATTGAAAATTGAAAATTGAAAATTGAAAATGGAAAATTGAAAATTGAAAATTGAGCACATTTGAGACCAAAAAAGGTACATCAAATGCTGTATTTACAAAGTTGAACCACTCATAGAGGAAATAACTCCAGCTTGGTCAATATTGTTTGAAAATTATTGATTTTGTCTTAATCGTAGGAAACATTCTGACCTTCAATTTGAGCCCAATCAATATTTTTTTCAACCAATATTGACCAAGCTGGAGTCATTTTCTCATCTTGCCTTATTTTATCAAAATAAACACTCACTTGAGAAAACATTCACTTAAAGGTCGTTGCTCATATTTTATATTCTCATTTCATAACATTACATGGTAATAGAATGAGCCACTTTCACCATCAGCTAGGTTTAGCCAGGCTTAAAATACCGGGATCAAATTTTTGAGTCCACACTCTTCAAAAACTTTTGGACAAAAAGAAAGCTTGCTCCACTCAATTTGCGGCTGCCTCCGCATGCGCTTCCCTAGTATTTTTATGTATTATGATACGTGATAAGTAGAAGCCTTCAGGAATGAAATTTATTTGATAAAAAATAACTAAAGACTATCCACATTGAGCAAAACTGTCACATTGCACCGTACTTTATCATTAAAATATATTGAGATTTTAATTACAGTATTGATCAATTTATTTTATTAGTTTGCTTGAAAGCACATTAGGGAGGGAATAATAAATTTGTTACATAGAAATATTGGATATCATCATAAATATTTCATTTCACTGGAAATAAAGATATTTTGACAGAAAATTGGAAACTTAATAACACGCAAATTGAAGATTTCAGCCATTTTCAATGCTCTACCCTACATTCTTGAATAACATTCGAAATAGTTCCAAATTCAGCCAGCAGATGGCAGTAGCAATAGGATGACTATTGGACACGCCTCCAAGCGGCGGCTCTTGTTGGTCTGGAATGATTCAAACTTTGTGACTGTAGATGGCAGCAGTTGACGGGTGGTGTTTCAGTTTTGACTTGGACACGCCTTCATGCCCCGCCTGCTCTTTTCTGATTGAATGACAGTGTTTCGTTAGCTCTGTCTTAGAAAATGGCTGCTAGCAAGAAAATGATGGATGGTATATCATACACAAAAAACTACGCTGATTTACTATTGACGATCTTGTGCTAATATAATATTCATTTATGTATTCAGGCTGGTAAATTCTATCAAGTTAGTATTGGAAGAATTTAGAATCAGTTATACTTCTATCGTGAAACTTGGGCCAGTACTAGACTCCAATAGTTTCATGCTGTATGAAATGAGATGAAAATATGATTTTGCACTCCTATCTTATACTCTTTAATTCTTTTTTTGCAATGAGTATAATGAAATAGAACTCAAACTATTCATGATCTAATACTGATCAATTGCCAGAAAAAAGTTTGTAAAACTACAAAAATTCGGTAAAAATATTAGGGTTGAGTTTTTTATTGGAATCTAGCTTGTGATTAATTAGTCGACAGAGTGTAAGATGGTTATCAGCCAACAATAGAATTAAATTTAAGAGGGGCATTTCTTGGCTTGATTCATACATTTGAAAATTGAAAATTGAAAATTGAAAATTGAAAATTGAAAATTGAAAATTGAAAATTGAAAATTGAAAATTGAAAATTGAAAATTGAAAATTAAAGATTAAAAATTGAAAATTGAAAATTGAAAATTGAAAATTGAAAATTGAAAATTGAAAATTGAAAATTAAAAATTAAAAAATCAAAAAATTAAAAAATTAAAAATTAAAAATTGAAAATTGAAAATTGAAAATTGAAAATTGAAAATTGAAAATTGAAAATTGAAAATTGAAAATTGAAAATTGAAAATTGAAAATTGAAAATTGAAAATTGAAAATTGAAAATTGAAAATTGAAAATTGAAAAATTAAAAATTGAAAATTGAAAAATTAAAAATTGAAAATTGAAAATTGAAAATTGAAAAATTTGAAATTTAAAATTGAAAATTGAAAATTGAAAATTGAAAATTGAAAATTGAAAATTGAAAATTGAAAATTAAAAATTGAAAATTGAAAATTGAAAATTGAAAATTGAAAATTGAAAATTGAAAATTGAAAATTGAAAATTGAAAATTGAAAATTGAAAATTGAAAATTGAAAATTGAAAATTGAAAATTGAAAATTGAAAATTGAAAATTGAAAATTGAGCACATTTGAGACCAAAAAAGGTACGTCAAATGCTGTATTTACAAAGTTGAACCACTCATAGAGGAAATGACTCCAGCTTGGTCAATATTGTTTGAAAATTATTGATTTTGTCTTAATCGTAGGAAACATTCTGACCTTCAATTTGAGCCCAATCAATATTTTTTTCAACCAATATTGACCAAGCTGGAGTCATTTTCTCATCTTGCCTTATTTTATCAAAATAAACACTCACTTGAGAAAACATTCACTTAAAGGTCGTTGCTCATATTTTATATTCTCATTTCATAACATTACATGGTGATAGAATGAGCCACTTTCACCATCAGCTAGGTTTAGCCAGGCTTAAAATACCGGGATCAAATTTTTGAGTCCACACTCTTCAAAAACTTTTGGACAAAAGAAAGCTTTGCGCCAATTTGGCTGCCTCCACATGCGCTTCCTAGTATTTTTATGTATTATGATACGTGATAAGTAGAAGCCTTCAGGAATGAAATTTATTTGATAAAAAATAACTAAAGACTATCCACATTGAGCAAAACTGTCACATTGCACCGTACTTTATCATTAAAATATATTGAGATTTTAATTACAGTATTGATCAATTTTTATTAGTTTGCTTGAAAGCACATTAGGGAGGGAATAATAAATTTGTTACATAGAAATATTGGATATCATCATAAATATTTCATTTCACTGGAAATAAAGATATTTTGACAGAAAATTGGAAACTTAATAACACGCAAATTGAAGATTTCAGCCATTTTCAATGCTCTACCCTACATTCTTGAATAACATTCGAAATAGTTCCAAATTCAGCCAGCAGATGGCAGTAGCAATAGGATGACTATTGGACACGCCTCCAAGCGGCGGCTCTTGTTGGTCTGGAATGATTCAAACTTTGTGACTGTAGATGGCAGCAGTTGACGGGTGGTGTTTCAGTTTTGACTTGGACACGCCTTCATGCCCCGCCTGCTCTTTTCTGATTGAATGACAGTGTTTCGTTAGCTCTGTCTTAGAAAATGGCTGCTAGCAAGAAAATGAAATGGTATATCATACACAAAAAACTACGCTGATTTACTATTGACGATCTTGTGCTAATATAATATTCATTTATATTGAAATTCTATCAAGTTAGTATTGAAGAATTGAATCAATTATACTTCTATCGTGAAACTTGGGCCAGTACTAGAAAATTGTATGAAAATTGAAAATATGATTATCTTATACTCTTAATTCAAATTAATGAAATAGAAAAAATTATAAAAATTGAAAAAAATTGAAAATAGAAAATTGAAAATTAGGATTTTATTGAATCTAGCTTGTGAAAATTGAAAAAATTTATCAGCCAAAATTGAATTAAATTAAAAATTGTTGATTCATTGAAAATTGAAAATTGAAAATTGAAAATTGAAAATTGAAAATTGAAAATTGAAAATTGAAAATTGAAAATTGAAAATTGAAAATTGAAAATTGAAAATTGAAATAAAATTGAAAATTGAAAATTGAAAATTGAAAATTGAAAATTGAAAATTGAAAATTGAAAATTGATTGAAATTGAAAATTGAAAATTGAAAATTGAAAATTGAAAATTGAAAATTGAAAATTGAAAATTGAAAATTGAAAATTGAAAATTGAAAATTGAAAATTGAAAATTGAAAATTGAAAATGGAAAATTGAAAATTGAAAATTGAGCACATTTGAGACCAAAAAGGTACATCAAATGCTGTATTTACAAAGTTGAACCACTCATAGAGGAAATGACTCCAGCTTGGTCAATATTGTTTGAAAATTATTGATTTTGTCTTAATCGTAGGAAACATTCTGACCTTCAATTTGAGCCCAATCAATATTTTTTTCAACCAATATTGACCAAGCTGAGTCATTTTCTCATCTTGCCTTATTTTATCAAAATAAACACTCACTTGAGAAAACATTCACTTAAAGGTCGTTGCTCATATTTTATATTCTCATTTCATAACATTACATGGTAATAGAATGAGCCACTTTCACCATCAGCTAGGTTTAGCCAGGCTTAAAATACCGGGATCAAATTTTTGAGTCCACACTCTTCAAAAACTTTTGGACAAAAAGAAAGCTTGCTCCCTCAATTTGCGGCTGCCTCATGCGCTTCCCTAGTATTTTTAT
Source organism: Sogatella furcifera (assembly GCA_017141385.1). Lineage (NCBI taxonomy): Eukaryota > Metazoa > Arthropoda > Insecta > Hemiptera > Delphacidae > Sogatella > Sogatella furcifera. The sequence continues at coordinate 38,929,425 of CM029560.1, forward strand.
GTATTATGATACGTGATAAGTAGAAGCCTTCAGGAATGAAATTTATTTGATAAAAAATAACTAAAGACTATCCACATTGAGCAAAACTGTCACATTGCACCGTACTTTATCATTAAAATATATTGAGATTTTAATTACAGTATTGATCAATTTATTTTATTAGTTTGCTTGAAAGCACATTAGGAGGGAATAATAAATTTGTTACATAGAAATATTGGATATCATCATAAATATTTCATTTCACTGGAAATAAAGATATTTTGACAGAAAATTGGAAACTTAATAACACGCAAATTGAAGATTTCAGCCATTTTCAATGCTCTACCCTACATTCTTGAATAACATTCGAAATAGTTCCAAATTCAGCCAGCAGATGGCAGTAGCAATAGGATGACTATTGGACACGCCTCAGCGCGACTCTTGTTGGTCTGGAATGATTCAAACTTTGTGACTGTAGATGGCAGCAGTTGACGGGTGGTGTTTCAGTTTTGACTTGGACACGCCTTCATGCCCCGCCTGCTCTTTTCTGATTGAATGACAGTGTTTCGTTAGCTCTGTCTTAGAAAATGGCTGCTAGCAAGAAAATGATGGATGGTATATCATACACAAAAAACTACGCTGATTTACTATTGACGATCTTGTGCTAATATAATATTCATTTATGTATTCAGGCTGGTAAATTCTATCAAGTTAGTATTGGAAGAATTTAGAATCAGTTATACTTCTATCGTGAAACTTGGGCCAGTACTAGACTCCAATAGTTTCATGCTGTATGAAATGAGATGAAAATATGATTTTGCACTCCTATCTTATACTCTTTAATTCTTTTTTTGCAATGAGTATAATGAAATAGAACTCAAACTATTCATGATCTAATACTGATCAATTGCCAGAAAAAAGTTTGTAAAACTACAAAAATTCGGTAAAAATATTAGGGTTGAGTTTTTTATTGGAATCTAGCTTGTGATTAATTAGTCGACAGAGTGTAAGATGGTTATCAGCCAACAATAGAATTAAATTTAAGAGGGGCATTTCTTGGCTTGATTCATACATTTGAAAATTGAAAATTGAAAATTGAAAATTGAAAATTGAAAATTGAAAATTGAAAATTGAAAATTGAAAATTGAAAATTAAAGATTAAAAATTGAAAATTGAAAATTGAAAATTGAAAATTGAAAATTGAAAATTGAAAATTAAAAATTAAAAAATCAAAAAATTAAAAAATTAAAAATTAAAAATTAAAAATAGAAAATTGAAAATTGAGAATTGAAAATTGAAAATTGAAAATTGAAAAATTTAAAATTGAAAAATTGAAAATTGAAAATTGAAAATTGAAAATTGAAAATTGAAAATTGAAAATTGAAAATTGAAAATTGAAAATTGAAAATTGAAAAAAAAATTGAAAATTGAAAATTGAAAATTGAAAAATTTGAAATTTAAAATTGAAAATTGAAAATTGAAAATTGAAAATTGAAAATTGAAAATTGAAAATTAAAAATTGAAAATTGAAAATTGAAAATTGAAAATTGAAAATTGAAAATTGAAAATTGAAAATTGAAAATTGAAAATTGAAAATTGAAAATGGAAAATTGAAAATTGAAAATTGAGCACATTTGAGACCAAAAAAGGTACATCAAATGCTGTATTTACAAAGTTGAACCACTCATAGAGGAAATAACTCCAGCTTGGTCAATATTGTTTGAAAATTATTGATTTTGTCTTAATCGTAGGAAACATTCTGACCTTCAATTTGAGCCCAATCAATATTTTTTTCAACCAATATTGACCAAGCTGGAGTCATTTTCTCATCTTGCCTTATTTTATCAAAATAAACACTCACTTGAGAAAACATTCACTTAAAGGTCGTTGCTCATATTTTATATTCTCATTTCATAACATTACATGGTAATAGAATGAGCCACTTTCACCATCAGCTAGGTTTAGCCAGGCTTAAAATACCGGGATCAAATTTTTGAGTCCACACTCTTCAAAAACTTTTGGACAAAAAGAAAGCTTGCTCCACTCAATTTGGCTGCCTCCGCATGCGCTTCCCTAGTATTTTTATGTATTATGATACGTGATAAGTAGAAGCCTTCAGGAATGAAATTTATTTGATAAAAAATAACTAAAGACTATCCACATTGAGCAAAACTGTCACATTGCACCGTACTTTATCATTAAAATATATTGAGATTTTAATTACAGTATTGATCAATTTATTTTATTAGTTTGCTTGAAAGCACATTAGGGAGGGAATAATAAATTTGTTACATAGAAATATTGGATATCATCATAAATATTTCATTTCACTGGAAATAAAGATATTTTGACAGAAAATTGGAAACTTAATAACACGCAAATTGAAGATTTCAGCCATTTTCAATGCTCTACCCTACATTCTTGAATAACATTCGAAATAGTTCCAAATTCAGCCAGCAGATGGCAGTAGCAATAGGATGACTATTGGACACGCCTCCAAGCGGCTCTTGTTGGTCTGGAATGATTCAAACTTTGTGACTGTAGATGGCAGCAGTTGACGGGTGGTGTTTCAGTTTTGACTTGGACACGCCTTCATGCCCCGCCTGCTCTTTTCTGATTGAATGACAGTGTTTCGTTAGCTCTGTCTTAGAAAATGGCTGCTAGCAAGAAAATGACGGATGGTATATCATACACAAAAATACGCTGATTTACTATTGACGATCTTGTGCTAATATAATATTCATTTATGTATTCAGGCTGGTTAAATTCTATCAAGTTAGTATTGGAAGAATTTAGAATCAGTTATACTTCTATCGTGAAACTTGGGCCAGTACTAGACTCCAATAGTTTCATGCTGTATGAAATGAGATGAAAATATGATTTTGCACTCCTATCTTATACTCTTTAATTCTTTTTTTGCAATGAGTATAATGAAATAGAACTCAAACTATTCATGATCTAATACTGATCAATTGCCAGAAAAAAGTTTGTAAAACTACAAAAATTCGGTAAAAATATTAGGGTTGAGTTTTTTATTGGAATCTAGCTTGTGATTAATTAGTCGACAGAGTGTAAGATGGTTATCAGCCAACAATAGAATTAAATTTAAGAGGGGCATTTCTTGGCTTGATTCATACATTTGAAAATTGAAAATTGAAAATTGAAAATTGAAAATTGATAATTGAAAATTGAAAATTGAAAATTGAAAATTGAAAATTGAAAATTAAAGATTAAAAATTGAAAATTGAAAATTGAAAATTGAAAATTGAAAATTGAAAATTGAAAATTGAAAATTGAAAATTAAAAATTAAAAAATCAAAAAATTAAAAAATTAAAAATTAAAAATAGAAAATTGAAAATTGAAAATTGAAAATTGAAAAATTTAAAATTGAAAAATTGAAAATTGAAAATTGAAAATTGAAAATTGAAAATTGAAAATTGAAAATTGAAAATTGAAAATTGAAAATTGAAAATTGAAAAATTGAAAATTGAAAATTGAAAAATTAAAAATTGAAAATTGAAAATTGAAAATTGAAAATTGAAATTTAAAATTGAAAATTGAAAATTGAAAATTGAAAATTGAAAATTGAAAATTGAAAATTGAAAATTGAAAATTGAAAATTGAAAATTGAAAATTGAAAATTGAAAATTGAAAATTGAAAATTGAAAATTGAAAATTGAAAATTGAAAATTGAAAATTGAAAATTGAAAATTGAAAATGGAAAATTGAAAATTGAAAATTGAGCACATTTGAGACCAAAAAAGGTACATCAAATGCTGTATTTACAAAGTTGAACCACTCATAGAGGAAATAACTCCAGCTTGGTCAATATTGTTTGAAAATTATTGATTTTGTCTTAATCGTAGGAAACATTCTGACCTTCAATTTGAGCCCAATCAATATTTTTTTCAACCAATATTGACCAAGCTGGAGTCATTTTCTCATCTTGCCTTATTTTATCAAAATAAACACTCACTTGAGAAAACATTCACTTAAAGGTCGTTGCTCATATTTTATATTCTCATTTCATAACATTACATGGTAATAGAATGAGCCACTTTCACCATCAGCTAGGTTTAGCCAGGCTTAAAATACCGGGATCAAATTTTTGAGTCCACACTCTTCAAAAACTTTTGGACAAAAAGAAAGCTTGCTCCACTCAATTTGCGGCTGCCTCCGCATGCGCTTCCCTAGTATTTTTATGTATTATGATACGTGATAAGTAGAAGCCTTCAGGAATGAAATTTATTTGATAAAAAATAACTAAAGACTATCCACATTGAGCAAAACTGTCACATTGCACCGTACTTTATCATTAAAATATATTGAGATTTTAATTACAGTATTGATCAATTTATTTTATTAGTTTGCTTGAAAGCACATTAGGGAGGGAATAATAAATTTGTTACATAGAAATATTGGATATCATCATAAATATTTCATTTCACTGGAAATAAAGATATTTTGACAGAAAATTGGAAACTTAATAACACGCAAATTGAAGATTTCAGCCATTTTCAATGCTCTACCCTACATTCTTGAATAACATTCGAAATAGTTCCAAATTCAGCCAGCAGATGGCAGTAGCAATAGGATGACTATTGGACACGCCTCCAAGCACCACCTACGATCAAAATGGCCAAAAACGTTGGTTAGAAAAGTTTCTAAATTCAACCAGTAGATTGGTCAAGGCGTGGCTCATGGCGACGACCAATAGCAGAGCAAGGAGAATTAAAAGTTCTCCCACTACCACTCTGATTGGTTGAAATTTAGCTACTGATATGAGCTTGTAAATGGCGGCTCTTGTTGGTCTGGAATGATTCAAACTTTGTGACTGTAGATGGCAGCAGTTGACGGGTGGTGTTTCAGTTTTGACTTGGACACGCCTTCATGCCCCGCCTGCTCTTTTCTGATTGAATGACAGTGTTTCGTTAGCTCTGTCTTAGAAAATGGCTGCTAGCAAGAAAATGACGGATGGTGTATCATACACAAAAAATTACGCTGATTTACTATTGACGATCTTGTGCTAATATAATATTCATTTATGTATTCAGGCTGGTTAAATTCTATCAAGTTAGTATTGTAAGAATTTAGAATCAGTTTTACTTTTATCGTGGAACTTGGGCCAGTACTAGACTCCAATAGTTTCATGCTGTATGAAATGAGATGAAAATATGATTTTGCACTCCTATCTTATACTCTTTAATTCTTTTTTTGCAATGAGTATAATGAAATAGAACTCAAACTATTCATGATCTAATACTGATCAATTGCCAGAAAAAAGTTTGTAAAACTACAAAAATTCGGTAAAAATATTAGGGTTGAGTTTTTTATTGGAATCTAGCTTGTGATTAATTAGTCGACAGAGTGTAAGATGGTTATCAGCCAACAATAGAATTAAATTTAAGAGGGGCATTTCTTGGCTTGATTCATACATTTGAAAATTGAAAATTGAAAATTGAAAATTGAAAATTGAAAATTGAAAATTGAAAATTGAAAATTGAAAATTAAAGATTAAAAATTGAAAATTGAAAATTGAAAATTGAAAATTGAAAATTGAAAATTGAAAATTGAAAATTAAAAAATCAAAAAATTAAAAAATTAAAAATTAAAATTAAAATTGAAATTGAAAAATTAAAATTGAAAATAAATTGAAAATTGAAAATTGAAAATTGAAAATTGAAAATTGAAAATTGAAAATTGAAAATTGAAAATTGAAAATTGAAAATTGAAAATTGAAAATTGAAAAATTGAAAATTGAAAATTGAAAATTGAAAATTGAAAAATTAAAAATTGAAAATTGAAAATTGAAAATTGAAAAATTGAAAATTGAAAATTGAAAATTGAAAATTGAAAATTGAAAATTGAAAATTGAAAATTGAAAATTGAAAATTGAAAATTGAAAATTGAAAATTGAAAATTGAAAATTGAAAATTGAAAATTGAAAATTGAAAATTGAAAATTGAAAATTGAAAATTGAAAATTGAAAATTGAAAATGGAAAATTGAAAATTGAGCACATTTGAGACCAAAAAAGGTACATCAAATGCTGTATTTACAAAGTTGAACCACTCATAGAGGAAATAACTCCAGCTTGGTCAATATTGTTTGAAAATTATTGATTTTGTCTTAATCGTAGGAAACATTCTGACCTTCAATTTGAGCCCAATCAATATTTTTTTCAACCAATATTGACCAAGCTGGAGTCATTTTCTCATCTTGCCTTATTTTATCAAAATAAACACTCACTTGAGAAAACATTCACTTAAAGGTCGTTGCTCATATTTTATATTCTCATTTCATAACATTACATGGTAATAGAATGAGCCACTTTCACCATCAGCTAGGTTTAGCCAGGCTTAAAATACCGGGATCAAATTTTTGAGTCCACACTCTTCAAAAACTTTTGGACAAAAAGAAAGCTTGCTCCACTCAATTTGCGGCTGCCTCCATGCGCTTCCCTAGTATTTTTATGTATTATGATACGTGATAAGTAGAAGCCTTCAGGAATGAAATTTATTTGATAAAAAATAACTAAAGACTATCCACATTGAGCAAAACTGTCACATTGCACCGTACTTTATCATTAAAATATATTGAGATTTTAATTACAGTATTGATCAATTTATTTTATTAGTTTGCTTGAAAGCACATTAGGGAGGGAATAATAAATTTGTTACATAGAAATATTGGATATCATCATAAATATTTCATTTCACTGGAAATAAAGATATTTTGACAGAAAATTGGAAACTTAATAACACGCAAATTGAAGATTTCAGCCATTTTCAATGCTCTACCCTACATTCTTGAATAACATTCGAAATAGTTCCAAATTCAGCCAGCAGATGGCAGTAGCAATAGGATGACTATTGGACACGCCTCCAAGCGGCGGCTCTTGTTGGTCTGGAATGATTCAAACTTTGTGACTGTAGATGGCAGCAGTTGACGGGTGGTGTTTCAGTTTTGACTTGGACACGCCTTCATGCCCCGCCTGCTCTTTTCTGATTGAATGACAGTGTTTCGTTAGCTCTGTCTTAGAAAATGGCTGCTAGCAAGAAAATGATGGATGGTATATCATACACAAAAAACTACGCTGATTTACTATTGACGATCTTGTGCTAATATAATATTCATTTATGTATTCAGGCTGGTAAATTCTATCAAGTTAGTATTGGAAGAATTTAGAATCAGTTATACTTCTATCGTGAAACTTGGGCCAGTACTAGACTCCAATAGTTTCATGCTGTATGAAATGAGATGAAAATATGATTTTGCACTCCTATCTTATACTCTTTAATTCTTTTTTTGCAATGAGTATAATGAAATAGAACTCAAACTATTCATGATCTAATACTGATCAATTGCCAGAAAAAAGTTTGTAAAACTACAAAAATTCGGTAAAAATATTAGGGTTGAGTTTTTTATTGGAATCTAGCTTGTGATTAATTAGTCGACAGAGTGTAAGATGGTTATCAGCCAACAATAGAATTAAATTTAAGAGGGGCATTTCTTGGCTTGATTCATACATTTGAAAATTGAAAATTGAAAATTGAAAATTGAAAATTGAAAATTGAAAATTGAAAATTGAAAATTGAAAATTGAAAATTGAAAATTGAAAATTGAAAATTGAAAATTGAAAATTGAAAATTGAAAATTGAAAATTAAAAAATTAAAATTAAAAATTAAAAATTAAAAAATTAAAAATTAAAATCAAAATAAAATTGAAAATTGAGAATTGAAAATTGAAAATTGAAAATTGAAAAATTGAAAATTGAAAAAATTGAAAATTGAAAATTGAAAATTGAAAATTGAAAATTGAAAATTGAAAATTGAAAAAATTGAAAAAAATTGAAAATTGAAAATTGAAAATTGAAAATTTGAAATTTAAAATTGAAAATTGAAAATTGAAAATTGAAAATTGAAAATTGAAAATTGAAAATTGAAAATTGAAAATTGAAAATTGAAAATTGAAAATTGAAAATTGAAAATTGAAAATTGAAAATTGAAAATTGAAAATTGAAAATGGAAAATTGAAAATTGAAAATTGAGCACATTTGAGACCAAAAAAGGTACGTCAAATGCTGTATTTACAAAGTTGAACCACTCATAGAGGAAATGACTTCAGCTTGGTCAATATTGTTTGAAAATTATTGATTTTGTCTTAATCGTAGGAAACATTCTGACCTTCAATTTGAGCCCAATCAATATTTTTTTCAACCAATATTGACCAAGCTGGAGTCATTTTCTCATCTTGCCTTATTTTATCAAAATAAACACTCACTTGAGAAAACATTCACTTAAAGGTCGTTGCTCATATTTTATATTCTCATTTCATAACATTACATGGTAATAGAATGAGCCACTTTCACCATCAGCTAGGTTTAGCCAGGCTTAAAATACCGGGATCAAATTTTTGAGTCCACACTCTTCCAAAAACTTTTGGACAAAAAGAAAGCTTGCTCCACTCAATTTGCGGCTGCCTCCGCATGCGCTTCCCTAGTATTTTTATGTATTATGATACGTGATAAGTAGAAGCCTTCAGGAATGAAATTTATTTGATAAAAAATAACTAAAGACTATCCACATTGAGCAAAACTGTCACATTGCACCGTACTTTATCATTAAAATATATTGAGATTTTAATTACAGTATTGATCAATTTATTTTATTAGTTTGCTTGAAAGCACATTAGGGAGGGAATAATAAATTTGTTACATAGAAATATTGGATATCATCATAAATATTTCATTTCACTGGAAATAAAGATATTTTGACAGAAAATTGGAAACTTAATAACACGCAAATTGAAGATTTCAGCCATTTTCAATGCTCTACCCTACATTCTTGAATAACATTCGAAATAGTTCCAAATTCAGCCAGCAGATGGCAGTAGCAATAGGATGACTATTGGACACGCCTCAAGCGGCGGCTCTTGTTGGTCTGGAATGATTCAAACTTTGTGACTGTAGATGGCAGCAGTTGACGGGTGGTGTTTCAGTTTTGACTTGGACACGCCTTCATGCCCCGCCTGCTCTTTTCTGATTGAATGACAGTGTTTCGTTAGCTCTGTCTTAGAAAATGGCTGCTAGCAAGAAAATGACGGATGGTATATCATACACAAAAAACTACGCTGATTTACTATTGACGATCTTGTGCTAATATAATATTCATTTATGTATTCAGGCTGGTTAAATTCTATCAAGTTAGTATTGGAAGAATTTAGAATCAGTTATACTTCTATCGTGAAACTTGGGCCAGTACTAGACTCCAATAGTTTCATGCTGTATGAAATGAGATGAAAATATGATTTTGCACTCCTATCTTATACTCTTTAATTCTTTTTTTGCAATGAGTATAATGAAATAGAACTCAAACTATTCATGATCTAATACTGATCAATTGCCAGAAAAAAGTTTGTAAAACTACAAAAATTCGGTAAAAATATTAGGGTTGAGTTTTTTATTGGAATCTAGCTTGTGATTAATTAGTCGACAGAGTGTAAGATGGTTATCAGCCAACAATAGAATTAAATTTAAGAGGGGCATTTCTTGGCTTGATTCATACATTTGAAAATTGAAAATTGAAAATTGAAAATTGAAAATTGAAAATTGAAAATTGAAAATTGAAAATTGAAAATTGAAAATTGAAAATTGAAAATTGAAAATTGAAAATTGAAAATTGAAAATTGAAAATTGAAAATTGAAAATTGAAAATTGAAATGAAAATTGAAAATTGAAAATTGAAAATTAAAAAATTAAAGAAAATCAAAAAATTAAAATTAAAAATTAAAATAAAAATTGAAAATTGAGAATTGAAAATTGAAAATTGAAAATTGAAAAATTTAAAATTGAAAAATTGAAAATTGAAAATTGAAATTTGAAAATTGAAAATTGAAAATTGAAAATTGAAAATTGAAAATTGAAAAATTAAAAATTGAAAATTGAAAAATTAAAAATTGAAAATTGAAAATTGAAAAATTTGAAATTTAAAATTGAAAATTGAAAATTGAAAATTGAAAATTGAAAATTGAAAATTGAAAATTGAAAATTGAAAATTGAAAATTGAAAATTGAAAATTGAAAATTGAAAATTGAAAATTGAAAATTGAAAATTGAAAATTGAAAATTGAAAATGGAAAATTGAAAATTGAAAATTGAGCACATTTGAGACCAAAAAAGGTACATCAAATGCTGTATTTACAAAGTTGAACCACTCATAGAGGAAATAACTCCAGCTTGGTCAATATTGTTTGAAAATTATTGATTTTGTCTTAATCGTAGGAAACATTCTGACCTTCAATTTGAGCCCAATCAATATTTTTTTCAACCAATATTGACCAAGCTGGAGTCATTTTCTCATCTTGCCTTATTTTATCAAAATAAACACTCACTTGAGAAAACATTCACTTAAAGGTCGTTGCTCATATTTTATATTCTCATTTCATAACATTACATGGTAATAGAATGAGCCACTTTCACCATCAGCTAGGTTTAGCCAGGCTTAAAATACCGGGATCAAATTTTTGAGTCCACACTCTTCAAAAACTTTTGGACAAAAAGAAAGCTTGCTCCACTCAATTTGGCTGCCTCCGCATGCGCTTCCCTAGTATTTTTATGTATTATGATACGTGATAAGTAGAAGCCTTCAGGAATGAAATTTATTTGATAAAAAATAACTAAAGACTATCCACATTGAGCAAAACTGTCACATTGCACCGTACTTTATCATTAAAATATATTGAGATTTTAATTACAGTATTGATCAATTTATTTTATTAGTTTGCTTGAAAGCACATTAGGGAGGGAATAATAAATTTGTTACATAGAAATATTGGATATCATCATAAATATTTCATTTCACTGGAAATAAAGATATTTTGACAGAAAATTGGAAACTTAATAACACGCAAATTGAAGATTTCAGCCATTTTCAATGCTCTACCCTACATTCTTGAATAACATTCGAAATAGTTCCAAATTCAGCCAGCAGATGGCAGTAGCAATAGGATGACTATTGGACACGCCTCCACACCACCTACGATCAAAATGGCCAAAAACGTTGGTTAGAAAAGTTTCTAAATTCAACCAGTAGATTGGTCAAGGCGTGGCTCATGGCGACGACCAATAGCAGAGCAAGGAGAATTAAAAGTTCTCCCACTACCACTCTGATTGGTTGAAATTTAGCTACTGATATGAGCTTGTAAATGGCGGCTCTTGTTGGTCTGGAATGATTCAAACTTTGTGACTGTAGATGGCAGCAGTTGACGGGTGGTGTTTCAGTTTTGACTTGGACACGCCTTCATGCCCCGCCTGCTCTTTTCTGATTGAATGACAGTGTTTCGTTAGCTCTGTCTTAGAAAATGGCTGCTAGCAAGAAAATGATGGATGGTGTATCATACGCAAAAAATTACGCTGATTTACTATTGATGATCTTGTGCTAATATAATATTCATTTATGTATTCAGGCTGGTTAAATTCTATCAAGTTAGTATTGTAAGAATTTAGAATCAGTTATACTTTTATCGTGGAACTTGGGCCAGTACTAGACTCCAATAGTTTCATGCTGTATGAAATGAGATGAAAATATGATTTTGCACTCCTATCTTATACTCTTTAATTCTTTTTTTGCAATGAGTATAATGAAATAGAACTCAAACTATTCATGATCTAATACTGATCAATTGCCAGAAAAAAGTTTGTAAAACTACAAAAATTCGGTAAAAATATTAGGGTTGAGTTTTTTATTGGAATCTAGCTTGTGATTAATTAGTCGACAGAGTGTAAGATGGTTATCAGCCAACAATAGAATTAAATTTAAGAGGGGCATTTCTTGGCTTGATTCATACATTTGAAAATTGAAAATTGAAAATTGAAAATTGAAAATTGAAAATTGAAAATTGATAATTGAAAATTGAAAATTGAAAATTGAAAATTGAAAATTGATAATTGAAATTTGAAAATTGAAAATTGAAAATTAAAGATTAAAAATTGAAAATTGAAAATTGAAAATTGAAAATTGAAAATTGAAAATTGAAAATTAAAAATTAAAAAATCAAAAAAATTGAAAAAAATTGAAAAAATAAAAATAGAAAATTGAAAATTGAAAATTGAAAATTGAAAATTGAAAATTGAAAATTGAAAATTGAAAATTGAAAATTGAAAATTGAAAATTAAAAATTAAAAAATCAAAAAATTAAAAAATTAAAAATTAAAAATAGAAAATTGAAAATTGAGAATTGAAAATTGAAAATTGAAAATTGAAAAATTGAAAATTGAAAAATTGAAAATTGAAAATTGAAAATTGAAAATTGAAAATTAAAAAATTTGAAATTTAAAATTGAAAATTGAAAATTGAAAATTGAAAATTGAAAATTGAAAAATTAAAAAATGAAAATTGAAAATTGAGAAATTAAAAATTGAAAATTGAAAATTAAAAAATTTGAAATTTAAAATTGAAAATTGAAAATTAAAAATTGAAAATTGAAAATTGAAAATTGAAAATTGAAAATTGAAAATTGAAAATTGAAAATTGAAAATTGAAAATTGAAAATTGAAAATTAAAAATTGAAAATTGAAAATTTTTTAAATCGGTAATAAATGTTGATATTTGGTGGGCAGGTTCAGATGAAGTCTAGAAATGTTGTGTTAGAATACTTTTGAAATCTGTTCAAGATTAAACAAGTAATAAGTTTTTAAAAATTGTAGATATATTGCAAGTTGCATATCTTCCACCTTGATACAACAAATCCAAATTGTAAGTTCAATGGTTCAGCAAGATTATAGATGAACTAATTTGGAAGATATTGAATTAAGTTTTAATCTATGTCCAATATACTTCCCAAAGGTTACACTTCATATTAGCGTTTTACTATTTTTCAGAGTTTTTCTTAGATTTTTTGAGAACAAATTGGCAGAAAAAGTTTGAAATTAAGTAAACAGGTCCAAATTAGGTCTAGAAATTCTGTGTTCAATAAATTTCTAATCCCTTCTGAACGGAATTTGCAGGCGAGCGAAGCGAGCCTGTTTGTCTCAGCTGACACTGCCTTTACTGTCGGGGTCCAGCGAAGCCCCCCAAACGGAGAAGGCAAGCGAAGCAAGCCTGCCTGCTAGTTCTGATTAAATGGTGCCTGATTTGTCAGGATTCAATGATAAATAACTGAGATATGACTATTTTAATTTTAATTTCAACCTTTCACATTCAATATGGTAGTTTGGAAAAACTAATGAGTAATACGGCCAGCGGCTCGTGCATAAGTGTTTCTCTTGATGCAGCAAAATCACTCTTTGCGTACTGTTACACAAATAACTATATTGTACTGTGTGAAGGAGGCAAAATGGGTTTTTTACCTGATGTCTTTATTAATAAAATTATTTATTTATTTGCATTCAATCAATATTTCTCAACATGCTTATAAACAATGGAAGCTTGTTGTGGAAATACACAAAAAATTTGCCCAAATTTCATCCAATAAGCTTATTTTTTAGCGATTTTTCAAGTTTATATTGATTTTCCTTTATAATTTGCTACTGAATAATTATTTTAAACAATCAGAGCACATTTGAGACCAAAAAAGGTACGTCAAATGCTGTATATACAAAGTTGAACCACTCATAGAGGAAATGACTCCAGCTTGGTCCATATTGTTTGAAAATTATTGATTTTGTCTTAATCGTAGGAACATTCTGACCTTCAATTTGAGCCCAATAAATATTTTTTTCAACCAATATTGATCAAGCAACGTTGGTTAGAAAAGTTTCTAAATTCAACCAGTAGATTGGTCAAGGCGTGGCTCATGGCGACGACCAATAGCAGAGCGAGGAGAATTAAAAGTTCTCCCACTACCGCTCTGATTGGTTGAAATTTAGCTACTGATATGAGCTTGTAAATGGCGGCTCTTGTTGGTCTGGAATGATTCAAACTTTGTGACTGTAGATGGCAGTAGTTGACGGGTGGTGTTTCAGTTTTGACTTGGACACGCCTTCATGCCCCGCCTGCTCTTTTCTGATTGAATGACAGTGTTTCGTTAGCTCTGTCTTAGAAAATGGCTGCTAGCAAGAAAATGACGGATGGTGTATCATACACAAAAAATTACGCTGATTTACTATTGACGATCTTGTGCTAATATAATATTCATTTATGTATTCAGGCTGGTAAATTCTATCAAGTTAGTATTGTAAGAATTTAGAATCAGTTTTACTTTTATCGTGAAACTTGGGCCAGTACTAGACTCCAATAGTTTCATGCTGTATGAAATGAGATGAAAATATGATTTTGCACTCCTATCTTATACTCTTTAATTCTTTTTTTTGCAATGAGTATAATGAAATAGAACTCAAACTATTCATGATCTAATACCGATCAATTGCCAGAAAAAAGTTTGGAAAACTACAAAAATCCGGTAAAAATATTAGGGTTAAGTTTTTTATCGGAATTTAGCTTGTGATTAATTAGTCGACAGAGTGTAAGATGGTTATCAGCCAACAATAGAATTAAATTTAAGAGGGGCATTTCTTGGCTTGATTCATACATTGATCGTGGTTTTTGAATTGATCAATTCATTATGATGAATGAGTTTATGCAGAGCAAGAACAATTACTCACACAGCCGAATTTATGTTTTCACATTTCTCTATGAATTTTATAATTTTGTTAGGGCTTCAAGAGAGTACTAAAGTGGTCAATCCTTGTGTAAAATTAGCTGAGAAATTCAATGAAACCAGTTTGATGATTATTGAGATAATGATCAAATTTAGCTAAGAAAACTCAATTTTCCAACTCCTAAAGGATAGAAATAGGATACCTCTTCGTTGACTGGTTCCATCCATTCAATATGGTTTTTCCAGGTCTGTTTATTGTCACCTATATTCTGCCTCACCAATAATGTGTTGAGTTCCTGTCTTATTTAAACATTCCGAATTCTATCTTCTTTAATGCTCTAAAAAATTGCATTTTAGTCCCTTGTTACTTGCTTCATTTTTTATTTCTGAGTACCCAGGTTTCAGTCATATAGGAGAGCTGAGATGGTCATGAATTTGTAAAATTTTAAATTAGTCTCTCTCCTCGCTCTATTCTTCAAGGTCCTGTTGATTGCCTCACAAATAGCTTAAATTCGATTTATTTCAGAAGAAATATTCAATTAATTTCTCGTCTAAAACTTACCCAAACCTAAAAATTAAGGATTTGAAGGAGACAAACAATTGAACTACCCTTCAAAAGACAAGCAATCTATTCAAAACTGCCTTCATTGTTCGTTTTGTCTCCTTGAAATCCTGATTTGTGAGATTTGGGTGCGTCCTAGAAGAAACCGTAACTGAGCTGATTCATCAAAATTTTATTTACAATATTGCTTGATTCGAAATACCAGTCAACAATAAGGTACACTAAACTCCGGACAGTTTGAAAATATTTAGATACTGTATAGTATGTTTCTCACCCAGGAACAATGACCTAGAGTATTGGTATGGTAGGGAGTTCTGAAACACTATTGTATTCAGCTCCAATAAAAATTAGCTTCTCCAGTTACCTTCAACTCCTCAATTTTTTCTTCCATTCAAATGCATTACATATTACAGCTATAACTTTGCAGTAATGGATTCCAGCTCATGAAACTCCATTGAAGATTAAAAAGGTTTTTTTTTAAATTCTATGGAGTAACACTTGAGCATATAGAGAGTTAGCAAGTAAAACGGAAAGATTTGAATAAGTCACTAACTCTTCAAGAAAATCAATTCATTAATTTAACAGTTATGAATATGAAGAAGGAATGTACTTCAAGTGCTAAATGTAGGCTATTCTATTATTGGACAAAAATTTAAACAATTAATTTCAGAATATGAAATTGGTGAATCGTCCTCTATTGCAAGGCTATATGCCAATATAGTCCAGCCAATAAAGCCTGGCCACACGGGTATAGAGTGCACGAAATATGCCCCAATTTTTGACTTCGGGGATTTGCAATAAGGGTTTCCAATGTTTGGAATCGGCACTTTTGCTCATTTCCCCTACTTTGAGGGATTGGCTATCGTTAGCAGACAGTCAGCTTCGGCTCGGTCGGTGTTGGTTCCGGGACTGTGGGTTCTGTTTGAGAGTTTATGGCTTTTGGGCTGGTATTGGCCGGGTTGGAGTCGTTTTACCGTCTTGCCGGAGAGTCTTTGCTTGGACGGACCGTATAGTGGAGTGAATATGAAACTAGCAACCAGCTGGTAGGCCTAGACCCTTCTTGGGCTGTTGAGCCATTGACAAACAAAAACTTTTGCTTATTTGACGGAAACTACTAAACTTAATACATTCAAATAGAACAATTAATTCACAACGATTACCTAAAAGAACGCTGTTGAGTGATATGATGATTAAAGCAAATATAGTCGAATGGAATTTGCAGACGAGCGAAGCGAGCCTGTTTGACACACTGACTCTGTTGATACTGACGGGGGTCCAGGGGGGAAGCCCCCTGGCTAGGTGAGGCAAGCGAAGTGAGCCTGCCGGCTAGTTTATAATATAATACCAACGTAGAAGTTGCATTCGAGACGGTGATAAGTGATTTCCTGTATTTTCAGGCATAATTCTAGTAGGCTATTGCATTTCACAGTAGTTGGTGGTGTAGGTACTACGATGTGACCTTCGGAACTCATTGTGTACAGTCTCGCTATACTTGTATTCTTGGATATAGTACCGTGACCATGGCAACGTCTCTATTCTGTCACTGCTCACTGGAAAATCATTCTGTAACTAGTGAAAACTACAACAGAGCTCCACTAGCAAGGCCTACTCATACAGAGTGGTGCAGAGTTAACGCATATTTTTCGAACTGCTAGGACGCGGCGACGGGAGATGTAGAAAGTTCAATTTCTATTTCTTAATTTGTAAGAATTAGCTCCAGAATAAGAGTGAAAAGAGAATAAAAATTGAAATAATAAAATTGGTAAGAAAATGTACTTGATGGAAAATTCACCTCGACGAAACGCCTTGCTGACATTAAATTGAAATTAGACTAGATCTCTTTAGCAATCAGAGAGAATAGAATATAACTGTAGGAAAAGTTAAATTTAATCAGTGTGATGAACTTTCAATTCGGTCATACTCTAAACTCACATGTTTATGTTCAACTCATGTGTTAATAAGTGAATCAACAAACTTTATTAGAAATAATTACCAGTTCAATAAATGAGCTCAATAAGAAATAGGAAGAGTTTTATTATAGAGAATTTTGGGGGCTCGTCCGGGATTGAAAAGAAAAAAATATTTGTCCGGTATAGAAACGGAAAAGATCCGTCCAGAATTCAAACGAAAAAATCCGACCGGGATAAAAGAAGAAAGTGAACCGTGAATATGGCATATTTAGCCAGATCAAAAAAATGTGACTTATTGAAGGTAGCGGAGGAATTGGGTATTAATCTGCCTACTAATCCAAGAGTGGTACAATTATGTACATAAATTACCTCATCAGAAGGTTATAATGAAGAAATTTTCAAAAATTTGTTGGAGAGAGTAAAAGCAGATAGAGAACTTGATGAAGAAAGGAAAAATAACGTGAAAAAAAGAACGAGAGGAGAGAATGCTACGAAGGGAACAAGAACGTGAGGAGAAGGAACGAGAGGAGAGAATTCACCGTGAGGAAAAGGAAAGAGAGGAGAGGATTCGACGTGAAGAGAAGGAACAAGAGGAGAGAAGACTGCTACGTGAGGAACGACAGGAGAGAATTCGACGTGAGGAGCGAGAGGAGAGAATTCTACGTGAGGAGCGAGAGGAGAGAATTCTTTCTTTGCAAATTGAAAAGAAAATAGAACTGAAAAAATTGGCTGTTTGAGTAGTTGTGAAATTGATATTGTGGCTGTTATCCATGAAAGACAAGATGTTGTCAAACCACTGATTTATTAGAAAATCGAGATACCGGTTTCGGTTGTTACACCATTATCAATCTCTGGTAAACTGATTGGAATTGAGTTTACCAGAGATTGATAATGGTGTAAGAACCGAAACCGGTATCTCGATTTTCTAATAAATCACGGTTTGACAACATCTTGTCTTTTCATTTATCATGAAAAAATTGGAGCTAAAAATGTCAAGAGAGACAGTAGTTGACAATGCAAACGTCCAAGTAAGTAGGAATAATGATTTTATGAAGCTTAAGACACGATTTAACATGGATAGTGTTATAAGCAAATATTTATTCATTTATTTACAAAGACAACTGTTTCCAGGCTTAAGCCCATTGAAACAACAGAAATAATTAAATAATAAGAGCAGAGCAAATACAAAGATAATATTATATCTAAAGTAAAACTAAAAATAAGAATAATGTAGAAATCGCGAAGACAATCAATACAAGAGAAATAATAATAAAAATAAAATAATAATTATAATGAAATATACAATATGTATTAAATCAAATAATGATATTGATGAGTTGAGAAGAAAACTAAAAATAAAATATCGATAAGAAAGATAAACAAATAAATTAGAGTAGAAAGAAACAGAGCTAAAGGAGAGTTGATGGTGATTTAAGACAGTTGCTCATGCATGCATATTTCCCTGTAATTTTACTATGGTAATTCCCCTAATAGGTGCAATTATAGGCGGTACTTGAAAGAGTTGATAGAAGGAGCTGAAACTATAATATGAAATGGCAGTAAGTTCCACAATCGCGAAGCCACAACTAGAAAAGACTTATTAAATGTTGCAGTTCTATGAAGGGGTATCTGCAGAGTGAATCGGTGGGATCGAGTGGCTCTGGAGTGAACATCAGTGAGAAGGGTGAAGCTATTTATCAAGTAGTCAGGGCCAGAATGTTTTACAATTTAGAGATATGTGATTGAAAGGATGAAAAACTCCCTCCGTTGCCTCAATTTCAACCAACGTAAACGACTGTAAAAAGGAGTAATGTGATCGTATCTGTTGGCATCAAAAATAAAACGAACTGAGTAATTAAGGGCTCTTTGTAATTTCAAATTAAGAGTTTCGGGCAAGTCATTATAAACAATAGAGCAGTAATCAAAAACAGGCAATATCAGAGCACGTACAAGTGTAATTCTTATGGAAACTGGGAGAAATTGTCTAAGCCTTTTCAATTGGTGCATTGCTGCAAAAACCCTATTTGTTACTGTTTTAACCTGAAGGGCCCAACTCAATCTACAATCAAACTGGATTCCAAGAATCTTTATAGAATCAGAGAAAGGTCTGACATTCATATCAACTAGGCCAGCTAATCTATGATTACCAATAATAATGCTTTTACATTTGGCAGAGTTGAGAGTCAAGCAATGAGCCTTAGACCACTGGAGGAGCTTACAAATATCCAGGTTCAATCTTGAGACAGCATCTTCAGCGTCATCAGGAGACAATTTAATATAAAATAGGAGATAATCTGCATAAAGATGATATGAAGAATGCAACACAATCGAAGATACATTATTCACGTACACATTGAGAAGAAAAAAAAATGGAAAGAAATAATAATAATAATAATAATAATAATAATAATAATAATAATAATAATAATAATAATAATAATAATAATAATAATAATAATAATAATAATAATAATAATAATAATAATAATAATAATAATAATAATAATAATGATAATAATAATAAACAATAATAAAAAATAAACAGAATGATAAACTTACCAAGTAATTATCAGTCCTTGGTAGACAATAAGACTACGACACTTGCTTTTAATATCACTCTCACCGATCTGGGCCGAATTCACGTTATTAGGAGGGCCACTAAAGATCTCAGAGAAGATACTTTCGTTCTCTCTCCAAAAAATACGCCCATCACGAGACCAGACATTTTTGTAACCCACCCTTTCACACATTTGCCGGAAGAAAAAGTGACGCTTTCGTGTAAGATCTTCTTGCACCGCGATTCCGGTACCACTCAACTTTCGCCTATTCACTATTATTGAACTCCACTTCTGATAATTGATGAATTTGACGAGAATTTGTCGATGTCTCGTCACTTGATCGTCGCTTGATTGAGGGGGGCGACCGACGCGGTGGCATCTGTCGATGTCGGCCGGCAAGATCTGGACGCCTAGCTTCTCGCTGAGCAGTTCAACCGTTGTCGCAGTTACATCCTCGTCACTCGTCTCAGGAACACCAGAGATGCGAATATTATTTCGCCGAGAATATTGGGCCAAACCGTCGAGTCGCATGTCGGAGCTCTCTCTCAGTTGAGCCAGTTCGGCGCGAAGGGAGTCAACCTGGCCATTGAGATCGGCCACCCTGTTCTCAGCCACCTGCAGACGGCCCCCAAGATCCTGCAACACCCGAGCGCTGACACACTCGGAGAGGCGAGCAGCTATTCGTTCGACGAACGAGTCGCTCGTCAAGAGTTTGTCGAGTGCCGCTGCAAGTTGTTGTTCGGTTGCCAAGGAGACGGCAGACCAGTCAGATGCCGAGCAAGACGGAGAGCTATGCGGTCGGGCAGCATTCCTTCTCTGTTGTTGTTTCTGTTTAGGCTGCTTTGCTGCCGGCGTCGGCGTGACAGTGACGGCCTTATCGTTGCCAGATTTCGAGCCAGTGTTTGCACGTGTAACTGCTGGTGATGGTATCATAGTGTTGAATACGGTAAATCGAGCTTGATATTAGATAAAACCGCAAACTAATTTGATCACTCGATGCACTCAAGACTATTGCACAGGTACGCAAAAATTCAACTCAATATACCTCAAAAAACCCACTAAAAATTGTAAAAAACTGGGAGCTCGTTTCGAACACTGTTAGCCAGACATAATCTTATCTTATCTTTCAACCTTATATGAAAGACAAATTAACAGGATCAACATAATCAAAGAAAAATATGTTCGTGATAGAGGGAGTAATGTTGAAGAGAGACGTTCGTCTGTTACCGAGGAGTTTTTCCATTCAGATTTCGGGGTGCAAACAACTTCTGAATTATCCATGCTATCTAAACAAGAAATGGAGAACGAATGTGATATTTATTGCGACTTGGATAAATTACCATTCAAAGAATTTGAGTCTGGAGAGTGCACGTCTTCTGAAAATTATGAAGCTGTTAATACATTGAATGTGGATAAAATTTCCAGCCACAAAATTGACAATGTGATGAATAATTTCAGTGATAGTGAGAGACAAAATTCAAGCTCCAAACCAAGAACTGAACAAATCAACAATTCCAAGAGAAAGGTCCAAATTATTAAACTATTGTATATATAATCAAAAGTGTTGGTAAATATAAAATTGTACGAGAAATGTTAGCAAAGAATCCAATCGATGGAAACAGCAAGGATTTAGTCGTTGGAGATAATTAGGTATTGTGTGGAAAAACGAAGAGAGAAGAAACGCATGAAGAAGCTTAAGAAAAGAGCACATCTTCTCAAAGTAACAAAAAATAGTGATTATATGGAGACTTTAAAAATGAAATCTGAAGTGGTTTCAACAAAAGAGAAGCGTTCAAAAACTCGAACACTTAGTCCAGTAGTTGTTCACTTAAAAGCTACTAAAAGATCAATTGTGAACTGTAATTCTGTGAATTTGAAATCAGGAAATGATCTGTACTGAGGAATCTCAGCATCTCGGATCTCAGGAATGATCAGAAAAAAAACAAAGTCTAGACAAAGACAAATATGCTTCATCATTGCTTGTACAGAAAGCGAGTTCCAAGGTATCGTCACGTTGTAGTAAGAAAGGATGTGATAAAGTGATCTGCAAAAAGCACAGGAGTAAAGAGGAGAAGCAATTGATAAAGGCCAAGCGAAAGAAGCGGTGCAAATTCAGAAATAGGATATCTTGATTTTTTGTTTTTTTGTTTAGTTATGTTTCTTTTGTTTTATCATGTTAACGTTCAATGTGTGGCTTGAGGGCAAGCCAAGCGTCAGAATGGCCGAATGCAGGAAATAGTTATTTGTGTAACCAGTGCCTAAAGTGGTAGATTGCTGCATCGAGTGAAACAGTTTTTTCACGAGCCAAAGGCGAGTGAAAAAAGTTCCTCGAGTGCAGCATGTACAATTGTACACTTTAAGCTCGAGTTACACATTACATTTTTCCTACAGTTACCATCAAATGTGAAAAAATTAGAAGGATGTTAATTTGGAGACCTATACATATAAATTGGGGGTTGTAGGATCACCAAGAAGGGTAATTATATTATATGATCTCACTCAACTGATTATAATACACTATGTACAAATGGACTAATAAAATGGACTGAAATAATGGACTGATAAAATAAACTGATAGAACGGACTGATGAGATGAACTGAAAAAATGAACTAATAAGATGGACTGTAAAAATAAACTGATGGAATGAGCTGATAGAAAGGAATGATGAAATAAACTGACACAATGGAATGATGGAATTAACTGACAGGATAGACTGATGAAATTGACTGATTAGATAAAATGAAAAAAATCATGAAATGGACTGATGGATTGGTCATACAGAATGGACTGAAAAAATGAACTGATGAGATGGACTGAAAAAATGAACTGATGGAATGGACTGACAGAATGGACTGATGAAATTAACTGACAGGATAGACTGATGAAATGGACTGACAGAATGGACTGATGAGATGAAATGAAAATTTAATTTATGAAATGGACTTATGGATTGGTCTCACAAAATGGACTGACAGAAATGGAATGATGGAATAGACTGACAAAATGGACTGGTAGAGTTAACTGGTAGAGTTAACTGAAGAAATGGACTGACGGAATGAACTGATGAAATGAACTGATAGAATGGACTGATGAAATGGACTGATGGAATAGACTGGCAGAATAGACAGATGAAATGGAGTTACGAGATGAATGGACTCATAAAATAAACTGACAGAATGGACTGATGAAATAGACTGACAAAATGGACTGGTAGAGTTAACTGACAGAATGGACTGACAAAATGGAAAGATGAAATGGACTGAAAAAATGGTCTAATAAAATGGTTTAAAAGAATGGACTGATTGATAATGGACTGACAGAATGGAATGTGAAATTGAAGAGACAGAATGGACTTATAACATGGACTGAGAAATTCACTGAAAAAATTGACTGATGACAATGAACTGACAGAATGGACTGAAACAATGGAATGATGAACTGAACTGATGGATTGAAAGAGTGGACTGATAGGATGCACTGAATAAATGGACTGATAAAAAATACTGACAGAATTGACTGATACATTGAATGTACACAATCCACCAGTTTTGGAAAAACCCATTTTCAAAAACTTCCTCTTCTGTGATTGGTTGAAAATCTGGAAAGTCCAGATTACTTTACGCACTAGTGCGTAAAGTATTTTAGGCACTCGTGTGAGAATGGCCCATTTTAGAAACTCTATTCAGTGTGTAAAGATGCACTTTTTTGCTATCTGTAGGAAAATTTAATTTTAATCAGTGAATGTTCAGGTGTGATGAACTTTCAATTCGGTCATACTCTAAACTCACATGTTTATGTTCAACTCATGTGTTAATAAGTGAATCAACAAACTTTATTAGAAATAATTACCAGTTCAATAAATGAGCTCAATGAGTAAACATGTCTTAGGAAATAAACAAAAAGTTTATTGGAGTGAAATAGGAAGAGTTTTATTATAGAGAATAAGACTTCCTACATAACCATGGTTGAAATAGCCGTACAAAAAAGGAACCATCTACTTGAAATTGATAATAATTAGTATATTTGTCATTAAAAGAATCGATATAAATTAGCTAGCGTAGCTAGGGGGGAGTCCAGGGGGTCCCCCCATGATCGGCTTTGGACACCCCCTGAAATCGAATCCTGGTTACGCCACTGTATAAAAATTATTGTTTACATTTTGACTGAATAACCTATTTCATATTCACATTCTCTCTATTAATCTATTCAACGAAGCTACTCAAACAAGGTTTCTTGACTCAAAACCGACCTGGTATGGAGTCTTGCAACTAGCCAATAAGTTTCTCCATTTAATAATTTTTGTTGCATTTTAACTAATATGAGACTGTATCTTGTATTACAGGGTTACTTGGTTACTTATCGGCGAGATGATGCAAGCTTTAGGCCTCGACCTCACCCTCAGCGCTCCAGTATAGACTCCTTCCCATCTCGCGACATTCAACATCATCTTGATGTTGATTCCCTGCTATCAAAAAGGTACGACCACATAATAATGTGTAATGCACCATAGTTTTATTCAGTGTGTACTGTCTCCCAACAAAGTTTCTCATTTCTGCGGAATTTTGACTCAAATATTTAAAAGCTTGATGTTCGCCGGTCACAACCACGAATCACGGCGTCACAACCTTCAATATGCTAGATCAGTACCTGTTCTGATTGACCATCTTATCAATCACCCTATCACTCTTCATTACCGATGGACAAGCAAAAATGCTCATAAGGTCATCATCCGAAATAAAAAAATAATGTGAAGTAATCAATAACTATTATTGCTTTATTCGAAACTGGGGTTGGGTATCGAATCACAAAACTTCTATTTTTTCCACTTCAAAATCTATAAGTCAAAAACATGAGGAGGAATAAAACATCAGTGTTTTCCCGTCGATCTATTCACTGACATATTTTTGGGCATGATATCATGTAATTAATATCCATGATAATCTTGCTATTATTTTTGCGCCATTTGAAAAAAATATGATGAAAATAATTTTTTGTAGATTTATAATGATAATAAAAATGAAAAATAATAAAAATCTCATTTCCCCTGGGAACATCTAAAGACCGATGTCTAGTTAAAACCATAGAACCATCGAAAAACATAGATTGGCAAACATCGATGTTGGATGCTGAAACATCGATGTATCGATACCCATCCCTATTCCATTCATTAGTTTCCTTCAGTATGTATTAGCCTTATCAGTAAGCGATTGGATTGCATTCTATGTCCCTATTAATATTCTGATTTGCATGATAGTTTTACCGGTAAGCCCTATGAATGGTAAGCCCGGTATTGCCCCTAAATGGGGCAAAGCTAAATATTTTCTCCAATCCGATATTTCATAGTCAAAAGCAACGTTATCACCGAGATAGAAGTGATAATAGGCTACACAAAACCGATATTCATTTCACCCTTTAGATAGGTCGACATAGATAAAATTATTCAAGTAAATTAAAGTGAAACAGAAGATAACATTGTACTGTGAATAGTTATCAATATATGAATTTAAGTCGAATAACATTCACTTATAGATTTCTCATTATTGTTGTGTATGTTACAGTGAGGACCATGACTAGCCAGCTGCTGCAGCTATTCCCCCTCACCCCAGCCATCAGCCCCACCAGCCAACGTTGTAAATAAAAGTGAGTAAACACATCAGTTTTAGCTTTGAGATTGAGTGTTGATTGATATTTTATCGTGAATTCATTCATTTGAAGTTGATTGAGGTAGAATTTAAGTTGAGATTTGTGTATTAGCAACCTATATTGTACTAGGCTATGTAACTGGAGAGAAGATCATGGTCCAGTGATCAGGTGCAAATCTACAACCAAATACTAGTACAGTAGTATGTCTATAAATTTAGTTTCAACTTGTCAAGTATAGTTTTAGAGAGTAATTTACTGAAATTCCTATATTCTCTCGGCGTGATTATGGTGTTGTGTATCCATTTCTTTTTCCACTTTAAAATTTAAAACTCAATAAAAATCACTTAAAAATGGAAATAAACTTACTTAATAGTAGTTACTATAGTTTCGACCTGTTGTGTGGCCATCTTCAGACTGAACAGTAAACTCTGTTCAAGGTTATGTTGTGGAAGGTACAACATAACATCCAACCACACATATACTGACATAAACACCAACCTTGAAATTCTCCACATACAACAAAAAAGCAGAAAATTAAACATATTGGAACAATTTGAAATTTACAATCACACAAAACAGTTTCCCAACAATATCCTGAATGATAAATTGAACTTCTCATCCCACACCCTTTTTGACAAAATTCACCAAAATTCAAAATTTCCGCCCTTATAACAACTACACCCCCACACCACTATCCCCACCCTTTTCCTCCAACCACCTTCCACAACATAACCTTGAACAGAGTTTACTGTTCAGTCTGAAGATGGCCACACAACAGGTCGAAACTATAGTAACTACTATTAAGTAAGTTTATTTCCATTTTTAAGTGATTTTTATTGAGTTTTAAATCCTATATTCTGATTAAATGGCCAGTGGAATAATCAATTCATGATACACAATAATTATATTATAATGGATAAATTGCTCATGCGGGTGATTATCCACCACGGACCACGGGTTATGCCAACTGTTCAAATGTTATGATGATGGAATTTTGGGTTATTGGGTTATTGTTATCAAAAACTTAGATTTTATAATAAAGCCACCAGAGAAGGTCAATCCATGCCTTCAGCTTATTCATTTCATTTCTGCATTTGAAGATGTTTAAAATATAACTACAGTATCATCCGCAAACAGGAAAAGTCTTTTGGTTACCAATATTATTCATGTACACAAGAAACAAAACTGGACCACACCAAATTTCATATCACTCCTTCCACTCAGTTTTGGTCCAATGGAGCAGATTCAGATTAAGCTTCACGAGGCTGTGGAAAATAAAAAAAAAACTAATTTTAACTTTTCGTTTTAAAGGTTTTTAGGGCCATCAAATGAAATCTAATAAGCATAAAATCTTGATAAGACCAAATTCAACTCCAAGTTTAAGATTGAAAAAAACAGATACAACTGCAAGAATGTTTTTAAAATAATTATCATGATACATTAGAGACACGTTTACTTTGAGATTGGCCAAATATTCCAAATTATACAACTTAGTTTTTTAGCTACAATCTTGACTTGATCAATTTGCGAACTAGTAGGGCCGGATCTACCAATTTATTCTAGTGGGGGACAAGCTTTAGTTTTTCAACTTTAGAGGGGTGGACATTGTATTATGAACCATGAAATATTGTAGAGAATTGTATTTTGAAAATAGAATGTTCAGTGATTTTTATTGTCTGAAATGCATACAAAGATGCAAACTTTAAAAAGCAGCATTAAAAAGCAATCCAATACAACAGCAATCTTTCGAACAACGCTTTTTTGTCTTCATTATACGCTTTTTCCTGATTTGTTAGGATGCGTTTGGATGTAGGTTTGAATGGGTTTTAGGTGAAAAAGTTACTGAATATTTTTTATCCAGAATCAGACTACAGTAGAACGTCAATAATCCGGATTAATTGGGACTGGACCCCATCCGGATTATCGAAATTATCTTACAAAAAGGTCCAGCACCAGCAGGCACTATTTGAGGAAAAACAGTTTGGATAAACAATATAAAATCAGTTTGTATAAACGGTATTAATACTATATAACTGCAGGATCACGTATCATTGACATTAATAGCTATTTATGTATTAAGAGCGTGATTTCTATTTCTGCTACCTGCATCGATAATGTTTTTTCTAAAAGCGATGTGAAAGTAAACAATGGCATTGTCTTTGACATGGGGTTCTCTGACCATGAACGTTTGCTTTTACCCACAGTGGCGGATTACCCATTAGGCACGATAGGCAACTGCCTAGGGGCCGCAGGTCTAGAAGGGCCGCAAACCGCAAAAATAAAATAGAAAATTTCATCTTAAATTTTATGTAAATTTACGCTACATAAGAATTGTAGTAATTTAAAGCCGTCTATAGGGCCATCCTCCCGTGCGCTCAATTTAGTTGCTGCCACTGCATGGATTTGATTACTATGAACAGAAGAGTATGGAAGAAGTGAGGTAGCTATAACTATGAGGAAGACACAAAAAGGAGGAGGGAGAGAAAAAGAATGCCGCCGGGCGAATCAAACGGCACTGATAATGATACCAGTAGCTTTGATGGAAGACTTAGGGCTGTTTAAAACACCCTTTAGAAAACTTTATAAAATTATTGAAACATAGACATGTTTTGGCACATCAGGCCATTTTCAATGTAGATAAAATAGTGAAATAAGTAAACAAGATTAAAAATTAAAAATATAAGTCTAAAAAATATCATATGATTGCAATTGAAAGCATATGTTATAACTCCTATTCACACCAAAAGCCAGAAATACCACACAAAAATCAGCCTTTGCTGAACATCTTTTGGATTCAAATCATTGCTACAGAGATATAAAAACAAACATGATAATATTGAACTTTGGAAACAAAAATATGAAATTGAATGTAAAAGAAGAATTTCAAATATACTAAGGAAAAAAGTTGAATGGCAACAAAATAATAAATGAAGATAATTTTAATAATAATCCAATTTTTGAAAAAATTTTAAAAACCTAGATTTTGGTGTAAATAGGAGTTATAACATATGCTTTCAATTGCAATCATATGATATTTTTTAGACTTATATTTTTAATTTTTAATCTTGTTTACTTATTTCACTATTTTATCTTCATTGATAATGGCCTAATGTGCCGAAACATGTCTGTGTTTCAATAATTTTATAAAGTTTTCTAAAGGGTGTTTGATTTTTATTCGTTTTTCAAATTTCAATCTATAAGGAAAATTGAATTTGTTTATTGAGAAGCTGATTGTTTCATGTCAATAATTGCCATTGCCTTGAAGAGCATGAAAAAGCGAAAAAAAATTCATCGTGCATTGTCTTTTAGAAACACCCCTCACAGCCTATGGACAGATTAACAGTTTCAAAAAGTAGTACACTAATTATATCTTGAATTTTATACATTTAGAAATTATTTCACATGCTAAAATCGGTATATGAGTGAACAAGAAGAGATTACTGGTCATTATATTGATATATTAATAGTACCTACTAATTAAAAAGAAATCCTTTTCTCAAAATTATCCCTTGAAGGATCGTTCAAAAAGTATTTCCATATCAGTCATTTCCCGCCTGAATGGATGGAAAAATATTGATAAGGCAGAATGAGTCACGACTACACTACAGATTTAACAGCAATATTCTTTTCTTCCTGAAGTCCTCATGTGCATAGGATCACATATTATTATATATTATCTTTTTCTTCTTTTAGTCGCATTCTTCTAACGAAGATTGGCAATCATGATGACAATTTGTAGCCTGGATACAGCCGCTCTGAAGAGTTCTCCCGTGTTCCTCCCATACCATTCGCGAAGGTTCTTAAGCCAAGACGTTCTTCTTCGGCCTACTGATCGTTTCCCTTCAATTTTACCCTGCATCACAAGCTGAAGGATCCTATATTTTTCATTCCTCATTATATGCGCGAAGTATTGAAGTTTTCGGGCTTTGATCTTGAACAGAATCTCCTTTTGTTTATTGAGTCTGTCTAGAACCTCGGTGTTCTTTACTTTTTCTGTCCACGAGATTCTAAGTATCCTCCTATACACCCACATCTCAAAAGCCTCCATCTTACTACTCAGCGACTTTGTGAGTGTCCATCCTTCCAGCCCATAATATGGGCTTATATTATAAGAGAACAGGGAAAACATAACATTGTGCCATTCGAACTCTTAACTTGAGATTAATGTTGCGGTTACTCAATACAGGTTGCATCTTGCAGAAAGCACTACAAGCGATCTCTATTTGTTGGGTATTGAGATTTTTACTTAGAAAGAACGGAGGACCGCGGTTTTACATGAGGTTTAGATAAATAAATAATAATATTAATTAATTTTCGATCAATTACCTGAGGGTTAACGTAATGAGCGCTCGGCGACATGAATTGTCCACTGCACGAAGACTCCACTGCGAGTGCGCTGGTAGCTTGCTTGCTAGGGGATGGAAAAGGAGGGTGGGCGAGGGGAGGCCTTATCGCAGCACTTATCTACAACTGATTATTATTATTGAAGCACCTGAAGAATAAATATACCGTCCACCAAAGACAAGAGTCGTTACACATGAAAAAATGCATATTTACAAAAAAAAAAACACCTATGCGTACGTTGAAGTTCAGTTGCCTAGCTTTACAACTGGTAAAACAACAAACTTGTTGATAGGTCGAAGAGTGTGTCCTGAGGTGCGAACAGTAGCCAATTTCACTTACTGTTGCGTCCAGGATGTAACCTTATTATCTTGCCTATTGGTCGTGTTGAAGGCGAAGTATCAAAGTGTTTTATTACGACTATCTGACCAACTTGCGGGGGAGCAGATGTTGACACTTTCCACTTAGTACGTTGAATCAATGTTTGTAAATATTCCGAAGACCACCTTTTCCAAAAATGTTGAGTTAACTGGCGAAGTCTGGCCAACCGCTGTTGATAGAATATTTTTCATCTATTGAGTTTCAATAACTTTAGGTGAGGTCTGCCAATTGTGCGCCTGGTGTGAGGCCAACATTTCTTCATTTGGATCGGTAGAGCTTTTAGCAAGGGACGACTATTCAAAATTGCTTTCCATACGTGAAAATATAGTAGAATATTCTTCTAGCATCATACCTACCCTTTTATTTATCATTTCAACAATTTTTTGGCAGATCTATTTCAGCTTCCCAAATTCCTCCGAAATTTGGAGCATGAGGTGAATTGAAATGCCATTCAATTTGACGATTTGACGATGCAGTTTGGCTTCATCTTGATTTTTGAAAATCATGCTTGAGAGTTTACGTGAGCTCCTACAAAATTCAATCCATTATCACAGTAGATATGTTTAGGTAGACCCTCTTCTGATACAAATCTATCTAGAGCAGCCAGAAAAGCATCGGTAGTGAGCTCGATATTTGGAGTATGTTTCAGGAGGAATATGCAATACTCAGGCTGATTCCTTACAACCAAGTAGACAAAAAATCTAATGGGACAAACCCCCAAAACGCTTTGTTACCGAGACACGGCGGAAAATTGATAAAATACAATCTTCTAATTTTTTTTTTCTTAGTGAGTTCCAAAAATAATCAATTTCTATAAAATTAGCTGAGGAACACAAGTTCCAAGCCTTGTAATTGTTGAGATAATTGAAAAAATAATGTTAGAAAACGCACCTTTTCAACAACGTGTTGGCAACTGGATGAACAAAATTGTATTTTTTATTAATGAGGTTGAAGAGAGTTTGATTCTGAAGAAAATTTAAATGGCGGCGATTGTGTCAATCTTACCCAAATCTCAGAAATAGCAATCAAAAATCGCAAAATCGCTACTAAACACAAATTCATCACTTTTGCTATGTTTTGTCAATTTGGCGATTTTGACCATTTCTAAAATTTGGGTAAGATTTACACAATCGCCGTCATCTAACTTTTCCTTTAGAATGCAACTCTCAACTTCCATTGATAAAAATACAATTTTATGATTCCTTATCCAGTTATAACCCGTATTGTTGAAAAATTGCGTTTTCTAGCATATTTTTCCAATTATCTCAATAACCGTTGAGTTACAAACTTGGAACTGCTTTCATTGAATTCTCAGCTATTTACATAGGAATGGATTATTTTAGAACCTCACTAAGCCTCTAAAAAATTAGAAAATTAATATATTTTGAAAAAATCTCAATTTTCCGCCATTGTTATCTTGGTAACAAAGCATTTTTGGGGATTGGTCCCATGAAACGTTTTTGTCTACTTGCGTAAGGAATCGCCTAAGAAGTATTGCACATTCCTCCCGAAACACCCTGTATACTCCAAATGAACCGCCCGTACAACTAGGCATACAAACAGTGCTAGATAACCCTTGTAGGTTTTTGTACTCGGATGGGGCTGGCCTTAGTTGCGCGGGTCCATAAAATCGACTCCAACTATTGATAAAACGGATGCCGAGTCTGTTCTGAATGAAGGCAAGTCAGACATTATAGGTTGTCTAGGTTGAGAGCGAGTCTAGTACAACGTACGCAGAGATGTATTCTGGGTGTGTCTGATTAAACTGAGCGCAGAGATAATCCAAAACCTTTCTCAGAATTATTGACTGAGTAGTGCGAGGTCCAATATGTAGATTATCTATGTGAGTTTGATCGCATATCAAAGCACTCGATGACATCTTTTTTGCCACAAGTACGGATGCTTACTATCATATGATAGGGATGTGAATGACGAAGGCGACTGCTCACCTGATGTATTCTGAAGAATCCAGAATGGAGATAATGACATGATGAGGTAGGAACTTTTGATTGATGTAAGAGTCCAGAATGCTTCAGCCAAATAGAATTTTTGATTCAATTTAACCAAGGAGTAGAGGCAGGCGGTACTCTGCTGCGCTGATTGCATTTGAGACTGTGGACTTGTTGTGTTCTACGGTCAGGTGAAGATTGTATCCTGTTAAATATTGCGCTTACATTTAGAGATGAATTTTAGAACAAGCCAGGATGCGGACTTGTCTCGTGGAGAGAAGAGTATTTTTTTCCCAATTCTTGGAGTAAATGAGACTTTTCTACAACAGAAGCTAATAAGAACTGGAAGTGGGAGGTTTCAACTCTGACGAATCATCAATCATTTCTGTCTGGTTTTGCACATTCATCTGGAATTATGTAACAAGGATGGTCCCTTCCACCACAGAGAGTGATTCGTAAGTTGCTCGTGCGACAATCCACGTGGAGGCAGCATCAGCAGGTTGTCCGTACAGGAAATATAAACGCAAAATCAGGCAGTGAAGTTCAAGGTCGAATCACCTATTAATAATGGTATATTTTCATTTTGTGTGGAGGTCTCTGTCAAGTCAATACCAATTTAGCATCAGAATCAAACGAATATTTGGACGACAGTGAGTGATAGCGTTGAGACATACTTAAAGTTTAGCCAGAAGTAAGGGCAAATTACATTAAGCTCAAGACGAGGAATTGTTATGTTTTTACGGTGCAACTCGAGTTTTGGACATGATGAGATGTTAGTAGCAACATGTAGATATATGCATGGCATAACCTTTTTTAAAGCGTCACAGAAGCCTATGAGAGACACAGTCACATTTATAGACCTCAATAAGACGAGGTATTCTGATTGAAGACAATGTTTGAAAAGAGCTATGTTTTCATCCATTGACGTACGAGCTCTTCATAGTCGAGGAGTATCCCAATCCATATTTGAGATCCACAATAATTTTGAAAATATTTGCAAGCAAATGTAGCAGGAGACAGTAATCCCAGAGGATCGAACAGTTTGGCTATGTAAGACAAAATAGATTCTTTTTGTCATTTCCTTTGTCAAATGGCAGTACACGATATTTATAACGCAGCCAGAAGAGGATTCCAACAAATCAACACTTTTATACTCTCTTGATAACCAGAGAGAACACTCTTGGATTCTCGAGGAAATCATCTGTAAATGAGATTGTATCAGGAAATATTTGAAGACCAATTTCTACGGAGTTCAAAGCCACCCTGTCGGTGAGATCTTTCAATTGTTGAATTAGAGCACGATTCCTCTTGAAGGCTGGACGCATCAGAAACGACGTCGTCGACGTACGTGTGATTACGCAATGCATTGGCAGCTAATGGAAACTCCCTCCACCGTGGTCGTTCGCAGTTGAAGTATTGTGCAAGTTGAGAGAGATAGCAGAGACGCCATACCATAGCTCACCGTATTCAACTCAAAATTCTCACGCACGTCCTCTGGGAGGGGGCGATAAAATATGGGCTGGTACTATCTATCTTCATTGATTCCGACGGTACATCATTTTTATATCTGAAGTCACAACCACATTATTAGCACACGAAAGTTCAATAAAATAAGAGCAAGTTCATTTTGAAGATTTAAGCCAGTGTGCAAAGCTTCGTTCAAACTAACACTATCATTGCAAGGAGTGGATGCATTGAAAACAACACGAGACGAGCGGTTGAACTGGAAGGTTTCACGCTTACACAATGTGGTGAGGAATTACATAATACGAGGAGTTCAATGCAGCCAGGACATGTGTCCAAGTTCAATATGTTATTGCATAAATTCATCATACTGCTGTTTGACATCTTTATTTAATGACAGGCGTTTTTCCAAAGACAAATAATTTTTCATTGCAATTACTTCGATTTTTTCCAAGCTTAACAGGTTGATTTTTAAACTAGTGCTACTTGATAGCGACCAAAAACAGTTCGAGTGGTGGTTTCAGTGGCTAATTTTTCACAAAATAATTCAGATGGATCTTCATTACAAGAGTTGGGCATTTTCAGCTTCCCAGAACTTTTGAAGAGATTGATGAATGGATCAATTATTGTGGTCACAAGCGATACTCTTTTTTAGTGGAGGTTTCACACAATCAATAATATCGGGTGTAATATTGATCATGATAACCCATCCGAATCGTATTAATCACACCTGGATTGCCAATAATACATTTCTTAGATTGCTCACTCAATTTTTGTAGGAATAAGTCACACCAATTACGTTTAATATACTTTGATTTATAAATTCATTATCAGCCAATTTTAGATTGGAAAACTGCATGCATAATTCAGGGTTCAAGCTTTCAATAGGCTGATTACAAGTAATTTGAGGCAAAACTAGAGCTTTAGTTTGAAGTCTGAGATATGGTTGAATAAGTGAAGAAATTCAAAGCTGCACTTCACTATTACATTGAGTTAAAGTTGAGCCTATTCCAACTGATCCGCCTTTTCTCGAATTAGGTTTGAGATGCAATCTATTAAATAGATCATTTGTGATAGCAGTAATTTGAAATTCACTGTCAATTACAGCACGCACACTATGTGGCTGGTTGAAGCTGTCAAATACAACAACAATAGCAGTACCTAATAAACAAGTAGCATTAGTATCTAAACTTGATGCATTGAAAGCAGCAGTATTCACATTGCTATTAACAATAGGCTTATACACCTGAAATTTCTTATCACAATGCAATAGAGTATGATGTGTAGGCGAATTACATATTTTACAAGAATGAACAGATTTGCATACGTTCCTATGATGTGAGCCTAGACAGCGAAAGCATGGCTTTTTCTCTTTCACTGCGTCATATTTGGCATCCACTGTCAATAGCGAGAATTTGTCACATGAATATATGTTGTGCTTGTCAGAATTACAATTTATACATTTGGAACAAAAATTTCTACTCTAACGGTGAGCAAGTGATCGTTAAGGGTCTACCCCTTTTACTATACAGAAAGTGACTGACTGACTGACTAATCAAAAAATATTTCTCAATTGCCGAAATCTGGTAGAAATTAATGGAAAGAGGAAATCACTTGCAGGCAGAACTCATGAAACACTGTCAACCAATCAGAGAAGAGCAGGCGGAATATGAAGGCGTGCCAAACTTTACGAACCGTTGACGTTGGCCAATCAGAGCGCGTGGGCGGAGCTTGGAGGGGAGTCCAGTGGAAGTCAAAGCGAGTTACCCTATTGCTACTGCCATCTGCTGGCTGAATTGAGAGTTCAGGAAGACCAGGGCAGTGAAATTGGCTGTCAAATAAAAATTCTATTCTCCACCAGATGAATGTCTGTTATTCACAGTTGCCTGGTAACGGGGGGGGGGGTGGGTGGGTAAATGTGTATTATCAAATGAGACAATTCACCGATTCGGTGGCAGTTTCATGAAAGCTTTATTATCAACATGTGTAGAAGTGCAGTCAGAAATTTCACTGGATATCAGTCCGAATTGAGAGTAATTGAATCTATTATCAAGTTATTAAACAGCTGTTATGACGTTTCTTTGTATGCATTGGTCCATTTGTTTTATAAATTTAATTTTAACAGATGACCTACTACAATCGTATGACCAGCATGGACGTCCCGTACTCTTCACTATGTTAGGCCTGATAGAAATGTCCAATATAAATATAAGTCTATGCTAACTCCATGTCCCTTTAGTGTGAATGCTAAACGTCCTTGTCACATATCCCTTCTATCTTAGTTGGGCCTTAAGGTTCCTCTGCCTGAATGACTCCACTAACTGGAAGAGTCCTGATTTTGGGCTTACTTTGCCATCTGGTGTCGAATCTGACAAACAGCAAAAAATGTGCCACTTTGCTGCGTTGCCAATATTCTGTTTTCACACTCCCAATCCCCACCCTACACCTCTCCTTGAGGTTGGAATGCTTTGTCACAAGCATTCACAAGTCAGGGTTGGTTTCAGTATTCGTCATTCTCTTCACCTTATTTCTATAGAGGAAGCTTCAGTCTAGACTCTTCAAGGAAGTGATGAACGTAAAGTAAACAATAAGTATTATCATTCTTTCAAAGAATGAGGCAAAATTTAATCAACTTGAATATGGTCCAGTCCAATTATTGGAATCGCTGATGAAGCAATAGTAGAATGTAGATGAAGTAGGCTATTATTGAATAGAAATTTATCAATAAGTACTGCCTATAATCATGTATAAAGCGTCTTATAGACATGAAAAGTAGGGAAGGTAAGTTACTGGTGTCACAGTAGTCTACTGTAAGACTGTAACTTATCACTTAGGACTATCTATTGAAACAGGGGAAGTACTGTCTGAAACATTTTCCAAGAATAAGTTCAAACCTAGCTGTTGGTTTTATGTGCATAGATTAAAACAATTGTACCATAATTATCATTTTGCTTCACATCAGATTGAATAAATTTATATTCATTTATAAAATTAATCATGTATTACCGGTATATTGTCAAGTGATGTGATTTTGATTGTGGATTTGATTGTCGTGAATTTCGCAGGTAAACCGGAACATTGAAGGTGATGACCAAAGTCACTAAAAAACAACACGCAAGTGCTAGAATATAGTGCTGTTCATTATTCGAAAAGTTTATTATACAAAACAGGACGTGACTGATAAAAAAATTTGATCGAATGTCATCAATGTTCTTGAAAAGCAAAACTATTCTTATTGCGATTCAGTACTTCTTATTTTTTGTACTATCGCGGATAATATGCAATGTGGATGAACCGCCTGCAGATAATAGTGTTAACAGTAAATCCAATCGAACCTTTTCCTCCATTATTATATGGAAAGATATTCTTTGTCTGAAGAATTCTCTTAAGATTCTTCCAAAAAATTCTTCTCAAAATAAGTTTATGTGAACAATATCACGTAAACAATATTATGTAAATCTATTGTTCACTTCTTATAATTTTCTACAGTAAATAATTATGTTCTTTTCATTTGAACTGTTCAATGTTAACGTTAACCTCGGGCATTCTCTGCATTGGTTTTTGGCTTCTTTCTCGCCATTTGCAACTATAATTCAAGGTCACAGAAACTCGTCACTATTGTTTTGAATAAGAGCTCATTCGTCATAACAAAAACATAATAGGCTATCCCCTGACTCTGACAAGAATGTGAGTTGGTGTCATCTAGCAGCAGTTACCGGTTGACAGCGGTCACTCCACTTCGTTATCTTGAGGGTTGTGAAAATTATTCAATTGAACTAGATTTCATTCATTGACTAATTTATTTCATATTGACTACTTCCGATAACAATATAATTACAACAAATATTATACAAAAAACAATAGATTGTATGAAGATTTATAGGTGACGAATTCCAAAACCGGCTACCTACTTCAGCTGATAAGAGATTGAATGTGACATAGCAACCACTAATTATAGTCTATCCAAGCAAAAAAGACCCTCTGGCGAGATGGGAAAATTACTCAAGCTCGGTCAATATTGGTTAAAATATGATCAATTTCATCTCAAATCGTAGGAAACAATTTGATTTACTATGAAGACCACATTTAGAAATTGTAAAAAACAATTTAACGCCTATAGGAGAGACAAGATGTTGATGTGATGATTTTGCTTTATTGTGACTCATCAATATTATTTATTAAAATTTACACTTTTCCATAATTTAGGTAAGTGGAAACAAAGCTGCAGTTTTCCACTGATGATGATGCCCTGATCATTAAAACTTATATGGTTTTTCAAATAAACTTTGTGGATGCTGTGTGTAAACCTAAATTAATTATTCATTCTACATTCACTATCACAAGTTGTTCAAATCTAAAATTGGGAAAAAATTTTTACAACGCCGAGGCGTCCCCCAGGCCACGGCGCCCAAGGCAACCACCTCGGTCGCCTCGCCCACGAGACGGCCCTGATATCAGTTCGTCCCCTTCCCTACTCCAAGTTGAATTTTGGATTACCACAAAACTCAATCAGCTGTAATCAGTGAAGAAAGTTGTTGCAGATATCGATGAGCCTGTACCAGTTGCATTGCATTGCATTGCATAGACTCAAATTGTGTGCAAGTTGATTGATTTTCTTTTGACACTGATTGATTTGTTTTTGGTTTGTTGCAGTTGCAGTTTGGTTATTGGTGTCAGCCGTCGGGGTGCAGGGTGTGAGGACTTTAAATGTTCGTTCGTTCCTGTGTATTATCGACTGTGTGTCTCTATTCTTTCAATCATAGACATACGAATTCAATGATAGAATAGTCATATTGATATGGGAAGCAGCCTGCTTCCAATGACTGGTTTAGCCCCTGATTAATATAATTTAACTTGATTTCGTTCATTGATTATCAGTTGCATATGATTGCCTGCATTTGCATCACATGTATACTAGCTTTGAATCAACTATTATGTGAGCATGCATTCCCCTCAAAGCTATTTCATTGTGGAACCTTCTTGTGCATCTATCATACCCCTCCCTCAAGCCTTATGGTGTTACACTATGGTGTACAATATTTAGTATTTCTACAAAAGTCATAGTTATTATTTTTGTAATTCAATCAAAATAAGAATTTCTTTCCTCCCTTATTAAGAACATTGATTAAGCACATTGCTGGATGAAATTAATTATGAAGTTTTATTAGATAGTTTATTTATTCAAAACAAACAACTATTCACGAAATACAAAAAAAGTTCTGAAAAACATTTCAACCTACTTGGAAGAATGATTCATCTGATTATTATCAATTTGAAAACGCGAGTTAACTACATGTGGTATGACTTGGAAAAATCATCATTTCGTAAAAGGATTTCGCTAATAATTATATTCTTATGTAATTCCAGCTTCGTACTAGGAGAAATACAATATCATTTGATATTCAATTGTTAGTCTATTCCAAATTGACGTCTTAAATTACACTTCTCCATTTTATTTGCTTTCTCAACGTACATAATTGAATGATATCAATCCCTCAGCTATTCCAAGTAGTTCAACTGGGAAGCCATATTCCTCCGAAAACTCCTTAACTAAATCTCGTGAGAAAAATCACGGATAAGACAAATTATATTTGAATAAACTCAATACAAAATAATATAATATTCATAATCGCCAAAAATTGATAATACTCTAAATTACGTAATTACTCTTAAATTACAGTAAACTACTCATCTACAGAACTCAAAAAATTTAAGATTATTGAGGAATAACTGAATGTGATACATTCACTTTCAAAGTTATTAAACTCCTTTTTATTCTGACCTGTATTACTCATAATTTAAAAGTAACTATTGGTTCAATTGATTACTTTGAAATAATGAAACACTGCACTTAGTCTAATAATCTGATAATTTATTGTGTGAATCTATCTATATTTATATCTATATCTATTCATATCATTGAAGAGGTCCTTGAACATCAACATCTGAACTACGCTTGAAATTTCCCCTTTAATATTTTATGAGAGAAAATTAATCTATTAACTGTGAAATTCAGTTTGGATTTTCTACTCTATTGCCAAAAACCCTACATTTCATCTAAAAAAGAAACTATTGAGGAAATGTTATGCGAGAATTGCCAGTTGATGTATCTTGTATCTTCCAAAACAACTAGAGTTAACAGCTCACATTCAACTAGGAAAGCATTCATTGGTTGATAACAAAATATTATCAGAAATTCGAGACTTTTAAAATTAGAAACGATCATTCTTACGAAAAAAAGATTGGATCTTGGAATTAATTGTCTGGAATCAAAAAACACATATCAATCACTGGACTAAATCATGGAATATAACTTATTTACAAAAGTTCATTCCTCTACCAAGCTACTTGGATATTTGTGGAGTGAATCATTATTAAAATGACATATTGAATACATATCATCTAGGCCACTAATAGACTAGTTAAATACATTTATAAGTAACTAGCTATCCAAGATTCATCTTATACTACTATCGTAAATATTTTTTTTTTTTGTACCTTGAACTCAGATTTGATAATCATTTCAAAGATGCATTTCCACCTATTCACTTATAATAATTTACACAATAT
The DNA here is from genome assembly GCA_017141385.1 of Sogatella furcifera. Taxonomy (NCBI): domain Eukaryota; kingdom Metazoa; phylum Arthropoda; class Insecta; order Hemiptera; family Delphacidae; genus Sogatella; species Sogatella furcifera. The sequence continues at coordinate 38,969,381 of CM029560.1, forward strand.
GATCATCACAGTCTTCGTCCCTGATTGGTCCATCCCATGCTACACAAAATTTAACTATCCAAATACGCTTTCAGTGAATAATTATTATTTCCAACTCTGGATCTCGTATAATGAAATGAATAGCCTAAAACCATTTCAAAAGTCAAATGTATTCTTTCAATTTCCAGTTAATAGCTTTGATATTTACCAGATGAATTTGAAAATGAATTTGATGATAAGTGTATTTGAAAAATGCGATAGTTCTCGAGGTGAAAAATGTAGGCCAACAATGTTTTCCCAACAAAACTTATTATTACTTAACTGAGAACGGTTTGCTAAACAGCAGATGCAGAACGATTGCGCACGGTTGTGTTTATTGGTTCTACTGTTCCAATCAGATCTCAATTTACCCTTCACAATAATGTTTATGATTATCTGGATGATTGATATAGTAATCGAACGAAATCTCTATTTCAATTAAATGAAAAGCCTTCACAACTACTCAAAAAGTGAAATCTCAATTTTCACCCCAATCAGATATCGAACAATCAAAGAATAGATTTTCGCATTTTCCATAAGATTGTATTACTGTTCAGAAACTGAACTGAATTAAATGAAGAAATTTCAAAGATATCCTACACAATCTTAATTAATTAATAATGAAATCAACTGAGTTCCAGCCATGGACGTGAACATAGTACATAATAAATATTTCCATCGCTTTCTAAAATATCCAATAATAATCAATATTCCATTAATTCAATAGTCAACTTATTTTTCAAAGATTAATAACGGTCATTACTGAAACATTCTGAATTTTTCAACAATTGTTCCAATAAATACCTGAAACTCCACCTCAATTTATTATTTTAATAATAAGAGAAAGTAATGTAACCAGAAAAATCACATCATCATTGATATACATTCTAATCACATTTATCTATATTATCAACTCCAATCCAAGAAATTCTTCAGTAATATGTAAACGTATATGAGCAGGTTACTCAGGGACGAGAACACACATTTATCAGCAATATAATTTTAATTTCAATTATTTATTTTTTCATTTACCATGACAAAAGATAAGAATGACTGATCGGTTAGAGAGTACATTATGTTCACTGATTCTACGAGTATTATTTGAGAAGTATCGAAAGAAGTAGTTAATTCAAGGTTGGAAATTATTCTACAGTTGCATTTCACATTTTTGAATCAGTTCAAATAAGCTGAAAATTTGATTATGTTCCATTAAAAAACACTAGATTCTTTGTAAATTGATTTCTATTCATAGATTGCTTATTATAGAAACAGATTACTATCAATATCTTTTTTCTACTTGTATTTTTCTATTGTTATTCTATTTATCAAGATGCTAACTATAGTATACTATAGCTGTTAAGATTATACAATATTAATTACATTTTAAAATATTTCTTCAAACACTACAATAATCATATCACTTTACTGTGATACTCTTCTTAATTAATTCTCATCCAATCGAAGACGTAGATTTAGACTTAAAGAAATGCATAGCAATCATTATTGCAAGACATTCATACCGGGTCTTTGGTTAAGAAGTCAAGTTTAAGGCTCAATATAAATTCGTTCGAAAAAGGTGAAGTGATGAATTTGGTGTTGTTTCAATGGAAAGTTGAATGGTGTCTATCTGAAGTAGAGGCTTTACTTTGGAGTGTTTAAGCGGCTTTGCTTTGTAGAGGCTTTAGCAGAGAGTGTTTTGCTTTCGGCCAAGAGTTCAGAATAATTCTTGTAAGTATCAAGCTGAAGATGCTTATTGTTGTAAGTACAACTCATAGGAGGCATTAAATATTCTGATTGGGTGTTTGGTAGGAGAAAACAGTCATCAGCCATTAGTTTGGCGGAAAATCTAGTATCCAAATAGAACACAATAATTTAATTTAACTAGAAAAGCGTTATTTATTCCTGCCTGAAACAACATCAATCCAAGCACTTCACTTGATATTTGAATTCATATCAAAGTAAAAAATTGTGAAAATGTTACCAAATCATCTAGTATTCAGATCTCTCATAAATCTAGAAATCGAAAGATAATCGGAGAATGCTTTTAATAGTAGGGAAGAATACTATTAGATTATTTAAACGAGTACCACGTTTGTCGATACTTGTTCCATTGTTCAAATTTATACGTTAAATCGTTCTCAGAATGGTATGTCTGCCTCGGAATAGATATGGAAAATCACACAATAGGAAAATAGCCTCAGTTATTGTCATGCGGGCAAAATAAATGAAATCTAAACTAGAGAATGAATGCAACTACCGTAGTTATTGGCTACACTTTTCAATGTAATACTCCAAATAATTAAACATTTTTACATGTATTGATGCATTCCAGCATTATCTCAGATCATATCCATTGTTTATTCATATCAAGATTGGTCTAATTAATCCAATGTTATTGATCCGATAAAAAGCTCTATAGAAAATGGCTCTTTTTAAAATATGTACATCAAACAAAAACTATAATATCCAATCATTGACTCGATACAAGCTACCAGATAGTTATTGGAGGAGGCATAAAGCCGTCAGTCATCAAATACTTATAGAAACAAGTAAATAACCTATTATTTCAAATGATAATGTGAAAGGCATCTAAGCGTATGAGCAAATTTCTTTTCCACTTGAAATCCATCAACTCATTATTTTGGATCATAATTATTATTTTTCTTATTCAATCTATAACGAGTTCACATTCCATTATCAATGCTTCACAATACTTCAATAATTATAGAGTTGATAGAAACAAATCCATCGAAATAGATTATAAATTGAGTTGGGTTCATTTTTAACCAATGAGTATCGAACTAGCACTTGTTACTAACAGTGTAACCAATCACTTATTACTGTTACCCATGTTATCAAACTACGTAAGTCAATAAAATATGAATAAATTCCTGAGTTGAACATTAAAGCTGGTGATAAATCAAGACAATAAAGTAATAAGTCTATAACAAAAATAAAATACATTGTTGATCGATGTTACGTCACGATGTCAGTGATCAAGTCGTTGAATTATTCTGTTTCACGCAAAACTTATACTAGCCTGTTTAATGTATAGTCCTTAACTAGTTTTAGCAACGTTCACTGTTGGCTTTAATAAGTGAATGATCGTTATTTATTTATAGATGCAGTGAATGACGTATATGCATTCACATTATTCTATCAAATACTTATTTCCCTACCCAAAGAAAAGCTATTTTAATTGTTGTGCAAGAGTTACCGTGTGAGCATCCCAGTGTAAGATGAAGTTAGCTATGAAAACTTATGATAAATCTGCATAATTATAATTTATTTAAAAAAGGGAATTGATGGAAGAATGAAATTTGTGAAAGTTGTTGATAATAACTACACAATAACGACATGAGCTATTGTCTTTGACCGCTTGTTACCTAATAAGAACATCTAAAAGACGTCGCTTAAATGTTCAGTGGAGTTAGAATCAGGAAACTATCAAGAGAAATGTGATATTAAAAATTAGAATCTATTTGAAAACAATCATGGAAAGCATAGCATTGGTTTCCTTGTTCAAGCAGAAGTAATAGTGAAGAGTTGTATCTATTATAATAGATTGCAAATTCATCGAAGCATTTCAAGAGAGAATTGTAATATTGATTTGTTTTCCGCGGAAAATAACCTTGTAATAGTTATCATCTTAGATTAAGGAGATTTTGTACAGAAAAAAATGTATAAGGAATGTTAAAATCAAACGGAAAGATTAAATCAAGACAATAAAGTAATGTAGAGAAAAATTGTACTCAACCGTCAAACTGTGAAACTTAACAGTATTATCGTAATTCTAGTCAATTCAGTAACATAAAAGACTATTTAAAGTTATTCGATTCACGCAGTGAATACTGCTAAAGCATTATATTTATTATACATGAACAACAAACGGTATGTGTTGATATATTTCTATTTCTGTTCTTTGACTATAATGTGTATTCATGCTCAATGGTATCGGATATTATTGTAATATAATATTGTACTTTATTAGAAGAATGAGTAACAATTTGGAGAGTATGTAGTATGTCTGGCCTACATTAAGTTAGGATTATCGATTAAAGATCTGTTGAAGTTGAATCGAATTATGCAGAAATCTATGCTTTGAAAGCCATGTTATTTAGGTTAGAGTTTACTAGCAGTAAATTTATGTATAGATAGAATGATGATTGCCTGCCTTTAAACAAACAGTTCGTCTTATTTGATCAAACAAAAAAAAATCGATTCTATTAATTAATATTCTTCTACACTGATGTATTCGAATTTTCTCATGTTTACCAGGTTTAAAATAAGGAGCCCAGAGTTTCGAACTAAGGAGTTAACAATTTTATTCTTGTGTTGACTGTTTGAATTTTGATGTGACCTGAAATAATGTAGAAAGTACAGTGCAGTGCAGGATGACAACGACGGTATCATTTCAATTGACTAATTATTAATGTTGTCATTGTAGAACCTTTCAGAATTGATAAATATTTCAAATTGCAGTTTTATAGTTCATATTGATAATTTGATTTCCCAATTAGGGTTCACGACTTGTATGACATGATTTATAATGTTGAGTGAAGAATAGCTTAAGATTCTTCAACGTCAACTTTCTTTTTTTCAGAATTAATATCAATATTGAATCTCCAATCAAGAAATCTATTATTGTATTCCAGTGTTTCAAATCTCAATCCCCCATATTATACATAGATCTTGATTCAAAACAATCAATATTGATTCCTCCATTTAGCTTCAGATAGCTTATCAAGTTATCTTTCCATGAAAGCTGAAATTGATGAAAGAAAATTCCATGAAAGTTATCTTTGCCATGGAACCATAATTCTCGGGTCAACCACTCTTATTGCAAGAATGTTTGAGCTTGTAGGCATTTTAAGTAGAAAAGCGTTCGCTTGAAGTAGTTTCAAATCTTTTGTCAAAAAAGCCAAATTTACATATTCGATTGACAAATCAGGAATCATTCAAGTCTAGTTGAAGTGATAATGGTATTTCATGTTCATTACTACTATTCCATCTTTAAAGAATAGGTTATTTCTATGCAGGATATTTCAGAACTTCCTACAAATATTCTAAATCTAAGGCATATTTCCTGGGTGACAAACATACCTGAATATCAATTTCAAACTGTCCGAAAGTCCTCGGTTAATCACACAGCTGCCATTTTTCACATTTTTCTCTAAATTTCGAATTTTATAATTTTTGTGGCGGCCTTATGTGGGCAATATAGTGGTGAATTGTCATGTAAAACCAGCTGAGAAATTGAATGTAATCATTCAGGACATTTTTAATTTTGGTAATTATTGAGATAATGAGCAAAATATGCTAAAAAGCTCAATTTTTCAACTTGAAAGGAATAGAAATAGGATAACTTACAGTTGACCGGTATTTTAAATGATTCAATTTTGTAGAGACAAAATGTTTAGTAACTTTTTCGTCTAAAACGCACTCAAATCAAATATTGAATGAAGACAAAACAGACAAAAAGGATTACTTTTGTAAAGATTTCTCTTTTGTGTCCTCTAAATTTTAATTTGTAAGGTTTGGGTGAGTTTTAGACGGAAAAGTTACTCAAAAATTTTTATTTCAGATAACTATACGTTTCCCACTTTTATCAATTCTCTACTTTTTATAAACTTTTTTGTTTAAAAATTCTAGTGAGATCAAAGATATTCAGAGTATTAAGATTGTCACAACAGGAACTTCAAATATGTCACAAAATTTGTTTATATTTCCATAAAGTATGCTGTATTATCAATAGAGCCTGTTGATATGTTTCAAGTGTCATAATAATAACTATCATATAGCTATAACATTATAGTCCTTACTCGCACAATTTTAAATTCTCAGCTAGCAATTCGTTCATTGGAATCCAGTGAATTAAATAAAACGTAATTGGTATCTTCCATTAGAAACCGGTGACAATACATAAAATCTAAAATGTTTTATAATAACTTTTAACGGTTAGGATATGAAATCATTAATGACTATAACGATAATTTCTACATTCGATTATAAATGTAGTTTTGTATAAGAAGATTTTAAGAACTCGAGACAATAATTTTTTGTAGTGTAAGCTTACATCAAGACGTTTATCAAGTCATTACTAGAATAAAGGACAGGATATAGAGGGAGAAAAAAGGATGATGGCAGAGGTAAAAGGAAAGTATGGAGAATACATGACAAAGAGATAAAATGGTGGAGAGGAAAGATGAGAAGAAGAAGTAGGAGAAAAAGGAATCGAGTAGAAGAAAAAATGAGAGGAAAGAATAAGATGACGTAGAATGGGACGAGAAAGAAGAAGTAGAAAGCGATTTGAGTAATCAGCGAATCTTTATTTCTTCAATGATTCAATGAATCTTGTCAATTTCCTCTATTTTTTGCATAGCTCAAATTCAGCTACCAAAAATTAATCAAATAAACCGGATACGGATAGCACTCCACAGATTGCCCTCTTCCTTCTGCGTTTTTTGTCAAGACAAATCGATGCTGATTGTTAGGAAATTGGTCGTGTACTGCTAGTTAGAATATAGCAATCGTATGTATGAATTATTATTCGATTCTTATCAAGAAAAAATTGTGGAATTCATTTCTGTAAACATCAATCTCAATTAGGTAGCTATAACAGGCTAAAGTGTAAGATGGAACGAAGCAGACAATAGTGATGCTGTATGAGGATGAGGAGAGGTGAAAAGGAGGGCAAGGGGAGAAATGTAATGGGTGTGAGTTCGTTCAATCGCAATCCAACCAGTGTTCATTGGTTAGAATCGTCAATATTCTTATATCAAAGACTAGTTAGAGGTGTAAACTGCAATTTCTACTAATCACATGATTGGTTCTATCTTATTTCTTCATGGGACAGTATTTGATTGCCCATTCCGTCGAATAACAGCGTGCTCTTAATAATAAGTACTAGCTATATATATATCACGCCCCTGCCCCTCCCCTCTCATCCTTCCTACCCGTATTGATGTTAGCAATTGAGTAGTGGTCTGGCTTGTACCCCATCACTGGATACATTGGCATTAAGCCTACGTAATCTAGCTTACTTTACATGTATTATAACTGAGACCATATCTTGCTCATATCGTAGGTCAATAAGACTCATTCCAAAAATCGAATGAAGTGATGCAGAAAGTGATTTTGATGTAATGAGTGGTGAGCATTTGAAAGAAAAGCAAAGCAACCATTGTAGGTCTAATTATTTAATGAGCGGTAGTCTTATATATTTTTCAAAATATTTTAATGTATAACCTCGAATAAATCGAATCTATCTGACCATGCCTTACAGCACAATCATTATCCCAACCGCTTGGTTATTTACATAAAACACTTTTAATTGTAATTTACATTAACGTTGAAAATTATATTTAGACATTTATTTTTAATGCAAATCAATAAATATATAAATGTAAAAGATGTGAGTTTCGTTTTATTGCTTCCTTTTCTTCTTAATCTATAAGCTTTATAAACCCAGTTAAGTGATATGAACAAAGCAAATAATTTTTCAACTGAATTTGCAGGCGAGCGAAGCGAAGTCTCATTTTTGGCTACATAGCGAGGAGTGAATAAAACTGCCGGCTAGTTTTGTTATATTACTGTTTGAATTCTGAAGATAGTTTGATCTACAGATTGACCTGGATGTTGAATTATAGATTCAGGCCACAATTCTATGTTATATTTGAAACAAGCCGGCAGGCTAGCCAGGACTCCCCCCTCCTGGAACCCCGGCAGTGTCAGCAGTGTCAATAAGACAAACAGGCTCACATCGATCGCCTACAGTGTCAAGGAGACATACAAGCTCGCTTTGCTCAATTCCATTAAAAAGGATTTGTTTTGTTCATCATAGCACTCAAAATGGTATTTTGGTTGATTTGAGAATCTTTTGAGTTACTTCTTCTACTACCTTAGCTAAACTAGGGTATGTGTTTTGAACGTATTTAGGACAGTCGCTTCTGTGAAATCTGCAAAAGTGTGAAGAAAACCTTGAAAAACCTGATAACAGACGTAATCTCAGAGAATTTCAAAAATTTGTGAACACAGAATTTCCAGACCTAATCTGAACCTGTCTACCAAATTTCAACATCTTCTGCCAATTAGTTCACGGAAGAAGCTGAGAAAAACTATTGAAAACATGAATTTTGTCCTCATCCTTGAGAAATTTGAAAGATCTGTTCTTCATGTGCGTCTAAAATTCCAACCGAACATTTCGCTCTCATTAAATACATAGATTGTTTGGCTAAGGCCCTGGATATGTAACCCGCGATGTATTTACAACTTTTAAAAACCTAATAACTGGCATTATCTGTGAAAGATTTCGAAAAAAGTTAATACAACATTCCAAGACCTAATCAAAACCTTTTGATCAAATTTGAACAGTTTCTGCCAATTGGTACTCGTAAAAGCTAAGATAACGCCAAAAAAACTATAGAAAAACACGAATATTGAGAGCATCCTTGAAAATTTTCAAAAACCCGTTTTCGGTGAGCGTCTAGAAGTCCAACGGAACATACCTGCCAAATTTGAACGCATTCGGTTCGGGCACGAGCCGCCAGTGCGATGAGTAAATGAGTGCCATTTCGCTTTTATATATATTCTATAGATAGATTTCCATAATTCACAATTTTTCACTCACAATTGAATACCGACATGCAGTGATGTATTTTACAGTCTTAACGATTTGTCTCTACTAACTAGAATTGAAATACTTTAGGGCTGCACGAGCTCATTGTCAACGGACAAATTTATGTTGCATAAATTTCATGAATATTTGATAATTATATTTTGATAATATTTTAAACTGAAATAACGATTAAGATTCCAGGAAATATTTTGATAATTTCTCACTCATTGAAAATATACTTAGTGTCCCATAAGTAAAGTGGCAAACTTTGGGAAAAAAGGTTTTATGGGTCAAAATTAAGAGAAAACCACGTATAAAGTTTTTCCAGAATCGCTTCATTTAGGCTACCAGATATCCTCCATTTTGCATTTTTCACAAAATTATTGCTACTTTCGAATCGTTATTTTCCAACCGATCTTCATAAAATTCGGTAGGTATGTTCAAATAGAAAAGATCAACTGTAGGAAAAATTCAAACTAAAGTGCTTTTATTCACGTGAGGGAAAGGAAATCAGCTGACAAAATCCTCCACAGTGTGTGGATATGTGGGGTGAACACAATGAAGCTGTACCTCGGACCCACTAAAACCAAAAACCCTCCTTCATCAACAGAAACTAGGTGTGCCTGGGACCGAGGGAGGTCTTACAGCTCGAAATATTTTATTCAAAATATAAGTTACTTAGTGTTTTCCTGGTATCTTAATCGTTATTTCAGTTTATCTGTGTTATGATAATTATTATTCAAAAGTGACTTCAAGTGATGTTCTTAATTCATATCTATGGAGTTTTAGGTCGACAATATGGATGGCTTTCAGTTTATCTGTGTTATGATAGTTATTATTGAAAAGTGACTTCAAGTGATGTTCTTAATCCATATCTATGGAGTTTTCTAAATTTAGGTCGACAATATGGATGGCTTTGGATGTGGATGTGGAAAATATGGATGTGGGCTTTGTTGCTCACACACACCGTTTTCGGCTTGTCCACTCTCAACGATTAGGCACAGCCCAGTGGAACAGTGTCCCTATACTAATACAAAAATATTACAATTATTGAATGGAATTTGAAGACTTTTAAAAACAATGTTTTGGTCACACGATGTTGGTAGCTGCACTTTACTGTTACTTTGTCGAGATACTCTTCAGTGCTGCTTCTTTGCTGGCGCAAGATAGGCAACCTGCTTAGCATCATAATTTGAAGCGTGCAGTTCCATAAGGTTGTAAGAGGCAAACCGGGCAAAATTCGTTTTAATACGGAATCGGGTAGTATAGTAAGTGCTACCGTCTACAGAGTTTTGAAACGATCATAGCACTCCAAGTGGACGAAAATTGAACTTTTTTTCTTCTGCAAGTTAAAGTTATAAGTACCATGGTGCAATGTATGCTGTCAGACAGACGAACCTCAACACTAGCTGTTTGCAAGGCGTGCTCCAACGTCGGCACTTACAAGCTCCTCCTGCTAGTTTTAGTTTTGGCACTTACAACTTCATGAAAATACACGCTTCATTTATGCATGTCAAGAGTTGCTTTTGCACAGAAATCATTGCATCATCAGGAATCAACAATAATTGCAGCAATAATAATAATATACTAACGATGACAATAATAATGATTATTATTCTCTAATACATAATAACTTTACTGTATAGCTATATAACACCTTACCCTAAGTCCCTAACTGCAATACAGAGTATTTCTGAAATATACTGCTAAATTTCGAGAGATGTTTCCTTACATTGAAATTAATAAAAAATTTCCAGAAAACATGGGTCCTAAAATGCTTTGTTACCGAGATGGCGGAAGATTTCACATGTTTCTTCTAATTCAAATTTTTTACTATTTTGTTGTGGTCTCATAATGATTCAAGCCTTTAATGCTTCTGCTATTTTAAGACTAGAAAATATTAGAGTAAAAAAATGTATAGTAGTCAGCTTCTCGGATCCTTAGTCGATTTGTGAAGAATATTCGGATGCGACAGTGATGCGTCTTTCAATTCGATTCTCGACGCGGTAGGGGTGTTTTGAAATGTTCTGGATAAATCCATAGATCCAGTTGCGTTTTATTCTGATATGAAGGACTTGTTGATGGGCGTAACTTATCCATTGTCTTTCATTAGGCGAAGTTGGGACTCAGCAGGTCCTCTCTTACACTTAACCTAAACTAATTCTGTACACTTAACCTTCTACTAATTCTGTTCAATGTTCTGTTCTGTCATGTACCTTTCAAGCGAGGTTCAATTGAAGGTAATTGAAATGGCGATAAAGTGCTCATTGAGGAGCTGGGCGATATTTTTCGGGATGAAGTGATGACGCGTTTTTATAAACGCCGAACAAGAGCTTTTTAAACAACGCCAAACTACGCAGCCATCGCTACGTCTGCCATCTCGTCGATATTTAAAACCTTTATACTGAATGCCAATTTTTTTGCTGGGTTGGGAATTTATTTTTTATTGCAGTCATTTCCAATAAATCTAGTACCTATCAGATTTTCGTCGGATCAACTTCTACTGCTGAATTATTGATGAGCTAATCAATTATTATAGGCCAATACTGTTAATCATTACCGGCAAATTTATCTCTCTACTGTACTATAATAATTATTCTATATTATTACTCTACTAATAAATTATTACACTTGCGCAAACGCGCAATTAGATGGATTCATGTATGTAAATAAAAATATGTAAGTAAAATATCTTGGAATCAAACTGAATTCTGTTCTGCGCTGGGACCATCCTATAGAAAACCGCTGCAAGAAGTTGAGAAAGACTATAATATACAAGTTCAAAATGTTGAAAACATTGATAGATGAGAAATGTATGGAGATGATCTACTATTCCTTTTCCAGTCTTTGCTTACCTAGATAGATTAGGTAGATTATGTAGCAGTCTTTGCTACAAAAGATAGATTAATTATCTAAGGTGCAAGATATGCAACCCGCGATGCATCTACAACTTTGAAAAAAGAACATAATAATTACTGGCATAATCTTGAATGGATTTCAAAAATATTTTAATATTTATAGACCTTATCTGAATCTGCCAACCAGATTTCAACATTTTCTACCGAGTGATTCTAGATAAAATTTAGAAAATGCCGAAAAACTAGAAAAACTCAAATATTTGGCCTTATAGACCTTATGAAGTTTTAAAAATCCGTTCTTAGTATGCGTCTAGAGGTCCAACTTAACATTTCTGCCAATTTTGAACGCATTCGGTTCGGTAGATTTTTAGTTAGATTGGGTGAATGAGTGCCATTTCGCTTTTATATAGCCTATTATGTAGGTTACAAAGCCTTCAGTTGAATAGATTCCATCAATAAACCTCGACAGCACATCACTTGAATTATATTTTATTACATTAAAATATTATTGAGTATCAGTTGAACGATACTATTAACTAGGTTAGTTAGAATTATCAAAACTAGGAATTGATTTTAGAATTATTATCATTGAAGCAGTATTATCTACTCGTATAAGGTAATGGAGAATTAATTCCATTGGCGGTTTTGTTAATTCATAAGGTGGTTGAATAATATTGAACGGTTCAATCTCATAAACCAAAAAAGTATAATGATTCCCTCAAAAACTGAAAATAATAACAGCTGGAAGACTTATAGTTTTAAAAATATGTGGGATTGACAAATTGAAAATAAATTTATTCTCCAGAATCACGAACAAAACATATATGACTTACATCACAAGAATAATTCTATTATTACTGTATGTATCTTACTGCTATAGTGTTCCTTCTTACAATAGAATATCCTAGCAATGTGAAAAATATCTTAAAACATTCAAAACCTGGAAAATAATCCCAAAGGTTTGAAACCTGCTTGGGCAGAGAAAGTTGTTAAAGAAGAACAACTAAAAAAAACCTAAAAAAAGAAATCAAAAATAAAATTAACTAAAATGACAAAAAATCCTCAGTATTAGTTGGACAGAGTTAAAAAAGGTAATGATATCTTGAACTTAGTTAAATACAACAATAATTACCATTGGTTGAAAACATGATTGACAGATTTGTTCAGGAACTATCTTGTAACTTTTAATTTTTTAAATTTACTATTTGTTGATTAATAGGTAAGAATCTCGTGATACAATAATAATTTATTACGATAATTTATATAATAATAATGAATATCAACATAGTATCTACAACGTTTTCACAATAAAACTATGTTGACGTGAAATTTATATCCCTCTTCATGAATCAGGTGACTATGCACCAATCTGCAGAAAGATGTTTTCTGCCTACATATTTTTATATTTACAGGAAGCTTATTAAAAAATGTTGGAGCTAGGTGAGTGTAGAACTTTTTGAAAATGGATAGATTGGGCTTTGGGATCAGCACATTATACTGATTCCTCCCAACTCTGTGCACATTTATCACCTGCATATCTACGCTCCTATCATAAAAAAGTTTAAGGGTTTTATAAATATATAATTTCCTGATTGGCAATATTCTGAGCTCTTTGAAAATTGGTGCAGAGTGTTCATATCTAGCCCTGTATGATATTATTCTTACAAAAGATTTCTGTAAAATTAGGTATACAACTACATTAGGTATAACTGATCGTCAGAATTAGATATAACAGATTTTTAATTTGTTAATTAGGTATAACAGATTCTGATATCGTCAGAATCTCAAAACCTGTGAGATACACGAAAGTGAATGCATCTCACATCTTTGTACATGCCAGTACTATAGCATGGTTTTATAGATTAACAGAAAAAATCGTACAATTATAAAATGATTATCGATTTTACTTTTTATTTCACAAAACCATAATTAAACTTATTGCCCTTATCATATTAATCACCTCACTAGGGTCTTTCAATTAGCCTAAGAGTTACATTAGCTTATTATTGATTTTTTGGTCCTACGATGAGAATAATATTTTCATCACTATTAATCAACTGGAGTTCTATGAGCATAATTATTGTATACAAGAAATGAATATAAAATACAGTTAAGGGCCGTATCGACAGTGCGAGGCATGTGCCGCGAATGCCTCAAGGTACGTTGCTACTGGTGCGACTGGAACCAAATTTGATCAGCTGTAGCTAATCACAACTCATGTTTTATGCTTCAGCTTTAATAACAAGAGTTGTGACTGGCTACAGCTAATCGATATCGTTCCAGTTGCACCAGTAACAACGTACCTCAAGGAATTCGCGGCACATGCCTCGCACTGTAGATACGTGGCTTTGTAGGCTATCATCAGCATAAAATAAAACAGGTTAACATCGTTATAACCACAAAATTATATAAACATCAAGATACCAGTTTTGGTTATTATACAATAATCATCAAATGATTATATAATGAATCGATGGAGTGCAGAGTTTGATACAGTAATTGAATGACCAGACAAGGCCAATGTGTGGTATTAACAACAAATAATACAACTATGAAAGACAATAAATATTCACATTTAGCATGAATCAAAAAGTTCAAAAACAGGTGAAATACAAAGAAAGATACTCTAAAATGGGGCTCTCAACATTTTCGGTCTTTTGACAAATATTGCTTTTCAGGACTTCAGGTATTTGGTTTAAGGACGAATATTTTGGCGACCTTCATGAATTGAAAAGTTAAACCAGGGTCGGATCTACCAATTTTTCTAGGGGGGCAAGTTTTAATTTTTGCGCCCCAGGCAAGTTTCAATTTTTGCGCCCCCTTCCGCCTACATAAGATTTATTGAATTCTACCGTATACATGACGTATACATGGTTGCACAAATACAAGGTTTAAATAAAACTTAGGTCAAGTTGAATTAGGAGACATTAATTTATAATTACATGTTATTGAAAATTTCCATCCTTCGCAAACATACAAATGGTGTTTCTGAAGAGAAAGACCGTCAAACTTCGTGAGGTGTTCTCACATTGGAATGATAAAGGAAAAAGTTTCAGTGAACATGAGATAAAAAATTATTTGTTCCAAGATAATGATGGCGAGAAAACTTCAGTTCTATGATTCTGTTGTGAACTAATGAGAGAGAGTAAGCTACTTGAGTGATCATGCCTATAGAAATCATCTAAGAAATTAAATGAACCAGCTAGAAGCTTTTAACTATGATTATTATTGAGATAATGATACAATTTTGCTAAAAAAATATTTTTTCTCAACTTTAGAGGGATGAACATAGTATTTTGAATCACGCAATATTGTAGAGAGTTTGATTTTTCGTATGAAATGCACTCAAACCTCACAAAGCAGCATTTGAAGGTGACAGACAAAACAGCAATATTTCTAACAACGCTTTTTTGTCTCCGTTTTTACTTGATTTATTGGGTTTGGATGCGTTTAAGACAAGAAAGTTACTGAATATTTTTTATTCAGAATCAAATTCCCTCCAGTTTAAAATTTCGAGGTACGTAGTTAAAAATACGGGTCAACTTTTATAGTCTAGTCCAAGCAAAGAAGACATTCTGGCAAGATGGGAAAATAACTCTAGCTCGATCAATGCTGGTTCAAAAACATTATGAAACCTCATCTGAAACCAAATTAATTAGTTTTGAATCAGTATTAATAACCGTGCTAGAGTCATTTTCCCATTCTTGCGAACATGTATTCTTTGCTTGAGGTATCCTTATCTATATCCCTTTGAAGTTAACAAATTGAGATTCTTCAGCATGTTTTCCTATTATTTCAATAACTATCAAAGTTACAAAACTTTCTTCACTTTTGATTCCATTTGGTTTTCAGCTGATTTTCCATGAGAATTGATCACTCGTGGGTCGCCACAAATCATTAAAAAAATTTAAAGAAGAAATTTGATATCATACATTACCATTTTCGGTACCATTATCATCTCGGTAACAAAGCATTTTAGAAGGCATGACTACTCACAAAGTTTATTTCAGAAACGTTCGGTTCACTCATGAATAATATGAGAAAATCTGAATCGTGGATAATTCCTCAAGAGCAAAGAACACTTATCCATGTGTTTATATTTTTATAAGTTCCACCAGGGGCGGCTCGAATGTGAATATTTCTATCAGTTCAAGTGGCCATTAAACGCCCTTCTGCATGGATTTCTCTAATAAATTTTCCAATTTGAAATTGAGGGAGTTTCAATCATACATCGTGATGGGTAACGTCCCATACTTAGAGGGAGAACTAAGTTTTATAAACTTTTCATTTTGAAGTTACTGAATTCATTGAAATCAAATGAGTGAATTATTTTTCTCCAATGCAGTAATCAATTACAAAGCAATGTTGAAAAACACTTGGAAATTCAGTGATACACAGTCTTTGAAGTATGTGATGAATGTGCATGAGTTATTTTTTTAATTTATTTGATAACTTATTATTCATTGAGAAAAGGAACTCTAATTCTTATTATGGACGTTTTTAATTGTTTCCTGAAAAAGCCCTTTCATTCAATGATACTACAAAATACAATTTAGAAGTGAAATCTATGTTTTATATGCCCCATAGCAATAGCATATATCTCAAAATACAACTAATTCAAATTTAGAAATTGAAGCAGCAGAAATTTTCACAAGGTAATTAAAAAAAACTCACACAGAAGTACTTTCGAATGTTTGTATACTTGTAAAATGAACATTATAAATATTTAAATGATAAAGGCGCCGGGAAGTTGGGATACCTGTACCAGAAGACATGGGAAAAATTAATAGAGACCAAAGATCTTGAAGGTAATCAAAGATATACTCGTACAAAAGATAGTCTACAAAATTTGTAATTAAGTTACTCGTATAATATTATTTTCTCCAAGATGTACCATAATTTGTCAAAATATTATATTTTATAATTCTCTATGGCTGAGGCCGCACTGCCGGTGGGTAGAGCCTGGAGGGTGGAGGGTAGTTGGTAAATCTATAGAACATACACACCAGCCACAGTAATACATCGTATGAATGGTATGTGTTCAGCCGCCATCTTGAAATTCTTAAATATGGACAACATAACCTCAAAAAAATGGAATGACGTCATACCATTCATACGATGTATTACTGTGGATGGTGTGTATGTTCTACCAACTACCCTCCACCCTCCAGGCTCTACCCACCGGCAGTGCGGTCTCAGCCTATAAGTCCCAAAATATTTTTAATAAAAAAGGCGACTTCAGCCCACGATTTAACGCCCCCTAAACTCGACGCCCGGGGCACGTGCCCCCTTTGTCCCCCACCCCCCTAGATCCGGCCCTGAGTTAAACTACCAAGCTAATATTATATAATAGGCTAGAAACATATGAGCTACTTTTATTGTACATTGCACGAAAAAGTTATGGTTTTATTTCTCGCGTGAAACCTTTAAAGACTGGACAATGTCTTTCGAACATTCTCAATCCTTCAGAATATTCTGGGAACACCAGAGGAAGGTTGTAATGTTTTGGATGGAGAGGGAAGTCATTGAATATACACATTGCTTAGTATTCATTATAAGTACATCTATATTAGTAGATTCTATCTAATCATGAAAACTACAATCTTGAAGACACTAAATAATAGATGGCATTATCATCTAAATTTCTAGATAATATTGCATGTTTATTGCCAATAAAATAGTGACTGCGCTGCGCGGTGTCTAAACATCAAGAGTCGGCCTCAAGTGCTGTGATAGTGGGCCACTCACATTCAACTAAAAGTAAGCCCACATACACATCACAAAGGCCAGCATTCTATTGACCAGTGCTATAACGTAGAGCTGTATTCGCCATCCATGGTCGTCGGCGAAGTGGACAACCACCCAACATGATGTCGTTATGGGCCGTTGGTGCCACGTCAATACAACGACCCACAAAAACATCACATCGCACGGCTATCACATCATCTTTAGTTACCTACAAATATCATCTATCAAATACATCAAACTTGTGCATATGAAAAAATTATAATCAAAAATATAAAAAAATAATTATAGAAATATCTTTAGGATGAGTAAAAAGTTTGGAAACCACTTAATATTTCTCACACGAAGGTAGTTTGACGGTCTGTGACGTAGGGGATCCTATTGAATAATTGTACTAAACTGTGACATTAGAAATTTTGTTTGCCTTTTATTGAATCTGAGTCTTTTCATATACAGTATGAAAATTGCCATGTTATACTACTTGATTTCGAAGCGGATTTACAACAGAAATTGAGCGCTGAAATCCGCTCAAATTACTGAAATATAGTCTTATTGAAATAACTTTGTAACAGTTTGTCATAATTATAGATAAGCGGTTCTCGGCATTCAATATGTATTACAATTATTATTCTGCATCGAAATTGTGTATCACATTACTACCATCCCACTCAAAAATGATCTTGTATTTAAAATGATAGATTTTTAATTTCACATTTTAATAGGAGCGCAGGTATAAATATAGTCACAGAGTGCGAGAGTTTTTTCAAATATTGCTGGACTCAAATTATAATTAGTTGAATACTTTGATTATTATTATTATATATATTTTTTTGTTTAAAAGTTGTCTACGAAATCTAGAGAATGTAGTCGACTTATTTCCCGTTTTTATATATTTTTTATATTGTATGTTTTCGAATGGAAAAATAAATTCATTATTCATAAATAAGTGAAATTATTTTATGGTAGGAGTTTCAATTTTAGTACGATCCCTTACGACACCGACCCTTGAATTACCTTTTTATAAGAAATATTAGGTCGTTTATTAACTTTTCACTTTTAATAGAATATTATACAAGTTGATTGAAACGTAGCGCAATTCAATAATTAAAAGCTTGTAAAAGTGAGAAAAAATTTTATACATAATTTGTACACAGAATTTCAATTGTTTATAAATGATGTAGCCTAGTTTGGCTTCAATGCTAGATCATACTCATTTTCACGATCCCGACAGAATAGAATTGTTCAATCAGATCAAAAATGTACTTTAAGCGAAAAACAACGTGCATTCAATTAATAACAATACTTGTATGGCTTTTATTTGGTGGGGAGACCCTAAAGGGTACTTCCGAGTAACCTTATTTTTGTGTTAGGTCACTCATCTGAGAGTTGTTGTGAGTGTTAGTGACTTAGATTCATAATCACTCAATTCTCACGCATTATGACCAAGCAACCAAACACAAACTCATAGGCCTATGCTAGTTATTGTGTGAAGCTGCTCGTAATGAAGTTTTGTCATAACATTCCATTGTTATGATCTCTATTTTTAATTTTGTACTTGTGATAAAATTCTGCTTTGATGGTCTAAGAAAGCTTTTAGGCCCAATAATATTTCATATCGTCACACACTACGCCACCCCATTTTCTACTAATGTAATAACTTAATGAAATTCGTCTATTATGCGTGGATTTCGTGGATTATATGTAGGCCATTACTTCAATTATTGATTTATAAAAATCCTCGAAAACGCGACCAGGCTTTGTCGATGAAAACAAACTTGTCTAGAAATCAAATGTCAATTTCAATTTATTTAAATTACAATTAAAGCAATAAATTTTCATTCCACTTCTACACGCCTTCAAACATTGATATAAAGTACATATTTAATACAATCTGGTAATGCTTATTTTCTCTTAGGGCTACTGTATTCATTGAAACTTTAAAATAATTGAAATCAAAGTACCCTCTTTAAAATTATTTTTATTTGACACAACATGCTTTCGGCGTTCTAGAGCCATTTCCAAGTTACACTTGTGTAAAATGAAAATATTTTAAAAAAGCGTACTCTGATTTTAAAGTTTCAATCTGGTAATAGTAACACATTGTAATCATTCACAATGTGAAATTTTTATTCGAGAAAAATGGTTATTGAACAGGAAGCATAAATCTTATATGGTATTTTATTTAATCTTATAATATAATATGTAATATTCCTTATTGATAGACTATGAAAGATATCTTAACCTCCATTTTACAAAAATGATTATGAAACAGGAACTATTGTAAAATACGGTTTTTAAACTCGGTAAAACTTATATGAAATGAGTTCAAATTCTGTTATCTCTGACTGAAAAAATGTTTCGGTTGAATATCGGTAAAGTAGAAACTTGGATATTGGATATCCATTCGGGACAACTGTATTAGATACAACATGTGTTGATACAACATGTTATATGTTAGATACAACATTGCAGCAATAATTGCAAATCAGGAATTTGTGTAGAACTAGGCCTTCAGTAAATTAATTAGTGTTATGCTGTAAGCGAAGCGAAGGGGGAAGCAGGTTGCAATTTAGAGTGGAGTGTATGAATGCAATAATTCACTTGGTGAATTTAGACGACAATACATTGTAAACGTGATTTCCACTCATTATTCATTATTCGAGTTATCGCTACCAACAATTTCTCTGGCACACTTCAATTCAAATACTTCGCGTTGTATTTAACTTCGACACAGTACAATAACCAACCACCGGACTATACTATACTATAGTATACAGTTCAATTTTTGTATTCAATTATGTATAATTACGTGAACATTTTATATCTTATCTATCTTTATCCTTACTACTTGACAGAGTAAGTGTCCTTTTTTACGGATGTAACGACTAAAATTCATTTCCCATCTAACAAACTCGAAACTTTACACACGAATTTTGATCATACAATGGGTTGTTTATAATTATGTACATTTGTTCAGAAATTTAATCTGATTAATAAATATATTTTTTAGCAAACATATCCTATTCAACTACGGTATTGATTTCATTGACAGGTTTTCCTAATCTGAGTGAAATCAAAACAGCATGACTGCATGAGTATTCATTCGTTTATGATACACATGTACATAGGCTATTGCATGCAAAAGATACCATAGTGGAATTTTGATAGTGGATTTTATGTAACATATTTTTTCAACAACGGTACCAATAGATTTTTACCAATATGTAAGGATTTTTTATTTGATTGTTTTAGCTTTAGCGTATGAGTAGGCATATCAATCCTATTTAAAAAACATAATGCATTTAAACAAATAATGTACAATTAATCTATATATAGGCTATGAAAGCGAAATGGTACTCATTCATTCATTCACTCATAAGCAGAACTAAAAATCTACCGAACCGAATGCGTTCAAATTTGGCAGACAAATATAATAATGTTCAGTTGGATCTCTAGACGCATACTAAGAGAAGATTCTTGATATTTTCAAAACTAAGAGAAATATTTGAGTTTTTCTATAGATTTTTGGCGTTCTCTTAATTTTTCGAGATCTAATCGGTAGAAAATGTTGAAGTTTTGTGGAGAGGTTCGTCTTAGGTCTAGAAATGTTGTGCTCGAAAATTTTTCGGGATTACGCCAGTAATCAGTTTTCTCTAAATTGTAGATGTATTGCGGGTTGCATATGTTTCGCCTTGATACGACCAATCCTTACTGGTTCAGCGAGATTACTGGATGAACTAATCAGTAAGATATTGAATCAAGTTTTAATGTCCCTACATTATAAATGTGTTATAATAATTGTTATAATAATAGTTATAATAATATAATGTATGTCCCTACATTATAAATATGTTCCTTATAATTCCCAAAGTTACGCTAAATATTAGCGTTTTACTATTTTTCGGAATTTTCTTAGATTTTTAGAGAGCCAATTGGCTGAAAATGTTGAAATTTGGTAAACAGTCTCAGATTATGTCTAGAAATTCTGTGTTCAATAAATTTCGAAATTTCCTTCCGATATTACGCCTGTTACATGGTTCTCCAATGTTTGGAATCTTTACTTTTGTTTATATCACGGAAACTATACTGAACTAAATACGTTCAAATCATATACCCAGGTAGAGCTGTGGTAATAGAACAACTAATTCAAAAGAACCCTATTTATATGATGATCAAAGCAAATCCTTTCGAACGGAAATTGCAGGCGAGCGAAGAGAGTAACTTGATAAATGCCAGGATTATTGAAAATAATTGTCCACTAATGAGAATGAAATCCTTGAAACTATTTTACAGCTATTCACAAGTTATCAGCATAGCTTACAAAATCGGTCGGATAGTTCGACCCAATGAGGATAAATGAAGAATCTTTACAGGAATTTGCTTTGGAATTTTCTCTCGTTCATAGCATTATATTTTGTTAACTTCCGTTAAGAAGTTAAGAAGCAAGCTAGATTCGCCTTCTAGTTCAAAATTAATAGTAGAATCAATAACTTTCTTCTCAACGTATTAAATATTGATTTCTTGGAAGAAAGAATAATGTGAAACTTGCATGTTGGTAATCGCTGGTTGGTAATTCCCCATTCAGAAAATCAATAGTCTTCTATCTAGCCTTCTATCATTTTCAATTTTTGAGGGGATCAGAATCGTTTGTCTACAGATGGATTTTCTAGTATCAGTCAGTACTGTGCGGTTTGTTCATTGCTGTGAATTTATTCAACCAGCTAATACAATTGACCTGGTGAATTAAGAAAACAGCCATTGGAATTTCCTAAAACTTTATTCATAATAAAGTTTTCATACATTGCTTCATTAATGATAAATTAATCCAATTCATGAATTTTCACCCAATAATATTTTTATACAATGTGAATGAATGTAAATCATAAAATTTTCCTCAAAGAAATAACCAAATCTACCAAATTTATCATAAAAAAGATTCCTTACAAAAAGAGCTCTCTATAGTATAGAAGAATACTCATCTTGATAAATGAAGCAACTTTTATTCGTTAAGTGATATTTTATTAGTTGTAGAGCCTATATATGTATACTTATCTAGGTGACTGGTTGAATGTGTATCATATTTATTGTTTGATCAAAGATAGGATATTATTTTTATATTTGACTGTAGTTTTCAACCATGCTACTTATTAGTAACCAATTTTAGTGATAGAATCATAATGAATAAAAGTGTCACTATTCATTGTATGTATTGTACAATTTTGTGAATAAAGAAATATTATGAAATGAAATGAGAATGTTATTTTATTCCGTAAAAGGAACCATTGCAACTCAAGGCTTCGTGATAACTCGAATGTTTCAATACAATTCTCTATGTCAAAGGAGTTCAGTTTTCGTTGTTAAAAACTTGCTATCCAAACTAATCACCACGTTGAAACTTAACATACCCATAAACATCTAGGCGATAGTCTACCATTGAAAAAATTTGCATATTCCAGTTTTCAACTGTATTATTTTATCAACTATCATACAGGCTCGCTTCGCTCGCGTTATCTGTCCATCCAGGGGGCTCCCCACCCTGTACCCAGGACCTGGACGCAGTGTCAGCATTGTGAATAGGACTAACAGCCTCGCTTCGCTCGGCTGCAAGTTCCGTTCAAACGGATTTGCTATGCTCATCAGGGTCTTTTGGGCTCATTTATGGATGATTTGATAATCTTTTGAATTAGGTATTCTATCAACTCAACCTGGGTAGGCTATATGAATTAGAGGTATTTAGTTCAGTCATTTCTGTGAAATCTGCAAAATTGCAAAGAAAACCTTAAAACCTGATAACTGTCGTAATCTCAGAAGAATTGCAAAATTTTCAGAACACAAATTTCTGGGCCTAATTAAAACCTGTCTACCTAACTTGATCAGTTTAATCATGAATAATGTAGTAGTTTGTTGATTAACGCTACTGAGTATTATATCATGCATAATATATTATTAGTGAGAACTCACCAGACAAAATGAAAAGAAGCAGCACACGGTGAGTAAGCAACTAGCCGTGGTAAGCAACTGCACTGTACTGCAACGCAGCAACTGCAACTGCAAATGGAAGTGAAGGGCCAGTCTATCAGGTGGCCAAGTCAGCGATCTATCAACCAATAGCCGAACGAGAGATCAGCATTCCAAGTCAAAACGTTGTGTTGAATGCAATAACAAATAACAATAGGCTAAATGCTTGTACGATTTTCTCCTTATTAATTTCGTGTTGCTATTTGAACCACTACTGCTACTGCTCTACATCGATCAGTTTATCCGATCCAATTTTATACATTTATAGGAGATTTCTATCTCACTATAAATGAAATACCATTTTAAATCACAACTTCTTGTTTATTAGAACCTTACACTTTGAGTTTATCTTAAAAACTAAACTTGTTATTTATTTATTATCAGGGGCGAAGCATGACTTTTTGGCTCGGTCATCTCTAGGAAAAATGTAGTTTCGCACCCCCATCTATCTCACCCCCATCCCATACCCAAAAGATAATAATGTTCCATTTTAGACAATTATTTATCAAGCTTTATTATAACTAGTCCAATTACTAAAGATAATACACGATGAAGAACACAAACAACTGTTGGAAATTAATAAATAATTGGATAAATTAAATACGGTGTTATTCAAATCAATATGCTAATTGAAATAGAAATTAACAATTGAAATAGAACTCCGAGAAACCAAACATAATTTGATGATTACCTAGCCGAATGATATTGATTTATTTATTTCATAACAAATTATTCCTTATCTTAGTTAAGCATAGTTATTTATCATATCATTCATTGTACAAGAGGCCAAATAATAGTACAATACAATAAACATCATATGATTTAAGTTTGCAAAACTGTACGGAGCGCAGAGTGCAGAGAAGTTGTTGTCAGAGACGGTGGAATCGCAGAACATAGCGATGTTTTCGTCCGTATACTCCGTCCATCATTTGCGGGAGGGAGTGGGTGAGTGGATGCAGAAGAGTGGTGGGAACGAATGCGAAACAGCAATACTGGAATCGCTCAATGTTGAGCATATTGAACGAATGGAACTGATGATGGAGTAGTTCACTCTATTCGAACTTGGCGCGCTTGGAAAAAGCATTGATTTCTTCACTTCTTTGTATTTATTTTTAATATTTTCAACTTGATAATTCCTACACATTATATATTAATTTCTGTCTAGTCATCGGCGAATCCAAAGATGACCGGACGCCTCGCCTCTGTTTATTATCCAAAGCTGTTTATCACATATGCTATGATCAATCCATATGTTATTATTGATTCGCTAATATAGCTATCCTACATCTCGGCCATCCTGAAGAGAGAGGCTTGGCCTCAAGCCGGATAACAAAAACATTATAAAACATAACACAAACATAAACATGACACAAAAAACCTAGAAATTCGTACCTTACACTTTGAGTTTATCTCAAAAACTAGACTTGTTATTTATTTATTATCCAAAGCTGTTCATCACATATGCTATGATCAATCCATATGTTATGATTGATCCGCTGATATAGCTATCCTACACATATAAACTCTGTATATAGATATAACTTCCGATTCAGCCTGGAACGTTCAGACAGGATGATTGGAGAATCCTTCGTATTACTCGTTTTACTTATTCTACTGACTCAACCTGGGTATATGATTTAGACGTATTTAGTTCAGTCATTTCTGTGAAATCGGCAAAAGTGCAAAGAAAACTTGAAATCCCTGATAACTGACGTAATCTGAGAAGAATTGCAATGTTTTTGAACACAACATTTTTAGACCTTATCATCTGAACCTGTTTACATAATTTAAAAATTTTATTATTTCTCAGAAAAAATTACAAGAAAACGCAGAAAACCGTTAATACAGTTAATAATATTTATAATATTAAGTTAATATTTATTAATCATACATATTATTGAAAATTGATTACACTTTAAGTTACAAATTGCCTTGAAAAATGAAAAGAAAATTGTAAAGATGAAATACTAATTTATTTGAAACAATTGTTATGGTTGCGATAAAAATATAAATGTTGAAAATTCTTGACAAAAAAAGTGATCAAGATGGAATCGAACCCTGAATTCCTGATGAATAAGCACGTAGCATTTGAGTAGACATGCGCTTTACAAAGGATTCCTCCGCTTGTTACTCTATACACGTTTGTGTTCGATATTTCTGTGACGTCAGCTCGTCAGCAGATAATTTTTGGGGTTGTGATTTTTGAGTTTCCTTTGATCAGCATCCGGGCAATAACTTAGGGTAGAATGCATGAAAATAGTCCAGTGAGACTTGATGCACCGTTGCCAAACCAGCTGATTATTAATAAAAATTCATTTATATTTTTATAATAAACCTGACGAATTGACAACGTCTTTTGGTGTGAGCTGGTTCAGTTTCCATGGGACTACTCTCATGCATTCGACCCCATCTAACTTCAATGACTTTTTATATAATAGGAAAATATTATAATACAGTATAATTATAGAAAGTGAAATTTTTCAACTTCAAAAGTATTTGAATGAGATACCTGATTTAATCTGTATTTTAATCAATGTAAATAATTGTTGAAGATTCAATACTAGAGAAAAAAGTTCAGTCATTTTTGTTTTGCCTGAAATTCACTTAGACCTCATATATTATTGAACAGAGCATAGATTTTTCCGAATATTTCTTTTTGTGTTTTGTTTGCTTTATAAATCTTGATTTATTAGGAGAGTTAGGGACTAATAAAGCAACTAGACATTTTTCCTAGAAAATTAAATTTCCCAAAATCTCCATTCATTTAAAATGCGGGTATTCTATTCATCAGGTTCCATATCTATATATTTTTGAAGTTGAAAAAGTTACGCTTTTCAGCATAATTTTTCTAAATGATAATATTGAAGTTATAGGCTTCTAATTTGTTTTATTGTATTTCTCCGCTAATTTCACTTAGATATCATCAATCCGCTCTTCATTGTAATACCGTATCAGTTTGCAATATCAGCTATCAACACCAATCCATTGTAGCAATAACCATTGCTATCCAGTAAGGGGCTTCATTGAATGATAATAAATTCTGCTCTACTCTCAACTGGGGTCGCTTTCTATACAACTTCTTCCCACTGGCGGCTCGTGCCCACGAAAAAGGTGAAGTGCTCATATCTTTTATTGTACAGCACTTCACCTGTTTCGTGGGTACGAGCCGTCAGTGGGGAAGAAGTTCTTCCCTCCTTTGTATGCTAATTGCGACGGCTGACAGTGAAGAAGGCCGCCTACGCTACGCACGACAGCTCTATACGTATACGACGCAACTCAATTAATCTCTTAAATTGTAAGCAAATTTGGACTTGGAATGGAAGCTGAACTGTCAATGAATTCATTATGCTCTCGTCTTTACAAGTAATAGATACTCTCTCAATAAGGCTGTCATTAAAAGTTCTTCATCTTCATCGTCATGCTTGGCTTTTTTATAATTACCAGTATCACCACACCATGCCCCATTTTTCAGAACTTGGCTTTCTCATCCCCAATTCGCTATAACTTCAATTTTAATAACAATAGCTGCTATGACTTGGGTCTCATGTAAACGGATAATCTACTAATTAGAAGCTTCTAAACGTCCAATCTCTCACTTGTCTTATTGACAATCTTTCAGAGCGTCTTATTGACGATTAGAGCAATCTTTCGTTTTCAAAACTTCATTATTATTGGAATATCTGGAGTCATTCCTAAAGCTCATATTACATCCAATCATGTTGCATCGCTTACGTACCGATACAACAAACTGTTTCAATTAATCAATTGAAATTTATTTATTTATCCACAATGGAAAAACGGGTTCCCCAAATATGTATCCTAAACATTACACGTAATACAGAGAAATAATTATCATAGAGGAAAATAACAAAAGAAAAATACAATGAAATCAAAACCTTATTAAAAATTGAATAATAAAAAAATTATGAAAAATACTCATTGGTATGTTGTAAATTATCAAATTAAACTTCAATCAATGATTAGGCTACATGGAATCAACTCTTGGTTGAACTTCAATTTGGTAATATATTTAAAAAGTTTTTTAATTCATTGTATTTTTTTTAAAGACAAAATATTGTCAAACCACATATTTATCATAAAATCAAGATACCGGTTTTGGTTTCTACTCCATTATTAACATCTAGTAAACTGAAATTGCAGTAGTATTCATATTAACTGTCAAGCACCGCTATTGGTGGTTGCTTGAACCTATCACAGTGACCGTCCGCCATTGGACTAGACAAGCTCCTCCCCGATTAGCGGTTCGTTCAAACGTCACAAAATGGTGATTCAAACAGCAAATATAATAATATTGAAGATGAATGAGAATATTTTACAATATACGAAATGAATAGAACAATGTCATCGTATGGGAAGAATGGGGAAAATAACGTAATAGATAATACCGTAACAAATAACAAAAAAATTCATTATAAAACTAGATTCGTGATGTTGTACTGGTTGAAATGATTCTAGTCGTTCAAGCTTAACTTTGAATTGTCTTTTGTTATTCCAGCTTTTTGTAAAGCCTCTAGAATGTTGAGAATTTTTCCTTTGCTATTATAATACAGAAACTCAACATTCTTCTCGGTCTTGAACTTATGATCATTTGCTATCAATTTTCAGTAAAGTTAGAGTCCTCATTACATTAATTTACTCCAAACTTTGAGATGTTCTTCCACCCTAATTCTGAAATTTCTACCAGTTTGACCAACATAGGTTGCATTAAAATCCCCACATTTAAGCCTATATACCCCACTCCTATCCCAGACATCAATTTTGTCTTTACTACAGCTAAATAGACTATTTAAAATCTGTTTAGTTCTAAAAGCAACGTGAAACCCATTCTTTTTTAATTCTCTACCTATTCTATCAGAAACAAAGCCTAAATATGGAATTGTTACCCAAATCTTTTCCTCATTGTTCATCCTACAAAGCTAGAATTAACTGAGATTCGTCGGTTAATTTCACTTAGCAACCTATCCACCATAATTTCCTCATACCCATTCGTTACAGCTATTTGTTTGATAGTGCTAATCTTCTTAACAAAATTGTCATGGTTCATAGGTATTGTTAACGCCCTGTGAATCATACTATTGGAAGCTGCTGGTTTGTGAGAGATGGGATGACAAGAATTATGAGGGATGATAAAATCAGTATGAGTTGGTTTCCTAAAAATTGAGAATTCATGAAAGCCTGTAAAATTGTTAACCTTACTCAAATAATCTTTCTTTTCCAAAATTACAGTAGTGGATCCTTTGTCAGCTCTCAAGGTCACGAGGTCGTTGGTTGTCATCTTCTTCTCAATGTTCTTCACGATGTCTTCTGTTTGTACTGTAGACTCTGGTTGAAGCTGCCTCGCCTTTTCTTGAAGAATTATGCACATTTGTTCGTCAGGATCTTGTTCTGAGAGACAGAGACTCCCCAATTACTGTCGATGCTGCATGCAAGATTCTCGAGTTCTTTGCTGCCTAAATAACTGTGGCTGCTGAATTTGTTACCTTGGCCAAGTAACTGTGTCTCCGTGGTTGAGAAGGTGACCTTGGAGAAATTTGCCACCCTATCAGCAAACTGGTGATGTTGTAGAATCTCAGGACTGCTATTTGGCGTTGGATGTTGTATTTCGATGATACGTTGAAGTTTTTTGTTTTGTGACCGGGTTTTCTCACTCAATTTCGTATAAAGCTGCCCCCTGCATTTTTCGTCTAGTGAATCCCACTCCGCATTGTGTAATTTTCCGGTTAACTGTGTGTGAAGCACGAATATGTAAAAAGATAAGCTATCCCTAATCTTGTACCAGCGACTAATCTCCTTCTTTATCCAGATCTTCTGGGCTGCTTTGATGCTCTTTTGTGCAATTGTAGAGGTATTGTTTGTTACAATTGACACATACTTTGGAATGACTTTGAATTTTAAGCACTGTCTATTGAATTAAATGTTTCTTTCTGCTACTCCAAACTTAAGTTTCAATTTAAAATATAGTTTCACTTGTTCCGCTTGACTAGCTTCTTTCAATCTTTGAGTAGTTGTGAAATTGATATTGTGGTAGTTATCCATAATAAATGAAAAGACAAGATGTTGTCAAACCACTGATTTATCAGGATTCGATTAGGAGTCGATTTTCTAATAAATCAGTGGTTTGACAACATCTTGTCTTTTCATTTATTATGGATAACTACCACAATATCATTTCACAACTACTCAAATAGTAAGACTGAAAACTTTATTTGCTGCTGTTTGATTTTGGTGCCGTGGTATTGGTATTGTTTGTGTTGTTGATATTGTTCATGTTGTTGGTGTTGTTGATGATGGTGTTGATACTTTTGTTGTTGTTCTTGTAGTTTTTGTTGGTGTGTTGGCGTGTTGTGGTTGCTGATGATTCTGGAGTTGTTTGTGTGGTTGATGTTGTTGTTCGTGTTATGTTGATGTTTTTGGTGCTCTTAGAATTGTTCATGTTTTGGTGCTGGTGATATTGGTTTTTGTGTATGTTTTGTATTGTAGTGTAGGTATTTTTTAGGTGAAGTTGATGTTTGGGTTAATGTTGTTGTTGTTATTGTTATTGGGTTTGGTGTTGTAGGTATTGTTAATGTGGTGTTGGTGTTGTTGACATTTCTATTATTGTTCATGTTGTTGGATGCGTGGGTTGGAAGTATTCCACTCAGCTGGTTCCGTTAATACGAATTGGAACAGACATAAGGAAAACTTGCAAGAGCTTTGTTTACAAAGAAGAGCATCAGGCGGATATGAAAAACTAATCTATAGTAAGTTTTTCTCCAGGCTCTTATATCAATAAAGTAGTCTGAAAAAGAATTAGATTGACTGTAAACGGGCGTGGGTGTCTGAATTCGACTTCAATATTGGAATGATGTGATACGCAATCGTTTGATTACACTTCGCTACCTAGGTCTTATAAGAACCATTGTATTCGAAGCATTACATTTATTTTACTCCGCAAATATTATAGAAATTAGAAATAACAATAAAGAAAATTTGATTCTTTCTATCTAATTACGACTACTTACGATTCAGTTTAAGTAACGACTTTAAGATATTGACACAAAAATAGACAGAAAAAGTAATACAAGTTAAATTGAAATTGAAACAATACAGCATTGATTACTCTTCAAACTCTTTCATGGCAAACCAAATTTGCCTGCATCGCCACTACATCATGTATTATAAGAACCCACTTGTCTTATACTCCGTAACTGGAGTCTCAAAGACAAAAAAATCATCCCTCATTTCAAATAATGATCTTTTAATGTCAAAGCCTCGATACTTGATAAATGAAAACTCACCATGTTATACATAGAAAATACAATACCATATACAACTAGAAAATACATAGCTTTGTCCACCACCACTTCCATCTCCAATATTCCTCTACGTCACCCTAGCGCACTTCGGTCAGAGTTTGAAAATAGGCAATCCATTCTGCCATGTACACGATCAAACACTGACAATATTCAATCCTTCCTTGTCTACTTGACATGAACTCAATAAGTTCGTCTTGAATATTTATCCTTACAAAATTCTTCTTCTCAGTTCAATTTTGTTCTTCTTTAGTTGATTATTATTTCATGATTACGATGTGGAGGCGAGGAGGATTCACAATGAATATATATTTTTGGAAACGAACATCGGTTATGAGAATGAAATACGAGTATATACACGTCATAATTATACAACGGAGTATACGAGGACTCAACATGTTACAAAAGAATTATTTAGTTTACAATAAAATTGGCAGTCAGTAGGAATTGAACTAAAGGCGAGAAAGTGTGGCTCGAGTGAACGCTGCCTGATGAGTAAATACGATGAGTAAATATGATGAGTAACGCTGGCTGATATTAAATTGGACCAGCTGTGGCATAGATAGTAATAATGATTCTGTAGAGGACGATGAGATTGAAAGTCCATTAAATTCACTTTAAGCTAGTGAATTTTGTTAAATTCAACCTTCATGTTCAAAATCAATAGGCTTCCCACTCAGTCTAAAAATAAATTGTATTTCAAATGTCAACAGTGTATGATCTTCCGTTGATTAGATATCTTGCTTGTGTAAAGACATACACATCGACATTAAGGCCTACATTAAATTAAATAGGCCATTTTGAAGAGAGAGTCTCGTCTGCGGTCGAGTCGTCAATAATCAATTATGATGTTCAGTCTCTACCTGACAAATTATATTGCGCTAATTTAGATACGCTGGAGTAAGTGATAGTGCGGTGAGATTGCAAGTATATTAATGATGTTTGATGGACTTTGACTGAGCGAGTGTGATAGTTTCCAGACTCAGATTTGCGGCTGACTATAATTGAAAATGGGTGAACTACAATAGAGCTGAACACTGGCATCCGAACATTATAGGCCTATCATGCTTCATGCTTCGTCAATATCATCATGCTGTAATCCCTAGCCATAATCATTACTGTGTCTGCTACTACCCTTACAATCATTAATCAGTTCTTATTACATGATCGTTTGAATCGACAACCTGTTGCATAATACTACTCAGTTAAACGACTACTAGTAGTTCAGCCTGCATGTATGCCAATGTATCCCATATTTTTTGAATTTGAGTCTCTGAGATTTGGCTAAGTTTCACCAAGTACTAATTCTACTTAGTCTATGCGCCTTCCTCCTGAAACAATCTTTCAGCATATTCTCCCCATTATGCATTCAATAGACATTGAAGCTACAAACTTCTTATTAGTCCAATTGAATTTCTTCGCTAATTGGGAAATTTTAATTCCGTTTCCTCCGTGAAGTCTCTCCAGAAATAAAAAAGTATAGATTCGATGGAAAATGTACAATTTTACATCTTTCCACCATTCGTCATCTCGGTAACAGAGCATTTGTGGGGGAATGTCCTATAGAACCTTCTCGTTTCTCCCCTATTTGATTTTTGCCTGACAAGTTAGGCATATTCCTTCTGAAACGCTCCGTAAATGATAATACTTTATACAACACTTCAGTAAGTAGCGATAGGATCCGCAACTTCTATCAAAAAAATAATGCAGTAGACTTTTACTTGTCTAGGATGAAGCAAAACAAATTCTATAGACTAGACAGGGCTAGAGTCCTGAGTAGTTTTTCTCAAAACAAAAACAAACTGCCTAGTTTGTTTCCCAGTGTATTGCTGGTGAGGTATAGGTTCCGAAGAGAATTCAGAGTCAAGTTTTTCATTAAATACGTGACATGTAAATGAGACAGAATAATAAATGCGTCAGTTTACAGTTTACTTGTATCTACAGAGCTACTTGCAAGGTTCTCAGATAACCGTATTATAGCCACGTTCATGTTCAATAGTGCAATGACTGGCAGGCTGATTGCTGGATGAATTGTTCAGAAGCAGACTCAACAAGGCTCAAATAATAATAATAATAATATATCGTCGACGAGTTCGCATAAAGCTTGCAAATAAACTGCTCATTGAAATCTGTTCGAAGCTCAAAATCCGATTTCATTCTGCCAGCTGCACTGCAATCGTTGAATACAGAACTGATTGTATGCAGTAATTAGATCCCTGTATAACAAACTTCCGATCGCTGGGGAAGATAGATGTCGAGTGTTGGAGAGGTTATAGCAGGGATCCAGCAACAGCTCTATTTAATAACAGAGATTTCAATTTGCAAGTAAAGGGTAGGGAGAGGCAGGTTGAGCTGAGGGAGTGAGAACGCTGTTCATCACTCTCCTTATAAGCTATCCGTATTTTTATTTTCATCAAGTGCGTAGTCTGAGTGAAGCATTCTACTCGGGCTTAACCTGGTTTAGTTCTCGCATGAATTGAACTAGAAGGATAAACTGGAGAAGGAAACTATAGCACGTTTATTGAGCGACCGGAATAATTGGAATATTATCTAGCTCCTCTTTTGGTAGTTTATAAAAATTGTGCACCACACTGAAGCAGTCCAATTATTCAATCGTAAACTGATTGAATAGGTTCGTATTAATGATCTATTCGAATGGAAGCTACTTATTCAATCTCGCACCGGGTGTTTCAGTCACGTTCCTTTTACCAAGTTGGCAAAAAAGTTCCATGGGACCCCCAAAAACGGTTATTGGTTATTGAGATAAGAGGGGAAATAAAATAAAGAACAGGGCCTATATTTTTTAAATAAATAATAAATAAATTTATTTCTTCACAGAATACAAATACAAATATGTTAAAAACACCATTCTTCAACAATTATTAACTGGATATGAAATCATGAATGTTTATCTTCAATGAATGAAAATTAAAGAGAATCAAATTCTGAAGAAGAAGTTGAAAGGCGGTGATTTTTACCCAAAGCTCATAAATTGCAATGAAAAATCTCAAAATTGTCAAATTTTTGAGATTTGGAAGATTTACACAATCAACGTTTTCTTCAGAATTTTATTGTCTTTAATTTTATGCCATTAATCATAGACTTTATTTCCAATTGGGCCTAATATAGGATGATTAAAAAGATCGCCGGCTCTAATATATCACTTTCCGATCTCAAGTGTGAAAAATGATGTCAGTCATGTGCAGCGAGAATGGATATATATTCTATTTTCGCTGGTCATGTGTCCTCCTCTACTGCACGTATCATACTCTGCCCATGAAATTCCCTATTACGACAAATTTCCACTTCCATTTCGCCGATAAACCATCGAGTTTCCTTTTTCAAGTCATTGACTTTTGGGGACATAGCCTACACCAATGACATTGGATGAACCCAAAAATGAAAATCACACACACTTGGTAGCCGAATGGACCTAATGTATTAAATTATTATTGCGCATCAGTTGAGAAAAGGAGTTCACGGATAGTAGGTGTTTTTATTTATAAAGTTACTTGTTTATGAAAAAATCATAACTTTCTGTTGAAAAGCAATCTTTAAAAACTTGGAGCTGTATTTTTGAACTTTGGACATGTCAATCCAAACACGTACTATTCTATTATTGATGTAATATTATATTATTGTGTATTTTCTATAATCGTTATTCCTCAGAATCTTGTAAACGCAAATAGCTAACAATGGCAGAATTGAGCATAACAATCAATTATATCGATTTCATTGTTTCGCGAATGCTTAATGTGAACTTGTTTTCTCCTTCTAATAACAATACAATACTGTATTGCAATTGTTTTTTCTTAAAATAAACTGAAATACTTTCCAAGAAAAGTTGGAGCAAGATACTATAAGTTACACTAACCAATCATCTACGAACTCTAGCGAACTTCGGATGATGAATTTATCGACCATGACCATTGAAATGTCTGCCATTGCTAGACGCGTAGCCTACTAAGAATTTTCTAAATTTTCTACGGATACGCCCAATATTTAAGTTTTTATATAGTTTTTCGGCGTTTTCTTAAATTATTCGAGAATCAATCGGTAGAAAATTTTGTAATTTCAGGTTCAGTAGATGAGATAATATTTTTGAAATCCGTTCAAGATTACGCCAGTAATTATGTTTTTCAAAGTGCAGATGCATCGCGAATTGCATATTGTGCCTTAGCTAATACATTAATCCATCTTTTTTTAATGAACGCGAAATGATACTAATTCATGGAATGTTCGGTTGGATCTTTGGACACTAAGCGCAGTGTGCGCTAAGAAGAGATTTTTGAAATTTCTCAAGGATACGCCCATCATTAAAGTTAATATTTTTTTCGAGAACTGAAAGGCAGAAAATTTTGAAATTCGATAGACAGGTTCAGATTAGGTTATAGAAATGTCGTGTTAATTTTTTTTTAATCCTGGGTATTAAAAATCCTGAGTACTTGGGTTTTCCAATTTTCTCTAATCACTGAAGCAGAAAGTGGTGTAGCAACCGAAACCGGTATCTCGATCCAAAATAGATCTGTGGTTTCACTGTATCTTGTCTTTTCATTTAAAACAAGTTTGATTAGCAAATAAAGCATTTTAGTGCCTCAGCGTTGAGAATCTATACGAATCATAATCTTTTCTCATCCTCTCAGGTTTCAATTTGTCGAATGGTATTTTTATTCGCTACTTCATGAAGTTAACAATAACTTCGATACGACCAAATACAGGAGGAGCAGAGGGTATAGGGGAAATCATCATTCAAATTATCCATCTAGTTGATTTCATATGATGATATTAGGCTATGTCAATAAGTGAGGGTTGGGTGAGACGAAAGCGAGTAGCTTCGTTTCCAGTTCTGCTTCTCTAAATCTTTACTGCTCCCTCCATCCTCTTATTTACGTTCAACTATTCTACCTTCCTATATTTATTCCTCTTAACCTTCCCATCATTCCCTTTTCATCATTTATTACCTAGAAACCTGGAAGATAGAAGATGAAAATAATTCTCCATTATTAAATTCTAGATGCGAATAGGCGATGCGAATTCTAAACATGTTTTGTTTTTTCCAAGAATACAACTAATATTGAAATCTTAATAATCCAACCGAACTTCTTTGTCTGGCGAAGACGGAAAAACGTTTCACTGCCAATGAGAATAAGCGAAACACGGTTATGAGCTTTGGCGGCTCGTACCCACGAAAAAGGTGAAGTGCCCGTATCTTTTATTGTACAGCACTTTACCTGTTTTGTGGGCATGAGCCGCCAGTAGTTATGAGGCAATAAATCACAGGGTATAAGGCAATAAATCCTGCATTACTGGCAGGCAAATCAACTGCGTATTGGACTATTCAAATAAATGTTTATCAAATTCTAGAAATTTCGCGTTTAGTTGTAATTTCGAAGCAATTTAACTGCTGAAGATGTTTGATAAAGTCATAGCTCCAAGGAACTCGAGATACAGTTTCATGATATTTTGAGCGTTGATATTTGGATTTGGATCAGCAACTGGTGATTTTTTCGTCTGAGATTATTGTATGTATTTATTGTGAAACACTTACATAGTGTACTAATCGAAGCCTTGAAATCACTCTGAGAATTGCCACGTGTTTTATAATACTGGATACTAAGTCCACTTGCGCATATTGATATTACATTCTTTTTATGATATCAATCTTAACTCGTGCAGATTTATATTTTCATTATGAAATCGTCTTGAACTTTGGTTTAATATTAACTTGCTTGGTTGTTGAATGTAAGAAATGCAAGATAAAAACTTATTGCAGCAAATTGAATAAAATTAGATTGATTCTGAATCCACAATTTATTCTAATGCGTTTGAATATATTCGAATCTCTATGTATAAGAGCGAAATGGCACTGATTCATTCATCACCAGAACTAAAAATCCACTGAACCGAATGCGTTCAAATTTGGCAGGCATGTTCCATTGGACGTTTAGACGCGCGCTAAGAACGGAGTTCAAAAACTTTTAAAGGATACGCCATAAATTTTAGTTTTTGTATAGTTTTTCGGCTTTTTCTTCATTTTTTCGAGAACCAATCGGTAGAAAATGTTGATATTTGTTGGACAGGTTCGGATAAGGCCTAGAAATGTTGGGTTGAAATATTTTCGAAATCCGTTCAAGATTACGCAGGAAAACAGGTTTTCAAAATTGTAGATGTATTGCGGATTGCATAGCTTCCGCCTTGATACGACCAATCCTAAATGTTAATTCAATGGTTCAGCGAGATTATAGATGAACTAATTCGAAAGATATTGAATCAAGTTTTAAACTATGTATCATATACTTCCCAAGGTTACGCTCAATATCAGCGTTTCACTATTTTTTGGAGTTTTTCTTAGTTTTTTTGAGAACCAATTGGCAGAAAATGTTGAAATTTGGTAAACAGGTCCAGATTAGGTCCAAGAAATGCTATGTTCAATAAAATCTTGATATTCTTCCGAGGTTACGCCTTTAATAAAGTTTTCCAATGTTTGGAATCTGCGCTTTTGTTTATTTCACGGAAACTACTGAACTATATATAAGTTCAAACCATATTACCAGGTTGAGCAGAGGTAATAGAACAACTAAAACGTATTCTCTTTTTACCAAATCTTTTATTCATTCTCAAGCTCTCCAAATTTCAAATTAAAATTCTCCAAACAATCTCACCCAGTCAGCGATCATTCTACATTCTCCTTCAAATATTAATTGTCTCTGCCTTTGTCGTGCGCTTGCCGTGTGGCTTTCTGATGGATGATCCTGAACACAAATTATATTTTTCTTTTGTACTTTATTCTTAATCCCCCCCACTCTCTCTTTTTCTCTCTCTCTCTCTTCTTCTTCTTTTTTCCTTTGTATTCATTCTTTCAATTTTCTGTTCTCCATCCTTTTCTTATTATATTAGCTTTTTTTCTTCTTGTTTCCTCCTCTGTATAAAAAAATTAAATCTAAATCGATTCAGACTCTTCTTCGCACACAGGCATCTAAGCCCATGTGAAGAACATTTTTCTTAAATGTATTTTTATAAATTTTTGTATAGTGCAAAAGAGGAAATAAATTTATTTGATTTGATTTGATTTCAATTCAAAACGATTACCCAAAAGAAGCCAAAAGAAGTTAAGTGATGAATGATAATCAAAGCAAATCTATTCTAATGGAATTTGCAGGTGAGCGAAGCGAGCCTGTTTGACTCACTGACACTGCTGATATTGTCGGGGTTCCAGTGGTGGAGCCCCCTGGCTAGGCGGAGAAGGCGAGCGAAGCGAGCCTGCCGGCTAGTATAATATAACACGTTCAGTTGAACCTTTAGACGCGCACTAAATACATTCTTATTAAATTTACCAAGGACATGCCCAATATTTCCGTTTTTCTGCGTTTTCTCAGCTTTTTCCGAGAATTAATTGGCAGAAATTTTAAAATTAGGTAGACAGGTTCAGATTAGGCCTTGAAATGTTGTGTTCGAAAATTTTTGGAATCCATCTGAGATAAGCCTACGCCAGTTATCAGGGTTTTCAATGGTTCCTTTGCACTTTTGCAGATTTCAAAGAAATGACTGACTTAATAAGTTTTCAATCAAATACTCAAGTTCAGCTAAGGAGAGTGAATAACAAATAATTCAAAGGATTCTCAAATGATTAAAAAAATAGTCCAAAAGACGATTATGATGTCGCCTGAGTGTGATATGATGAACAGAGCAAATCCGTTTGAATGGAATTTGCAGGCGAGCGAAGCGATCTTTTTTCGTATTGTCACTGCTGACACTACAATGGTCCAGGGGTAGAGCCCTCTGGCTGGACGGATAAGGCAAGCAAAGCGAGTTAACGGCTAGTAACTTATAAAGAGTATTCAATAAATTATCCTCCAGACTTCTCAGGCTGATTCCTTACACCGAATGTTTATTGATCTTTTATTGGATGTACCCCCCAGAAATGATTTGTTACCAAAATAACAATGGTGGAAGATTGTACATTTTTCATCAAGTGTATAATTTTGGAAGAAAAATTTGGGCTTCTGGATTGAATTAACAACAAGAACTAGGCATGTTTTTTCATGTTGTCCAACAGCTGAAACTGTTGGAGGCGAAAAATGTGTTTCGGAAACCAAGACAGTGTTTCTCTATTCAACTGACTCAACCGTTGAATCTTTGTTGGGAATCTATCAAAATCACCATTTCCTTCATAACATTGACTGTGAAAATGCAATGGATACAGTCGGAAGTTCGTAAAATCAATGTTTATAGAGCAAAATGATATTATACGCTAAAAATTTCAACTGTAAGCAAATAAAACTTATCATGTGGGTGATTCGATTATTAAAATAGAGATTTTAAAGGGTGAACAACCCATCCCATCCCTACCCATCTGGGTGAACAACGAATGTATTTTTCATTCGTAACCTAGACTTGGACGTAAGCAGACGGGAATTTCAAAAAAAAGAAGGACTGCTAGCTTCTCGGTTCTGAGAAATGCTTGAAAGGTTTAGAATGATGAACAGATCGAAAATAATGATTCCACTGCAAGATAGAAAATGTGATTGGATCTCTTTCAAATCAGAATAATAAGACGGCATTATTTATCATGTGTTCTGTTGCGTTGCAACCATTGTTCATCTAGCGCATGAACAACTCTGTCTATTGATATATTTGAGGACATAAGTTATTGATCCTGTGCTGTCTGCTCAGAGGGCATTGAAGGTGATTCAGGCAGGTGTAACTTCTATTATGCATCTTCCTATATACTATTTATTTATGTTGAGAAGCTAGAAGCTAGATTTTCTGTGAACTTCGACGTGGAAATCTCTGGAAAAATGAATAGAAAATTATTTTCTCCTACTGGGTATTGATCAGTAGAACTTCGACTGCTTTTCTTCCAAGTCTGGAATGAGAAGAGAGTTTCAGAATGAGTCTTATTATAATAATTACTATTTCAATTTTTTGGGATCCTCACTTTTACCTGCCCGACAGATCTACTTGAAACATGTCATATTCTATTACAAGTAGGAGGAGGAGGAGGAGGAGGAGAAGGAGGAGGAGGAGGAGGAGGAGAAGGAGGAGGAGGAGGAGGTGGAGGAGGAGGAGGAGGAGGATCCACTTCACAAGGTTCAATAGTCACGGCTTTGGGCTTTGTGCGACTCGGGCTGTATAGTCTGTCCAAGCAAAGAAGACCCTCTGGCAAGATGGGAAAATTACTCCAGCTTGGTGAATATTTGTTTAAAAATTATAAATGTGGTTTCAATAGTAGATAAAATTGTTTCCTGAAATTTGAGATAGAACTGATAATTTTTGAACCAATATTGACCGAGCTTGAGTCATTCTCCCATCTTGCCAGAGGGTCTTCTTTGTTTGGACAGACTATACCAATACTGCTCTACTGTTTCGTCACTGATTTTTCTATTATAAGAGAATTTAATAATAATTTTCCAACCCAGAGAATAATCAAGTAAAATCTGTTTGGAAAGGGTATTTGATTCTCATTTTTTTTCAATCTGTTTGGAATTTTAGAGAAAACTTTATAAACGACTCTGACTGAAAATAGAGACCGCTCACTAATCGATTTTACTCTATTGCTTGCAATGTCCCAGATGTATGCATAGCATAAATTTTGTTTTTAACTATACCAGTAACGGAAGCTCTGCTGAAAAGTAATTCTCAAAATTAAAATTGAACAAGGTCCAAGTGTCCAGTGTCCAATTGAACAACCTTCCAAGCGTCATGTCACAAAAATACTTAGTGGGCTCAGCTTATTAAGTATTGAAAGTAAAGTGGCTAGAGAAATTGACTTGAAACAGACCATTCAAGCTTAAGCTTCTTCCAACTCAAAAAGATCTTAAAAATTCAAGTAAAGACATTCGTGTCATTCTTCTTTTCTACATTCCTTTTTCTTGTTCTACAGTAGTTTTGTCGTACGGTAATATATTTTTAAAAATAAAATATTATCATGCTCTACTGAATGTTTGTTATTCTGCCTAAAGATTCGTAGTAAACCAATGTCATTTATTTTTAATGTTGGTCAACAATTGAAATTCAACTTAAGCAAAGATAAAACCTACAAAAAATCAATATTTCAGTGCATGGTAACTGTACAAAATCCTTCAAATGAAATCTACTTTTGTTGAACGAATTTAATTTTGAAATCAAGTACGGTACTGTATATAGCAGCGGATTTAGAACCGGGCAGCTCAAGCCGCACGGCTCTAGCTGCCGCTTGTGAATCGTACATTTAAATTTAATTCTATTGATGGCTGACCACCTCACACTACTCAATGTAAACTGAGAAACGCCCCTCTTAAATTCAATTCTATTGGTGGCTGACAACTCCCTCCACTCTGTCGACCAATCACAAGCCAGTACAAGTCCACGCCCACAACGCCCTCTCATTGGCTGATGCCATTACGTCATCATGGCCTAGCAAAGGGGGAGCTTGAAGGCGTGTCTAATACTAGTCGAAGCGAATCACCCTATTGCTACTGCCATCTGCTGGCTGAATTCGGAACTAACTTATTTCGAATGTTTTCTCAAGAAAGTTGAGGAGGGCGGTGAAAATAGCTACAATCTTCAATTCGCTTGTTATCAAGTTTCCAATTTTTGTTAGGACAAGTATATTTTCAGTGAGACTTAAGATTTATTATGATTCCCAATATTTTTCCTGTGAAGAATTTATCATTTTCTCCCTGATGGGCTTTCAAGCAAATAAATAGAAATAATTCAATTGATAATTGAAAACTGAATAATCAATAAGTCGCTAAAAATTTTCCGTTC
This sequence comes from Sogatella furcifera, assembly GCA_017141385.1. Taxonomy (NCBI): domain Eukaryota; kingdom Metazoa; phylum Arthropoda; class Insecta; order Hemiptera; family Delphacidae; genus Sogatella; species Sogatella furcifera. Next base: position 39,010,699 of record CM029560.1, read on the forward strand.
ATCAATACAGTACTTAGTACAGTATTCCCATTTCCAACTTATCCCAACCAGAAATCTCCAAACATCATTTCAAGTGCTCTCAATGATAAAGTTACAGTTTTGCTCAATGTAGGTAGCCTATACTTATTATTTATTCATTTCTGTTATGCTTTTCTTTATCACGTATTACATGTCTGAGTACATGAAAATATAAAACAATACTTTAGAATAAGAAAGTCCCGATAACCCTTTTTTTGCCACACAAGCAACATTGCGATTACAAATGAGTGAACTGTGAAAATGGAAGGCAGCTTGAATCATGTTTGGCTTAGAATATGTTGGATCCGTCTGATAGTGGGGAGGGGCACAAGGCGCCAAAACACCTCGTGAGGGCCCTGCTGTATAACAATGTATAAAACCAACTAATCAGGTAAATAATAATATGATTTGAAAATTAGTTTGAGGCCTATGTAACATCTAATGATTGAAAAGCTTACTCGTTTCTAGCAAAATTGAAGGGATTTCAAACTAGCAAGCTATAATTTACTGATTGTTAGATCTGACATAAACTTAAATGATCAAAATATACGAAGACTTTTTGGCATATAACAATCCAATATACATTAAATAAGGTACATTATTGGTCGAAGTAGTAAAAAATCCATAAATCAAAGTCACTTTGGGGGGCCCGTAAAAATATGTTTGCGGGGGGGGGGGGCGAAAAACTGTTACGCCACTGCTGTGAGTATTCCAATTTTTAAAATATAAAATAACATTACCTCGGAAAATAAGGTCAATAGGAGATAATTTTACTGGACATTTGTTTGTTGCCATAATAGTAATCGCGCCGCCCCCTCTACAAGCCCTCCCAAGCCGTCCTCGCTGGATGCAAATACTTTAACAGGAACCAGGTATATTCTATAGATTCGGTAGTAAGATGAAGGTAAATGAACGGTAGTTGCAAAAATAGCAAATTTACCGAATTTAACTAAACCAAAAAGGCAATTCTCAGTAACATATTACGTGGGTAACAATAGAAGGGAGAAAATGAGCGTTTGTGGGAGAAAACTGAGTGAGTTGTCGATATTTTTTAATATAAAGCGAAGAAGGTGAATGATGGTTTGAGAGGTGAGAGGTGACTACAGGAAACCAATGTTGCACTCCCCACCCCTCCGCCATACCCCTCCCAGGGCTACCAAATTCCGTTTTAAATGATCAATGGTCGGAAACGTAGAATGAGCAATAGCTTGGCAAAAGGAGCACTAATTTCCTGTTTAAACCCTCCCGAACCCCCTCTCGCAAGGTCACCCCACGCCTTTAGCACTCTTTCATTTTGTGAGCCTCCTTGAACGTTTGTGTCTCGCCCACCTACTTCCGCTTCAACTGTTATTTCCATTGCTCGTAATTCGGAGACGCGAAATAATGTTATCATGCATGACAACAGTAGTGATTCCAGCTCTGGGCTGGGTCGGCATCCACTAGTATTCATGAAAAATTGTCTTCGTAATTAATACTTTATTGACGCACATAAGTATTATTCAAAATATGTTTGTATACTGAATCTGGGTGGTGGAGTACAGCACAATGGTTTATAGAATATATAAATATCGATTGGAAGTCTATAACTTATATTGACTCACTGAGTCCAAATAAGTGTCCTCCCCCATAAATTTGTACTTTAACAAAGAAGCTGCTAGACCTCTACCATAGAAAAAAGTTCAAAACTTATAAAAATGTTGTATTAGTCTATGGCAAATTCTTCAGTATACATTAAAGTGTAGATCGAGTCTACACGTCTACAGTCATTCAATAGTGAAGTTTCATACGTCTTATTTGAACAAATAAAAATACTATAAGCATCATTGAAGTAGACTCAATCATCAATTTCACAATGAGCAAAAGTCTCATTCATCACGATAACTAAATCTATGGTCATCATTCTGGTAATTTTATTATTATTATTATTATGTAAAAGGATTGTTAATAAATTATTTAATCATTGTTCTTCATCTAGTTGATCTTGTAGAGGCTAACATTAAGAATATTATGGGAGGGAAAATGACTGTAATTAGTTCTATCCCGATCCATTAAATGGAGGCAATCTGAGTTTTACTGTCAAAAATTAATTTTGTAAACATGAATATAGAGAGTATTCTCTTCATTTCTATCACTGTAAAGATTGACGGAAGATATTAATTTTCTCATCGAATTAATTATTTCTGGGCATATCATATTAAGGAAAGTGATTGAATATCGAGATACTGAAAGCATTTTCCTCATTTTGATTTTATTTTTTTGAATGAATTGGTTTGAGGAAGAGAGATATAGGATATTTTTTCGCCGGGTAGCCTGACCGGGAAACGTTATGCCACTAATTGCAAGGCTTTAATTTCATTTGACGGTTTTTTCAGGTTTTTTAATGATCTATGCAGTGCTCCATTTTCAAATTTCATGGTCCTGTGTTGGATAGAATAAAACATTATGTGCCCTAATTAATTGTAATTAATTTAATTGAGGTTCTTGAAAGCTAGTATTAGTATTGTAGAGATGAGAATAGGAGGAGAATCACACAGAGTTATCAATTTTCGTATTCATAAACATTTTGTTTTCTATTTACTTTCAAAAGTAATCAATGTCTCCAGAATTCAGTACCGATTTCGTGCTCTAGGCTTAGAAAAAATCTACTAGTATAAAACTTCAATATGAATTGGTAAAGAATCGTTCAAAGAAAATAGAATTTTCTCAGAAGTGATAAGTGAAAGTATTGTTCAATATTCAATGATTTATTTAAACAATTTAATAGGCTACAAATTAACATTGACAGGCTGCAAAAACACAATCAAGACCGTGAATAGAATGTAATCCGATGTGTAGATGGAAATTACATCTATCTGCGGTTAAAATATCACGTGTTGGTACCTTGTAGATTCCAAAATTAATTGAGAATTTATCACTAGGTTATCTCCCAATATTCGATAATGATAATAGAGTTTTCAAATTTTGATTTATAGAATAGTTGAAAGTTGAAGATAATTTTTGATGATGAGCATATTTACAATGTAAATCTGTTATAAGATTTCCGTATTAAATTGGAGAAATTAGAAAGCTTCTCATGAATATAATTCATGATGCTGAAACGCATCTAATGTTATTGATAGTCTGTAACAGGATGCAGCTTGCACTTTGTTCAATAACAATGCATATTGTTAAAATCGCTGATCTTTTTTTACCGGTGAATTCAACTCCATTTTCCCACGTTAGTACTTTAGAAAAGAAAAGCTGAAAAGGGAATAGAATAAAAAGAAGCCAATATCAAAGATTTTGATCAAAAGTTGAAGTAATATAAATGAAATGCTAACGATGGGCCCTCGTAAGCCGATGAAGCGCAAATTTATGAATACTCACTGCAATGATAATATCAAATTTTTCAAATGGTTGTCAAAAGTTTTTCTTACACATTTTTGCTATTTCATGTCCATTGCTTGGAAGACCTTTCTACTAACAATTATGTGCATTACAGAACAGCTGTCCAAAAATTCAAATTCTACAAGCGTGTTAAAAAATATTAATAGACCTTGGTTTCACGCGTTAGCGCTGGCGGCTCGTACCCACGAAACAGGTGAAGTGCCCGTATCTTTTACTGTACAGCACTTCACCTGTTTCATGGGCAAGAGCTCGCCGTGCGCGTTAGTAGCATCCAGAGAAAACAAGCTTTTCGATTTTCTGTTTCAACGATTCTCGAAGCGTGAATCTTGCTCGATAAGTTATCAATGCCAAAAATATTCAACATAATAGTTTTAATCCATATAAAAAACAAGCATTTTCAGCCTCTATTGAAGTCACATGACTATTATGATGTCCGATTCAGCCTTCAGAATACTGAAGGCTGAGTCTGAGAAGTCCGTCTTTAAGTATCAATGGTCAAAGATAATAAATTTAATATTGCAGTTGAGTAGAATTTCCAACTTTAGTAAGACCTTCAATGTCACCTATCGTTAAATTGATTCTCCGGCTAGTTAGGAATATTGAGCCGTTCTTGAACCTTTCAACAATTTTGTCTACTTGAATAGCAAAAGAGCTACTAGGCTATCCTCTCTCATTAGTGCAAAAAAACGTCAAATATTATGAAAGCAATTTTTTCCTATTTTATTATAGTTATTTCATGAGTTATGGGAATTAATAATAGTCGAAGTTTCAGAGTGAGGAAAAGATTAATGTCGATGTAATGGACAATATTATTTTACCCTAAATTTCGGTTTCGTATAAAACATATTCATTATTGAACAAATGATTGGAACCAATGGGTTTTATGTGAATGCTGGATGAAGTTAGGAGTGCGTTTGGGGCGTGAGGCAGTCACATTTCTCTTCACTTATGCAATCTTTGCTTTGCTCAAACTGACAATGACTTGGGGTTAGTATTTGTGAGAGAGAGGCTTATGTGAATGTGGGATGGGAGCTGCTCTCTTCGGGTACAGTGAAGAAAATCAATATCTCCGCTCCTGGTCTCAATATCTCTCACACTCTCTCTTTCTTTCTTTTTCTTTGACTCTGTTTCTCTTTCCTCTCTCTCTCACTCACACTCTGTGATTTAATAAGTCTATGTTCTCTAACCATTGTTTTTTTTAATCCTACAGGGGTGAACCCATGAATTAGTTTGTTGGTGAGGGGAGGGGTCGACTGTTGCTTGCATTCAAATTTTATTGTATTTGCCTTCTCCCAAAAAACATCGTATCTTTTTCCTAGTAGACTATGAAATGGGTATTAATATTATTACTATAGGAATTATTCCTACATGAAAGGAAAGTAATCATGATAAATTAACTCGTCAGTTATAAATTAAATTCATTTTAGATGGATTGATTTGAGCAAGATCTATTGGTCTCTTGTTATATTGTATTGCACATTTGTTAAATTGATCGTTGATGTGTTGGATTTTTTCCTCTCATTGAATACTTGGCCTATCGGTGTTTTGGATACTGACTCTTGTCATGTGACTTGTTTCATGCAGTATATTCTATTATTATACCTTGATTCCAAATATCTATCAAACTTTGGAAAGAACATGTTTTTGGCTTGATTGTCTGCTTTCCATTTATAAGAATATTTTATTTCCTTGAATAAATGAAATGGAATTGTTAAAATTACAAGATGCAGATCGAATAACATAAAAATTCCAATCACAAAAAATAAAATCTAGGTAACCAGAATGTTTAAAAGTTTTAAAGTCTTATTATTTGCTAAAAATGTGGCAACTCCATCAAAGTGCATCCCATTTAGTGTGAGATAATTCCCTATTGGGAGGGGGATAATGTATTCCCTCCTTAATCCTCTTTGCTTCGCCCCTGCAATCCTATAACGTAATTAATTTGATTTTTAATTACCGTTTTTTTAGTATTAAAGCCGATAAATAATGTTGTACTCTACTTGAATAAAGTGAATTATCTAATCTAATCTCTCTCTTAAAACTCCACAAAGTGGAAAATAAAGTCATTTATCTTTCTATCTCTCTCTCTCTCTCTCTCTCTCTCTCACTCTCTCTCTGTCTATCTCGTTATTATTCTGTGTACAAGGAATTATCTAACTTTCTCGCTTCCTTTATCCACTTCCAAAATTTTTGAGCTAATTGAAATGGAAGAAAAAATAAATAGTAATGAAAGAACGCGTGTGGATACGAAATACCTCGTGCGACGGGAGAGCAGACCTTCTCTAACTTTGCCTCTCTCTCACTCACTCACTCTCTCTCGCCTCTCTCTCACTCACTCACTCTCTCTCGCCTCTCTCTCACACTCTCTCTCTCTCGCACTCTCTCTCACTCTTTCTCTCTGACTGACCTCTCGTTTCGGCCGACATATTTTTCAGAGCTTGAAGAGAACTAGACATTTTTGAGCTGCACCGCGTGAAAACGTTTTTTTAACGAACCGTGGGCGACTAAAAAACGTTCCCGTGTGCAGCAACAAACACTTTACGCTTGAATTGCACATTGAAATTTCTCCTTTATTCACCATTATTTGAAAATTGATGAAAAATTCAAAAACAACCTGAAATCACTCATGCGTATTTTTTGGGTTGTTCTCGAACGTGAGCAAGATAATATTGATTCTAACTGTAGACAACTGTATATGAAACGTATTCTTCTTCTACATCTTCTCTTTCTTGAAAATTTCCATATTCAGCTCTAATAAATTAAAGCCATTTGAATTCCCAAGCTTATTGGAGGATTAAATACGCTCGCTATTCTGTTATGACGAGCGAAGCGAGTTGAAATTATAGGAACGAAGCTGATTATCATTGAAAAGTAAATTGAAATGATGGACATTACTTTCAATCAAATCTAAGTTATATCAAAAGCATGAGAGCATAGCAAGCTCCAAGTCGACACTTATCAGAGTTCTGCGCTGTGGGCTAGCCATAATAATATTACTTACCATATCCTCCTCAGTCTGAAGAGTACCGTTCGCTAGGTACCAAAAAGTAACTTAGTGGCTGTTCTCAATTTAATTATTGTTAAGTCTATAGTCGGATAAACAAGTTACCTTGCAGAACTTAGTTATAAGCTTGCAACAAGAGATAGAAAAAGAGGGAAGAGAGAGAGAGACGCTACTGACGAAGGATAAGTTGGTGGTAGAGATGCTCGCAACAGTTTGCTAATAGATTAATTCTGAGTAACCAACAGCATAATCGAATCATTCACTGATTTGGAAACCGAGCTTCTAACAACATCTTCAAACTCAAATCCTTGTTCAACTTATTGGTCGATTCGAATAGTTACTTAACAAATTGAATACTAATTACATGAAGCGAGCAAACTCCTAGTCGGAAATTCTCAGTAGCAATATACTTCAGAATATCAAACTGCTGATATCAATGTAATCCTCAGAATAACTGATAAAATAATAAATACTGAAAATGTTGGAGGAATGACTTTGACGAATGACGCAATCCCAAATGTAGACTATGCAGATACAGGTCACTGATTTCAGCTTCCTACACGAGCAACCAGCGATACTTGAAAAATTAATTATGATTTCTGTAATGGAAGATTCCAGTTCAATGAAATGTTAAATTCTAGTGCGATCATGCAAATGCTGATAAATTGAATTCTTCATCATTTATACAAAAGTATTTTTCATTACATTTCGAAGTGCCTGTGAATTCCATTCACACAATATACAATATTGATGCTATTTCCAAATTAGTAATATGTATTTCCTAGAAGAGAATATTGTTTATGAGTAAATTTGATTTCATAATCCAGAATTGCTTCTGAGTAAAAAGTTTTCAATTGCATGAATTGGAACCAGCTGTTACTAATTGAGAATTCTACAAATTCATCTCCAGTATTATTGGAAACAGATTATATGTTTTTCTCATAATTCAATGATATATATTACACTGGCGGCTCGTTCCCACAAAACAGGTGAAGTGTCCGTATCTTTTACTGTAAAGCACTTCACCTATTTCGCGGGCACGAGCCGCCAGTGACCATTATAAAAGCGAAATTGTACTCCCTGATTCATACATCAGCGGAAATGAAAATCTACTGAATCAAATGCATTTTAGAAATTGTAACTAGAAAACGGAATTTGAAACTTCTCACTCTTAATACGTTCAATATTTTCATAGTTTTTCTGAGCTTCTCTGAGAGCCAATCGGTAGAAGATGGTGAAATTTTGTTGACAGGTTCAGATTGAGTCAAGAAATGTTTTGTTTGGTTTTCAGAAGCTGATCTGTAGTATATACTTCTGATTAACAATTGAAATTACTTTGAAACGATTCGAGATATTGATTTGCGGTTTCAGCATTCAATATAATTCTGAATCGGGATCATGTAGCAAATGACCACCTTCCCATTCACAAAATTGGATTTGGATTCAATTTGGTGGATCCAAGACGAAGGCTCCAATTTCTGGTGGATCCAATTTCTAATCTCACAGTGGAGAAAAACGTTCAATTTTAGTACGATACCTTATGTCCCCAATCGTCAAATTGCATTTGTAATAATAATAATAATTATTATAATTATAATGAATTCATATTCATTATGTGAATAACTATATTGATGATATAATAGGCCCACTCCTCAAACAATGATTGGATTAGAAGACAAAGTGATATTTAGAATGCTGAAAACAATGAGCTGTTATTTTATTCATTCAATTACATAATAATGAAATCCAACTATTTTCAATTGGATTATTTCGAATTCATGGGATTTTTGCAAAATTCGAACTTTGGTACCGTTTCGCTCTCTCTCTCTCTCTCTCTCTCTCTCTCAATGGACATTTATATGTCTAAACTCCGCCATTTTATGTAGATACAGCACAAATTTATATTATCGTTAGCTTATTGAATCCTACATCTGTCTCATTTTGCAAGTTTTCATAGTTTATAATTAGCCAACTTATGCAAACCATAATGTAATTAGTGTAACTTTCATTTATTTTTATTCATAGGATTCGAATTATTGTATTATGTAATCTACATGAATAAAGTGATTGAATCTGAATCTGAATCTCTCCATGGATGTTTGCTTACTCCATGGTTGAGTGTTAATGGGAGAGATGTCTTTGAACATCCCTCTCCAAGAATTGACATTTATATGTCTAAACTCCGCCATTTTATGTGGATACAACACAATTTTATATTAATGTTAGCTTCTTAGGTCCTACGTCTGATTGATCTTGCAAGTTTCCATATTTTATAATTAGCCAACTCAAGCGAACCATAATAAAATGAAATGAAAATATCCTTTATTAGTCGGAGTTAGAACTAGGAAGTCCTTTCTACCACTCAACCTTAATGTAATTTGTCTCATTTTCTTCATTTTTATTCTTATAGCATAGAATTCGAATTATTGTATTATGTAATTTACATGAATAAAGTAATTAAATCTGAATATGAATTTGAATCTGTCCTTGACTCATCGTGTCAACTAGTGTCTGTCCTGTATGTAAGCTTTTGTGCAAAACAATACTAAAATGGTTTCCTTGTAGCCATGGCTTGTGTGATGTGCACTTAGTACAGGCAGGCGGCATCGCATTGTTCTCTGCAACTGTTGGAATCGAATGGAAAACTTTGAATGAGTTTTGAGAAGTAAGTTGGGCGATGAGTGAATGTGCCAGTGGCATTCACACTCCTACTATTCCCACCCACACTTTTTCATCAGTATTGATATTTCTGTCGAAAGTTTGCAAGTTTAGTGTTGGAACCTATTCATGAACGTTTATTTTGCTAGATTTTCTTCTGGAAGTTGAGTTTCAGCAAATAGCATTCCCATTATAACCGACTAGACGGTAGGCTCGCTTCGCTCGCCTTCTCCGTCTGGACCCCCGACAATATTAGCAGTGTAAGTGAGTCAAACGGGCTTGCTCGCTCACCTGCAAAACCTCTGTCAGTGTCAGCTGAGACAAACAGGCCCGCTTCGCTCGCCTGCAATTTCCGTTCGAAAGGATTTGCTTTGATCATCATATTATCACTTAACAGGGTTCTTAAAAGAGATAATTCTGAATCAGTTGTTATTTATTACCTCAGCTCAACCTGGGTAGCCTATATGATTAGAACGTATTTAGTGAAGTAGTTTCCGTGAAATAAACAAAAGTGCAGATACTAAACATTGGAAAACCTTGTAACAGGCGTAACCTCGGAAGGGTTTCGAAATTTATTGAACACAGCATTTCTAGACATAATCTGAACCTGTTTACCAAATCTCAACATTTTCTGCCAATTGGCTCCCGGAAAATCTAAGAGAAATTCTAATATTGAGCGTAACTTTGGAAAGCTGGAAAGTATATCGGACATAGTTTAAAACTTGATCTTCCAAATTTTGAAAACAAGGCTCAAGACTTGAAAGAAGAGGGTCTAGATTATACAGTATGTTCTGGTAGGCCTACTCATTTTTTATGTTTTTTCGGATGATCCCCACATAAGTATTCAATTTTACTTGTGCGTGTGTAATGAAAAGTGGTAGGTGATTTATGGGGTGGAAAATCGACCATTCCTCTGGTGGAATTCGAGCCCACGACCGGGTAGCGCTATAGCGGACTGAAGATTGTAACGCCCTAGTCCACTCGGCCAACCTGGCCGGCCATTTATATCCCTTATCTTTATAGGCCCATATCTCTTATAACTAACTATTCATGTTCAATGAATTCAATATTTCGTGAGAAAATCTGTGTACAATTGGTTTATCAAGTGAGATTTGGTAATTTTTCATTCAAAAATTCACATGTAGCTCTCAAGCTTGAGCAAAAGACTTTGAAAGAGATTTCATAGAGAATATTAAAAAAATTTTGCTTTTTTGCGCTTAGTTGAATAACTTGATGCAACTTGATGGAATCAAAGAACTTGACAAATTGCCGTTAAAAAAATTTGGCCGTCAGTAGGAGCTGAACCGTGGAAGTGGATTTACACCATTCCGCATCGCCAGCTCAAGTGAACCTGCTACTGAAGAATATTGGTTCAAAAGTAAAGGCCTAAAAAGTCAAGTATATAGGCCTAACTTGAACCAGCTGTGACCTAGATAATGACAATGGTTTTGTGCAACATTCAAAGTCCATATATTTCTTATTTTATGCTTATAGCTTTTGTTGAATTTAACCGTCAATTTTCAAAACTAAACTAATAATAAGTTTCTAACTCAATCCATAATCTAAATAGAGGTAGAGATTTCTAATCTGAAAAGTCAAAAGTGTTCGATCTTAGTTCGTTATTGTCTACAGACATATACTATACCATATGCGCCGATAAATACAGATATAGGATAGAGCACACCACTTCACTTATTTTTAAAACATAAGCCTCGGACCGGGGTGTGGTACAGCCCATAAAAATATCTCTCATTTAAAATATATTTCTGTTATCATAAGTAGTGTGATTTATACAGATATGCAGGGTGCTTCAGGAGAAATATGCAATACTTTTCAGGCTGATTCCTTACATCATGAAGGGAAAAAACGTTCCATGGCACATACCCCCCAAAAACGCTTTGTTATCGAAATTACAATGGTGAAAAATTGACATTTAAAAAAAAATATTAATTTTTTACATGCTCTATTTAGGTTTTGGAATGATCAATTTCTATGTGAAATTAGATGAGGAATTCAATTAAATCAGTTTAAAGTCTCAGAAATTGCAGTGTAACGAAAACAAAATAAAAAAAAACATAGCAAAAAGGGGAAAAAGCTGTGTTTTGTCGCAATTTTTAGATTTTCGATCGCGATTTCTGAGATTCACACAATCACCGCCATCTAACATTTTCTCCAGAATTGTATTGTCTTCAACTTCCATCCATCAAAAATACATATTTATGATTTCATATTCAGTTAAAACCATTATTTGTTGAAAAAATGTAATTTTTAGCATATTTTCCCAATCATTTAGAAAACCACTGAAGATACAAACTTCAAACTGGTTTCATTGAATTTCTCAGCTTATCTTACAAGAGAAACTATTTTTAAAGAACCTGAATGAAGCCTTAAAAAATAAATATTTTCAGAAATGCTAATTTTCCGCCATTGCTAACTTGGTAACAAAGCGTTCTTGGGGGTTTGGAAATTTCTTCTCCACTTAGTGTAAGGAATCAGCCTGAGAAGTATTGCACATTCCTTCTGAAACACTTTCTATATACTGTATAGATGTTTATGAAAATCGTCGAGTTCTCAATAGTGAGAGTGTGATATGTTGTTAAATTAATACCATTAGAGTGTTTCTCATGTTAAATCTCAGAATTAGCATTTTTAACAGAACTGTGCCATATTTTCGAGATATAGGCCTACCTTGGTACTTATACGGTCTTGGTTTTTCTAACAGTTGATATTTTATCACGTAAGGCCGTTCTGTTTAGAGAATAAATTCGAAAATTTGAATACTGCGAATTTTGTTTGTACATTCTGAAATTGTTGAGAAGTAGACCATCGTATTTTTTTCTTTCAAACTATAAATAAATCACCATCCATACTAATTTATCAAATAGGCTAATGATTTTCTATCAAGTTCCTTTACATTGCAGAGAGAGTTTTCATCGACTGATTCTAGCGCAGGTTTAGAGCTTGAGGCTGTGGAAATGGAGATGTGAAACTGGAATGAAATCAAACCCTACGTTGTAGAATGTTGTGATAAGATGAAGGAGGTGGAATTGGGGCAGTCGCAGTATATTCGATGATGAGCGGGAGTACTCCTATTAGTACGCGATAAGTGATGCACAGAGTAGGAAGAAGAAGTGGATGAAGAAGTGATGTAGTGGTAGACTCCCACGCTTTCGGCTTACTCCCACACTCTCGCTTGTACCACTTGTGTCATTTTCGCATTAATCTCCCTTCATTGTTGAACCCGACATCCGCAGAAAAATATGCAAAAAGGGGTGGGGTGGGGGGTTTAGGAAGCGATGCTTGTGATAAAAATGTGGATTTGTCCAACTAGAATCATTTCAAATTATAGAATCACAGATTGAGAGATAACGGGTGATTCACCAGCTTACGCCACTGCCTACCAGCTGATTGCCAGTTTCATATTCAATCCAGTATACGGCGAAGGTGAATAATCATCAACAAGAATACAGGTAACGTGTGGTTAGCACGTAGATCCTCTCAACCATAAGCTAGTTTCCATAACCAATTATGAACTACTACTACTACTACTACTACTACTACTACTACTACTACTACTACTACTACTACTACTTCTAATAATAAATAATAATTATTATAATAATAATAATACCGTGTGACCTTGCTGGGTCTGAAGTCAGAGTGTTCAGGTCGCACCTGATCAGTTTCAGGGCCTCTGACATAACCTGACGCCTGCTTTTTAGGCAGTCGGGACCGACGGCTCAACGTGTCCGTCCGAAACTACCAATAGCCTATAAGAAACGGAGAATGAGCAATAAATTAGACATAATCTCCTACTGAACTCTCTGACTCTGACAGTGTAACTCTATTGCTGTCTCATGAAATTTTTGTCCTATGTTGCTTCTTGAAATTTCTGGAATTAAATATCTCATGACACGTATGCATTAATACTTCATCTAGGCTAGACATTATTTATTCTTTATTATCCATCCCAACTGTTTTCACCAAGTTCGTACAGTAATAAACTCTCGATTATTAGCGAGTTGTTTAATTATCCAATTTGTGGATTATCTGCGGTGCCTGTAGGACGAAAAATGATAATAAAAATTGAATTCAAGATACGATAACTCAAATCACAGACTTTTGTTGAACAGTGTACATTGCATTTTTGTAGCTTAGGCCTAGATGACAAAAAAAAAGTTTAATTCAAGGTCAAGCACTTGCGTGCCTTCAACCATTGTTCAATGATGCTTGTATAGTCTGTCCAAGCAAAGAAGACCCTCTGGCAATGCATGCTAATGCATAAAGTACCATCCATAGGCCTTGGCTGGATTCTCATAAGCAGCGTCAGCGCGAGGTGCTATTTCTTTGCCATTGCCAGATGCTAATTTCATTCTGAATTACATTGCATCATGTTGTTATTCTTGAACCGGAAAGTTTTGACCTATATGTAGATTACACAGTGTAGTTGAAATGGTAAAAACCATGCCTGGTCCAAGAAGCTTTGTGATTTTTATTCATTCTTTAGAATTGTATTATTAGTTTTATAAAAAAGCTACAAAACATTGCCCAGATTTGCTAAAACGCTCCAATTCAAGTGCAATTTTTGAAAATTTCCTGGGGAGGGCCCTGGACCCCTTCCATCCTAGACACCCTGGTGAGCCAGTTCACCTACCGCTCCCATAGCTTTTCTAAAATCAAGCACTGATCATAAATATTCCATTCCACTGGAAATAAAGATGTTAAAAAAACAGAAACTCGATAACAAGCAAATTGAAGATTTCAGCCATTTCACTGCTCCTCATAACTTTCTTGAATAACATTTGAAATGGTTCCTAATTCAGCCAGCAGATGGCAGTAGCAATAGGGTGACTTGTTTCGACTTCCATTGGACACGCCTCCAAGCTCTGCCTACGATCAAAATGGCTGAAAACATTGGATAGAAAAGTTTTCAAATTCAACCAGTAGATGGGAGCAGTTGACGGGTGATGTTTCAGATTTGACTTGGCCACACCTTCATGCCCCCCCCTGCTCTTTTCTTATTGGTTGACAGTGTTTCGTGAGTTATTTCTTAGAAAATGGCTACTAGCAAGAAAATGATGGATGGTGTATCATTCACAAAATACGCTGATTTACTATTGACGATCCTGTGCTAATATAATATTTATTCATGTATTCAGGCTGGTAAGATTCTATCAAGTTAGTATTTGAAGAATTTATTTATAGAATTTAGACTCAGTTTTACTTTTATCGTGTAACTTCGATAAAAGTGTAATAGTTTTATGCTGCATGAAATGAGATGAAACTATGATTTCACACTCTTCTAATATTGATGATCCTGTGCTAATACAATATTTATTTATGTAGTCAGGCTGGTAAGATTCTATAAAGTTTGTATTTGAAGAATTTATTTATAGAATTTAGACTCAGTATTACTTCTATTGTGTAACTTCAATAGTTGTGCTGTATGAAATGAGATGAAAATATGATTTTGCACTCCCATCTTATAGGCTACTCTACTCATTAATTCTATTTTTCATACAATGAAATGGAATAGAACTCGAAGTATTCATGATCTAATACCGACCTCTTGCGCCAGAAAAGTTTGAAAAACTACAAGAATTTGGTAAAAATATATTGGTAGGTATTATAGGATTATTATATGGAGGTGTTTTTATCGAAAACTGGCTTGTGATTGGTCGACAGAATGTAAGCTGATTATCAGCCAACCATAGAAAATGAATTTAAGAAGGGCGTTTCTTGGCTTGCTTCATACATTGATCGTGGGTTTTCAATTGATCAATTCATTATGTTAAATGAATTTATGCAGAGGAAATTATTTTCTTGTGGATTCAAGTTGTTGGTAAAATAATTTTTTTATCAAATAGTGGAAAAATTATTCCAATAGCCCAATTGAAATTTTTAAAATTCCCGTTTTGCATCAGCCGCCGCGGCTCCCCCTTGGCTGTGGCGCCCTATGCGTTCGCACACTCCGCACACCTTATCATATATTTGTATTGTTTGGATTTCATTTCATGTTCATCTGCGGTGAGCAGTTTTCCAGATGCCGCAAATTCAATTCGTATCGATACCTAGAAGCCAGTGTATCAGCCTGTCAATACAAGCAGGAAGCACCCAAATAAGACTACAAAGAGTGTTGTTCAAATGATACTGTATCAATACACTCATTGTGAGTGTATCAATACACTTGCTTCTAGCCAGGTATTGATACAAAGTGAGTTTGTGGCATCTGGAAAACTGCTCACCTTCGTCTGCACTGCAATCTCATACGATAAAAAAAACCAGCTACTATAGTCTGTCCAAGCAAAGGAGAGCCTCTGGCAAGATGGGAAAATGACTCCAGAGTGGTCAATATTTGTTCAAGAACTATAAATGTGATCTTAGTAGAGGATCAAATTGTTTTCTACAATTTGAGTTCAAATTCACTAGTTTTGAACCAAAATTTACCGAGCTTGAATCATTTTCCCATCTTGCCAGAGGGTCTTCTTTCCAGGGGTGCCCATCCCCCCAAGGCGGATGGCGCAAAATCCCCCCCAAAATTCACTAATAGTCCTATAATCCCTCAAAACCCCCCACCTTACCCCCACCCCCAATCACCACCAACAAAACGTGAGAATCAAAATTTTACCAATAGAATCGTTAACTTTATTAATTGAAAAAAATTCAAATATTTCAGAAAAAATTGATTTCAGCAACTATACTTCATTTAATGTAACTTCCAACTTGAAGCATAACACTTTCAAAATAGAGAATACAATATGTAAGTTATTCCAAAACAGAAATTCTGATTGAGTATTACTTTCAAAACACTTGAATGCAATTACGTGTTTTAACTGTCTTCAGAGAAAATTCTTGCACAGATCAAATATTTTGTTTTGGAAGAGACAAAAATTCACATCATTGATAGGGTACCAGGTACCAGTCTGTCAGTTTTGAAAATAGTTGAACATTCTCTCAGACTGAAATGAGAGGGCTATAATATTATTACGAATCAGTATATCTCCAACAAATCTTATAATATACGGTATATTATAAGTAATATACGGTATAGTACTGTAATAGGTCGAACAAATGAACACTGGATTATGGAATTCATATGAATCGATACTCAATTCAATTATTACATTATTATGATAGATGTATATTTTCGAACGAAGAAAATACTATGTATCAACAAACCATGTAAATTATATGAATTATAAGTTAAAATCGCGTAAAATAGAGTAAAATGATTCAAACTTGGAATAAAGTTTTTCTATTTTAATATAATGGTTAGTTTTTCATTTGAAAATTTATAACTTAGTTTATTGTAATAGTTATTCTACCCTCCTTTGGAAGATAGGCTTGTCTTTTGTATTCACTCGTTTTCCGTCTCTGGAGGAATAGTGATTGTGGGATTACACTCTAAATGATTAACTGGGTGTTATTCAGAGGTGTTCTGTACGTCACTTGGTTTCGGAAGCTAGCTTATGTTTGAGAGGATCAACGTGCTAACCACACGTTACTTCTATCCTGGGCAGCGAGAATGGAATATATTCCATTCTCTATATTCTATTCTATATCCATTCCATTATTCTATTCTATATTCCATTCTCTATATTTTCTATATTCTATTCTCTCTGATCCTGGATGATGATTATTCACCTCTGCTGTATAGTGGAGTGAATATGAAACTGGCAACCAGCTGGTAGGCCTAAGCCCTTCATGGGCTGCTGAGCCATTGAAATACATACATACATACGCATACATAAATATTCTAGAGGAGACCATCACTATTTCATTCTAGTAGTAAAATTTGAGTAGAATACTTGGGAGGATTGAATTTTACATGTACAAATTGATGGTCTATTCATTATAGTTTTCCAGTTCAGCACTTATATGAGTATAATAGTAATAATAACGGTCATTAGTAATTTCACAAATCACAAATCATAGACTGATGAGAAACAGTGTAGTATTCTAAATTCAAAGAAGAGCTCAAATAAATCGCTTAAAATGATTATCGTGAGAAATTTAGAAAATGAAAAATCATAGACTCTATCATAGACTACTAAAAATCATTACTGTTCCTAGCTCTATCATATCACTTTCTAGTAAAGAAAATAAGTTAAGAAAAGTGAAGGAAATTGCACTAACACTATAAATTTATAAACCACGTATCACCACGAACACTAAATACCGCTTAATCTCACAGTAGAACAACAACTGAATGAGTATTATATAAAATTGACAAAACCAACTATATATTAGTCATCGACTAATAATGTCAAGTCGTCATACTCGTCAAGTATATACTATGAAAGAATAATAATTACAGGAACCGATTAAAATTGATTTTTTTGTTTGTTTGGTCTGAATTCTATTGAAAGTTTTATGTGCATTCTGAGAAATGACATCAACTCTAGCAAATACATTATTGCGAACACATGTCTTGCGTGGCAGCCGTAGTGATTTGTTAAAAGAGAGAATCGTTGTAGGTGGCCTTTAATTTGATCCATAATAAGAATAACTTTACTAACTATTTTTATATATCTATTAACAATAACAATATGTATTGGTTCTATACAACTGTCAGAGACATTATTATATTTATCTGGATTATACAAATACATAGAAAACGTTTACATGTTAAAGTAAACTATTCAAAATAGTAACTCCATATTACTGTAATTAAATTAATTCATCGATTCCCCCGCAAAATTTTCACAATCCCCCCCAAATTTCGCGTCGATGGCGCAACTTGCGCCATCAATCCCCCCTGTGGGCGGCCCTGCTTCTTTCCTTGGACAGACTATACCTTGCCTTCTATAATTGTAATATTGTGTTGCTGTCGCTGTGCTGGTACTGATGGTCTTGGCAGGGAAGGAGAAATTCCGTGGGAAGGAGAAGGGCGTTCTGCGATAGGAATAGATGGAATTGTGAAAATTGAATAGGGATAGGGGAAGAATATTGTAGTATGCAAATACAAATAAACAAGTAAACAACATTAATCAATTCTATTTATACTCTATTCTAATTAAACACATGTGTTTGATTTTAGCATGAAATTCATATGATTTCGTTTTTAATCTGTATAAATTCATCAAATATCTAGGTAGTCCGTCCAAGCAAAGAACACCCTCTAGCAAGTTGAGAAAATGACTTCAGCTCGGTCAATATTGGTTCAAAAATTATTGATTTGATCTCAAATTGTAGATCAGAATTTTTAATAGAATTTAGACTAATCGAAAAATCAATGTATTGAGATTATCGATATATCGAAATTTTCAAGTTGAGAAAATGACTCCAGCTCGGTCAATATTGGTTCAAAAATTTTCAGATTTGGTCTCAAATTGTAGATCAGAATTTTTCCTTCAATTTGGACCGAATCAATAATTTTTGAACCAATATTGACCGATCAGGAGTCATTTTCTCATCTTGCAAATTTCGATATATCAATAGTCTCGATACATCGATTTTTTATAATCGATAGTTTGTATCGATTAATATCGATACGAATAAATATCGATCGATACACTAGGTACGTATCGATACGCGTATCGATACTTGGATTGCGATACGTATCGATACGCTGTATCGATACACTGGCCTGTATCGCCCATGTGAAAATCAGGCTACCGTATCGCCCATCGCTAGCCATCATTTTGTGGGTTTTTGATACCAGTGTTATGGTCTGAAGATTCTACTTGGTCTTGGTCTATGTTTATAAGTGGGAGAGCACTATTTCACATACACTGGTACTCGAAGCCGAAGGTGACATCACAGATCACAGCCTGATATCGATACTGTGAGATCGATATCGATACGCCGGGTAATCGATATATCTTACTTGACAAGTTCGAGATTTTAAATTATTTCTGTTTACAGTGTCTACTTCCTAGTTCCGTTCGTGTAATATGTAATTAGACCGTTCACCGATCGTGCTATTAGACCGTTCTTCATATAATTAGTAATTGGCTTACTGGCTTACAAAAAACGAATTTGTTAGCCAATACCACACCATCAGAAATGGGTGATCCATTTTTTTTAAAGAAAACGTTAGTAGAATTCGAGATTCACCCCAAGGAACATTCAATTGTGGAAAACATTCTATGATCTACGATTTGAGGGTCTTCTTTGCTTGGACAGACTTCCCCTACCTATTTGACAAGCACCTATTGCTTTGTGAACTTGGTTTTGTTAGGGGCCTTCTTTCATCCCAACAAAAATACTGAATCAAAGATTTTTATTAGGCTTATGCCCGGTTTTTCCAAGCACACTCAAATTTGAGGGACCCTCAGGTTTACATTTTCTATACTTAGCATAGGAAATGTCAGCTGTTCTATCATAATTTGAGGGTCCCTCCAAGTTTGAGTGTGCTTGAAAACCCGGCATTAGTATTTTTCCTGAATTTAACCAAATTAAATATATTACACAAAAACAGGAGATTTTAGTTCTTGAAGAATGTAGGCAAAATTTGACATTTCAGTAGAGAAGTAGGCTATAGACTAAGGACTACAGTAATTTTGGTCCAAGTAGGCTACTTCATGGATATTGTAACTTGATAATAATGTCATTCAGTTGAAAAAAAATCGAAATAAAGGTGAGATTGGCCTACAGAACCTACAAGTTGTAAAAAAGGTACCCTTTCTCCTAGGGTACATCCAATTATTATTTAAGATAGCACAATATTACTAACAGGCAAAAACACAGACACAAATGTCCAAAACGTCTTCATTCCTAATTTAGGATTTTAGATTACAATTTACAATACTACAATAATATCACAAGTAGAGGTTATGTGATTAACACAAATTTCCACCTCCTAACAGAGAAATCGACAAGAAATCAATTTAGAATTTTGAGTGGATGATATTAAAGCAACAAAAACACTATAAATTAAATGATTTTGAAATAATATCAAATTTAACTTTAAATTTACACAGAAAATACACAGACAATTGCGATTTGGTTGCCATAGAAAGGTAATGTAAACTAATTTATTTTTTTACTTCTATTATTTACTCTTCAAAAACATATCAGCATCATGGTGAAAATATTTTTTCTATAAAATAACTATGATCAAACATTAGCCAGGTTGTAATGATCTATAGAGTGTTACTAAACAGAAAATCAATCCTCAAAAAAATCGGCTGAAATTAGGATTCGAACCTGGGTACTCATGTCCAGAGGCGGTTACTCTACTAAACAGGACTCACAGTATCGGAAAAGTACATGATAGATGTAAGGTCTTAGCAAGCTACATTGTTTTGCTCTTTGTATATCGATCCCACAGTATCGATCTGGAGGGCACTATTTCACATCGAACCCGGCGTATCGATATCGATCTCACAGTATCGATATCAGGGTGTGATGTCACCTTCGAGTAGCAGTTTATGTGAGGATCGGTATCGAAATCAAAAACATCGATTATTGATAAATCGATTATTTTTCAAGTCACTAATCGATACATCGATTAATTGGCACTGGAAACATCGATTAATTATATTGAAGACATCGATTAAAGGCCCGTATCGACAGTACGAGGCATGTGCCGCGAATGCCTCAAGGTGTAAGCCTGGCGTATGCTGGGACGCATGTGTGCACACGCACGCATTCCACAGCCAATCACAGCTCTTGTTGAGGACAAGACAAGAGCTGTGATTGGCTGGCTTGTGTGCGTGTGCACACGTGCGTCCCAGCATACGCCAGGCCATAGTCTGTTCAAGCAAAGAAGAGTCTTACTCCAGTCTCCAGCTCGGTCAATATTGGTTCAAACATTATCGATCTTGTCTAAATTATAGGAAACATTTCGATCTTCAATTCAAGACCAAATCAATAATTTTTGAATCAATATTGACCGAGCTGGAGTATAAGACTCTTCTTTGCTTGAACAGACTATACCTTGTGGCATTTGCGGCACATGCCTTGCACTGTCGATACAGGCCTTAATGGAGCCTTTGAAAAGTCTATTACAAAACATGCTGTCAAGGTTATTATAGTTTGTCCAAGTGAAGAAGACATTCTGCCAAAATGAGAAAATGACTCCAACTCGGTCAATTTTGGTTCAAAAATTATAAATTTGGTCTCAAATTGTAGAGAATATTCTTATCTACAATTTGGGACCAGATTTATATATTTGACCGAGCTGGAGTCATTGGTCAAAGTACTAAATTTATGATCCAATGTTGATAAAGATGTTTGTTTGTAATGAGGATGAAGCCCACATGAGCTCATAGGCTTGTGCGTGGGTAATGATATGGATGATAGATGATGACTACTTTGAGGTAGTCAGGACCGACGGCTTATTGTCTCCTCCGAAAGACAGGGTGGCCATATTTATGTGATTGTGCTGTGGTCAAAAATTGTTCCCTGCTTGGGATTTGAACCAGGGTCCACCTGGTTATCAGACCGGCGCTTTATCACTCCTCCAACAAGCCACCCAAACACAACTACAGCTGTCCAAAAACAGCTAAATATGCTGTTTTTACTAATCTGACGAAATAAAATATTTTCATTCTTCTCTTTAAAATTTCTCAATTAAAAAGTTATTCTCTGTCAAGTTGATGATTGACCAATATTATCAAAAACATAGAACCTCTAGTAATCGATTAATTGTAATTAAATAGTCAATAAAATATTAAATCAATAAATAAGAAAACTTGAAATATTTTACATTTCCCTCTTTAAAATTTATTTACTTTTTAAAAGTTACTTTCTGTAAAATTGAATAATTGACCAATTTTAAAAACCCCAGTAATCGATTAATTGTAATGAAGTAGCCTGCGGACCTATGGTAATCAATAAAATAGATAGTATTTATGGAATGAAATAATTATTAGAACATAAAAGATATTTACATTTTCCTCTATAAAATTCATTTATTTTATAAAATTTATATTCTGTAAAATTGAATAATCGACCAAAATCCCAGTAATCGATTAATTGTTATGAAATAATCGATGCTGCAATCAATCGAAGCTTTCAACATCGATTAAAAATCAATAATCGATACCCATCCCTATAAAAAATAAAAAAGCACTCTACTCACTCACCTCGGAGGGATAGACCTGAATCTGGGGATATTTTTTGGATGTCTAGGGATAAATTTTACTGAATCTAGAGACTTTTGCAGTTACGGTGGTGGCAACACTGCGGTACAAGTACTTAGTACTTTATTAGTATTAGTTGGCCTGCCTTATACTAAATTATCAGTGAAAAGTGAAATGAATGTTTTGAGTTAATTAGATTAAGAAATGAAGCTCTTCGTAGATTTATCGATGAAATTGATCAAAATCAATGTTAAATACAATTTATTCGTGTAAAATTAGTTGAAATTATGGGAAATAGAGGCAGTAAACCAATAACAACTCTAACCTACGAAGATGCTGTCAAGAGACGTGAGTACCCACAGAGATGATTATGTAAATATAATCAATCGCATATATTCTACTTTATTATGTAAATATCATGAAGCTATCCATCCAGCAAATGAATAAGCTAATAAGAATGTCACCTTTTGAACGAATGATCAATAAAAGTTACTCTTTTCTGTACTGTCATTGCATTGTTACTTAACCTACATTTTGATAACACTATGTCAAGTCTAGTTGACATTATTTTTTAATTCGAGCCATCAATTTTCTGTATTCGATCAATAATTCTATAAATATCCAACTGGGTTGAATCCTGATTCAGACTATTTAGCGACTCTGACAACATCAATCACCTTGCTGCTTGATGTTTCGATATCGGTGGACTGTGAGGAGGGAAATACTGATGATAACTTCAAGTATCAAGTAACTAATTTCTGTGCAAGACGGTTATGAGCAACGACAATAAAGAACTGACAATAATAATGAACCATAATATCCATAATTAATGTAACTTATCTTGTATCATAGCTGATAATGTCCTGGTCCAAGATAATGTATTGTGTTATTTAAAATGAATCACATGATAATGATTATTGAAATTACATTACAAATTCAAAATGATCAGCTTTGTTGTGAAACAAGATCACTGTAAAGCCAATTTGTCTGCCAATAGATTAACTTGACAATTTTTATTTTTCTGGTTATGTGTTCGACTTCCTCTTTCCAAAGATGTACAATACATCTAAATCTAAGATACCAAATATCGGCAAGTGAGCAACAATATTTTGATCAGTCAGTGAGTCACTTTCTGGCTACATAAGTTAATATAGAGGATGGATGCAGTTATAATTATATAAATTGAATATTATTGTGAGTTATCTGTTGAATTTAGCCATTAGTAAATGATTATGTTTTAGTTGTTCTTAACTTTATATGATTGAATACGTGAGTTTATTTTGTGAAATAAGAAAACAATTGTGTGTCACACCTGCTTGGGGGAATGGACTCTTAACTTATGTAGGTAGTAGACTACTTCGAGTTTGGATAAGTAGTTAGTTTTGGATCTGAATAAACTCTGGAACTGATTAAGTTGCATTATTCCTCTGACATTATTTTTTTCAGTTACGGATACAGAACTGAAGCGTCTACGAGATGCCTTCAAGAGATTTTCCTGCAGTAATGTTATTACTGATAAAGTCTTCATCCGTGAAGTATTGGGTGATGGAGTTCCAACAAACGTTGCAGAAGTAACAGCAATCATCATTATAATATCATTTCTCATGCTTGCTATTTTTCCAAAACTTTTCAACATTAATGATACAGAAATCATTTTTACTTAAGTTACTTACTTTTACTCAAAGTAAAAATGAAGTAAAGAAAAGTTGAAGTAAAGTAAAACATTTCTGTAATTGCACTGTAATGATGAACTGTTTATTCAATTATTGATTTATTTTATTTACCCATTTTCCGCCAAAGTTGAGGCTCAGCGCAGCAAAACGTGCCCGACAAGCAGAATAATAGTCAGTTCTGTTGTTAAAATGCATAAATAAGTAATTAAATGCATAATTTCATGACATAAATAAGTACGTAGCCTATCTTCATCTATTTTACCATCTTTCAATGTCATGTTCTGTCAAATTACCTTCGTATAAAAAATATGAAGGTGTTTCCAAATTTCTCATTCACTCACTCTCTAGTGCTTTGAAAGCATTTTCATAGAAGGATTGGAAAAAATGTTCTTTTAGCCTACTTGAAATGATCTAGTCTAGAACAATATAGTCTTGTTCTTGTAAGTTAGTGAAATATTTTTGGAAATATGCATTTGTGCATTCAAATCCAATGATAATAACATCAATTGGTAACAAATTACTTGAGTGCCAACCATGTGCATTTCTATTGATATAACTAAAGCTACTTTTTTAGAATTGTCTGTTTCATTTCAATGTATATTGTATAAATGCCTGTGGTAATGTTATGTGTATTTATTTCAGTTCTTGTTTGTTGCTTGTGGAGGTGTGCCCGAGAAGGGAATAGCATGGAAAGAGCTACTTTGTGGACTGGTTCTGTTGACTCGCGGTGAAAAGGAAGAAAAATATCGATGTAAGAGTACTTTCAACATTAACTTGCTAAATAAAATATGAAATTCTTAATTCACTCACTCATATCGGCTTTCAATTCATATTTATCAACTTAAGTTCAATGATACTTGAATCATGTTGGATGATGATAATGAAATTGTTAAATAATATTGTCTTTTTCTTGTGTATTTTCAAAGTTATTCATTTCTCAATCATGTACTTAGTAGGCTACTTGAGAGGGTGGCGATTTATTAAAAACATTTCTTATGGCTTTTAATGGTGGGGAGACCCTTACGGGTAGTTCCACCTCGCCAATGTGTACTTGGCCACCATCCAATTGCAGTCCACAGTGTTCGTGACTTAACATCATGTTCACCGATAGATCACCCTCACCGAGAGACCAATTCAAATTCATTTATTGTCATCACATTTCAAAAATGTATAACAAAGTAAACAAGAATATAAACAATAACAGCATAGGCACAACACAAAATCATAAATTTGTCAATAATTCAGTCTTATTATAAGGACATTTTTCTAATTCCCAGTACGGCGATATATTGTTATTGGTTCTCTAGCTGGGAGTTAGTTTTCTATCGCAGTAGCAGTATTAGTAAATACAGTACTGTTTACTAGAATGGCTAATCTCTACCACAGCCAGTATCCATTACTATAGAATATAGATCATTCAAAATACATACTTATTTCAGGCAAGTTCTATAAATTGATTGATCTTCATGCTTTTGAACTATGTGTGAATAATATATGAATAATTTTTTCCCCAGTTGTTTTCAGTTTGTATTGCAACGAGAATGCGACACACATACATCAATATGATTTTAAAAAAACTGTTGAGACGCTTGAGTCTGGATTTGTCCCAGTGTCTATTTCTACGCTTTTTCATAGGGTAAGCAAAACCATTTACCTACATCACTCTTCAATAGATTAGGCTATATGTTTGGCAAACTTTTTAATATATTTATATTCAGTTATAAAGAATATTCAATGTGTGTGTACAAGTTTTATCGGGTGCAGTAGTGAATCATGCGAATTGAAAACTAAAAATAATTTGAAATCATGAGATAGTGGAAATATGGTATTTTTAGCTGTGCAAGTAAACATGTTGAAAGCCCTAACACAAGAAATGAACAAGATAGAAAGGCCTTTTTGGTCTTAGAGTTTAGAGAACAAAATTATCCCCAGAGGGATTTTGAAATACACCTCTCTAACACATCAGATATGAACAATAAAATACTGAAAAAGGTGAAAGTTTCATCCCTCTAAAAAATACCACTTTTTTGAAATCTCATTAGTCAGTCCTTGTTCAATATAGAAAGTTGAATT
This sequence comes from Sogatella furcifera, assembly GCA_017141385.1. Taxonomy (NCBI): domain Eukaryota; kingdom Metazoa; phylum Arthropoda; class Insecta; order Hemiptera; family Delphacidae; genus Sogatella; species Sogatella furcifera. The sequence continues at coordinate 39,036,543 of CM029560.1, forward strand.
TGATATCAGTCTCTTGGAAATGTTATTAGCTAAAAAAGTATAATTTTCGGTCAGACGATTCGTTTCAGAGGAAAAAACCTAGAAACAGAACCGAAATTTGGTGGCCTTTTTGTCACCCTGTTTATGACCAATAAATTTTTTGTCACCCTTTTTTATGACCAATGTACTAAATAGCAAGCGAGATCCATTGAATGAAACTGTTGCAGAAGTTCTTTGTCTATTTATATAGCGGTTTATGGAGATTCTAATTAATTATTATTATAATAATCCAGCAGTTGGTGTACTGCAATATCCAATAATTCTTCCATATTTAGGATGCTCTAAGTCGATTAACCCCAGGCGCACACCAACGCGATTTCGTTGCGAAGGTTTGTTGCGGTGCAAATTCAATTCTGAGAACTTGCCGGACGAAATTTTGAAACCATTGCGGTGTATGAGCTAGCGCAGACCAATGCGTTGCGAGATATTCGGTTTGCGAATATTCGCAGCAAATGCTGCATGCAGCATTTGTCGCGCTCTTCGCATGCGAATATTGTGGCTCGTTCAGGAACTAACTCTAATTCTCGTCTGCAAGTAAACAGACATAACCAAAAAGGAAGAAAGTCAACTCTCGGCTCTTTGGAAATGAACACTGAGCAATTTTTAGCGATTATTTTCAAATACCAAATATGATTATTTGCTATTATATCAACATGTATGATTTAAATCACAAAGATTACAAGAATATGAGTAATATCTTTACTTTGTTATCGAGATAACAATGGCGGGAAATTGAGATTTAAAAAATCTAATTTTTTAGAGGTTTTACTCAAGTTCTAAAATAATCAATTCCTGTGTAAAATTAGCTGAGAAATTCAATGGAACCAGTTTGAAGTTTGTAACTTGAACAGTTATTGAGATAATTGAAAAAATATGCTAAACAACGGCATTTTTCAACAATAAGGGTTATAACTAAATAAGGAATCATAAATTTGTATTTCTTATTAATGGAAGTTGAAGAGAGTCGGATTCTGAAGAAAAAGTTGAATGGCGGCGATTGTGTAAATCTTACCCAAATCTCAGAAATAGCGATCAAAAATCGGAAAATCGCTACTTAACACAAATTTATCACTTGTGTTTTGTCAATTTTGCGATTTTTGATCGCTATTTCTGAGATTTGGGTAAGATTTACACAATCGCCGCAATCCAACCTTTTCTTCAAAATCCGACCCTTTTCAACTTCCATCAATAAAAAATACAAATTTATGATTTCTTATTCAGTTATAACCCGTATTGTTGAATAATGGCGTTTTTTAGCATATTTTTCCAATTATCTCAATAATCCTTCAAGTTACAAACTTCAAACTGGTTACATTGAATCCCTCAGCTAATTTTACATATGAATTGATTATTTTAGAACCTGAGTGAAGCCTCTAAAATTTAGAAAAGTTAATATGTTTTGAAAAATCTCAATTTTTCGCCATTGTTATCTCGGTAACAAAGAGTTTTTGAGGGTTTGTCCCACGGAATTTTTTTGTCTACTTGGTGTAATGAATCAGCCTGAGAAGTATTGCACATCCCTCCTGAAACACCCTATATATTGTGTGTGTTTCAATATCTATGTCGAAGCTCTTGCCTCCTCCAATTTCCTTCTAATCACACTTTTGTTAAATTTGCAGCGCGATCGAGTGACGTTTGAAGAATTCAGAGAATGGCTGAAATGGGAGGTAGAGAGAGAAGACGGCGGTTGTATATCTTTGAACAAGTGGATATTGAAGGAGCCTTGCTCTGTCACATTGGGGAATGAGTGTGATTCACCAACATTCTATCAAACTTTAGCCGGGGTTACCCATCGTGAGTAAATTTCAATCAATAGTATTTAATAATATTAATCGATTTTATGAAACATTATAATACTTCAACTTGGGTATTCGCCTCACGATGCCGTCATATTAGGCCCAATCTAGACGAGCGTCGAAAACGCGGCATTATTGTCGCTTCGGGAACGCGCGTTCGACAGAAACCATTGGCCGACAGAAATGGGCTTGTCTACACGAGCGAGATAAACGCGCACCCATTTAAGATTCAACACAATGGTTTCTATCGAACGCGCGTTCCCGACGCGACAAAAACGCCGCTCGTTTAGAATGGGTCTAAAACAGGTGTGTTGACGTGTTATTCAAATAGCACATCTGGAATATGGTCAGATTTTCGACTTTAACACACTTAGCATAATACGAAAGGAGCGTGAAAACCCTTGTTGTTTTTAGACATTGTTTTTGTAGCTTTTTCGAGAATCATTCAGCCGAAAATGTGAAAATTGGGGAACGGGTTCAGAACAAGTCCAGGAATGTGTTGAATACTACCCCAGTAATCTGGGTTTTTAAGTTTTTGGCGTTCTTCACACGTTTTTGCAGATTTCCAAGAAACGACTGAAAACACTGTCAACTGAAATCACATATGAATTGTAATGAAGATGATCATGATATATGTAGGCTAATTGTCCTGAAATTGAGATAACTAATCACTCGAAATATCTTTGTATAATAATCGAAGAGAGCTTCAAGTGGAAGAGACACATTGATTACCTATGCAATAGATTAAAATTTGTATAATATAAATTCTCCAAATTAAGGTCTATTCTGAATGTAGATAGATTGAGAATGTAATACTTCGCTATAGTTCAATCACTACTGCAATAATTATGGTTTTGTAGTTATAATTATTCTCACCTATCAACGCTATTCACCGTCCAAAAAATGATAATTAAGACAATATTGATTCGACCAATATTCTTTCCCTCAATGCTTTCAGTGAAATATAGTCATGACCATATGCCAACTGTATGTGCTAGGTATCTTCAAATATTCCAATAGATATAGGAATAAATTTTCAAAAATAAATAATGAATTTCATATAACTAGATACTATCAACATAGATTTCAAAACTACATTTCAAACCTCACGCTAATTCGAAAACAACTCATTTATATAGCTCCCAATATCATGAATAACCACATATTAACGAACAGATGTGGAAAGTTGGATAATCCAGACATATTATTTTGACATTGACATTCCATAAACCAGTTACCAGATATTCAATGTTGGCTATACTTATTAGGCTCGACGCTCAACTATAATGATTCTACTACATTCTCTAGTTCTGAAAATGTTTTTTTTATTTTTTAAATAAAAATCTCGTTTCATTTGCTTTAATAATTATTGCTGCTCCTACTGGCGGCCAATTTCAATTGTGCCAGTAGATTCCACTACTTTTAACGTATTTTTCTGCTGTATTTGAAATTGAGAAGTTCTGTTCTTGCATTATTTTTTTTTTTGTTTGGCTGTATAATCATTGAATTTTAAGAATTTAGTATGTCTTCTTTGTAGGATACCGGTATTTTGAAAATATAATTGTAAGTTATCTTGGTTTTGTACCTGTTTTTGCCGGTGAAAAATAAAATTTCAATACGAATTTTTTTTTTTTTAAATAAGGTCAAGTGTAAATATTAGAAGAACTTTTTTCGAAAGATTTTGAGACAATGCTCAAATTTCGCCCTGTATAGAAATTTTCCCCAGTTATTCTTTGCTTTTTGATGAGTTCTTCCACATCTTTTCAGAACTATTAAATTGAAATCGTTCAGCTTAGGTATTCGTTCATATTTCCATAACTTAATATGTTCTTATCCAAGAGCTACATTTTTAAACAACAAGCAAGTGAAATAGGCTAAGCCTGATGAATGACTTGATAAACTAAGCAAATCCGTTTGAATGAAAGTTTTGGCTAGTTGAGTAGGCCATAGATACAAAACTTGATCTTGTACATAATATCTTTAGCACTATTGACATTAATAGTTAATAAAATGAACATATTGTGCACTTATTTTCATGCTTTTACATGATATCCTAGATGGAATTTCTTCAAATGAAACTACTCACAGTGTCACAATAATGTATGATCCGAAATTGGAAGTGGATTTCATATATTACGTAGAGCTGTTACCAAAATTTGGCTGTTTCGTATTTTCCTTGTGCGTTCCAACTTCTGATGTTTTCTGCAAATAGTCTGCGTAACTATACCAGTCCAATTATAGGTTGCCCAAGCAAAGAAGGCCCTCTGGCAAGATGGGAAAATAAATTGAAAATAAAACAAATAATTGTTCAAGAATTATGAATGTGGTCTTGATAGTAGATCAAATTGTTTCCTACAATTTGAGATCAAACTGATAATTTTGAATGAATATTGACCGAGCTTGAGTCATCTTCCCATCTTGCCAGAGGGTCTTCTTTGCTTGAACAGACTGTACTTGCTAGTTGAAATTGTGCTAGGAACAATAATTGTATACGACGAAACCGCCTTAATTTCTGGCACCAGCTCTAATAGATAACGTAAGCGGTTATAGGAATTAAAATAACACTTAGATTGATAAGGTGTTGGCTGTCAACGCTGTAGAAATTATTCTGCTCTACAATTTGAGACCAAATTTATAATTTTCAATCCAATATTGACCGAACTGGAGTCATTTTCCCATCTTGCTCGACCAGACTCATCCATACCATGTGTAATGATGACCGACTAAGTGTTTTGTTCTTGAACTGTTTTTCAACAATCAGTGCTATTTTTCTAGTATCGAATCGATACAATCTATAGAATCGATACTTAACACTGTATGATGTTCTGTTGATTTATAGTGGAAGAAATGGATATAGTGCAGTTGGAGAAGAGATACTTTGCTTTGAAAGAGTACTCACAGACAGGCAAGCTGGATGAGGAGACGCTGAGACCACTCATCAGTCCGCCTATTCCTTTGTCGGTCTGTTCAGGAGTTTTCAACGCTTTCGATGAGAATCGAGACAACCATATTGATTTCAAGGAAATGGCTTGTGGTATATCAGCCGCTACCCGGGGACCGCTCACCGAACGCCAAAAGTGTCAGTAGAATAACACGCTACATCTTATAACAAAGTCATCAATTTCTAAAATCCAATTAAAAAAGTCTGCAAATGTATACAGGCATTCCTCAATGAGCACAAATCCAGTACAAAAATAATACATAATAAGAACAAAAAGCATATGAAAAGTTTTTGTAATCACTGTCCACCATATCTGTTACTTTTCTAGGCAAATCATTAAACACTTTTACACAAACATCATTATGATTTTATTATTATTATTTCATTTATTTTCTCATTGTTTTGAATGGTATCTCTTTTTACAATACAGGCATTTGTCATCAGATAATATTCAAATATTAGTACAATACTCAAGTATCTAGTTGTAAGACCTCACAACTAGTTGTTAGGAAATGGTTCATGGGTTTAGAGTAGGCCTTTTTTATTATAAAGCCCACATAAGCTCAAGGCTTATACTTCAGTGATCATATTGCATTGCCAATGATATAATAAGGTGTATTCAAAATATTATTAAGGGTGGGTGGTATTGAACAGCAAAATTATGTCCCATAAGAACAATGTGATTTTTATCAATCTCTTGGAGCAGATAGCGCCGACATTTATGAACAGATTTTCACGTTCTCTAGGTCATTGGAGAGAGCATTCAAATCTCCAATGGCTGTTTTTTTCAAAACTTATTCCAATTACTAGAGTTCAATACTTTCATAGTTGATTAATGATACAATAATTATCAAAATAAACTTGAAATCAAAAAAGTAAAAAAAAGTCCAGCCCCTGGAGAATTGAATTCTCTTTCCAATGACACAAAGAACATGAAATTCTGTCCATAAATAACGGCACTATCTGCTCCAAGAGATTGATAAAAACTTTGTTCTCATGGGACATCATTTTGCCGTTCGGCAACTAGCCGTCCACTACCATCCACCCTTAATGAGAAATTTCAAGCACAGTATTTCCAAGTCCAAATGCTGAGCTTTTTGACTAGTAACTAAGAAAATCTAAAAATCATTCTCTTTGATTATCGCGAATATGTTTTTGCATGGTATGAAGATTTTTCATTGTCACAGACTATAAAATTCAGTCCATTGAACTTGTTCAGATTTTTTATTTAATGGCTGTATGAATTTTATTTGCAGTTTGCTTCAAGGTGTTCGATGCGGATAGGGATGGTTATCTTTCCGAGGATGAAATGAAGCATATGATTGATGTAATGTTGTTTGTACGGTATAAGAACAAGGCCAAAAGTGAGTTCACTATCGTTATTGTGTTTATGTTAAGAATTAAATTCTCCTAGGACATTGCTCTTTCCTTTTTGATTTTAAGATTATTTCAATATTTTTAAAGTTTTCAAGTGCTTTTTTGAGTTTCCAACAATAGAATTAGTGGTTAAAACAGCTGATGTCGATCTCCATATTTCTCTTTCATGATAATTAATCTAAACTTTTTCTCAAATAGAATCAAGTGTCTAAAAAACATTACTCGCAAACCGCCAATTTCTTGTTGGGAGCTCTATAAATTATTCAACTTTTATAACTGTTAAAATAATCTTGTAATTTAAAAGTAAATATAAAATAATTCAAATCAAAATAGTTTAATATTCAAACTAAAACTTGATTATGACAATCAATTTTCAAATCCTCTGTTCCTTTTTGTATCATTTCAACGCATGTTTTTTTCGATTAATTGATTAATGGAAAGAAGGGTTGAATTCTCCAGTCGATGTCACAATTTATTCATTAGCGATATCAATTGGGAACTCTAATATCCTTTTCCGAAGAGTGCATGTGTTCAATATACTGTACATATTTATTCTATTCCTCTGTTTTCCATCAATATGTTACTATGCTGTTTTTATAAATTATGACTTCACATCTAATGAAAGGCCTACAGTTTCTTGAAATAAAGGGCTATTTCCGAAGCCATAACATAGTTCAAATGCCGGTTCTATCATACTCGTTTCCCTTTTTTACAACGTTTTATTCAACTTGCTTTTATATTTTTGAAAGGTTGCATAACTTACCACTTTCTAATCTTAAGGTAGCATTCCCAAGCGGCAGCTCAAGCCGCGCGGCTATATCTGCTCTGCTATAGCTGCCCGGCTCTAGCTGCGCTGCTCTAGCCATCACAACTCTATTCACAAAACTGTAAGATGTTTCACTTCGTTATTAGGGCTATTATTGTATAATAAACCAATAAATAGTGAAATTCACTTATGAAATGGTTTTTTATACATTTATAATATAGTTATGTGATGGCTAGAGCAGCGCAGATAGAGCCGGGCGTCTTGAGCTGCCGCTTGGGAATGCTACCTTAAGGAATTAAGTACTCATTTACTCAAAATACTGTACTTTGTTGTCCATTTTTAATAATACATTTTTTCTCATCCGTTTCTATGTGGTTGATTGTGTTTGTTCTCAGAAGAGTTAATTCCAGCTTTAATGAAAGAATTGAAAAACTATGCTGACTCTGATAGGGGATTGACTGTTGAAGAATATCTTATGTGGACTGTCAATGATGAGTTGCCGATGGACTTTTTGAACGTGCTATTTCAGGTTGGTTCTGTTTTGTCATTTGTTTTTCAGCGTCTGAATTTATTCTTGAAATTCACACACTTTGTTAACACATAATCCATCTCCTCTGCAATGATTTTCTCATCATTCTTGTCAAACCATGTCCAACCATTGAATTAAACTTGCTAGGTGTGTAAATGTAGTATTTTATATTCTACGTTTTCCGATATCTTATTAATTCATAAGAAAAAAGACAATACTAGACAATTGTATAAATTTTGAAAAGTAATAGTGTAATACGTAAATAAATGAAAAAACAGTACATAGAATTTGTATAAATGTTACAGAAAAAATACGTAATAGTCTTATATTTCTGATGGAATTACACATACTGTATGCAAAGCTTTTGTCAAGCTTGACCGCATATGAGAGTACAATTGACAGAAATTTAAATTAACAGTTCCAATAAAAAAAAAACAAGTAGACCTACATTGAAAATGATTCAATAAATTTATTCTAGGCTTATACGTTTTGTAACACTGAGCTTATAAAAATATGACACTTGAAAATAATAATTATCATAAAAATTATAAAGAACTTTACAGTATATATTGACAATTCTATCCTCAAATGATAAACAAACTTATCAAATGTCTACTCAAAATCCAGAGCTCAAGACCTTAGTGAGCATACACAATGATATTGTACATGATTTCTATTTCTTCTTCGCTTATATTCAACGGAGAATGATTCAATTCACTATTGAGCAGACGGGGAGAGCTCGCATTCAGAATGAATAGAGGCAACTTGTTTTCCTCCCTAAAAACATTCGCAAGTTGAGTGAATGTTACGCTATCCTAGGGTTGAGTGTAAGAGAGGGCCGGCTGCGCCCTCTCAGGTTGAAATGAAGGCAGCTATTGTATCCAATCATGACTGTATTTTGATAAAGTTGTAAAAGTGAATTTATTCTGTAAAATCATCCCCTCTTGATAACAAAATGTGGTTGCAGGTGTGCCATGTGGTTTTGGGTTTGAGGCCAGTTTCAAGGTCAGAAGAGGGAGACATAGTGAGAGGATGGCAAGAGCGGGAGGACGAGCGAGGCTTTGCTGTAGGACAGTTCTGGTATCTCATCTCAATGGAATGGTGGACCAACTGGCTTGATTACGTTTCATCGGTAAGTTAACTTGATCAAACTTCAAATGCTAAAGGTTTTATGAACAATATTGTAATGTACACTTGAATTCGTAAATTATGTCCATCAGTATGAGCGATATACTCGTATTTAGATGAATTATAATCTTATAAATTATAAGTTACAAGGTGGGTGAAAAGTTTGAAGACGGCTCAATATTTCTTGTACGAAGTTAATTTGAAGATCGGTGACAAGAGTAATCGTACTAAAATGGAATGTTCTATTCAATTTTTTACTTCAAAATTTGGTCCGCCTTATTGAATCTGACTTGATTTTATCCAAATGGGAAGGTGATCATATCATACATGATTTCAATGCAGATTTTTTTTATAAATCGAGTGCCGCAAACCGCACACGGAAGTTATTTCAATATTCATTCAGAGATATTTACTACAAACCATTTAATAGGTCCAAAACGGTTCATCATATCAATGTGCGGGTTTTTCATTTATTTTGTCTTGAAATTCTGTATCGAAAGCATGTTCATTGTTCAGAGTAAACTAACATGACCAAGATGAATGTATAACTAATCCAAGAAGGCGGACTAAATTTGAAGAGCTACTGATCGAAAAATGGCTGCAAGAAGTTCATTCCAACATCAAATCAAAGTCTAAAAAAGTAATTTTAGTTTTCAAAAAATGGCTTGAATAAGCTCAAGTCAAGCAACAAACGGAAAACATCGGTCCAAAGAAGATGAAATAGGCTACAGCATTCTAAACGACTTTTCTGAAAATGTATTTCCTGTATTTAAAAAAGGAGGAACTGTCATTAATTTTTTTGGTGGAATTTGAGGCTTGTTGCAAATCATCATAATTCATCACGCTTATTGTTTTATGATGATGACTAAACTAGCAGATAACAACTGTCATCGTTAGCATCAATAGCTATCAACTGAACTGCATGTAAGGTATTCATGAGATACTTATAATGTAAGCACATCAATTAAGAAATATTTGTTCTTACGAAAGCTGACAATTAGTGTGAGCTTCAACAATTGCTTACACATTTTTAATTTACAAAGAATTTCATCCATGTATCATCGGAGTACAGTATATCATTTGACGAAATTGCCCAGCATTTAGAGTTGATTTGATTGATTGTTATTTGATGAATTTACTGTTCTACCCAGATAATTAAATATTGTTGCTTCACAGACTCTGTCATCCTCACTATCCGGCAGCGATTCCAGAATGACTGGTAGTGATTGCAGTCCAAGTGGTAGTTTGAAAAGACTTCGATTGAGTAAACGTAGCCTTCAAAATTCACTCGTTGAAAACACGGTTGCACTGGAAAATTCAAGTGTAAGTTGTTGCAGACTCAAATTTATGAACTTGATTCGCCCGTGTTCAGTCGATCTTGAAAGACAATAGATGCTTTAAATACGAGGGCTATTCTTCAACTTCCGATGTGACATAAAGATAGAACTAGTGAGGATAAATGAATGAATTTATTATTAAAAGTTAGCTACATTATTAGTTACTTCTCAGCATAGTAATCATTCAAATTGATGCATTTTTCATACTCGGGTACAAGTTTCCTTATACCTTGTTCAAAGAAGTTTGCCGAGATGGGTTTTCACAACATCTTTCGTTGGCCAATGAAGCTGTTCAGAGAGCTGCCTAGTGGGCGAAGGGTGAGGCCGCTTGCCCGGCAGCCGAGAGGTACCGGGTTCGATTCCTGGTCTGGGCACAGTTTTTTGAGCAGTTACATGCAATGGATATCGCCTGCTATTTAGTACATTGGATAATATTTCTTTCCGTTGCAGTTGCAGAAGTGTTATATGACAATGAATGGAGATTCGAATTAATTATTATTAAAATCAATAATGCGTTTGGTATTTCCAAACTATTGCAAAATAGTTGAAATCGATAAATAATGAAAGCATCCAACCTTCCAACCTTTTATTGCATCATCACCTTCAGCAATTAATAATTACTTTATTTGAGTAGGTCATCAGTTTTTTAGTATGTTGCATATAAAATGTAAAAATTATTGCTGATAACCTTCCTAATCTGATCCCATATTGACTCAACTATCCAGGCGCTTCTTTGTATAATTCCTGCTCTCAGGTTTAAACCTATGCAGGGTTTAACTTACTAGATTATATTTTATGCACATAATTATATTCAAGTTCTAATGAACAGTACTGGATTGTCAAAAGTTGAAGAATAAATTATTTTGATTTGATTGATTTTAAAATTCTTGTAATTTTACCTTGCACAATTTGTTTAGGTTGTTGTAACTGGAATAACGTGTTTGGAATCTGGAGGCACTCAACGTTCTTCTTCCAGCCTGCTGGCAGCTCCTTTTTCTGGCTGGGATTCCCCCAGGTAGCTTATATTATTTATTTCAATATTTTAAATTAACAAATTCAATTATCTCATTTTGTGGTATAGATTCTGTTCTGTACATACTGTCAAAGAATATGTAGACATACTTTATATTCACTGATACTGTTCAGTAGATTCAACTATTCAACCTCTGTTGTTAATGATATCATGAGACCAGTTGGGGTAGTATGTTTGTTCCCATACAAATTTATTAGCATTGCCTTGCTAGAAGGTCTATTATTTTAAAGAATCATAATATTATTTGGAGTACAGAGCTACATGGGAAATTGAATTTGTAATGTTGATCCAGCTGGACAACTTTCACTTCCCAAGTGAGCAATTTGACAATAATTTGCACCAATTTTCATATTAACAATTTAGATAGCGTTCACTTGGAAGGTCTATTAATTACATCATATAGAATTTAATAACAATATTAGTGAATCTATCAAATTTTATGGGAAAATTTTGATCAATAAACGAGATATGATGTAAAGTCTTGGAAAAATAAAATAACGGATTACCGGGAAACCTGGAAGAAACAGACTCTGTTTTTATAATATTGTCACTAATTATGTTGAATTTCAGATTTATTGGGGAGTGAAATGTTGAATGGGTGATGATTTTGTTGTTGGTTTCAGTGGCAGTGGCAGCCCAAATCAATCTCCAAGACCTGGTCGACGTAACATACATCCAGGCCTCATCGACAACACAAGCCTCATCATACCATCTCCTTATAAGGTTCATTTTCGTTCTAATCTAAATTATTTAACATTATTCGTGAATTGAGAGATGGTGAAACTGTCTCGGAGATTCTGCATTCTGTATGAAAGCCGGAAAATTCAACCGTCATAAAATATTGGTGTGACAGGGGCTATATCTATGATGTTGGCAGTGTCATTGTTCTCTTATTTTTTTCACCGTCAGGAAATAGAGATAAATGCAGTGTACATTATTCAATTTAAAGAAGGTGGATACTTTTTGTGTTCAATGATTTTTCTATTCATAATTCCATTATCAGCCATCTTTTAACTTTCTTGGGAAGATCCACAAAACCCTTCAATTAGTTTTTCAAGGAAAGAATAGAATAGAGGATACGTTTTCGGCTAAGAGCCTCTCTTTTCTTGCAATTTTTTGTGAGTGAAAGTCAATAATAACTGAAGTACCATAATAAATATGTTGTGAAACAAATTTTGTTTAGGTTGGAACATTAACAGGCGAAGGAGCCAAGTTAAAACAGAGTCCAGCCCTTGTTCGTGGTAGAGACTATGAACTGGTTCCTGACTCTCTGTGGAAAGCGTTATGCCAGTGGTATGGCGGCTCTCCAGCCCTACCTCGACAGGTCAGTCAACGTGACTTTAATACTTTACAAACTATACAGTATCGTTAACAATTAACTTACAGTATGTCATGAAAAGATGTTCAAGTACAGTGATGTTTTCGCCACACTGTACCTGTTTTCCAGTCCTAAGAAGATTGGAAAGACTTAATTGGAAGGGAGTAATGTGACCTACTAGTAGTTACCTAGCCGTCCGCTTGATCAGGTGATAATGCACTTTTTCCTCGAGTCACCATAACCTAATTCAGTTTGAATCGCAGCAATTGTGTGGTGAAAATTATCGTACAGCACTCTCACATAAAGGTTTCTACGGTATTCGGATAATTCCCAGGCAAGCCTCGCCCGGGAAACTATCCTCATACCGTGAACAAACTTTCTGTGCTTGTAGCGTTATTTATTTATTTACAATGCTGTCTTACATTCATTTATACAATACATCAATAAAAATCCACAAGAATAAAGGGTACATTATTAACACATTGAAAGTTACAGAAAAAAATCATTACATGAGTTACTGGTAACAAAATAATGTATAATACAGAAAAAATAGGTGGGAGTGTCAATAGAGGGAGAAATGAATGTAAGCCCCACGAAAGCAAAGCTTGTGTGTGGGAATTTCCTGTTAAAAAAATAATCAATTAAGAAGATAGCTAAGTTGGTTGAATAAATTTGTCTAAAAAGTACTTAGTTGAGTTTATAGTTAACTTTGATATAAATGTCTATTGATGAAATAAGGTCAGGTAGTTTATGAAGAAAATAGTATGGAATCATCTATGTGAAAAATTGAATATAAAATAAAAATAACATGAAATTTCCAAAAATAAAGAGTACGTTTCTGCTGGTGTCTATTCAAATTAGAATACAGATAGTAAGCTTGACTTATTTTCCATGAGAAAAACTTTTAGTTTATGTTTAGAAATAGGTGTATCAGGTGTGGAAGGTAGAATCCGTTCTATCTTATTGAAGAAATATTCCGCCTGTCTTTGTCCAATAGTTTTATTTTTGAGGATGGAAATATTTTATATTTTACATAACAATATTTCATGTAACGATGTTCAAGTGCAATGATGTTTGGCCAAGCTGACCTTGTGGCCTTTAAAGCGCAATCGTTTTGAAAGTTGAATGATGCTCTAATTGAGGTGTATGTTGTTGTGATTTGAGGTTATTATGGCGAAGTCGAGTAATGCATTGGAACTGGAGCTGTACCCAATCACGTTGAGACTTGTGCGTCACACGCACGCTCACACCGCTCCCACATGGTCTGCTATGGTTGGAGGCTACGGTGCAGCTGCTGCGCTAAGTAAGCAATACATAAAAAACATTTCATAGCTTATTGATATATCATTGAATGTATTGTTTCTTGCGTTTTTTTAAGACTATGCAACATTGCGCACGCAGTAATGCAAGTATATTTATCATATAGCACATGCTATTTTTTCGAGTGTATAAAATATGACTCATCGCTTTCATCTAGTTGTTGAGTTCAGATTGAAAGTTGGTCAAGCTGATTTTCGACTAGCCTACCAGATAAAGTTTCTCGAAACATGATGATGATGATGATGCCATGAGCATTGAAACTTGAGTATGGTATTCAAAATAAAAAGTGTAAATTTTCTCGAAACACATATCAAGTACTGATGTGAAAGTTCTAATTGAAAACTAAAAAGGCAGGTGCTGTGTTCCTTTCATTGTTTTTGCATTAATCTTGGTTTTTAGTTGGCTCAACAACAGGCTACAGTTTGGACATTCCGAACCTATCACCGCCAAGACGGTACCTGGCTCACATTGCTACATTCAGCAGGGTGGCAACCATCAAACAAGTATACGAATTCCTCTGTGATAGACTCCATGTTCGGTCCGACGATATGAGGCTTTGGCACGTCGCTGGTCCATCTGTAAGTTCATACTACACTATTCTCACTTTATATCACACTATTCTTTAATATTGATGTTGGTTTCAAAAAGTTTAGATCTATTTATTCATTTGAACAATTTGACAATCGTTTCTAAGCTCAAGCCTATTGAAACAAGAATGCATTGAATAATAGCATGAGGTACAAGAATAATCTTATAACTAAAGTAAAACTAAGAATAATGTGATTAGTAATCATAAAGACAATCAAGACAAGAGAATTAGTAATAGAAAATAAAAACAATATACAAATGTGTTAAATAAAATTATAATAATAATAACTTTGGTAAGTTGAGAAGTCAAATTGAAATTAAATTATAGATACAAATAAATTTGTAGTCAATTTGAAATAAATACAAACAAATTTGAGGAGGAAGCAAGAGGGATTAATATAATTGTTGTATTTGTTGATGAAAGGGAAGTATGCTGCAATTGGAAGACGAGACTGCTACCTTGGAGGACATGAGCATTGTAGATGACGATCAAGTATTAATAGAAATTAGAAATAAAGATCTCACGTGGCCAGAAGAGATTGGCAATCTTGCTTTCATTCAGAGTGACAAATGCAGAACAGGTATAAATAAAATTGTATTTTCTCATCATTTGTTTAATCGGTTGTGGCGCTTAATTTGATCTCATTACAAATTTAATATTATTATCAGTTCAATAAAAATGATTGCGCGGTCCAATGCAATTATTTGGAGATGCATACGTGACAATCCCATCACAAAAAAACAATATTCCATCATTCACGTTATATTGTAACAGATTTTAAATGAATTACTGTGAACTTTGATTTGCTATAAAGCGACTACATTTTTATTTATTTGTTGAGTAGTTGTGAAGGTGATATTGTGGTAGTTATCCATGTTAAATGAAAAGACAAGATATTGTCGAACCGCAGATTATTGAAAATCGAGATACCGATTTTGGTTGCTACACCATTATCAATCTCTAGTAAATTAGATAGTAAATTAGAGAGCAGCAGTATTTATACCCAGTCAGCCATTTGCACAAGGAATTCAACCTTTGCAAAATAATACCATCTACAACAAGAACAAATGAATGAAGCTTACACCAATGTGAAGAAATGAAATTGAAAATTCCAATTTAATTTTGAAATACCTGAGTATATTTAAGTAAGATATATTTAATATTTTTGTTTATTGCATCCATATCATGGATTGTTTACTTTTCAGCTGGTCAAACGGAAAAAGGTGTTACTGGACTGAACAACCTCGGCAACACATGCTTCATGAATGCCGCTTTACAGTGTGTTAGCAATACTAGAATTTTGACTGAATACTTTCTGGGCAACAAGCATCTATATGAACTGAACAGGTGAATTATCAAGCTTGTGATCTCACATTAATTAGAAGTAATCGAAATCCTCATAACAAATATACTTTCTGATCAAAATAACACTTATATAGTACAAAACGACATGTATTTCAAAGTTAATTTTGGTAAATCACTTACTTTTGGCTTAGTGAAGTGGGATGCATTTCACTCCTGAAGAGGAGCTTCATCAGCTTGCCACCAGGGGGACAAGTTCTTAGGGGTTGGAGTGTGTGGCCATGATTTGTGAAAAAATGGTATTTGATTTGAAGTGTATTTGGTCATTAATAATGTTTTGTCTGTCCTGTTTAAACTGTTTGTAAATTTCATATTGCTCTAGTGTGTTCAGTTTCTGGCTTTTGTGATGTATATGTAGTATTTCCATGTCAGTTTGAATGTTTTTGTGTTGGTGTCCTGTGCTTATTAGATGTTCTGCAAATGTGGATTCTGAATTTGAATTTACTGCTTTTATGTGTTCTTTGTATCTTATGCTGAAACTGCGGCCAGTCTGCCCATCATAATATTTGGGACATGTATTACATTTTAGCTTGTATACTCCTGGATAGACATGGAAATACTACATATACATCACAAAAGCCAGAATTTGAACACACTAGAGCAATATGAAATTTACAAACAGTTTAAACAGGACAGACAAAACATTATTAATGACCAAATACACTTCAAATCAAATACCATTTTTTCACATTTTCACCATTTGAAATACATGTCGTTTTCTACTATATAAGTGTTAATAAGTATTTCGTCATGGAAAGCAACATCAATCAAAATAACAGTTATTCTCATCAACTTTTTGACAATTACATTGTTATGATAATTTGTAATCATTTCAATTGACACCCAAGTATTTGTTGGAAGCAGCAGGGCTGATAAACGATTCATGCATTAAGAGTGGGAAGTATTAGTCGGCCATTTGCCTTACAGCAGAATCATGTCCCATAAAAACAATGTAATTTTTATCAATCTTGGAAGAGATATAGCCGTTTTTTGGACAGAATTTCACGTTTTTTATGTCATTGGAAAGATAACTCAATTGTCCAGGGGGTGGACGTTTTACTTTTTTGATTTTAAGTTTATCTCAATAACTAGAGCTCAATACTTCTAAAGTTAATAGATAAATAGTACAATAAAAAGAATTGAATTCTCTTCCCAATGACATATAGAACGTGAAATTCTATCTATAAATAACGGCAATATCTGCTCCAAGAGATTGATAAAAATTACATTGTTCTTATGGGACTTGATTCTGCTGTTCGGCAGTTGGCCGTCTGCTACCATCCACCCTTAATATTGTAATGGTATATTGTAATTCACATAGTTTAACTATTTACTTTATTGTATTCCTGGTAACAGTTTGTCTGTGACTTCAATAGATTTAAATGGCAGTAATTTTTTTGTCGTGATTGTTACTTTTCCGCCGATTTACCTTGGTTCAAGTCTATTAGATTGTTCCTTTTCAACGCGCATGTCCACTACTGGGTTGGTGATTGGCGTCACAATATTCATCCTTAAGTTCGAATATCTATCTATATTCAAATTATTTATTGAAATTTAGTGTCGCAAAATTCATCTTCAAGATAGTTTTAGTATCTATCTTCAAATTATCTCTTGAAATTTACATTTTATTTTCAGGTCGAATATTATGGGAATGAGAGGCCATCTTGCGAAAAAGTATGGCGATCTTATTCAAGATATATGGAGTGGCCAACTCAGAACTTTGGCTCCATTAAAGTTGAGGGTAAGCGACAAGAATGATGAGTTCTTATAATATTCATAGTTTTGATGAGACTCGCTAGTATTTAACTAATTGAGCAACTAGTATTTATTAATGGTGTGTTCTTTCATATTTATAGCAACAACATATTTATGGGTTGAAAGATATTATTAAATATGGGCCAATTTCAGAGAGGTCATGTTTAATTCATCATGGCACAAAGCAATTCATAGAACAGCAACAAAGTAGATGAAGATCAGAATGAATAAATGGAAAATAATGAGTTGAAGTATGACAGTAGTGGCAAAACATCCAATTCATATCGTCATGTAAAATAAATCAATAATGAATAGTCAACTGTACAAATTTACTTTTGATTGTTAACATTTCTGTGGTGATGTTTCTGTAGTCAATGCTATTAAACAGCTATTACTATCAAAGTTGCTAATTTGTGTTGCAGTGGACAATAGGAAAGTTTGCTCCATTTTTCACGGGGTCTCAACAGCATGATTCACAAGAGCTGTTGGCATTTCTGCTAGATGGTCTTCATGAGGATTTGAATCGGGTTGCTGATAAACCTTACACTGAAATCAAAGAGAGCAATAACCGTCCTGATGTTATTGTTGCTCAAGAGGTAATTAACACTATCTTTACATAATAAAATAATACATTTATTTACAGGAATAATCGTCTAGAATCCTGAGTTGAGTTCATCTTAAATTTAATTCATTTATTCAATCAAAAACTACAAAGGTTAGTACAACAGGCATAATGCCCAAAACTGTTCCTAAACCAATTTATAATAATATATCTTGCTCAAAACTTCGCACAGGTAGTTTTAATAATGTTTATAGGTGAAAACACATACACGTGTCCAAAACGTCTTCATTCCTAATTTCGATTACAAATAATATATAATATAACATTTTCAATTGAATTATTTCACAAAGTACTATGAAGTACAGTATATCAATGTCTCCATAACCTATAATATCAATCCTTTTCGACGACAAAATGATTGATACTATTTCTTCTCATCAAATCTTGTTATAATCTTTTTATGAAAATTACGTAAATGTATATGTGATCTCTCCAACTAATGATTAATAGTGACTAATTCATTAACTGTGTGGCACATTTTATTTCAGTCCTGGGAAGCGATGATTTTGCGAAATAAATCAATAATCACTGACCTGTTCTACGGGCAGCTAAAATCGTCAATAATATGCAATGTATGCGGTTATGAATCTGTCAAATTCGAACCTTTCAACTCGCTATCTTTGCCCTTGCCTTTGGAATCATTCGTCCATGTCGTTGTGATAGGTGAGTCTAGGATCCTAGTCATTTTCTATTTGTATGTATGTATTTATGCGCGCGTTCACTATAGAATAGCTTGCCAATGTTGGCAACCTACACCAAATGTTGCACATTTTTCTATCAAGTTGGATATATTTTCATACAGAATGTTTCTAACATTGTAATAAATTGATAAATCGTATTCTTAGCGCGCGCTGATTATAGGTCTCTTTCACTAATGTTTAGTTTCATCATAATTTTACTTTTCTAATATTCCTAATTATTTAAAACACTGAAAATGTTTTGAATAACTATTTTATCTCATTCATCCAATTACATTGCCAATTAATTATTTTGTTTTGTACCCAACTGCAAGTTACATCCACTCACTCACTCCTCACATGCGTTGTAATTGATAATTGCTCATTTTGTGCACAATATACATTGCAGAATGTAATCACTATTATTATAACACAGAAAATGCTTGTGATGCATCGAATATTATTTATTATAGCTGATGTCAAAGAAATTTGAAAGTAGCGAAATAAGACCCACTGCTCGTTTTGTAACATAAACTAGTTGTTTGTCAATTAATGCTGGTAACTAGAAGTCAAGCTGTCAATTGGGTTTTAAAACAATTATTAAAAAAAATTGATGTAAAATAATCTTTGACTAATCAAATTAATTAATTTTATATTGTTTTGAATTGTAGTTATTCGGTTGAATGGGTCGGTACCAATCCAATATGGTTTAAGGCTGAATGTTGATGCTACATGCAGTGTTATGAAGTGTCAGCTGTCTTCATTATGTGGTATTCCTGCATCTCTATTGAAATTGGTCAAGGTTGCTGATGGAGAAATAAAGGTGACCATCCATTATAAATAAACGAAGGTCATATACAGTGTGTTTAGGAGGAAGGTACCAAACTTCTCCGGCTGATTCCTCATACCAAGTAGTGGTTAAAGAGAAATACTTTTTTGATCGAGATAACAATGGCTAAAATTTTTGATTTTTCAAAAAATCTCCAATTATTTTGAGGTAGGTACCAAAATAATAATTTCCTATGTAAATTTAGCTGAGAAATCCAATGAAACCAGATTCTGAAATTTGTTGAGGTTTACATAGTCTCGACCGTTTAACGTTCTCTTTAGAATTTAATCCTGTACAACTATCAGTTAAAACCCTTGTTCATAACTTAATATCTAGTTACTTTCCTTCAACAATTGAAAGTTTTTAAACATATTTTGCCTATTATTTCAATAACCATTGTCGTTATAAACTTTAACCGAGTCCATTAAATTTCTCAGCTAATTTATATGGGAATTGTTTTTTTTTGGTACCTGGATTAAGACTTTTAAAATTATATAAATTTTATTTCGGTAACTAAACATCTCTGTCCTATGGAACTTTTTCCACTACAAGGTGTAAGGAATCAGTATGAGAAGTTTGGCATCTTCCTTCTGAAAAACTTTATAAAGGTACTATTATGAATTCAATTTGTTTGTACATGTGTGTTTTTTCATCACTCCCAAAGTTAATGAATCTCATGTTAATTTTAATTGTTGATTAATCAATGATTGTTAATTCTATTAAAAATTGAAGTGGAATTACGACAAAGTCTCAAGTGTCTTCCATTATAGATAGGTTAGGTTGTTTGCAGTCTAAAGCATAGATGCAGTAGTAGTAAGCGGTCTGAAGTTCAACATTGGTTGTTGAGGTTATACTTTCCATCGATTAATTGTACCCATCAATCCAGGTTATATACTGTATTCCAATTATGCTCTTAGCTAATTTGAATTGTTCAGTTCACACATAGAAGAAGAAAAATTAAGAAGATAGACTTGTTATTTTAAAGCTAAAGTTTATTTTAGTCAAGATACATCAGACATAACCCTATAAGAAACTGATATACTGATTGTAGTAGTAATGACTGTAGTTGTAATTTTGTTGTTTTTTTTTAAAGAGAACTGAACATTTAAAAAGTTGAGAATTTTCTAACTTTGTAATTTTATCACTATAAATCACACTTGAACCATCAAATTAAAATTGAATAATTCAGTTGTTATCACTCAAAATACGACTGATAATTAACTACTGGCAGTTACTATACCGCCATCTTGCTGCTGAAGTTAATTAATAATATTACTATTGTTATTGGTTTGCAGACTATATTTTCGGATGATAGTAAACTGAAGGATCAATCTGGTTGCTCAGAATCACTTTACGCCTATGAACTACCGTGCTATCCGTTTCTCAGTGATGAGGAGCGTCTATCGATCAACTCCGTCAAATCCCAGAGAGAAGCTCAAACATTCACTGCTATCCAAAGGTCCATTCTTCCTCAAACAGTCACTGGTTGGTATTTACAAATATATTTCAGTATACTTTTCATATTTTTGTACATAATAGTTGACTTGTTCCCATTCAATATTATTTTATCGTCGTTGTACTAACCAGGATCAACTATACTCTGGCCAAGCAAAGAAGAGCCTCTGGCAAGATGAGAAAATGACTCCAGCTTGGTCAATATTGGTACAAAAATTATTGATTTGGTCTCAATTTTAGGAAACATTTTAATCTACAATTTGAGACCAAATCAATAATTTTTGAACAAATATTGACCGAGCTAGAGTCATTTTCTCATCTTGCCAGAGGCTCTTCTTTGCTTGGCCTCACTATATCTTGAATACCAAGAGTGATAATGAATGAAAAAATAAAAATAATGTTTCAATATAGCCTACTTAATATACTTAAATTCTCTATAGCATTATCTGGATTTTATTTTGAATCAATTGATCATATCCACTCAGTCTGCCCGATCCTTGATCGAAATTCATATATTTTATTTGACAGATTACAAAGTCAACTTATAATAAAAGAACTCATGTGAAACGTTTCAAGTGAAACGGAATAATGATCTTTTTTATTTCGATCATAGGTTTCTTGATCAGTATAGTCTTTCTTGATATTTTTGTTATTATATAATTATGTAGTGATATAGATTGTGTGAATAGAATCAGATTGAATCAATATCTATCGCTCATAAAAAATACGGAGTATTTTGAAACTTGATTCGTTTGGTCTTTGTATATTTCTTAAATCGAGTCATAACGATGTAACAAGAATTAAATTGAAGGATACTTGAAATGTCGTTTCAGGCAGTGTTTGGAGTGGTGCTCAATCAGATGACCCGAATAATATATTTCCAGCTGCTACTAGTGATTTAGAGGTGAGAATGACTATTTTTTAATTCTATTATTTTGTCCTTCAAGTACAAGTGATCAATTTTTAATACTTTAATACTAGTAATCCTCATGGGCTGAAGAACTCGCGTGCAAGTTGACTAACTTGATGATGACATTTTGAAAAAGTTGAGCTGTGTGGCTCTAGTTGCGCGTCTCAAGCCGCCATAACTCTAGACTTATACATTAATTATATATCATATAAATAATTATTACTCTATATAATCTGCAAAGCTATAGACGTTTATAGCTCGAGCCTTGGATCGGGGAGGATTAAGTACTACTTTTTTAGTATCATCAATTTATTAAATCTCTATGTCGTGAATTGATCAATTTAGTGTAATATCGAACTATAAAAATTATTAAGGTTTTATCTCCTTCATTTGAAACTACTGTAGGTTGGTAATAATTTGCTGCTCTTGAGAACTCGTATTATTCAGTGTTGAACAAATTTATAACAAAAATACCGGATTTACTAATATTTCAAATAGATTAAAATTTATATAAAACTCCAATACGGCAAATGTAAACTACTTCAATATATAGTATGAATTTATTTCTTTATCCGTTAGTTTTGATCTCATGACGTTCTTATTTATATGGAATATAGGGCAAGCCATAGTACTGGCAGTGGAATTCATATAGTTGTGTTTACCATGCTGTCAAAATCCAAATCGGGTATATTATTTGATCGCTTTATTATCTTTATTTCGTTGTTATTTAGATTGTAGTTTTGATATTGTTCTTTTTTTAACAAGAATTATTATCAGGAGTCAGTTATCCTACACCTATTTTCCTCACTGTATTTATACTGTTATGGGGGAGGCCTGAAAGAATCGACTTGAGCTAAAAAATAGAATTTGATTCACAATTTGAGATTTACAAAGTGTAGAATGGATAAAACAAGGATGGTTCTCATAGTTATTACTTCAATTTATTTGAGGCAATCACTAGGAAAATATTATTTTGATAGTTTATTATTATATTACTTATGAAAACTTATTCATAATTTTGATTGAATTTTGTCGTTTTTTGTGGTTGATGAAAATATTTCACATTGACGCTCCTAACGTTCATCATTATTACCAAAAATCTTTTTACTCGACTTTGTAATAAATTCAAATAGTCAGAACTGAAGGTTAAATCTATCAACCCGGCTGACGGTTACGGCTAAGCCCAAAGAACTTTTCACTTGGACAAGAGAAAATTATTTTGAAATGATTTTCAGGGAATGAAATTTATTAATGCATCACTTGATTGATTTTCATTTATTCTTTGTAACATTTGGATTGTATTAATAAAATTCTATTCTATTCTAGAGTCCAAATATGGATGGAAAATCGGAATCAGAAGCAGAAAGAACTCCGCCGCCTTCGCTGGGTCTGGGTGGAGGTGGAGGTGGAGGTGGAGGTGGAGGGTCACAGTGTGACAGTGGCAATTGTAGTGCTAGCAGCTCTAGTCTCTCCGACATTCCATACCATCAAGCCGGACATTTGATTGCAGTTCACAGGAAACTGGTAAGTCCTCATCATTTTTTCCTCTGAGGTGCGGTGAGTCAACATTGTCAGATCACATTGTTTCTCTTCGACTCGTAGTTCTTGTGCCTTGTCGTCGGAGGTCTCGCCGATCGGCCTCGCACGCGCATTGGCAGACACGAGCCAGATATATAGAGGGAACAGACTCAACTTAATTGGCGAGAAAGAGAAACTATGGTTCAGTCTATTTTTCGGCCGTACCTGGTTTTCGGAGGTTCTACATTGTACAAGAGATCTCACTACCGTCGACCGTAAAAAGTGTCGACTAAATAATAATAATATTCGTGTGACCTGGCTGGCTCAGGTCTGGTGTCAGAGTTTTCAAGTCGCTCCTGATCAATTTCAGGGCCTCTGACATGACTTAACGACTGTTTTTAGGCAGCCGGGACCGACGGCTTAACGTGTCCATCCGAAACACGGGAAAGTGGCCTGAGAAAAATTCCTGGTCTGACCTGGGTTTGAACCCGGGACCTTTGGGTTGCAACGCCAGCGCTCTACCCACTCAGCTACGCCACCCCCCAGTGTCGACTTAGCACGCGGATGAGAGATCTTCTTCAACTATCCTTTCTCTATCTTTAGAACAAGACTCAAGTTAGATTTGTCAGTTATTTTTTTATCATGAAATAACCATTCTTTTTTAACGGAAAACATCCATTGATTAGTTAGTTTCAACAGCAATGTCTCCAGTGTTATACGTTTCTACTTTATGTTGTAACAAAAACAACCTATACCAAATATAATTATAATAATAATTATTATTATTATTCAGATGAGGCAAGATACATACTTTCTGTCATCAACAAAAGTGAAGCCAGTTCTGTTCGGCTTGCCTGTGATTGTGGCCTGCAGTGAGACCACCACTCACCAGGATCTCTACCAATCAGTGTGGATTCAGGTGGCAAGGCTCGTCACCCCTCTCCCACCATCCGAATCTACACCTCTAAATCATGCCATGGACTGGTGAGAATACTTCACATTTCGAACATTTTTAAATTAAGAGTACTTACTTTCTACTTATAGTACCCAAGTGTATTGCCTTGATAGAATAAGGTTTAGGTAAGGTTTAGTAAGGAATAAGGTCTGTAATAAATAAGGTCTATAGAGGCAACTTGAATAAACAAGTATTACAAGCCTAGGTGATGGTGATACAATAATAGATACAGAATGCAGAAATGCGTGTAAATTACATTCTTATAACATTCTAGTACTGCATCATAAAAAGAACAAAAACCAAAGCTCTCCATACAAACTAATCCATTTAAATAAACCTCAACTCCCCAAGCTCCTTCCCCAAGCTCGAGCTTGCTCTTTTGGGGAAGTAGTTCCTTATGTTTATTTGTATTTGTTATTGATTAATTTTGCTGTTATATTTCTAAATTGTGAATTATTGTAATGCTTTTTCAAGGAATAAATAATTAAATAAACTCCCCCACGTCCGAGCTCCAGAATTCATCAATCGTATTGAAAACCCCGAGTTTATGAGTATTACATGTATTAATCACCTCCTAAAGTTGAATCTACCTTCTTATGCTTCAAAATGTTTCCTTGTGACGTTTTCCCAGTATCGATGGTATCGTGTATTCTTTTTGTACAGCTACGTGGAAAGTTTCTTGTATCGTAGAAAGTTCATGATGGCAAAATCTAATCTATTCATTCCATATTTTAGTAAATATCAGTAAATAATTATCGAAAATAGAACTCACCATCATACGACTAGTCTAGTATAATTGGCGATTGAACTCTTAGTAATCACAAACAACTGATGATAATCACTAACTACGTTTTTCTTTTAATCCATTAATATAGCACCTAGTAAGAGACTAATAAGCTATTCTATCTTAACTTGAATTGATACCAGTGATTAGAGAAGGTATGATCCATTGGTTTAGCCTTCCATATAACTACTGATCCTAGAAGTTGTGTTTCCTCCCAATTTAAAAAACTCACTACGTGTGTCTAATAAACTGCTAGAAATTTTAATAGTGTTAAACATAAATCTCTGTTGAATATTTTTTGAATGCTAATTATCAACTGCAGCACATTGGCAACTTTGATGTATTAAAGATATTTTTTGTGAAAGTTATATACAAATGGTTTCATTTAACAGTTGGTGTAGTCTGTCCAAGCAAAGAAGACCCCTGGCGAGATGGGAGAATGACTCAAGCTCGGTCAATATTGGTTCAAAAATTATCAATTTTATCTCAAATTCTAGGAAACAATTTGATCTACTATAAAGACCACATTTATAATTCTTGAACAAATATTGACCAAGCTAGAGTCATTTTCCCATCTTGCCAGAGGGTCTTCTTTGCTTGAACACACTGAACTTGAACGAAGATTGAAAATACTACTAATGAATGTGTGCAAAAAGTCCGAAGGATCATTTTGATTATTTTAATAAAGTCAGAGGCTGATAATGTGACTGTGTTTGAAAATTCCAAGTATTATTATTAGTGTGCTGCTTTTTTGCAAGCAACTTGATTTGTCTGACGCTGATTTTGGCCAACAAGCTGTAATAAATCTATTAATCTACCTAGTTCGGTAGGTTGTTGCTCGAGTGATGTATGCTTCAATGAGTATGGTAATGATTTACTTGCAGTGATGACAGTTTGGGCTACGAGTTTCCATTTGTATTGAAAGCCATCAACAAGAATGGAACATCATGTGCCAAATGTCCGTGGTATAATTTCTGTAGAGGCTGCAGAATCCAGTGCAGCGAAGAAGAGTTTGGCTCTGCGTGCTCCTATATTGCCATCGACTGGGATAGGACTGCCCTCCATCTACGCTACCAAACCAACTTGGAAAAAGTAATCATAACATTTTAAAGCCTGTTAGTAATAAAAATTCAGCTGGTTATTTACGTGAATTCAATGCTTGGTTCCTATATTATTTAGATTTTAAAGCAATAAATATAATTTCTTCTTTTGTCTTCATCCTACTTGAACTGTTGATTATAGTAAGCTTAAAAACTTAGTAGATACTAGTGACTTTCACTTTGACAACAGAACTCACGATTTTTATGCTTGTTGGACGCGTTTCGTGGCACTGAGCCACATCTTCAGCATACAAGGAGTAACTAGATACTCGTAGTCACTAGTATCCACTAAGTTTTTAAGCTTACAATAAATATAATTAGGCTAACTGTCACCAGAGATTCATTATTTTTATTATTAATATTTATTAAATTATGAATGATAATCATTTTCTCTTACATAATTCAATTTATATAAAACTCATTTGATTAACGACCGAAATTTCTACTATTAAAGGTTCAATGTGAGTTTATTCCATTCAGGGAGATCAATCAATTTTATATGAAATGATAAACCCTTTATAATTCTGTCAAAAAGCTTTCCATGACCAATAAAATTCATAAAAATGAACTTTTCACATTATTTTGGAATAAGGAATCAACCTAAGTGTTGACAACACTATATAAGAAGGTTGCTCGATGGTGCTTATATCAATTTAATTCTAATTGTGGTGTTTGTTTTTAGACAATTGAAAAGCATCCATCAGTTGGTACCACTCTGGCGCAACAGAACGAGCCAATCAGCCTGGACTATTGTATGGAGGCATTCACTAAGGAAGAACTTCTAACTGGTGATGAAAAGTATCACTGTCCAACATGCAAAGAATTTCAGTTAGCCAAAAAAAAGTTGCAAATCTTCAGGTTACCACCTATAATGGTGAGTTGATATAATTACATTAAGTTACTTCGGATTGAAATGTATTTAAATGACTTTAATTCATAAGTAAATATAAATTTTGATGAATTCAATATTGAATAGAGCGATTTTTATTACTTGCAGATAATTCACCTCAAGAGATTCCAGTATGTTAATAACAGATGGATAAAATCGTTGAAAGTTGTCAATATGCCTCTCTCGGATTTTGATCCAACTCCTTACTTGGCTGAAGTTCCTAAACAGACAATACTCAAACACAAAGAGCAGTCGTGAGTACATTTCACTCTTAATTGTATTGAGTTATGCAGAAAGGAACCAATCCACAATCAACTACTTTTGATATAACACTTCTCTGTATGATAGTAATCAATGGTTAGAAAATTATCCTCTCTGAAAAAAACTAACATTTCAGACTGGTTCCTAATAATAAAATTTCCCATTCCATGGCAATTATGTGGGTTGGTTCCTTTCTGCATAACACATAAAGTAGGATATTTGTTTTGCAGAAAGGAACCAACCCACAATTGCCATAAGGGTTGATTCCAGTGATTTTTTCATCCAAAACAGTTACCTAGTGTTTATCAACCCAAATATTGAAAAATCCGATTTTTTAATTTTTGGGGATTGGTTCCTTTCAGCATAACTACGTCCAATCATTAATATGTTGCTAATCTATCATTATCTTCGACTAAGCAATCCAAAGTTGTGATTAATTTTTTGAAGGGTAATTTGAAGCCGCATCGAGTTGAAAGTAGATTATGAAATCCTTTTCTTTCAATCGATATCTCATTTTTCCATTAATTTTTCAAAGGATGGAGAAGTGACAAAGAGGAAGCAAGAGTACTCTCATTTGAAAATCTGACATCCAATGACTGTTTATAGGAGTCAAGATAAGCAATTATCAAAGACCTGTTCCAGTATTCAATTGGGAGACTCAGATGGAGGTTTACTCCTGTTATAACGTTGAAAGTTGTCAATATGCCTTTATAATATTCACAATTTAGTTATAAATAACTGGAAAAAATTCCACATGTCAACTTCTTTGTTCATTACAAATTCAATCACAATAGAATTAATTTTTTTTGTATTCTTTGTTTGCAGAAGATGTAAAAGAAATACCAAACCCAAACAAGAAGAGAGTGGTTGCATAGAATCTAGTCAAAATCAAGGTAAATGAGTCTCATTGTATAATGATTGAATGAATATATTGCATATTTTACATCTTCATCATAACACAATTTACAAGATAAAAATGTACCAAACATTCAACTAGAAATGAACAAAACATATTCTCATTAAAATTGAATATCAGACCTGGTGAAGCTGGGAAGACGTTGTGGCTAGATGGCCGCTGAGAAGACCTATAAACCTGCTACTCTGTTACAAACTAGGTATTGTGCAATATAACTTATCGATGGTTTCACCCAGAGGTTTACAAAATCAAGTTCATCAATTCTATCAAAATTTTGTAAAAAAATTATGGCAATGTTATTATAATAACATGTATGCAAAATGATACATCAAATAATAGGTCAGTAAAATGATTGATGGGAAAAACATCAATGTTTTGTTTTCCGATACCCATCTTCACTTCTCAGTTTGAGGAAGTAATACACCAAAAAAATGCAATGATGTGTCTGCAAATTACTGGAATGGGGACAGTCCGAGCTATACAAATAAATTCTTTGAATTCGTTATAGGTAGCTCTTTGATTTCCCTGATTCTATTACTGCAAACATTGAGGGGAATATAATATGTATTATATAATACATGAATGGGAATAATACATGAGGGGAATGAATATATGTATGTAATATAATATAATATTTATGCAAATAATAATTCATTTGAGACACGGCTTATTATGAATCATTACATGCCTTTTACCGATTTCAGTTTCTGCTTCTTGTAGCTTTTCTTCCAAATCATTTTTGAATGGAAACATTTGTATTCCTCTTGCAGAACCAGCTCTTCAAGATTTCCATCAGCACAGATTGACTGATGAACAAGACCCATTCGACCTTAGTTATAAGCTTTATGCTGTTCTTGTAAGTATTATATTTACTAATAAACCTTATCATATTTCGAACGTTGAATCAGTGTTGACATTCAACACTTTCGTCGAATGTAACTGTTGTTAGTTGGTTTTTCAACGTACTGGAATTATTTCCCATTCCATACCAGTTATTTTGAATTCGTTTTTTCAATAACTGGAATTTATTTGCAGTGAAAATACAACTAAATTCAGTTATCTGTGAAGATTGCCTGTCCCTTTGTGAAACATTGTCATTATATTGATGAGATTCTATTATGTAAAATAATGATTTGATTATATTAATTTATTATTATATGAAATTAATTTATTTTATTGATGCAATCTGTAAATGATTCAGTTTTCATATTTAGAGTTTTCAAATTGATTATCATAACTTGAATAAGTTCTCATTTTGACATAATCTGATTTCAGTCTCACCATGGCCAGCTTGGGAACGGGCATTATATATCATATGCTCTCAATCCAAATGGAAAATGGTACATATATAATGATTCCTCCACAAAGGTAAGATATCTTTAAAAATAATTCGAGTATATTACTTGAGATTCATTGTTTTGGGTTTAGTTGAGTTTGATTCATTGTTTATTTGGGTCTCATTGTTTTGTTAATCATAACCAATCCAAATTTTTCCCACTTGGAATTTTTCAATGGGCTATACTCTAGCAAATATCTCAATAATATCCATGTTATTGAATCTGTCACTTGAGATTTATCAAGGTTTCATTATTTTTATAATTTATTATAACTAATCCAAATTTTTCCTACATGCAATTTTTCAATGGGCTACACTCTAGCAAATATCTCAATAATTTTTATTTTATTGAATGTGTCACTTGATTCCAAGTTACGTTCGTACAAAAAATCATCCAAAACCTTTATTCATCATGAATTCCACTCCAGTTTAATCACCACTCCAGGAGATGAATGAAAAGATCAGCGTCTATACGAGTGATCTGTAACGTGCAATGGACTAGAATACAAAGTAACAGAATTAGTCATCTAAAACTTGAATGTGAATTCATTAAAGTTTAGCTTTCTCAACTCTTAATAAGGCCTCATTATTGAAGATTTTTTTTAAACAAATTGTGATCGTTTACAAACAAATTTCAAGGTGGAAACGTGTCAATAATTTCTGCGAAAAGTAAACGAAATTGCAGATAATAACAGCTAAGGGAATTATTTGAATCACCAATGTTTGATTAGTTACAAAAACTGAGTGAAAATTCAATTCAATTTAATTCAAAACTTTGTACATTAAATAATATATTATTTAGCATTTATGTAAGCATATACAGGGTGTTTCAGGAGGAATGTGCAATACTTGTCAGGCGTATTCCTCACACCAAGTATAGAAAAAACTTCCATTGGACATTCACTTGAAAACGTTTTGTTACCGAAATAACAATGTTGGAAAATTGACATTAAAAAAAATTAAATTTCTAATTTATTGAGGCTTTATGCTGATGAAAGAATAATCATTTCCTATTTAAAATCAGCTGCAAGATCCAATGAAACCAGTTAGAAGTTTGTAACTTGAACAGTTATTGATATACTAGCATTTTTACTCATTATCTCAGTAATTATCAAAGTTGCAATCCTCTTACTGCCTCCATTGAATAGCTCTTCTTCATGTTATTTTACATAATGATTGATCACTCGAGTACCCTCATTGTTAGACCGCCACAAAATGATCAAATTGGAAATTTTAAAGAAAATGTGAAATCTTCAGCCATCATTATCTCGGTAACAAAGCATTTTATGACTTAGTTTGCTGGAAATTTTTTCATTATTTTGATGTAAGGAAACACCTCACAAAGTTTGTCGGTTTATTTCTGAAACAAACCTTTTTGTATATAAACAAATTTTGATTGAGAATAAATGCACTATAAGTCCTTGTGTATCTTATCTGACATAAGAAAAGAAGAATAAATTACATTCAAGAATGAAGTTATTAATGGCCTTCTCACAATGATGTAAACGTACAATATTACCATAAGTCTTATACATAAGTTGTTTAAATAATATGGAAAATATATGGTATATTCTATGTCGTAAATAACTCATATATTAATCACATATTATCTTAGAAATATTACATGAAGTGAACGCCGTTAATGAATCAAAGAACTAACTCTTTATTCACAAAATCAAAGTAGATGTTGCCATAGTAACCATAGGGTTAAGTTATTACAGTATATAACGATTTAAACTAAAGAATCTATTTTACATATCTGATGAACGAAACAGAAAGCACCAAAAATACTGTACATACTGTCTCATCATACATACAATTTTTCAATATGAAATTTTCAAGGGATTTGTGGTGAATCCTCTGCTGTTTGCCACTTGGGTGAAACATGTGTTTAGCAACATGTGTTCAACTTGTATTAGTTTGTTTATTTAATCTTATCAATATTTTCAGTTCAATATCACTTTCAGTTATCACTGCATTAAAAGTCGAATTATTCATCTATTCTTATTCGATGTATTTTATCATAGGAAATTCTGAATTAAATTTCCTATAGATTCAATTTTACTATTGCTCATCTATATTAAAATGCTAATCTAATGACATTAGAATTCATGTGTTGAAATTAGTCCAGTTTGCTGTACTAGCGATATCTCTGTTTATTTTACACATTTTGGATGTAATTGGTTTTTTGTTGATTTCATGTAGGAGACAGCCGCGCCTGATACGAATTCAGCCTACCTGTTGTTCTACGAGCGGAAAGGTCTATGTAGTGATCATTACATGCCGTGTGTAGCTGGTAAGGAAATGAAGCTTATCGATGCAATTGATGACTTCGATGACAGTGAATTCAGGAGGACATGTTCAGTCATGTAGATTTCAAACACTTATTTCTATTATTGTTTCTAAACACTTGTTCATGTTGTATATTATAATTGTTGTAGATAATTCATATGTTATGTGAAGTATACTGTATTTGTGAACGCCCAACTGCTTGGATAAGCTTTGGTTCAACTTTTAACCGAGCCGAAAAATGTTGAGATTGTTGTTAACAGACCTTTGTGCATCAAGTAGACTACATTATCTTGAATATTTCACACAATTTTAAGAATTATTTGCCGTGTGCTGGTGATTTGCCTGTCCGTATTGATTGATAATTCCCAATACACAGAAGCCCAGGCTTATATGTAAGATTCATGTAAAACTACACATAATGTGAACCCTACCTTCTATCAAAATATTATTAATGAATAATAACTAACGTCCAATTGAACTAACTCCATCCTCACAAGTTAGGGTTATATGTTTATGACGAATTCTATTCTAGTCCATATTTTCTCACAGGAATTCAATCTATCATAATTGCTAATCATTTTTCAACAGAGAAAAATCTAGTTAATTTAATAATCCTCAAATTTTCTTGAATGAAAATAATCTGCTTTTTGAGTAGTTGTGAAGGTGATAATAGATAGATAGATAAATAAATTACTTCTATTAAGGGTGGAGTTAGGACTCTGGGTCCTCTACCACACAACCCTTTATGTGGTAGTTATTCATGTTGAATGAAAAGACTAGATATTGCCAAATCACAGATTTATTACAAATCGACTTACGTGTTTCGGTTGTTGGTATCTATCTCTTATTAATCTCTTAACTTAGGTTTTAGTCTACCAGACATTAATAATGGTGTGGCAACCGAAATCGGTATTTCGATTTTTAATTTATTTGTCAATATCTAGAGTCATAATGTGCAATAACTTAACACTGGTCTTTATATTCAATATGAAAATAATTTGCATAAATGGAATTGTTAACTTCTAACAATTTTCATTGTTGCGCTGTGAAGGGAAAAGTATGAGTTGAAACTTTG
Organism: Sogatella furcifera; assembly: GCA_017141385.1. Classification (NCBI taxonomy): domain Eukaryota; kingdom Metazoa; phylum Arthropoda; class Insecta; order Hemiptera; family Delphacidae; genus Sogatella; species Sogatella furcifera. The sequence goes on from CM029560.1 coordinate 39,069,452, forward strand.
AGCATCGTCGGTTTTTCACGCGATGGTTTTATGTAAATCGCGAATCAGTCACTCAGGCTCAGCTGGACTTTCGTGTACATTTCAGCATTCTATGACATGGAGCTATCCTTTAACACAATATTGCCTTGGATACGTAGTCACAACACATCTGGATCTTTGCTTAGGAAGAAACCTCGTAGACTGTCAAGAACAGTTTGTAGCCTTGAAATAGTCGAAATAGTTCGCCTTGCATGATTGTTCAGAGTCATAACCGTAGGAAGCAGGCATCGCTCGATCATTCACAGTGGAAAAGGTTTTTGTCATAGATTTGGAATTCCATGATGGCATGTGTATACTACGAGCTTGATATAATGACATTTCAAGTCCGAGAGCAGATGCTTCCTGCGTCATGAAAAGTCACATCCATTTATGGTACTCAATATATTGTCTATCAAAATATTTTCCAATGAAAAACAGCATATATTGTGAATCAATTGATATTTTTGTAGCCCATAGCAAATCATGATATCATATCTAGTCCTTAACCCTCCTCAAACACGAAGTGTTTAAAATATATAAAAAATGTTTAGTGTTTAAAAAAAATATTCCTAAAAAAAAGTTAGTGTTTAAAAAAAAATATTCCTAAAAAAATATTTTAGGAATATTGTCCCAAATTAATTTTATTTTTCAATTGTTTGTTATCTTTTCTGTAATAAAATATTCCAATTAATCTTCGCTGAGGATGAACACCAGTGTGTCAAAAAATCGTAAGTGAGCTGCACAGCAAGTGCACAGTATATTATTCCGAAATATTTAGTACTGCAGTTCCAAGAAGTATGGATAACCTGAACAATCATTCCAATTCACTTTCAGGCTTCTGCTGTGACGCTTTCATGTAAATTCTCAGTTGAACTAGAGTTTTTCCTGCGATTGGGCTTCACAAGTCGCCTATTATATAAATGAATAAATAAATAAATATATTTATACTTATTATTCGAGCGTAGAATTTGGAACAAACACCTGAGATATTGTAAATATTTAAATGATTATTATGTTTATTTTTAAAGGTGATGTATAATATTATTACTTTATTCAAGTAGTTTCAAAGACATAAAAAATAACTTGATCGTTGGGATGTTGGGAAAATTCATGAATAGTGGATTACGAGCGAATATTTTAATAAAAATGTCGATTACTTAACTCATTCGTAGTGAGGCTTCGATCTTTGAAGTTGGTTTTCTCCTAATCAACACATAATAATTTACAATTTTGAACTTGAAAACCAACAGCATTATCATTTAATTTTAAAATTAATAATCTTTTGTTGCGAACTTTATACAATCCAAGCTTCTCACATTTCATGAAAACCTCTTATTTCAATGATAAGCTAAAATACTCGTATTTGTGGTATCATTTATTATTGAATATTGTTAACCTCCATCATTTATTTATTGAAAAATCTTATTATTTGTATAACAGATTTTGGAAATGGTATGGATAACAAGATACTATTCATCCAATGTTCGTGCTATTTTATTGTTATGATCTTTCTGAACTCTTCACTTTTCTGTTGATAATACTTTCAACATGGTAGTTTATGGAACTTCCTCCCATAATCTTGTAAAAATTGTTATACATAAATTTCTTGAAATATCAACCTTCTCATTTTTTTGCACTTTTTAAAACAGTATAGTCTTACCATAAATTATTGTCACAAAACTATAAAAAGTGAGTGAAAAGTTTGGGAAGTGCTTAATATTTCTTATTTAAAGGTAATTTGACGGTCGTTTCAATTTCAGCACGATCCCCTATCACCGACCGTCAAATTACTTTCGTATAAGAATATTATGCCGTTTCCAAACTTTTCACCCACTCTGTGTAATACAGAGTGTTTCAGGAGGAATGTGCAATACTTCTCAGGCTGATTCCTTAGTAAATAGAGAAAAAAGTTCAAAAGGACATGCAAGTTCAAATCATATACTTCTGGTTTCATCGAATTTCTCTGCTAATTTTACACAGGAAGTGATTAACCTTGTATCTGCATAAAGCCTCTAGAAAATCAGAAAATTAGATATTTTTTGAAAAATGACAATTTTTTGCCATTGTTATCTCAGTAACAAATCGTGGGGTATGTGGTATGGAACCTTTTTCTCTACTTGGTGTAAGGAATCAGACTCAGAAGTATTGCACATTCCTCCTGAAACACTCTGTGTGAAACATTCACCTCTCGATAGCAATAACAAAGTCGTAGGCAAATCTTGAACTTGTTCTTAGTATGATAATTTGTCTTTCTGCTGTGAATCACTGTTGTATTTTGACAAATGATCAAATGTATGTCATATAATTGAGTGTTATACTAATGTTTATTATTTAAATTAGTTATCCTATCTTTACAAGCAGGCTATGTTTTCTAGAACTTCATAAAGACTATGTTTTGTGAATTTTAAAAATTTTGTTACCAATTATAATTTGATTTGCTCAAAAAGTATTTTTGAATCGCTAGTCATTCATCGAAAATGAACTATTTGAATAAGCAATTAGCGGGTTTAAAACATTTTTGACTGTAATTCATAATCTTTGCCCAATTCGATTTCAATCAATTCGATAACATCAATTTTACCGACAATTATTTAATTGCTGATGCTGCTTCTATGTGTCAGCACATAAATCAACAGCTGGTGTTGCCTCCAAAGCAGTATTTTCAGGTCAAAGTGAAATGGGAACACATTTTTGGAGACCAAGTCTAATTCTTGTTAAATGTAATTTATCTTCAAAGTTAGTAGATTTAAGTTGAAATTCCAAGGGCAAAATAATATGCGTGATGATGAGTTTCATAGGATTAATATTGTTCCAAAAAAACCTAGGTCCGTATTCATATACGTGACTCTCCCAAGTCCCGGCCTTCTGTAAGACCGACGATGTATTCTTACCGAATTTATTTTGATCATTTGTTGAGCCGTCTCAACAACTATCAAAATTGGCGCAAATCATTATCACAAACAAAATATAATGATTTTTTCACTCATTATTGTAGCTCTGTACGATTAGTCGAAAGTCTAAACTGAAATAACAAGTATAAAAGCATTATAAAGAGGTTATCTCTGCCTTGTGCGCGATATCTTTTTGATCACGCGAGTTCGAATCCTGAGGATAATATTCTTTGCTGATTATTGAATACCGTAACTAATTCTCACTTCATGTTTATTAACTATTCAATTCTGATGATTATATTGAAAATACTCGTAAAAGTTCAGAAAACAGCTGATGAAAGACTTTCTCAAGTCTACTGATGTTGTGATGTAAACAAGATTGCGATCTTACCGAGAACCGAGCTGGACTTGGGGAAGCACGCTCTTGAAAAAAGTCACGTCTTAATACAGCTTCAAGTTTCATTTAAAGCAATATTAATTCAGAAAAATGGTCGATTGAACTTTAGTGACCCTCCGCCGGTATACCGAGCCTATAGGCTCGATCTACACAGTACGGGGATTTCATTTCTTATACGCATTATTGTTAGGTATCAATAAGTCTTGATATTTATGCACTTTTTAGATGCAAAAAATGAGATTGAATTCATTGTTCTGTCTAATATTATACTTATAATTATTTTCTAATTATATTCACCATGTATTCATAAATTATTAATCGAATAATATCAAACTCGTTTGATGTTTTTATTATATAATGTGTTATCAAGCTCATGTTAGATCAAATTTCTATTGCAATAAATTTTACAACCATTGTTCAAGTATTATTCAACATTTGGGTAGCTTTTTTATTTTCCGGATTATGTGTGTTCATTTCTGATTAAGTATCCTTTATTTTGTATAGATATAGCTGGCCCCTCGTCTGTAGTTCAATAATTTACTATCTAGTAAATTGAACTGTTCAAATCACGTTTTAATATAAAATATTTTTAATTGCTGAACAGCAATTTCCTTGCATCATTAAAATTAAATATTCTGAGGTAGTTTAATTTTCATAAATCATAAAAATGGATTTGACTACGCACAGGGGGGTGGCGTAGCTGAGTGGGTTAAGCGCTGGCGTTGCAACCCAAAGGTCCCGGGTTCAAACCCTGGTCAGACCAGGAATTTTTCTCAGGCCACTTCCCCGTGTTTCGGATGGGCATGTTAAGCCGTCGGTCCCGGCTGCCTAAAAACAGTCGTTAAGTCATGTCAGAGGCCCTGAAATTGATCAGGAGCGACCTGAAAACTCTGACACCAGACCTGAGCCAGCCAGGTTACACAAATATTATTATTTACTACGGTACGCACAGGCAAAGCAACGATATGTGTTGTTATTCATTTATTTTGCTCGAGTAAGCTTACCGTACAACAATCACCAATTCACATTTTCAGTTGTCATCAGCACTGTATCCGGTATTATACAGAGCAACTTACATGTTGGAGGAAAAGTAGCCTACCAAAACTTCTCAGGCTGATTGCTTACATCTATCAGTGTAAGACGACGCACGCCCTCAGAATGAAGTGCTTTTGTTATACTTACGTCGTGATACCGGTAACAATAGCGGAAGATTATTGTAGCCAACATTATCATAAAATCTATCATATTTGTATTTTCAGGGCCTTCATGGAGACAAACATGATCATTTCCAAGAATTTGCTGAAAATTCAATGGAACCATTCAGATGTTAGGCCTACTTATTGTTTGAGATAGCCTACTGTTAGATTGTTTCAATAGTAAAATAATTGAGATACTGGTCAGAATATGGCTCTGCTGAACCCCTAATTTTCCCTACTTGAATGGGATACAACTGGATATTGAATTATAACCTATTTCTATATAGCACTTGATAAATTTATTTGAGTTGGTAGGCCTACAATAAAAGTACCTACGTACGGTTTGAAAAAACAAGCAAATGCCCAAAACTTTTTCAATTCGCTGGATCTAGGCATATACGGTATATAAATAAATATAGCCAAGAATGAATAGAGCTAGAAAGGACACAGAATATAGGCATAGATCCCTAGACATAAACTTTATAGCACATGTGAAAAATCTGTGTGTACATCAGGTGTTGTCTCTCCTTTTGATCACGGTTCCTAAAATTTTTGTAGGCTTTTTACAATTAGGCTAAGTTACGCCCATTCAACTTTTTGTTCTTCAGAGTTGAGTTCTCTACAACCAATTATTTTAAAATATTAGTTTATTATTCAATATCCAATTCAAGTTACAAACTTTTAACTGGTTTCATTGAATTTCTTAGCTAATTTTAGGTCTAACTTATTCATAAGTAAAATTTAGATTTGACGAGAAATAACAATAATCTCCTACCATTATTATTTGGAGATGTTATATTTATCATATTTCATAAATAAAGGAGATTGATTTACTTGACCTTATTCACAGATACCGTTTTTTATTTTTTAAAGAAATAATTTCTTATTTTCATTCTCTGTGCTATTGGGCACCAAAAGTTGGCTGGAGATTCGTCCGCTTTATGAGAGTTTTATCAACTAATCCTGGACCTTCATTCCATGTTTGCATGACAGAGTTACTGAAAATGGTACAGTAATAATTATAACAAAAATTCCAATGTTTATTCTTGATTGAATAAATTAGCAAACAATAATATACCAGAATAGAATAATAAGAAATTATAAAAAGGAAAGTATCGTACACTTTTTACAATATTACGATATTATAAAAACCTGGCTTCATTCAAAGCCGATTGTTCATATTTATCTCACTGGAGCGCTACTATCTGTGTACCGGTCTCCATGTTTATTTATATTTTATTTTCAAGGTTGGATAAAAGGGTAGGCCTAAACACTACAATCTACATTAGTGTTGTGTAGTGAATGAATTTGGATAGTGTCAGCTGTCGCTGTCAGTGGGTGAGAGTGAGTCATCACATGAGGCCTATGGTAAGTTCTTTGTTCATCTAATAATACTGATTTAACTAAGATTCTTAGTCTCTTCCAAAATGTTAGTTGCCTACTACTCGAAAGCAACTCAATTGTATTATTATGTTATCCAATATTACTTCTTTAGCGGAAGAAACTTCAATTCTATCCGAGGAAGTTAACCTCACTTTTCATTCTACTCTATGACAGCAAGTAAGTTTAGGTTGCTGTAGCAGTAATATGATTAGTGAAGTAGACTAATTACGTTTCCTTTTTAACTATATTATAGAAAATATTTGACTTGAGTAAAAGTTTTATTCATTTTGTCACAAAATTACTATAAATGTGCAAAAATAATGAGTTGGAACTTGACTTGGAGTCTCACCACTAGAATAACCGATTAAAACCACTAGAGATCCGTATTCTACAACCGTAGGCCTACGGAAAACTTTGTGTAATATTTGAAACCTGAATAGGTTTTTTATCATAAACTTTTATTACTTTCAGACCTTGATGATGAGCAATTGATTGATTATTGAAATGAATGATTCTTGGAGAAACATGTATATTGATAACCATCCTAGAAAACTAGATTACTCCTCTGCCATGTCATTATTGGCACATTTGAATGCTGATGAGTTGAGGGAAGTGTTGAACGATGAGAGGAAATTTGAAGAACTCATTAAAGACGTCAAAGAAGTGAGTATAATTCATATAAACCTACTTAATTTAAGTTAATATAGAAATTTTGACTTACAGCTATAAATTGTATTCAAGTATGAGTATTATTTATTCATGAATGAATTCCAGGAGAAGGAATATATTAGGTATATTCTTTCAGTTTGATAATTATGTGGAAACCTGGTCCTTCTTTTTGAAAGTCTCTCCAAATTCATATGACTAACATTCTTTCTGTGAATTTTTTGGTGTGACTGATAATTAACTTATGTTTGCCTTATCTATTTAGTTTTTATTAGAAATTCAATAACTATGCTACGTGTCCCCACGTGCATGTGCTGACATTGGCAATGGCAAGACTCTTGTCATTTGTTATCCTAATAGTTGTTCTTTAAGCTATTGAACTGATTTATCAGGACTGTTGACTGGAAAAGAACAAACTACGAGTACGATGCCTTCAAAAGCGCCTGACAGGTCCACGTTCTAATAACCGGTATGGTAATTTATAAACTTATATACATTGATATCACAATTTACAGACATATTTTAACTATTGCTTTTTTCAGCTCAAAACTGTCGAAGCCGAGAAAGAAATCCTAATAGCTAGTAATCGTTCTCTAGCGGAATTTAATCTATCACAAGAACCAATACTACTGAAAGGAAGGCAGGTGATTCTAGAATTGAGTGAAACGGGAGAAGAGTATTCGCAGAATATTGAAAAGAAAATGAGTGAACTAAGTGAGTACTCAATATTGAATCCTACTGGCTTTGAAAATTGTATCTTGGGCCGGTTTCTCCAAATGACATATAGGCCTACAGGATGAATTCCTCAAAGTGGCACACCTGGATATAATGCAAACGGCATGAGATATCAATATGGGACCAATGGTTTGATCTATCACAGTGCGGTTTTCGCAATTAATTCTGTCTTGAGATTCTGTATCGAAATCATGTATCAAATAGCGATCTTAAAGTTTTTAAAATTACGACAGATCCGCTGTTTCAACCCAATATCCAGATTCCTCTATGTGACTTTTTATTTGAACCAACCAATTCCTAAATAAATCTGTTATAGGCCTATCGTTTTCATTCCCTGCTAACATGGCCAAGGCATTGATACAAATATTGGAGTATCTATGGTTAAATATCGAGAGTAAGTTACTCTTTTCACAAAATGCAGGCTTCTACAAAACACAAAATGTGCTCACGTAAATCTATTCATTTCTAAACGTACTCCCCAACTTGGCGTACATTGACTCAGAAAGAAATGCTTTTTAAAACAATTCAATTGAGCTTTCTCCAATAATTCATCGTTTTGGAATCCCCATATCTCCGAGCCATAAGTTACATTAAAGCAGGAATAACAACAGAGTCGTATAGTCTCATCTTACTCTCCCAAACATATGATTTAGATTTTCTAAGAATATTAATCACCGACTCCCCTATTGGAAAATTTCCATCAGCGCTAAAAATCACCCCCAAATACTTGTATTGTCTGACTATTTCGATCTTGCTTCTTCCCAACCAGAATGCTAATTTTTTCTTTAAGCCCCGTTTGTAAAATGTTATTATCTTTTTATCTATATTAACGGTAAGGTGTTTGTGTTTACAATATTCTGAGAGATATTTCATTTTATTTTTTGAATCTGATTCGCAATCGGCAATAACTAAATCATCTGCAAATAGCAGCATCAATATATCCTCTTCTCTGTTCATTCTGACGCCACTGAAACTCCTCGCTCTAATAAAACTATCGATATCTCTCAAGTAGTGAGAAAAGAGAAACGGGCTGATTGAGTCCCCCTGTAAAATGTAACCGATATAGGTTCAGATTCTTCATTTGCATTCTCTTTACTTATCATAGTCGTAGCTGAGTTATATTATATTCCTTGTATAATTATTAGAAAATTTGAGCTGATTCCCGCCCTCCCTAACTCATACCATAGAAGCTGCCAATACTGCTGGATGACACATGAGTGGGTCTATTGTAAATACAGTATTATATTACGGATTTGGATATAACATGATAATTATCAACACTTGGAATTTGTTCGAATATCATATTTAATAGTACTCCAATGAAATAGTACAAACCATTTTAACATTTATTTACTATAGAGTGTGATAGCCAAATAAGTGTTTGGAATTTCTAAATACATTTTTCTCAATTGTTATTCACTATTATTTAGGCTAGATATTGTACTCTTCAGGCACAGACTTGTTTCTAGGTGAGGAGTATTATTCTATAAAACTATTTTATACATCTCAAGTGTTTGTGTATGTTTTTACACATAGTACTTGTCTTTTGAGAATAAAACTTTTTCATTTCATTTCTTTCCAATTTTTCAACTCACTTGTTCCCTCTAAAGACTGCTTCACGAATAGGAAACACTAGTCATATTCAAGCTATCATAGGCCCGGTATTCTTAGCCGGCCCGGTTGGCGCAGTGGGCTGGGGCGTCACAACCTTCAGTCCACTAACGCACCATCCGCAATAAATAATAAATAATCAACAATCAATTGAAAACAGTCAATAATTGTATTAACATCAAGTCTTATTATATTTTCAATAATTTATTATTTTATAAGTTTCAATCAAATTGAATTGAAACTATATTCGTTGTGTCCAAGATTCGATCTTTTTGAAGTCCTTAAAATGTTTATAAGTAATTCGAATTGAAATTTATTGCACACAAGAAATATGTAGCAGGGTACTGTATGTTCATAACTTGATACTTCAAAATTATAGTAAAGGTTAAACGACGAGTAGATGAAATAAAGTAATAATTTTCTCTCTGTATTTACAGATAGTAGGTCAGGGAGTACATCATTAGAAACAGCGCTTGCACTACTTCAAACAGCTGCTGCAGAAATGGAGGAAGAATCTGACGTAAGATTACTAATAAGATTTAATTTAGTAAGAAACAAGTTCCCAATACAAGATTGCTTTCCATGTTGTTATTGCTTAATTATTAATCAAGTTTTTTAACAACAATAAAGTTTTTTCTTGAAATCTACACGTTCCAATGATGAATAAAAGCGTTCGAAGAGAATTTACTGTATGTTCTTTGGTAACAAAATCAATGTGCTGAATTATTCTACAATTAATGTTGATGAGGCAGTGGCTGTGGCCAAAGTCCTGGATTGATAATTGCAGTCTTTTAAGGTTTCTGGGTTTGTTCCCAGTTGCTGAGACCGATTCTTTCACCGCAAAAAGCCATTCTCATCTTTAAAAAAAGACGTAAAGCCGTCGGTCCCGACTGCCTAAGAAGCAGTCATTTCCCATCACCTCTCTGATTTCTCACGCATTCTGCTTAGAGCACATGTTGGCATCAGTCTCAGAAAAATGTATTGATTTATTAATTAGTGTGAAAAGACAAGATTTTGTATTTTCATTTACAATAATTTGGATAACTACCACAATCTTTCACCAGTAGCTTAAGCTTATGTAAGTTATATGTATAATAGTATTACAATTATTTTATTGTATAACTCAACTTATTGTACGGTATGTATGGATGAAAACATGAATGTATTGTTTGATTTTAAATTCCACTGTTGCGTTTGATGAAAATTTCAATTATTGTTTGACGTTGCCCATAACATGTTATTTGTTTCTCGGCAATAAAATTATATTTATTTTAATAACATCTTCACAACTACTCAACACATTTTTTTACAGGAAATTGCGAATAAATTTTTGGAAGGCGACACTGATGTGGACACATTCCTAGAACAATTCAAATCGAGAAGAGAGTTGATGCATCTGAGAAAGGTGAAGACTGACAAAATGTCGGAAATGGTGACTCGACGAGCAAACCCATTCTATCAAGCCCCGCATCCTCCTGCTCCTTCCGGATTGCCCTATCCTGTGGGTCCTCAATGCCAACTGCCAATGCCTGGTATTTATTCTAGTAATTCGCATTTTGGCTGAAAGCAAACATATATGACAGTTGCACAAACGTCTATTGATATCCAATTAACATAATTAATTTTTAGAATTTGTCTAAGATTGAATCCAATTCACTTCGCAACCTTGATATTCTAGGTGAAAAACATTATTCATTATTTAATAAGAAGATTTTGGCTCTCCGCTGTTACCAACCCGTGTTCGCGCCAATTTTTAGCGAAAACGGGCTGCAAAGAACGGGTGGCCTACTAGTAAATTATAGAATAATAAGAATAATTGAACATATGTATGACACTGTTCAATTACTATCATTGTCATTTTCCGAACCTACACGTTGTCATACCAGCTCAATTAAATGTTCAATTTATCACTTTATCTTGTACATCTCATAAAACTTATTATTTTTTTCAATTTGGCAGTCACAAAAGTAGTTAGATATTAGAATAGTTATATTTATATTTTAATTCATTAATTTTATTATTATCTTTTATGAATGAAATAATGTATAGTCAGTTTAGCAGTTAGATTTAGATTTTTATGGTTGAATTAATATTATTGAAAATGAGCGTTTTCCCTAAATAATTTCAGTTGCATGGAATTGATAATTTTTTACTGTCCAATGTTTTTGGAGAGATGATATTTCATTATAACAATTTTCCGGATGAATTGAAATCACGGTAATGAAGTAAAATGTGTTATAAGTATCTGAAAAACAGTAATTTGTTGAAAATATTTGAAAGCCACAAAATATTGTTTCTCTTGAAAACTTGTAGGAAAATAGCAAAGTCCGTGGATACGGCACTTTGGAGTATCTGCATCGGCTTGCTCGATTCTGGCTATCATAATTATGTTTCTATCTACATGTTATTTTAAATATTTATACAATGAGTATTATTTTTTGTTGGTTTTTGAATACAGTAGGCTACTGAAAAACAATGTATTGGTTACTTCCTTACTTTATTTATTTTTATTGTTGTAGACTACTATCTTGAAGTCTCTTGTTTAAATTTGAGCATTTTGTCATTTCAATGAATTAATTTATATTTTATCTTGATAAATTTATTTACTGTGTATTATATCTTCAATAAAATAATGTTTATAATAGACATCAAACTACTCAATGTATTCTCCTGTTGAGTTTGTTGATAAATTATTATTACTAGATTCAGATTGTTGGCCGAATACATCATAAGTTCTTTAATGTTCAATACATTATGTTGTTTTGAGCTACTTATAATAATTGTATTGGAGATATCACAGTACCCTTACATAATTTGTTTCAAATGAGATGTGCACTTGAGAATGGGTCCAATGATACAGAAATATGTGCTGAAACAAATACTGTGTAAGGCCGTACACGATAATATTTCTATGATCATATCTGATCATATGGAAAGAGATGAAGATATGATTCGTAATAATACGAAATCATATTTTCATCTCTTTTCATATGATCAGATATGATCATAGAACTATTATCGTGTGATACCAGCCTAAGAGTACTCGTACTGTTATTATTATTTCCAATACTATCTTCCTTATTCTCTATGGATTTATTGTTTTATCATTTAGGTTTTAATTTCAAAATATTTCGGTTTGTGATTTTCGCTTTTATTAATATATCAATCATATGGTTGACGAAGGCCAAAATTAGTTGACTTATCAGGTTTGCCAGCATCCTTAAGAGCCCAGTTAGTCCACTTTTTCCCACCTAATGACGTCACAAAATTTCTTTTTTTTACATAATAATGCTCTATACATGGTTCGACATTTATCTAGAATAGTGAGTTTACCTCTCAACAAATCGCCATTGTTGCATAATATATCTTGAACATTTTACACCTGTGAGGACAGGCTTTATTGATTGTTCCAGGATTGCTTGAGTGTAGAAATTTCTGTAGTAGGGTGTAGGAAATTACAAAGAAAGATTATCGAAGCCATTGCTCTCTCATTTATTAGTAATATTGTCTACTACATTCAAGATAGTTAAACAAAATACATTAATATAATTTATAAGAAAGTCAAAATATCATCCAAAAATCTATGAAGATAACCAAAACCTAGCCTACATAAGAGTATTGATATGTATTTCGTCAAGACATTGATATGTATCTTCGAGCTTTATTTTCTCGCTCCGTCCCTGTTTAGTGATAGATTTCAATAAATTTCCAATAAATAGCACAGACTGCTGTCCTAGCCTGCCTATTGTATGGGCAGCCTATATTTAAAGCCCACCATAGACTTATCATTATTTTATTTTATTTCCAGCACAACAACTCGATGGAGACTGTAAAATCTTAGTTTGGCCACTGAGTTTCAAACTTCAAATTGGTTTGCTCGTTTGAATTACGGTACCACAATAGTGATATTAGTTTATTTAAATATTTATTATAATCTTTATACTTAGTATCATATGTTATTTTGAAGTGATACATTTCCAACTTCCAACCAACCATATTATTTGTCCATGTTCCCACTTCGCTAGCGAATTATTATTTTAAATAATTAGAAGCAATACTAAAGGTTAACAGACAGTATTTGAAATCCAAAAATTTCTAGTTTCTTTCCTTGTGGAAAACGTTTGACAAATGAACAAATATCACAAATTTTCCTGTTAAATCTTATCAAAATTTGAAAGTTGACAGGCGGGAAAAATATCAACTAAGCATACTGATATGAAGCGTTCACACCAATGGCCAGACTGTGATTATATACAGCCTCTGTGAACATTTTCTTTTTTCCTCTCATTCATTTATTGTATGTGCGTAAGCGAGTACCGTATCTCCTGAAAAACTTTCGCTGAACTTTCTGGTGAAAGAATATATTTAGCTCAATTATTAAGATATTATTAGGCATTAATAGTTTTGAAGTAGAAAAATGTAGGCTTACTCGATGGTCTTTTTATAATAGTTAATATTACTCCTCTTACTTTTCTTCAATCGATCAATTAAAATAAAAAACCTTATTTGAAAAATGACAGCGATGTGAAGGTGGTCTGACTCTGTGCGCTTCATTGGGTAGGCCTATTCTACCTAAGTTAAATTGAGATATGATAAGACGCATATGGAGACAGTGTTAGTGAAGATTAATGTTCATCTTTATTTCAAATGCATGTTTTTGTTGAAATTGGAAATAAGTGTATGAGTATTATTGGAGTGACGGAGCAGAGACCAAGGACGGACACGGATTCTATATACAGACACCATTAGCACAATCTTAAAAACTAAATGATAATATAGTTGACGATCCCTGATCAACTAAATTTTAAAATAATCTATCAAGGCTCAGGAGTTAAGTGTATTATGATGAGGCCTTTACGCACCCAAGTCCTACACGACTCCAGGCCGATTAGCAGAACAGATATTAATTTCATACAAGTATTTTAAAAGTTATTCTCAACGATCTATAAGATAATGGTGAGTTCTAAGTGCAGCATTTAGCGCTTCAAGTGGCTGAAAGAGCTCTTGGCGGTCAGCCGCTTCTCCCCGGCCGTTCTCTCCAGGTCCGCCATTTTGATCTGATCGGAAGCCACTGGGCCGATGCACACCAGCGGATCCTTGAAGTAGGAGCACACCTGAAATCATGCATTAAAATTATTATCACGATAACTACCTATTGAGTACTATTTGAAGCTTACGATTCCTAAGCGGCGGCTCGAGCCATCACATCTCTATCACAATTAACTGTACGGTACTATGAATGTTCACTTTGTTATTAGGGCTAGTAATGTATAATAAATCTTTAAATAATAAAAGTACCCTTTGACATGTTCAAGCCAATTGCACTATTTATTGATTTATTATATACAGTATTAGTAGCCCTAATAACAAAGTGAACATTTATTGAACGAGCGACAGCGAGTTCCTACTTTTGACTCAAGGCCGAAGTCGTTGTCCGTCTGTTCGTTTGTCTATATGTTCGCCAATAACTTTCGAGCGCCTCAATTCATCAACTTCAAATTCAGAACATAAATTCTTCATACTTTTATACAGGTCAAGTTCGTTGGACAATGAAATCGACCGACTCCTCCATCCTTTTTCAGGAAAAAAGGATAAGCTCTCAGCAACAATATATCTATACATACTCCGGCATCTATTCTATTTCAACACAATAATCAAGGCTGGTAAATGTCATATGGAACTTGAATAATTTCTTTTGTTTTGATAATTCTGATTACAGTGGAACAGCTGATTAAATATTAGCGGCAAAAATGGAAATATTATCTTGAGAATAATAATAATGTTCTCAAATCAATACATTTTTTCATGTGAAGTCATATGTTAATATTGATTTCAAAGTTTAAACATGTGATAGGAGTCTATTTATTTGAACAACTGACAAAAGGTGGCAAATTTGGATTATTTTACCATTGGTTATTTTTCAAGTATTCTTGTTGAAAGAAGTTTGTTGTTCAATTTGATTTCCATGCTTTGATAAGTCAGACTAATAATAAGTCAGTCGTGCTTTTCTATGGGATTTGAAGAATGCTATTAAGGGGATCTCTAATAATTTATATTGCTATTTGATTTATCCGAATGGAAAAACTGAACTATCAAAAAATTCCATTCTTGAACGAATCTCTACAATGTTTGTTTTCAATTTGATACACTAAATAATTTACAAAATTGTGTTGAATTTAGAACAAAATGCGATCAATATGACACTTTAGAGTGTTCTGAGAAGAACTAACTTGGGTAATCATTATCATTATGATCGGTGTTCCTCGAGCTAAAACTAACAGAACATGTCATTGGCAAAACACCGAAATCTCTTTAGTTTTTCTGTAATCCGCCATTTTATTATTTTAAGACTTTCCAGATAATGGATAAAATCTACACCAAGTTTCAATATAGTATGTATGGTTTTCAGAAAAAATAAGGAAACGTTATTACCTGCATATTTCTAAATTTTTTAGAATTGTTCAGTCAATAGGTCTACTCTGAATTCTTGTAGTCAAGTCGTCTTGAACAAGTAGGCCTACGTTTTTATTGGTGCATTGGCGGCAGAAGAGTTGCCGATAATGATGTATCAAAATCAAACGATTGATCAAAATATACCGTACATAACTATATCCTCACAAAAAGAAATCATTCAGTATTGAATGAATTTAGGTATCGTGTTAGTATGATTTGTGGTAGCCTACATATTTTTAAATAATTAAAGCCATAAGTTGACTTTGAGAGTTCGCACGCGAGTTCTTCAGCCCATGGGGCTTACTAGTAATATAGTTATTTGAATAGAGTTGAGATGGCTAGAGCCGAGAAGCTCGACAAACCCACAATACACGAAAGAAATCAGTGACAACTGACAATTTAAAAGAGACCGTGATGATTGATGAACAATGATGGCGGTTGCCATAATTCCCAAATTTTTGTATTTACAATCGAGAAAGTAGTCAGCTGTCCGGAAGACCGCGAAATTCAAAAGAGTTCATTACCTCCTCCATGCTCCTGGTAGCCTGGTATCGAAACCAGGATTCGTGAACTAGAGTGACAGAATGTCAAGTTGAAACTGTCAACCCTAGTCTACCAGGCTTCCAGAAGCATAGTACACTGAATTTCGTATTTTGCAGGGTTGACACCACAGGGTGGATGGTAGTGGACGGCAAACTGCCGAACAGTTTAATCATGTCCCAAAAGAACAATGTAATTTTCATCAATCTTTTGGGGCAGATAGCACCGTTATTTATGCACAGAATTTCACGTTTTTTATATCATTGGAAAGAGAATTTTATTCTCCAGGGGGTGGGCTTTCAATTTTTTGGATTTGAAGTTTATTCAATAATTAGAGTTTAAAACTTTTTTAGTAAATTAATTATACAATAATTATCAAAATAGACTTTAAATCAAAAAAGTAAAAAATCCAACCCCCGGAGCAGGGCTCTCCAACCTACGGCCCGCGGGCCACATCCGGTCCGCGGATAGATTTTGTCCGGCCCGCCAAGATTTATTGCAACAGATGTTTTAAAATATATATTAACACACATTTTTGATAACAAAAGTGAGTTCAGTACTCTTCTCTTACTAGCCACTCCATTTCTTAATAAGTGTAAAATTAGCTGTAAACAAGCGGCGATCAACCATTGCGAGATATTACCAATGTTTTCTCTGTTTGAATCTACCTGCAAATGTGAGCAGACATTTTCAAAAATTAAGTTTGTTGAATTCAAATACTTATCAGGAGAACATTTTTAATCAATTATGTAATGATCGGAACCACAAAGTTTGATCCTAAATGGGCGGACTTTTCAAGTGGAAAACAAATGCAATCTTCTCATTAAAAATAAGTAGGCTATTACTTTTAGCTTGGTAAAGTTCGTGTATTGTGAAGTTGTCTTATTACTTATTAAAAAAAGTTACTATTATTTTGTTCAACTTGCTAAATTCATCTTTGTTCCTTTTTGTGTTTTAATTAAACCTATTCAGAGCCCTCGCTTGGAGTGTGCGGATTATGCGACCGCACAGGGCGCCACGGCGGCTGATGCGAAACGGGAATTTAAAAAATTCCAATTGGGCTATTGGAATAATTTTTTCACTATTTGATGAAAACCCTATTTCACCCACAACATGAATCTACAAGAAATTATTCCTCTGCATAAACTCATTCATCATAATGAATTATTGATCAATTGAAAAACCACGATCAATGTATTAAGCAAGGCAATAAACGCATAATAAATTTGATTCTTTTGTTGGCTGACATTCCTGACAACCATCTTACACTCTGTCGACCAATTAATCACAAGCTAGTTTCCGATAAAAAACATCTCCCTAATATTTTTACCGAATTGTTGTAGTTTTTCAAACTTTTTTCTGGCAATTGATCGGTATTAGATCATGAATAGTTTGAGTTCCATTCCATTATATTCATAGTATAAAAAATAGAATTAAAGAGTTTAAGATGGGAGTGCAAAATCATATTTTCATCTCATTTGATACAGCATGAAACCATTGGAGTCTAGTACTGGCCCAAGTTACACGATAAAAGTAAAACTGAGTCTAAATTCTATGAATAAATTCTTCAAATTCTAACTTGATAGAATCTAATCAGCCTAAATATATAAATAAATAATATATTAGCACAAGATCGTCAATAGTCAATCAGCGTAATTTTTTGTGTATGATACACCATACATCATTCTCTTGCTAGCAGCCATTTTCTAAGACAGAGCTAACAGAACACTTTCAATCAATCAGAAAAGAGCAGGCGGGGCATGAAGGCGTGTCCAAGTCAAAACTGAAACACCACCCGTCAACTGCTGCCATCTACAGTCACAAGTTTGAATCATTCCACACCAACAAGAGCCGCCATTTACAAGCTCATATCAGTAGCTGAATTTCAACCAATCAGAGCAATAGTGGGAGAACTGCCTTTAAATTCTCCTCGCTCTGCTATTGGTCGTCGCCATAAGCCACGCCTTGACCAATCTACTGGTTGAATTTGGAAACTTTTCTAACCGATGGCGGCCATTTTGATCGTAGGTGGAGCTCGGAGGCGTGTCCAATGGAAGTCAAAGCAAGTCACCCTATTGCTACTGCCATCTGCTGGCTGAATTTGGAACTATTTCAAATTTTCAAATGTTATTCAAGAAAGTCGGGTAGAGCAGTGAAAATGGCTGAAATCTTCAAATTGCTAGTTATTGAGTTTCCAATTTTCTGTTAAAACATCTTTATTTCCAGTGAAATGAAATATTTATGATGATATCCAATATTTCTTTGTGAAAAATTATTATTCCCTTCCTTATGTGCTTTCAAGCAAACTAATAAAATAAATTGATCAATACTGTAATTAAAATGTTAATATTTAAATGATTAAGTAGGCCTACGGTGCAATGTCACAGTATACTCAATATAGATAGCCTTTCGTTATTTTTTATTTATTTCTGAAGGCGTCTGCTTATCACGTATCCAATACATAAAAATACAAAACAATGCGTTAGGATACATTAAAATAAGGGGTCCAGGGGGTCCGGACCCCCCCGAAATTTTGGGCAAGCCTTCATGTTTGAACTCTGTTCCTCTGAATGAGAGACGACTAAGAAATTGATGCAGTCCACACAGAGTGTTCATAACAGTAATGTTCACTGAACTTCTCAGGCTGATTCCCTACTTAAGAATAATGGAAAAATTTCTATGAAAATGGGTTCCAGTAGCGTGGCTAGAGGGGAGGGGGGTCCAACTTCCACCGCCAACTCAGTTTTCTCACTTGGAGCAAACTTTTGTCAACTTTATTACTTCTTTGTCAACTGACCAAGTGGTGTCCAAAAAGTGCAGATTGTTTAGGGTTAAATTGCATAAAGCCTGCATCTGTATTATTAATTTATCTTAGAAAATGGAGCTCTATAATGATGTAGAGCTTCAAAATCTTGTACTGGAAATACCCCCTGAACTGATCAAGTGATGTTAAGAAAAGCTCATTGCTGGGGGTTGAAATGGTTGAAGTGAATATTGCATTAAGTTAATAATCTAAATAATAATCTGGATGATCACTAGTAATCTTCAAAGACAGAGCTTTAAAACGCTACTTTGGACACAAAAAATCGCACACATAACAGAACTCTTGATGCTCAGGAACAACAGATGCTCAAAATATTCCGATTGTTGAGTTTTGAGCTGTATAAAGGGTGAATCTTAATTATTAATTTCTCTTTGACAATTTTGTTACAATGCTATTTTGGACACAAAAATTTGCCTAAAAGTTCCCTGAACTAACCAGATTAAATAATGTTGAGGATTGAACCATATAAGGTAAATTTATTTATTTATCTATTTCATGTACAAAAATCTACAAGATGAGGAAATAAAAAGCAGGCTATCGCCCAAAACCTCTTCTATCCCCAATTTCGTATTAATGAAAAAAGAGCTCTAAAACGGTATTTTGTACTACATAATTTTAAAATTTTCCCGGGGGTGACCCCGACCACCTTTCTTTGGGGGGGTCCCCAAACCCCTCTCCTCATTGGCTTTGGAACCCCCCCGAAATCGAATCCTGGCTACGCCACTGTGTGTGTGTGTGTGTGTGTGTGTGTCCACAAGTCAAATGATTCCAAGTACATCCTTGTTATTGGCCCTCCAAGCCTCACAAGAATTAACAATGTAACCCTTGGATAAAAAGGTTGGAGATTCCTGCCCTGCAGAATTGAATTATCTTTCCAATGACATAAAGAACGTGAAATTCTGTCTATAAATAGAGGCTTTCTCTATCTGCTCCAAGAGATTGATAAAAATTACATTGTTCTTAAGGGGCTTGATTCTGCTGTTCGACATATGGCCGACTACTATCACCCACTCAACATTCTGTCTGTCATTTTAATTCAGGCCCCCTCCCACTATTCCAACTGACACCGATATCGTCGGCCAATCAGAGCGTAAACGTAGCTTGGAGGCGTGTCCAATGGAAGTCGCAACCAGTCACCCTTTTGCTACTGCCATCTACTGGCTGAATTCAGAACTATTTCGAATCGAATATTTTTGTCAAGAGGGTTGGGGAGGGCAGTGAAAATGACTGCAATCTTGAATTTGCTTGTGATTTAGTTGTCAAAACCTATATTTTCGGTAAAATGCAATATTTATTATTCCCAATAGAGGTACTTCTTCCATGAAGAATTTAATTTCTTTTCTTATGTGCAATGGGTCTTTAAAACAAAAATTCAAAGAATAAATCAATCAACAACTGAAAATTGAACTCGCTGAAAAATGTTCCGTTGATTAATAGTACAGCAGTATTTTCACTCTCAAATTCCATGTAAAACCATAAATTAAATATTCATTAGTGAATAATATTTCTAATAAATATTTAATACAATTTTTAATAAATAGTCATAAGTGCTCTAGATAAAGTGTACGTTCAATGTTTCAGTTTTGTTGAATAAAGGTACGATTCCTAAGCGGCAGCTTGAGCTGTCGTGGCTCTAGCTGCGCTGCTCAAGACATCACAAATGTATTCACATAACCATATTATGAATTTCCACTACCGTACGTTATTAGGGCTACTAATGTATAATAAATCGATAAATAGTGAAAAATAGTCAATTTCATTTTATATGGATATTTGGATAGAGTTGTGATGTTTAGAGCTAGAGCTGCCGCTTGGGAATCGTACCCTAAGTAGATAAACTTATTTCTTGGTGGTGGAAAGCATGCAGCCAGTTTCGATCAACTTGACATGACTTGGAAGCCAGTGAAGGGTGTGGGAAGAGTGCGTCGATGTCGGTCGTCTGCTTTATAAAGAACATACCTCATCGATCATCGATTTTCGCGCCTATTGCGGCTACAAAAAATATATCTATTCAAAGCAACGTCTTTTGTGAGTTTGAATGCAAACATAAATACCAAATTATTAAACAAGTAATTTTCTACCCTTCCAGTTTGGTACGCCTCTCTGGCGATTGCCAGGTTGCCACCCGGGCCAGACCAACCCTGGTTATACAAAAAATACAAAAATTCATTCCACATGGACTGTATAGGCCTATGCATTATTCAGATGCATTGCTTATTTCACTGTTGTGATGATAAGCATTGGCTGCTCGACCCA
This sequence comes from Sogatella furcifera, assembly GCA_017141385.1. NCBI lineage: Eukaryota > Metazoa > Arthropoda > Insecta > Hemiptera > Delphacidae > Sogatella > Sogatella furcifera. The sequence continues at coordinate 39,090,422 of CM029560.1, forward strand.
CGAAACAGGTCAAGTGCCCTAAAGTATCTTTTATTATACATCATTGATAAGATTAGTGATAATGGATGAAATACCTTTCGAGGGGCTTGCCGATGGCGTCTCTGGAACTGACAGCAAAGACCCTTGTGAATGTCGCACTCGGAACTCATGCTGCATTCTTCATCTGTTGAACAGATAATATTTTTTCATAATACGTGGTCATTACTGTATATTTAGAGAGCGTATCGGACACAATAGGTAATGAATGCACTTGTCAGCTGGACCGATTCGCCTCGGCAACATGTTTATTCTCCCACATATAGGCTATAATATATATGTCTAAATTTTATTCATCCCATGAACTTTTAAACATAAGGTGATTACACTGTACAAATGGTGAGGTTCAGTGGTGTCGCTACTGTTTTTGAGGGAGGAGCGTCGCTCCGGTACTGCTCTGCTCTATGTTATTACTTTATTTAATTTTACTTCACTATTATTCACTGGCGGCTCGTTCCACAAAACAGGTGAGTGCCCGCGTATCTTTTACTATACAGCACTTCACCTGTTTCGTGGGTACGAGCCGCCAGTGCTATTATTTCGGTGTATTATCTATATCTCTAAAAGCGAAATGGCACTGACTGACTGATTCATTCATTCATCACCAGAACTAAAAATCCACAGAACCGAATGCTTTCAAATTTGGCAGGCATGTTCAGTTGGACGCCCGCTAAGAAATGATCTTTAAAACTTCATAAGGATACGCCAAATATTTGAGTTTATCTATAGTTTTTCAGCGTTTTCTTATTTTTTTCGAGAACCAATCGGTAGAAAATGCTGATATTTGGCCCCCTGACGGGGGTCCAGGAGGTGGAACCCCTGGCTAGGCGGAGAAGGCGAGCGAAGCGAGCCTGCCGGCTAGTTAATTAAAAAAATGTATCCCATTTTCTCCAAATATAATAATAATGTATAAGGTTATGTGTGGCAAGTCAAGATTGATTAATTGACTAAATTCAATCATCAATCAAAAAATATTAATATGAAAAAGGAAATGATTTTATTTAGTCAATCAATCAATCTTTATTTGCCACACAAAACTATACCTACATTATTAATATTTTTGAAAATATTATATTGGACTAGACTTAATTTGAGACTTGATACGAGAAATACGATAAGAATACGGTAAAAACACAATCAAAAGCACGAAAACCAAGTTGAGTAAGTAGGCCGATAGCTGACACCAAAAGTTCAAATTCGTGCAAGGTTCCAAGTGGTGATGTTTAGCCTCTAAAAAAATCTTTCTGTGAGAAATACTTATCAATTTTTTCCCCTGCCTCATCCATCATTTTTAAAAACGGGATGCTATGATAACGTATGTTTCAAAAAGTACGCAATACAATGTTTGAGAGAGAACATTTTTGACATAGAAAAAGTTGAATAACGGTGATTGTGTAGAAAATAACTTTTTTTGGAGACTGAATTTCTACAATTTATATTCATTCTGAATACAAGCTTATTATTTAGAATCCTGTTATAGCCTATGCATTCAAACTTGATTGAAGAAAGACAATATTTCCCCATCATCTGAGAGTCATTGGAACTATAAACTTCCAACTGATTTCATTCTATTTCCCAGCTAATTATACATAGAAATTGATTATTTTGGTACCTTCATAAGGCTCTAGAAAATTATAGAATTATATATTTGATAATGACTATACAATATTTTTTCTCGGTAATTATGAAATCTCATTGTTTTCTCGGTAACAAAGCATTTCTGATGATATATCCCACTTTGAAATCATTTTTTATTTGACAATTATCACAGGTACAGAAACACGTACAAATTACAAAAGAAAAAACATTCGAATTTAAAATATTAAGTGTCATAATACGACATTTGGGATTTTATGAAAGATACAATATGAAGATTATGAGGATTATAAAGATACAATATTTCCACTATTTGGTGGCAGGAATCGGTCTGAGAAATGCATCTAAGTTTGCACAAAACTCCTGGAACTCCGTATAAATGGATACATTGATGAATACGCGAACAGAACTCATACATGCGTGAGTGATGTGCAACAATTAAAATATGATAATAAAGAATACGGTAGCCTACCTACGTAGTGCTAATAAAAAATGATATTTTGAAGTGGAAATGAAATATCCCCTATGCCAAAAATATTCTTGCTGAACTAATTAATTCTGGCCTTTTTTAAACACCCTTGTTGAATGATATAGTGTAGGCTTACTGTAGAGTTTGCTGCTGGTTATGGCGGGCTGACATGTGCGGCCTTCTCCAGTATCAGTGCACACCAGACCGGTCTCACAGTCGTTGTCCCGCCTGCACAGTTCACCCTGGCGCAGTCCATACAGTGGCAGGCAAGTACCAGAAACTGTCAACAAAATCATTCATACAAATATATGCTACAGCTTCGTTCATTTGCTTCTTGTTCAATTGATTATATTGTATGGCTTCTTTCAATTATCAATTTCAATTTACTAAAACACACAAAAAGACAATAGACAATAAATATCAATACAATAATTTTGTGTAGTAAATTTTTAAATTTTATGAATTGTTGGAGTACCAGAGAGGCCTTATAACCTCAAAAGTCACAATTTTCAAATAGGCTACTAATAAGCAGTAATATCAGCCGACAGGCGTTTACCAACTAAACGCAATACAAACACTATACAGACGATCGAAATAATTTTCAAATAGGTTTGACTTGCATTAATATTCAACAGATAATCAATGCAAACATTTTCCATCTTATCAGAGTTGAAGTATCAGTGATTGAAGCATTCCTCCTCGATAGTTCAACAACTGATGTATGTGACAATTTTCACCAGAGTACAACGAGTTTTCTCAGCAAATGATTTTACAGTTGACAATCAAAATGGGAGGCTACCTTTGCTGGCTTTGCATCAAGAAACCGATACCGTACCGTAGGCCGAATTTGCTTAGGCCTACATTGAAAGCAGTGAACAATCAAACGCCTGATAGAAAACGTTTTGCCAAACTCAATAGATGGCTGAACTCAACTATACTTCGTTCGGCCACATTATATCTAATTTGGCAGTGACTGGTTTCGCATACAAGTTGCACAAATAACTATTACAATGAGCGTATTTCTGACACTACTTCATCTATCTGCGAATTCTATGTACTCCACCCAGTGTAGAAAGGGGTGAAAACTAGATTTGAGTTCGGCAGGAAAATAGACGTGTGAATTCCTAGCTCTACTGTCACTGGCCTAGTTCTTGTTTATTCCATTGGAATGTGGAAAATATTATGTTGATGCTAAATAGGCGAAAGTGATGAATTTCAAATCGATATTTAAAAATAATCTTGAGCCATTTTCATAGTGAAGTGGAAATTTTGCTGAGTACGCTTAGGCTGACTAGTTTGACGGTAGATAGGCTAATCAGTAAGAAAAGTGTTATAGAGAGTGAAGTTTCTTGGTCTCGGAAAAAAGTGGAAAGAGGTGGAGACATGAAGTTAGCCATGTTCCGTGATTAGGTGGGATACTCTAATTAGACTTGTTATTTTCTTACAAGCGTTGTTAATATTACAAAACCGTATAAAGTGGTCGTTGATCGCTGGCAACTTGCTTTTAATCCCTTAAATGCATTTTCGCATGAGATAAGATTGAGCGTTGCGTGTTGGTCGCGTAGCTACGTTGCAATCGATGGTTGCGAAGTTAAAGTTCCGTGGCTTAATCGATCCAACTTGGCGCGTGCGCCCCTCAACACCCTACCCCACCCCTCACCATCACCTTGCCGCAACCTTCGCCAAAATTCGCCACATTTCTTTTCAAACCTCAACTTATAAAATACATTTCAAAATGACTATATAAGAAGAGTCAATAGCATTAATATTTTCAAAAAACTTATTGTCAAATGTCTTATTTTTTCTCCACCTGAATATATTGAGAGATTGTTCACTCATCATCTGATTAGAATTATATAGACACATCACACATGCATTATTCTCATGTGTGTGAAACTGTTAGTGAATGATTTTAGCATCAAACAATTATTTTTTTAATGTATCTACTACTACTACTTAGTAGTCCTCCTACTTGAGAGCAAATTTTATAATCTAGCAAGTAGTATTTTTTATTTTGACATATTTTTTTCATTAGTTCTGTATATGAAACATTATTGATAAACCTTTTCTATGATATATTTATTTTCTTATAAAAAACTTGTTTCATTCGATAAGTTGTTTTGTTCAAGTGTCAAAATAAAGAAATATTTGATTTGATTTGAAATGAGTTTTGAGACAGTTATTCACTTTATCCATTGTCACCCATAAGGGGAGCTCTACTTTGCCCGGGAGGGGGGCTATGGTTATGGCCCCCTCTTGATAACCCGTAACTCCTAAAACACGTTTCAAGTATAGCATTTATTCATATATTTGCAATTATTCAATATTCGACTCAATTTGAGGAATCGTTTCATGTAAGCAGAGCAGCCATTTTCTTAGCTGCTCTTAGAAAAGTAATATCTGGAGCTAAACAACGGAATAACGAAGACTCCATCACCAAATCTTCCAACTTGAATGCTGGTACATGTGATGTACAAATTATTATGAATGAGCTTGGATTACATGAACATTGAATAAGCCTGGAAAAAACTACAAACAAGAGCATTGAATTGAATGAGGGAGGCAAGGTCATTTCTGATATAGTCCATCCAAGCAAAGAAGACATTCTGGTAAGATGGGGAAATGATTCCAGCTCTAGTTCAAAAATATTAACTTTGATCTTAAATAGTAGAAAAAATTCTGATCTACAATTTGAGACCAACTGATTTTTTTAATCAATATTGACCGAGTTGGAGTCATTTTCCCATCTTGTCATAATGTCTTCTTTGCTTTGACAGACTTACTACACTACACTAGAGTCCCACGAACTCTGAAACTTTCACTTTGGATGTTGAGGTTGGTCCAATTGCACCGAAATATAATCATAGTAAGCCTATCAGTGAATAGTCTCAAAAAATTAAATCAATTTTTCAGAGAGAACCATAAATTGAATGTTTCATCACTATCAATGAATTAAATTTCTAGCAAAGATTGAAAATTCCAATAAATATCTTACTTCCATCAATATCGATGCAAATAGAACCTTCGCAGCAATACTCGTTGGCGCTGCATCTTCTGCCAATGCACGGCACTTGGCCATCCAGCTCGGCTTCGCGCAACTCTTGCAGTGTATCTAATTCACCAGCATTCTATCAACAAACATGACAAGCTTCAATTCACTCTACACTATTAATTACAATTATTCCATCACATTTTCACGTTATTTTCATGCATTTAGAGTGTAGTTGTGTATGAATGAATGTAGTTGTTACTATTGCAACATATATAGTTATATGAAGCACTTGTTGAGTAGTTAATTGTGAAAGTGATATTGTGGTAGTTATTCAAATTAAATAAAGATAGAAGATATTGTCAAACCACTAATTTATCAAAAATCAAACTACCGGTTTCGGTTGCTACACCATTACATTATTAATCTCTTTCTGGTTAACTCAAGATTAATGTAATACCAGAGATTGATAATGGTGTAGCAAGAGAAACCGGTAGCTCGATTTTCTAATAAATTAGTGGTTTGACAATATCTTTACTTGTCTTTTCATTGAAAATGAAGTAATACTAGAGTAGCAGGCTACTGTTGAGTGTGTGAAGAGGAGGAATGCAACTCACATGAAGGAATGGCTGGGCGCGGAAAGAGCTGCCGCCATAGCCACCAGACAGCATTTCGGGGGTCAGCCGCTGGAACAGGCCCCCCCACGCCTGGCACCCCGCCACCGCCACCACCAACACCACCACCAAACCACTCATCGTCTTCATCCTCCTTCTAAAATCAACAATTATGACATTGAATGTGTAGCATGTTTCTAACAATTTCACATTTTTGGAGCGGTAAATACGCAGAATATGCGTTATTTACCGGCAAAAATGGATTTATGGTCAGGAACAGCTTTGAGACAAGGGATTCGACCGGTGGCGAGTTCGCATCGCACGCTGCACTGCAACAACAGACTGGTTTTGCGAAAAATACGCCTCAACGGCAAAAGCGCGTTGCTCAGTCAACCAAGCCATCATGTCTACGACTTATAGGGGTATCAAATGAAACCTTGTAAACCGCAGCTCCGTTCAAGCCTGATCTCACTCTCCTAGCATGCCCCTACCTCTCACAGTGCCTTCTCAAAACTAGGGATACTTCCCTGCCTCATCCTGTACATGCTAAAAAGGATGCGCTTCAAAGTTCCTGAATGAATACATTCAATAGAGACAATATTCCTAATTTTAAATTATAATGAGTAAATTATAAAGCATTACTGTCCATCAAGCACTGTACATCACTCACATGGTAACAGTACTGGTGACTGCAGAGTCAGTACATTTTCGGCTATGATTATTCATCCAAATTATGTAAGTTTTATAATAATTATGAAAATTTATCCAATGGAGTTTGCTGAAAAATCAGTTTCAGATATAAAATTCTGATAGTGCAGTAAAATTGCTACAAAGGAAACATACTTTTTGCGTATTTGTGCGTATAAATATGGGGTGTAGGCCTACACGACTTAGCAAAACTTAAGAAATGCGTATGTGTCCACAATATTTTTTGTCGGGACTGTGTCGTATCGTAATTTGTCTCAAGTTATTGTGATCTTCTAAAGGTATACAAGTCCCAAGCAGTAGCTCAAACGCGGCTCGAGCTGTCGCGGCTTAAGCTGCGCTGCTGGATCTGCCCGGCTCTAGCCATCACAACTCTATTATAAATGTTCACTATGTTATTAGGGCTACTGATGTATAATAAATCGATAAATAGTGAAATTCACCTTTTTCAATTCATTTTGAAATGAAAATATCCTTTATTAGGCGGAGTTAGGACTAGGAAGTCCTTTCTACCACTCAACCTTTTCAATTGAATCTCACTACTTATCGATTTATTATATATTCGTAATGTACATTAGTAGCCCTAATAACATGGTGATATTGATAGAGTTGTGATGGCTATAGCCGGGAAGCTCCAACAGCTCCTTTAGCTCAACTGACATGCCAAAGAGGATTTGGAGTACGCCTATAGCTGCTAGCAATTCAAAAGATTCATCACAAATTTATGAAATTTATCAATTGAATATTACTTTATTGCGTGACCCAACTATCAATTATCATGACCATCACAGTCCAGAAACGTTTAAGCTTATGACAGTCCTTGTACGATTTTTCACGATAGTACAAGAAGTAATCAAAGTTGACAATTTCTCGCCAATTTTGTGATTCTGCCAGTTCTTTTTTGATAGGCCTTTTTTCTCCCGCTAGATGGCATTGACTAGTCGAATTCAGTATATATACACCTGAAGAAATATTTTTGTTCAAAAGGCTTTTGAAATAGATTTGACTGGCATTATTATTTAACAGATAACCAATGTAAACATATTATATCAGAGTCGAAGCATTTCTCCTAGATTGTTCAACAATAATTATTGATTGATGTGGAAATTTTCATCATCCAGTTCTCTTGACTAAGGATCTTACCGGCGCTGTACCGGTGCTTGCATACAACAATCAGCTGACATTCAAGGTCATTTCTCCTCCCTAGGACCGAAAGAACGACTTTTCCGGCGACCTCGTCAGTGATCGAGAATTTTCGGCCTCCATTATGATAAAATGAAAATATGATATCTCCATTATGATATTTCATTATATAAATGAAAAGTGGTAGAATAGTGTGGCTTATATTGTTTTCCTTTTTTCTGTTTAATGTATATTACGAATTGCTATTTGTCTATTCATGCTGTGTTCATCCAATGTTTCTAAATATTTTGCTATATTATTGTTGTTGAAAATATTTTATCAAGTTTGTGAAAATGAGAGGTTTGACGAAAAATTATATTCATGACGTAATCTTGATCTTTGACGAGACCTGCGATGTACTGTTAATGTAACTTGTTTGTTGGTCAATAAAACATATTTATTTTATTCAAGGATGGATCTAGCTAGATAAGTTGTGCTCAACAGATCTTGTCCACTTGTATTATTGCAATTGATTGAAGGACAGATTCTCTGATTGAGAGTAATGTGCTTTCGAGGAGTGATTCTTTGCTTCATTTCTGTCAACATCAATCAACTTCATTTTTCCCACATTTAATTTCACGAAGCATCCTGCTCCTCTTCTCAGATGATTTAGAGTTTACAACGGGGTGAAAATAAACAAGCTGATCTCTTCTTTTAGCTGCATATAGTGCTTTCCAAGGAGGAATTGAGACATATCGGGTGGTCTTTCTCGATTTTTCTCAGTTCTCAATGCATGATGAACATGATTGTTTTTAGTTTTTAAATATATTTTTATAAAATTCCTTGTCGGATCCTTGGCTTATCTATTATCGGCTAATTTGGCGTTTGTCAAGAGTTTTATCCAGTTAGGCTCCACTTTCAATACCGTACGCAGAGGTTGAACTTTCAACTTGTTTTGAAAACGAAAATGTAGCCTATGTAAATTTCATTCACAGCATTCACCTTCAAGAAGATATAGGTGGAAAAGTGCACCTGACTTATAAAAACAGCTACGTTTCGTGTTAGGAATCTCACGCAAGATCAGGAAAAACCTTTTAAGACTGTAAAGGCAGGATCCCAAACAATAATCAGCCTCAGCAGCCTTCTAGAAGCAGAAAAAAACTACAGATTGCGATAAGTTACTAACCGACACTATTAATTTGACTGGCTGTTGCTTTGCCTATTTAGAGACTTTCTTGCCTCTTATTCTGTTTATCATTTCAACGATAATAGATGACGTAGAAGGGTGTCTACAGTATTTTTCGAGATTTATTAGTAAATACAGTAATATGGAATTGGGGACAAAGCACTCTCATTTCCAAGGATTTTTGTTGTGATTAGCGATTTCTCTGTGCAACCTGACATATCGTTACGAGCTAAGTCACGACAGAGCCCTTTTTGGGGGTTGACGGATATGGGGGCAGGGCCTTTGCGTGGGGAGTGCGGAGTGTGCGACTTTTAAAATTGTGTGGGAATTTGAAAATTTTAATTGGGCTATCAGAATAATTTTTCCACTATTGATAAAAAACTTCTTCAACCAACAACTTGAATCCACTAGAAATTATTTCCTCTGCATAAATTCATTCATCATAATAAATTGATCAATTGAAAAACCATGATGTATGAAGCAAACCAAGAAACGAACCTCTTAAATTTGATTCCATGGTTGGCTGATAACTAATCACAAGCCAGTTTCCGATAAAAACTCCTCCATATAATAATCCTATACTACTGATATTTTCACCGAATTGTTGTAGTTTTCAAACTTTTTTCTGGCAAGAGGTCGGTATTAGATCATGAATAGTTCGAGTTCTATGTTATTATATTCATCGTATGAAAAATAGAATTAATGAGTATAAGATGATAGTGCGAAATCATATTTTCATCTCATTTCATACAGCATGATATCATCGATTGGAGTCTAGTACTGGTCTAAGTTACGCGATAAAAGTAAAACTGAGTCTAAATTCTATAAATAAATTCTTCAAATACCAACTTGCTGGAATCTTACGAGCCTGAATACATAGATAAATAAATATTATATTAGCAAAAGATCGTCAATAGTAAATCAGCGTATTTTTTTGTTTATGATACACCATAAATCATTTTCTTGCTAGCAGCAATTTTCCAAGACAGAACTCACGAAACACTGTCAACCAATAAGAAAAGAGCAGGCGGGGCATGAAGGCGTGTCCAATTAAAATCTGAAACATCACTCGTCAACTGCTGCCATCTACTGGTTGGATTTGGAAACTTCGCCACGAACGCCATCTTATTTTTCCTCATTAAATTCTCTATTCTCATTGTTGTTCTCTATTATGGTTCCCATAGTTGAATTTTGATCCCGATTCTCTGGAAATTTTTAGGAATGTGTTGTAGTCCTATGTATATTTGATGTTATGGAATGCTTTTATACTGTATTTTCTATGCTCAAGATTGCCAAGCATCTGGTTCTATAATTAGAATCACCATTAGCGTATCACAATTATTAATTCAAAATTATAGACATGATTTTGCTTTTTAACATGGCCTCTGAATTTACAGGTCTAATTCTTGTTATCTATGGAGCAGCCTATCCTCGCAGCTACGTTTCTTCACCATCATGATGTAGGCCTGTACTTTGTCAGTCACTATCCTGCTAATGAATGCTATAATGTTCTCGTGACAAGTTTGTTTTTCATGGTCTTGTATTTCAGATAGTTGATAGCAAATACAGTGCACCGTATACGAATGATAAAGAATCGTAATTTATAAATAAATTGACGATCTCTTACTGAAAAGAGGAAAACACGCATGAGGTTGCATGGAAGTGCTCCATGTGTTTCATTATGCGTGTTTTTCATCGTCCTTACAAGAAACCTCAACATTTGTTCTGGGTAATCACAAACGAAGACGTGAAATTGATGGAAAGGGTGTCTAACTTCAAAACGAAGAGGGTTGAGATCTCGGTCTTGGCTCAGTTGATCAGCTATTCAATTCAAATAAATAATCATAATTCATAAGATACAATTAGCTAGTTTTGTGATCAAACTGTATTTTAATCTTGATTTCAAATACCAAAGCTGGAAATGAAAATTATGATTCAAACATAAATTCAGATCCAAATTTTTAATTGAACTAGTATCGATTTGGTTGGTATAGCAGATCCCAGATAGCACAAAAAGCTGGAATCCAGCTGGTTTCCTGCTGGAATTTTCAATTTAACATACTGGATTCAAGCTTGGAATATACAGTCTATAAGCTGTAATACAGCTGAATTCAAGTTAAGAAGTTACCACGTTTCAAGCTGTTTACAAAGCTTGAAATTTCAAGCTGGGATCAAGTTAAATGACCCAAGCTCGAGAACTCAAGCTGGAATCAAGTTAAATGACTCAAGCTTGATAGTTCAAGCTGGATTCAAGTTAAATCAACAAGCTAGATTTGAGCTTGGTATTTACAGTCTATAAGCTGTAATACAGCTGAATTCAAGTTGAGAAGTTCCCAAGTTTCAAGCTGTTTTACAAAGCTAGAACGTTCAACCTGGAATCAAGTTCATTCATACAAGCTTGATATATCCAGTTGGAGAAAAGCTGTTGTTATAATATTAAACACAAAATATTGCCCAATTGTCACAAAAGTTATTTCAACAGAGCTCGAACATGTTTGGCATCTTTCAGTGTACAACACTATACTGCAATGAAAATTTTATTTTGATGAGTTTCACATTCTTTTACACTGGAAATAACACAAATATGTTGCTGGAATATGCGAGCTCTGTTTAAAATAAATTTTATGACATACCCTATTATAAAATATTTTGTGTTCAATATTAAAACAGCTTTTCTCCAACTAGAAGAGTGTCAAGCTTAAATAATTATTATCACCACACCTCACCAGACACTATACAATTATGAAGACAAATAAATGTCCAACTGAAAAAATACATGGACTTACAAATATTCACCAAGCAAATAAATTTAACAAATGTTGATTAGATAATAATTAAGTTTTCATTTTCCATAATAAACAATAACTTGTTTTCATTTTCCATTTTTATAATAAAATGAAGGGCTTGAATAATTTTTGGCAAATAATTATTGTGACGGTACGCCATGCCGTCTTAGAACTTCTGAATCTGAGTACTTGCTAATCCTGTATAAGGCCAAAATCATTAAATTTTTTTAATAAAAATATGGATAAATGATGGTAATAATACTCAATTAAAAGCTTTAAAATAACTCTTAAAATGAGTTTTGAGGAGTTGGAATCTCATTTTTTCGGGAAGGACGCCCGGACCCCCCTCTCCAACCGATTATTCGCCTTAAATTTTACAAATTAAGCACTGATGAAATATATTATTTTTCACTATTTGATAAATAATGGTTATGGCTTACAACCTCCCGCCCCCAAACTAGAGAGAGGGGAAAGAGGCAATTTTTTTCTATTTTGTGGAGCAAAATCTTGCTTGACTCCCCCCCCCCCATATTGAAAATCCCAGATTTTTAAAAGTTTGAAACTTTTAGCTTGATCACTCACAGCCTGTTAGAAGTTTGAATCAAGGTGGTTTGATCAAACTGTAACTTTCAATTCAAAATCCACTAAATTTTAAGCTTGAAATAAGCTTATGTGCTATCTGGGATTACACCATTGATGTTTTGACATTCAATTAGTAGTCGTCATCTCTCATCATCATCATCATCATCCATCCATCCATTCATCCCATTAACCACGCACAAGCCTATGAGCATATGTGGTCCCCTTCACCCTCAGACAAATTTGAAAAAGAAGAAAAACATTATGTGAACGAATTACGCCTAGTAACCAAAGCAGTTTATTTTGACTTTCTTATTGATTATTGAAAATTGATTTTCAGAGATTTTTATTAATTCTCTACAATTATTAGGGAAAAAGGTTACTTAATAACATGTCTATTGAAAACAATTCCTTCAGCGCCAAGTTCAATTACGTAATATACTCTAGCGCAAAGGTTATTACTGATATTCTCAGATTAAAAAAAAATTGGATGAAACTTACTGAAAACAGCATAATGTCCATCATCATGATGAATACCTGAATAATGACGGCAAATCAAAAAGTTGCTCAACCCAATGTATAAAAGACGTGTCGAAGGGGCAGGAAAATGTCAAAAGTATGATTCTCGCATTAAAAGCCATAAGAATATTTTTTATTTATCATATCACTTAAAAGGATTCTTTTTGTTCCCAAAAAGAAATTGTTCTGAATTAGCTGTATTTTATGATTATTTGAATCAGTTCTTCTATCACAGCTCAACCTGGGTACGTGATTTCGAACGTATTCAGTTTAGTCGTTTCGGTGGAATCAACAATATTGCTAAGAAAACCTTGGAAAACCTGAGTAATGACGTATTCTGAGAAGGATTTGAAGAAAATTTTGACACATAAATTCTAGACCTAATCTGAACCTGTCCGCAAATTTCAACATTTTCTGCCGAATGTTCTGAAGTGTGAGACTTATTCTGGTTGGCGTTGAAGGTGTGACAAATAGTAGGCTATTTATAAAAATGTTATACTTCGTCGTTCAAGTTTAGATAAGAGTTAAGGCCGGTATTTGTAACATCACTGTACTAACAAAAACAAGAGCAACCGCCAATTAGTTATCATTGTTAAAGTTATGCGAAGTGAATTGATCAAAAGATCAATATTGCTCAGCAAAACTGTTAAAATATGCCAGATGTAAAGATTAGGAAAATTGTACGCATTCAATTATTGCTGCTCTGTTCGTGATGCTATTTTATTTCGACAAATATAGTTCTTACTTTTTCACGATTCTGGGATTCTCTATCATTTAATCATCAATATTTGATTGGCATACTGTGCATTGTGTGCAATTTATCGCAAGACTGACATCTGCCACATTATAAATTATCTTCTACTATTCATCTCGCTAATTAGACAAAATCAATACAAAATTCGAAACTAACTGCCACATTTCAACTCATCACGAATCAATTAAAGCCTCAAACTTTTCATAATTCAAAACTCTTCTTCAATTGTTTATTTCCCAAAAAGGTTTCTACAAAGGTAGCCTAATAATATTACGTGAGAGTTCAATCAAATCGAATAATAAATTCGATCAATTGGAAGAATCAAGTCAAAGTCAACCATCGCCAAACTTTCTGACTAATTTGCTGTTCATAATAATTTTTTTATCATATTTTATAACAGTTGAAAATAGTGAAAGGACAGAGCAAACGTTTCTTCACTGGCGGCTCGTGCCCATCTTTTACTGTACAGCACTTCATCTGTTTCGTGAGCACGAGCCGCCAGTGTGGTCTCTCATTGAGGAAAAGTATCATTCCAACTTAAGCTCATTTTTTTCTGCAAAAAATATTTGGAATGAGGGATGCTGACCAATCACAAGCAAGGACATGAATAGGCCACGCCAAAAATATATGGAATGAGGGATGCTGACCAATCACAAGCAGGGACAGGAATAGGCCACGCCCACTGACTCCGCCTACACACTCCTCTCTCTCTCTCTTCAAGGCCAAGTGTAAATGGAAAGGATATACTTATTATTTCTTAAGAATGGACACTTTAATGTCCAAACTACGCCTTTTCATTTAAATATTTTAATTCACAACAAGTAAGATTGCAAGCAAATAGCATATTGATTGGATAATTGTTCTAGGATTTTTGCATTCATATGTTACCTGTCTCATTGAATAGATTATAGAATAACCTGTAAAAATTGTAGTGTAAAATATCGAAATTAGTGTGTAACTTGTAAAAATAATAGAATAATTAGATTTAATAATAACTTTTGTAATCTATAAGCTCAGCATGAATATTTTGTTGCTATCTAGATGAATAAATGAATCTAATCTAATCTGTCTCTCCTCATACAAGGACAATTTCAAGTATTTCCTCTTCTCTATACTATCATTAATTTTGAATACAGCAATAGGCTTACTTATTCACTCACATTGATATTGAGAAATACACTTCTTTCAATTTCTTCCACTTTTATTATGTAGCTGTGCTTGCAAAGCTGCTAAATGTTTGCACATGAGACATTGAAGATCAAGCAGAAGCTTGCCAAGAAATTGAATCAAAATCGATCTATTCCCCATGATGAAAAACACATAATTCACAGTGAGTATGTTGAATAAATGGTTATTTTTTTCAATGATTTGTAATATATTTTTCATTGTTTTGAATTTCCAGCTACATTGATAATATCAGTATTTCAGGTTTGAATTACTTCGAGATACATAAGAGAACAAGCGAACTTTCCTATAAATATTGAAAACACCATCTACAAACACAAAACAATGCTTTAAAATTTCAATGATTCTGCAATAATTCATTGAATGATCACTACACTATTCTCCAAAATAAAACAAACAGAAAAAGCATTGACAAAATTCCGAATCCTTTTATCCTGTAATTCACCTTTTTTGAAAAAATAATTTCACTTCATATTTTAATAATGGGAGTGAATTTTTCTATAAAAATTTGGTAGGTTGAGTGTAAGTCTCTGGTCTACAAAATTTCAATCTTTACAATTCTCTATAAGATTTTTATCTGATTTATTTCTGTTATTTTTTCACTCCAAGCACCTAATCTAGTTTTGTCTGACTAGTTGTTCTGAATGGGAATGTAACATGACTCGAAACAGACAACTCGCTATTGGTCTATCTCAGTCGTTTATTTATCGAATTTCACAAAATCACTTACCATTTACTTCAGAATTTGAAACTCTTCATTCTGATAACGTTCCACATTTCCGTAAAAACAATAATTTTAACAGTAAACTCAAATATTAGTTATTACAGTCAGCTGTTCTTTAAAAATTTCAGGTAATGGAAATTTGTGTGATTAGTTTCAGAAATATCAACCAGAGGTTGATATTGTATGATTGTATCCTTCCGAATTCAGTAAGGGAAGGTTTATCTATTAACGGAATACAATGTAGAATAAAATATCAGATTACAGGAAAACTTAGAAAAATTCGTCATTTTTCTAATGTTCTCGGTTTGTTTCAGTTTGAAGAATACTGTGTCGGACAACCAAATGCTAGATGAAGAAAATCTTCAATAAAAGATAGCATTCGACTCAACAATAATAATGAAGCTTAAAACTATTAACTCATATTACCAATGCCAAAGTCTCAAACTCTTCTAGGATCATGTCAGGATCAGAATTAAATAGACAATTGAACACAATAATTAAGGAGTTTAAAGCTCTCCGGGCCATTCTTTCAACTTCCATAAGATTACTTTATTCAACTGAGCTTAGTTCTACTGAAAACTCTACTATGAATTTGCATGCATTGGTTCCTTTAGATGAATAAATTTATTGATCATGAATACATCTCACGGCGGTCAAATTCGATAAAATTGTTTCTACAACCGGTCGTTTTTTTAATATTGAGTGTGTATCATCATTCTTTAATAAAATATTCTTAAGATTTATAATCAAGATACAGACAGGAGTCAGTCATCCTATACAGGAAATATCTAAAATATCAGCATTATTATTCACGATAAATTGACTCAAACCATTAAATTACTTATGTTAAATTTCTCAAAATAAGTCGACTCTTGAAATGCGTTTTTGTTCTGAAGATGAATGAAAACAAAAGTTGCTGTGGTTAAAAGGTTTCTCAAATAAAACTACGTTATCTGATAGTGTGCAATCATACAAAGTTAGCAATCTAATAGGCATAATCCATTTCTCAAAATATAATGATCTTTCAAATTATACGACAGAAATTGTAAAACATGGAGTTGTTTGTGATTTAACAAGTTCTGTATTATTTGTGTGAAGGCAAGACATTTTATTTGAAGGTGAGACGTCTTGGAAAATTAAGATACTGCGAATACATCTCATCAATGATACGCATTTCATTACTGAATGATTGTGTGCTTTACCTTATAGAATAAGATGATTCTTCGTTCTAAAAATGAGGGGTAATTTTTTTAAACGATGTGTTCGAAGAACCTGTGAAAGACATAGCATAAAAGATAGTATAAGTTTTAAAGAAGGTATACTAACTGTTGAGTTTGCGCTGTGCTGCGCTGTGCTGTGCTGCGATGCGATGCGCTGGGTTCGAGGGTTGTAGCCAAAGTGAGCGTACTAGGCCACAATGGTCCGGGCCGAGGCGCCCTCCCCCCCACCAACTACAACATGCAATCGATTCACCAACCACCACCACAATAATTATTCTATTCTCACTCTGTGAGAATTTTCCCTCTGTCCTCTCCTTTGCGGGCCCTTTTTCCCACGCATCCCCCCCTCCTCCCTTCCCACCGCCCGATCACAGGTCAAATGAAAAACTAACTAGATTCGAGAAACTTCCGTCATTGGTCGAGTGGGTGGCATGCACAGATCAATTTTAACGCGGGATGAGCTTCCTCTTGCTATAAATTTGCTTGCTCGCAAGTTTAATTTTCACGATTGGGCAGGATGAGTTTTGCTCAATGTAATTTGCATCAACTGGTAAAACCGGAAGGAAAAATAGATGGATGAAATAGATTATGAATAGCAAGCGTACAGTGAGTTCTATAAAGTTTGTAATCAGGTTGAATTCTCCTCAGGTAAGCCTCCAAGACTCCCAATCTGAGCAGAGACAATTTCATATCCCATAATATTGAAGGTTAAGAGAATATTGAAAATAGCCACTCCTAAAATTGGAACTATAGTGTCAATCAATTGATGTTCTACTCATGTTTGTTACTAAATTTTGCAATTTTATTATTATATATTTTTCTTAATGGGTAGGGCTTTGTAACCTTTAGCCACCGAGACCGCTATTTGATCTTTTGTGGCATCCCCTCTTTGGCTTATGCCATGTTCCATAATCCAAGGCCAGAGCAGAATTTACTCAGGGCCTTGAAGTCCAGTTCTCTTGCCTCCTCTGGTAGGAGGGTTGCCTTTCCAAGAAGTCTCCTCCTCATTTGCAAGAGTGCTGGACATTCCAGCAGCAAATGTGCTGCTGATTCTGTCTCTTATATGCAGAATCTGCATTCATCATCCTGACACAGTCCCTTCTTCCATAACATATACCTGAATAGGCCATGTCCTGTCAGGAGGCTTAGGAGACTCAGCTCCCTCTTCTCCAGGCTTATTACATTGTGGGAAGCCTTTATGTTGTGGGTTCAATCAACATTTTTGATTGTCGTAGTCCTTCTGTCCTATTCCAAATAAAAATCTTCTTCTTTTCCCGTTTCCTGGCAGGTTTGAGTCAGCAATAACTCTGAAACCTGTTCCAGGTTGGTAGAGTTTGGGGGAGATCCCCCATCCTCATTGAGGCTGTTGAGGCACAGATGTTTGAGGCTGTTCAGCCTCTTTTGTTACTTTTAAATTGGTATCCATAAGATTCCCACAAGTAGCTGGAGACTTATTCAGTCACCCTGGGCAGAGCTCCGCATTCACCCAGGGAAGGCTTCTTGAAACTGGAGGGCGCCTGGTATCCAGAGTTTGCATACTTGATGTCAGGCACTCCCCTGACCATGCAGCTGTCCGCGTATGCTGTTCCACCATATGTTGGCTTGGATTGTGCAGTTGATGCTTCAGGTGTTCCTACTTGAACACTCTACTTTAGCTGGGACGTAACTGTATTAGTTGCCATCCAGCCTACATCCACCACTTGCATCAGGAACCCGGAGGATTGCCACACCCCGGACAGAATAAATTCTGCCCCCTGCGGGTTTTTATTAGTGTTATTTTGTCAAATAATCTAGAATAATGAATCCATAGTCCTAAATATAATTATTTAGAGAACTCAGGAGTTAGTATAATTATTCACCTTGTTTAATCAATTAAGATGGAAAAGAGTACTTTTTCAAAAAATAATATTATTACAGACTATCAACCTAAGAAAAAAAAGTGAGCTGGTATTGTCTCCAATACCAATGTTCAACTTCCATTGGCTAGTCCAATCAAATCAAGCTTCTTTGAAGTGCGTTATTTCAGAGGCAGCCATTATCTTGTTCTTGCTCTTTGCCCATTGGCTTTTGCCGATATTGAGAAAGTGGGAGTGGATGACTGGTTTCGACCAATCAGTTCTGCTAGTATTATCAAGAATGAAACTTACAAAATAATTTGTGCGTGAAACATTTTTGGTCCAATTGTTCTACCGCATAATGCTATGATATTCAATTCATATTTCAGCTTTTACAATCTTGCACATTTCTAATGCTTGGGACTCAAAGGGAATGCATTGTCTATTCAGAGTGGAATATTCAATTTTTGAGAAAACAATGTAGTATATTTGCTTTTTAATCAGCCTATTTGTATAATTAAACAGCGATCATAATATTCTGTTCACAATCTTGATTTAATCAGAGTTGGGTTTCTAGTGGATTAAAAGTATAAGATATTCAAGCACGTTTCCAAAAGAAATAAAAAGCGTAGTTTGTTGTTCATGCTTTTGTGAATGGCACGCCCTGGATTTCAACTCCAGAATACACGTTTCTGTGCTGTGCTATGAGAGCTCTTTTTAATCCCTTGCAGGCATTCCTGCAATTCCTCACGATTCAATTTGGTCTTGGCCCTCGTTTAATTAACCTCATTCATGTGATTGGAATAGCGAGGCGAATATCACTGGTGCACGGCGGCAAAACAATGTATAGAGAAATCATCTTCCCCTCTTCCCCTTATTATATAGCACAACAAAGAGTCACTTTTGAATATTGGTAATGATACATGCAGATAAAACTAGCACTTATAGATATAAAAACACTGAGAAACTCAACTTACTTAAATTCTTGAGTATTTTTATCCAGAGTAATCTCAAATGGAATCGACACGTTGAGTACACAATACCAAAATTAAGCAAAGGTATTTTCATGTTGGGCCCATATTATGGGCGAATTGCAGCTATTCTCAGTCCCTATTTGTCTTACAAAAAAGAGCTATCAGAATTATTTGTAGTGTGCCTCCTCTTACTCACTGTAAACCGTTATTCATCAGATTGAGGGTCATGAGCTTGCCTTGTATATTCATATTTAATTGTCTACTTTTTGTTAAATCGAATCTGCATTTATTCTCAACTCATCAGAACATTCATTCATACGACACACGTAATAAATCAAATCTCAGAAATGAGTACTGCTCTTACAAAGCTAGTCATATAAGTTTTAAGTCTTTTTCAATTAAGTTTTATAACCATTTACCACAAAATATTCGTGGTTTGACGGAGAGAGAATTCAGGAAAAAAATTATAATTAAAGAGTGCTTTTATAATGTAAGAGAATTTTCATGCTATAATTTGGACATGGACTGTATATGATTGTTATTGTTTTTATTTACTATGTATAAATTTATGTATTTATAGTATTTTGTAATGTGACGTGGCCTATACAAATTTATTGTAATATTTGTCTTTGGCAATAAAAGTATTTTGATTTTGATTTTACATGTGAGTAAGGGAATATTTCGGCTGCTTAGGCAAGCCTTCTGCAGCCAGGACTGGGCCTGAATCTGGGTTCAAGAAGGCAGCCGAAATATTCCTTGACTCACATTTCAGTTAAGTTTCTCAGTGTTTTGATATCGATAAAAGCTAGTTTTATCTGTATATATAATATCATTACACAAATATATATATCTGACGTAGCTTTGTAAACTTATTATTGCTCTTTAGAAGCAAAAGATTTCGGAGATTTGAGTTTGGATTTGGTTGTATTGAAAGTTGAGAGAAACAGCAAAAATTATTATTTTGCTTTATTCTCCTAGCCCTAGCCAGCAATTGGTTACCAGATTGCATTAAATTCCAGGAGCCCTGGATTCCCGGCAGTGTCAGCACTGTCGATGAGACAAACATTTATGCAATACATTTATTGTTTAACCTATTAGTTGAATGTTCAACTTGAAGTTTGATTTGATTCTGGTACTAGTATGTAAGAAGTATCGCATTTCGTATAGGATCAATAGATATGAGTAAAGACGCTGAAAACGATTTACAAATAATGTTTATTTATCTAGTTATTTACAAAATACATTACAAAAATAAATACTGTACAAAAACACTTAACTATGCATTCTTATAATAATGAATATTTGAGCTTCATACACGTGAAAATTTTTTATTTCTTTGAAATGTATTGTGAATGAAATTCGTCTCACATATTTTCATCCCATCAATTCAAACTCATACAATATAAAAAACAGATACAAAATATTACAAGTAAAATATTGATAAGCTCCCGTTTTTATACGAGTCAGAGGTCTACTTGTTTGAGAAAATATAAGCATTTTAACTCTGAAAAACTTCTATTCCTGACTTATGCATTCTTGAATCAAATCTTAGTCGAATTTTGATCACAATTGAATTTCATCTACGGAAAATGAACCTAACCTATGGTAAACATCCCTTGCTAAAGTCGAAATGTCACAAAAAACTATTGTCCTATCTCGCATCATCCATTCATTTCAGTTTCATAGATGGAAAGGGATATGGGCTGGAAAATTGTATACCATTTGAATCCCTTTATCACTTTAATTATAAAATTTAGACATCAGAGAACATGATCAAACAAGTTACTAAAAATTGAAAGCGCTAATGTACATAGCAATAATTGAGAACAGTTGCATTTCTAATGACTCAAGACAAGAACTTGTTGCTAGGAGACAGTTCTGTCATTCAACAAATCAGTACAGACCCTTTTTCTAGGTCACCTTGTGCCATCAAGAAAAATTATTTATTGAATTTATTTTCTGTTTCCACTCTTATAGCCATGTAATATTTTTGACACTGAGAAATTCCAAATTCAATATACGGTGATTTTGTCTAAAAGCATAGGTATCTTTCAAGTATTTATACATTTCGAGGTTTTACGTTGAATTTCAATAGCTTAAACTTCAAAGTGTAAAAATTTAAATAGAAAATATATATAATATATTATATATATAGCCAATTTTGAATTCCTGGAAGATCTCGCTATAATATACGCTGGAGCTATTTGTGTGCAGTAGCAAGGCGTGTTAATGTATTCAATTTTCACTGCTGTTAGCTCAGAGTTGAGTTGCATTATACGCTGGCTGCTTCAGCATGAGAGTGGGTGCACCACTCAACCCAGCTCATAGAAAATTCACATAACCATGTCCAACATAATCAACATAGAAGCCGTCTTCATCCCATCTCATCTACCTTACAAGCAATATCCCATATTATATTCACCTATCAATATTATAACATCCCTCAATATACCAAGTAAACTTAGATGTCTGATTATCTATTGTTTTACTTATGAACGAGAACAAAATCCTTTGAAACGAAACTTCACGTAGGTATCATAAATTATCTCAATATGGAATTTTTATCAATGAAACCGCACATCCTTATGATCAACCGTTTACAAGATAACATTATTAATGAAACATATTTACACCATTTATACAATTATACAATCATATCCGACATAAAACTGCCCATTGAACCAATGCAACCATTCCTCAATACATTGGGAGAAGTTCTAGTCTTGGGGTAAAGTTCGTGACTGACATGCAACGGCTCTGTGCTTTCAAAATGAATTCAAACCTTTCTGTTAATAATTAACTTCAAGCTTGAATCTATAATATCTTCATTGAAATATAATTTTTTTCAAATTAAAATAACTTATCGACTTTCTTAAATAATTTATTATGATTACTCTCAATCATGATTAATGACATCTTTGATTTTAAAAAAATTATAACTATTTTATCAATGGTGGGCTCATTTAATCTGCTAGTAACATTTCAAAGATTGAATCAATTCCATAATAATAAATGAACTGACATACTACCACTAGTAGTAGTAATAGTTGTCTGGCTTCATTATCCCTTTGGATGAATAAAGCATCTATTGTCAATTAGTAACTTGAATGATCCATATCTGATATGATCTAAAGATGATAACAGTAAAGATGAGCATCAATCGATAATTTATTGTATGCTTATTGGTGTTTGGAATATTCGCATTTCAAAACAGACAAATTTGAATAATTTCGAAGTGAAAACTTATTTTTAAATTTATTTTCCTCATCAAATACTTTTTATCATTCAATGGAAGTTGATATTCGCTATGTTGTTTTGCTACAATTCTATTTATTTATAATCTATATCTAGCTGAAGATAATTTTCATCTCTACACAGTATTTTTGGAATTCGTGAAATCAAACAATTATGAGAATTGCAAAATTGTCTCCAATGCTTGAAAATAGCTGATAGGATATTCTATTACGCATTTTTGCTATAACATCAATAATGAAATGTTTGATTTGATTCATGATGGAATGCTATCTTCTTAAATAATCATTTAAATTATTAAGGAAGAGTATATTTGAATAAATGTCCAGTGTGTTTCTCCAGAATCAAGAAACTTTTCTCAAGAACATAGTTTCAATTAATTTGTGGTGGTTGGTCGTCTAGAATTGTCGCACTCCAGTAATGCTCTGCAGCCAAGGTTTGTAGTAGGTAGTTCTCATATAAACTCCTGGCAAGTAAGGCGCCGCACATTTGATGCCATGAGATACTGTTCCTGCGAGAACCCAATGTCCATCTTCTCTTTCAACCATCAGAGGACCTCCTGAATCGCCCTGAAATTTTTAAAACCACTTTTTGAGTAGGGTGAGGGTTTGTGGTAAACATCCATATTGAATAGGTACTCTATAAATTATCGTAACCACAGACTTATGAGCTATCAAATTACCGGTTTTTATTGGAAACAATTCTGGTAATCTAAAACTGAAGTAGTAACAGTAGTATTCAATATTCATATACTAAAGGCCAAGCACCGATATTGGCGGATGCATGACTTATCAAGACGAAAGTCCGCGATTGGCAATTGGCCTAGACGCCCTAGACAAGTCTCTCTCCAATTAGCAGTTCATTAACCCTCAATTAGACGTTTAACGCACCAACTGCTAATTTGAAGATAATTAAATCCCCGCTGAGTGGGGAGGGACTTGCTTAGACCAATGACGGGCTTCACCTTGATAGGTTACGCAACTGCCAATTACCAAGTCGCTTGTCCAAACTAAAAAAGTTGAAATTCTGCAGTTTAGGAAAGGTGAGATTTTTTCAGAAATCACAGATTCGGCATCCATCCAGTTTTCATTTGCGTTTGTTTTCTGGGCTTCTTAGTTCTTTCTTTAATTTTCATGAATGATTATCGCCTGATTCTTATAATGATCTGCAAGAAAATACTGCTTCAAGAAAAAACTCGAAGATTGCCTTGACGTTATAATTAGTTTATTAAGGAATTATTATGACTGATCTATTATAATGAAAAACTTCCAGTTTTATATTGCACTTGGATCTTGAAAGTTTTATGTGCTCTCTGATATTAAAATGAGTATCCAAAATGGCAACAAATCAAGATACTCCAGTTGTGTCTCATATAAATGGGAAGTGAAGTAAGCAGGCTGAAAATGGCAGCTGAGAGCTGAAAGCATCCATCCCATGATGCTCGTTTATTCATACAGCAAAGATAAATGGAATAATAAGTGGGATAATTTTGAATAGCTGGGAGCGAATAAAAACTCGGCTCTTCATTATAACTGCTATGGTGAGGGCACTCAGCTCATGGCTATCAAAGCTCACAGTTTCCATGAATGTTAATTTTCATCGTATGAAACTTTCAGAATTTAATTTATTGTTGCTATGAATGAGCATTCGCAGTTTTAGCAGTGGCCAACTTTGCCAAGTGAAGCGAGTAATGAATTACATAATGCCTATACAGGGTGT
The DNA here is from genome assembly GCA_017141385.1 of Sogatella furcifera. Taxonomy (NCBI): domain Eukaryota; kingdom Metazoa; phylum Arthropoda; class Insecta; order Hemiptera; family Delphacidae; genus Sogatella; species Sogatella furcifera. The sequence goes on from CM029560.1 coordinate 39,114,686, forward strand.
TTCAGGAGGAATGTGCAATACTTCTCAGGCTGATTCCTTACACCAAGTAGACAAAAAAGTTCCATGGGACCAACCCCCAAAAACGCTTTGTTACCGAGATAACAATGGCGGAAAATTGAGATTTTTCAAAAAATATTTATTTTTCTAATTTTTTAGAGGCTTTACTAAGGTTCTAAAATAATCAATTCCTATGTAAAATTAGCTGAGGAATTCAATGAAACCAGTCTGAAGTCTGTAACTTTAACGGTTATTCAGATAATTGGAAAAATATGCTTAGAAAACGCCATTTTTCAACAATAAGGGTTATAACTGAATAAGGAATCATAAATTTGTATTTTTTATTAATACTTTTTAATATATGATTCTGAAGAAAAAGTTAGGTGGCGGCGATTGTGTAAATCTTACCCAAATCTCAGAAATAGCGATCAAAAATCGCAAAATTCCACAAAACATAGCACAAGTGATAAATTTGTATTTGTATTTGGGCTTCTATTATTCTTATGTATAATTGATCAATAAATAGTCAAATTCACTTGAAAATTTTTCAAAAATTTTGAATTTCACAATTTATTGATTTATTATACATTGGAAGCCCTGATAGGAAATTTAACATTCACAATATAGTTACGTGAATAGAGATGTGATGGTTAGACATTGCAGCTAGATCCGGGCAGCTCGAGCAGCGCAGATTAAGCCGCGACAGCTTGAGCCGCGCGGCTCGAACTGCCGCTTGGGAATGATACCTAAAGACGATAAATATATATTGGGCTTGATTTTTGGATGATTTGAAAACCCTTCAAATTATTATTCTCCTAATACCTTGGCTCAACCTTAGAACGAAATTCGGAAGTATCTTGTTCAGTCGCTTCTGATAAATCTGAACACATGGATAATCTTGGAAATACCCGATTAATAGTGTAATCTCTGGAGGATAAAAAAATTAACACAACATTTCTAGACCTAGTCTAAACCCTGAAACAAATCTCAACATTTCCTGCCAATTAGCTCTCGAAAGCTAAATAAACGCCGAAAACTTTAAAAATCTGTAAATACTCTATAAATTGTAAACACAATGTCGTAAGGGCAAATTATGGAATTTCAAAAATCCATTCTTAGTGTGCTCTAAAGGTCCTTGAATGTGTGCTAGTTCGCTTTTATATATATCAGGGAGCAAGATATGCAACCCGCCATGCATCTACAACTTTTTATATAACTAATTTCAACTTTTTCTGCCGATTGGTTATCGGTTATTGGTTGAAAATGCGCCACTGCTGAGAGAGCTTAATAGCATATCAACTATAATACTCGTATAATTAGTGAGGTGGAAAAAACACATTATCTCATTCCGGAACAGAAAACTCGCTGGAAAAGTTATCGATTACGTAGTACTATGACAAAAATAATATTATTGCAGCTTCCTCCTCAGTAACCAGCTGATTTAGATACAATGTGTTCCAGGACATAAAAACGTTCATCAGAACATCACAACATAATAGTATTGTTTTTATCGTCTTAATTGACTAAATAATGGAAAGAGGTTGTTGATTACCTCACAAGAATCTCTCTGTCCGTTGGCATATCCAGCACAAACGAAACTGTTGAGAATGCTTTTCGTGTGTCCCGCTGTCTGGAACATCTCTTGGCAAACAGCATTCTCCATCACTGGCACGTGCACTTCTTGAAGTACACTTGGAACTCCACCTCCTATTCAACAATACATTTCATTTTTACAACAACCAGTAGAAAAATATATTCATTCACGAAAAATGAAATTAAAAAATGGTCAAATAAATGAACTAGATTATTTTCAAATCATTTAACATGTGGTAACCTATACCACATAACAATCTCATACCAATATAGGTACCCTATAATTATAGATTCGAGTCTCAACTAAGTTCCGAATTCAATTATATGACATACTTCTTTACCAAGATGAAAATTGTGTTCAATTTACAATTAGAATCTAAGCTTTAAAAGCCAGACTCATAAGTTCAAGTGTGAGAAAAAATAAAGTGATTTTTCAAAAATGAATTCTCGTCACTTGTGGCCTAAATGAATATGAATGTAGGTTCAGAATGAAGTTCCCAGAAATCTAGGGAAAATGTCTGCTTTCGAGTTTTTATATTGGAAATTGCCTTATAGGTTATGAAATATGCTAATGGATCATGAATGAGTAAATAAATAAATATGATTTTATTGTCATGAAACAAATACAATTTCATTGACAACGCCAAACAATAAATCATCTCAAGTTTTCAACAACAGTTGAAATTGAAATAAAAATCTAGAAATCCCTATGTTATATTACAGACCCCGCTTTCATCAAAAATATTATTAAAAACCAAAATACCCATTAAAGTAATTTTAATTCTATATACTTGATCTTAGTGCTCTTTAGTGCTATTTTTTAGTGCTACTGGTGAAGACTCACTGTCGATAATTGAGATTGATATTGTATGTAAAATAGTTTGAGGAGATTAAAAATTTAAGATTTGTGTTTGATGTTTGTGAGATGATAGTTCAGAGATTATGAAGGAATGGAAAAGATATAAACAGTATTATACGGTGATTTAGATAAAATTGAAAAGGTTTTTAGATGGACCAATAATACAGTTTATGTCTGACAAGCGATACGTAACTTGTGATACTACAGTGTCAATGTACAGCTCGTACATTCCTGGAATCCGGTGCTATTTATAGACGTTTTTGTATTCTTCCCTAGCTCAACTGTGTTTTTACATTTCAGGAATTCTCACATGCGGACTAAAAACTGATTGGAAAAACACATATACAGAGTGTTTCAGGAGGAATGTGCAATACTTCTCAGGTTGATTCCTTACACCAAGTAGACAAAACATAGCACAAGTGATAAATTTGTGTATAGTAGCGATTTTGCGATTTTCGATCGCTATTTCTGAGATTTGGGTAAGATTTACACAATCGCCGCCACCTAACTTTTTCTTCAGAATCCGACTCTCTCCAACTTACATTAATAAAAAATACAAATTTATGATTCCTTATTCAGTTATAACCCTTATTGTTGGAAAATGGCGTCTTTTAGCATATTTTTACAATTATCTCAATAACCGTTGAAGTTACAAACTCCAAACTGGTTCCATTGAATTCCTCAGCTGGTTTTACATGGGAATTGATTATTTTAGAACCTTAGTGAAGCCTCTAAAAAATTAGAAAAATTGATATGTTTTGAAAAATCTCAATTTTCCGCCATTGTTATCTCGGTAACAAAGCGTTTTTGGGGGTTGGTCCCATGGATCTTTTTCGTCTACTTGGTGTAAGGAATGAACCTGAGAAGTATTGCACATTCCTCCTGAAACACACTGTATTCGGCTGAAAGGATTATAATCTAGGACCAGTGATGGAAATAGTGCAACGCTATACAATGCTACGCTATTGGTCTTCAATTGAATCCTGTTTGAATCGCCATTTTGTAATGTTTGAATCGCCATTTTGTAATGTTTGAATGAACCGCTAATCGGGGAGGAGCTTGTCTAGGCCAATGGCAGACGTTCACGGTCATTGGCTCAAGCGTCTACCAATAGCGGTGCTTTACCGATAGTATAAACACTGCTGCTCTGTACGATAAGGTTTAGTTTACCAGAGATTGATAATGGTGTAACAACCGAAACCGGTATCTCGATTTTCAAATATATCAGTGGTTTGACAACATCTTATCATTTCATTTATCATGGATAACTACCACAATAGATCCATCGATACATCCAGTCGACTGTCGATAATACGAATTTGGAGGGACCAGAGAAAAAGTTCGAATTATCAAGAGTTCGTATTATCAAAAGTTGGATGGAAAAGGAAAAAATGAATCTGTATAGCAAAATTGCTGCTATAGGAAGTAAAATTGTAGTTAATTGAATTTTCAAATTCAGTTCTGTAAAACTATAGATATAAAAATTATCAAAAATTGAGGAATTTAATACAAGGAACTAGAAATAAAGGAATTAGAAGTTGATAAATTAATTTAAAAAATACAATAATTACAGTATTGTGCAATCAATTGGAAGTAATTTAGATTATATAATTTTTCATGAAAAAGTCTGTATTTTATTAAAAAAAAACAATATTATTGTACACTTAATCAAAACAAGATTATTATTCTCTGATGAAAAAGTCTGTAATTTTTTCTGCTTCGCTGAATTTAATGCAGGTTTGATCATGTTCATGTTCAATAGAAGTTCGTATAATCGAGAGTTTTTGTAAAAAAATTTGAATTATCGCGTGTTGCAGTTGGATCAGGCTCTGTATTTTGAAGAGTTTTTCGAGGGGCCAGGGATTTAGTTCATATTATCAAGAATGTCGTATTATCGAATGTTTGTATTATCGAGAGTCGACTGTATCACCTTTACAACTACTCAAAGATAGTGCAACGCGATCAATAATTAATCCTGTATCAAGTGATCACGTGACGGGTGTTTGATCTTGAATGGTGCAAATTTTATTAATAAGCTACGTAATAATCTGTGGAGGACAAACAAAACTAATTCTAGAGCTCAAATTCAGCTGATAAATAGACGGTTTTCGCCTATGTAATGCACTGAAATGCCCATGTACCGCCTTGCAAGGGTGATTACGGTGTTGTACTTTGAATCAATAGATGATCACTTGTATGCCAATCACGAATTTCCTCTAATTGCTCTGCCATCATAAGAAACGTGTACTGGATGACCCACTAGCAGCGATATTTACATATTAGTAATATTTCTGTCTTTTGACGTCTTGACCAAACTCTAAATCAGCTAAATTTGAAGATAGAATAATTCTTTTTTCACTCTCGGATTTCTCGAATTAGTTGTAATCTCCGGGTGGAATCAGAAATATTAAAAATTGAGGAATTCATCTATTATTTTATCACTGATAATTTCAATTAATTTCATACAAATTATTTAAATTCAATGATCACATGAAGTCCGCGAGAAATTACTTCTCACACGGCTTTATTCTTCCACTATCCGTGCGCACTCTTTTCCACCTGTCTTCCAACTACAGTACTATCTTGATTCAGCTGCCTTGGATGAAATAGAAATTCTCAGATTTTGTCAAATCTTTATTTATGGCTTAGGATCAGGACCATGATTTTGTGACCACATAGGTCACATCATTAAGTTGACTAAGAAGTGAGGAAGGAATTTGTGAGAACTAAATCTGTGAATTTTTATTTCATTTAAGGAACGGTTCTACAATTTCAACAGTGACTCTTTGATATGTATCTCTCTATTGAAGAAACATGAGAATGTTATTAGTTGGAGAAATGATGTAATATTTATGGGAATAATAGTGGTTTGTTACTAACCATACTTGAGTCGACCCCAACCAGTGACAGTGGCCATTCTCCCGGTGAAGTCGTCGTCATCCTGTGGCATACAGATTGGAACAATGTGCGAGTCAAATTGAACAGCACTTTCCAATTCCAAAAGTGCAATGTCGTTCTCGAAAGTGGCTGGGTCGTATTGACGATGTACAATAACTCTGCGCACATTCTTGCTCACTGACCGCTTTGATTCAAATTCGCCGCTAATATCGTATTCACCAAATACGGCCACTAGTGATGCAAGAAACCTATTCATAGACAACACATACAAACATTATTAAGGAATATCCAAAATCACCATGCATTTTACAGAGTGATTTTTCAGTCCTGTTTCTAAATTTTAAATATGTAGTAATTTATTTCAAATTGAGTGAAATTTTGTTTGCTGTATGAAGTTGGTAACCCTACTCAATTTGTATACAAGCGACAGGGCCAGTTCATTATTATTCGTCTTGTGTGGATACCGGTCGTCTTAATATGAACAGAACGTATTCTACCATGAAAAAAATTTGAACGAGCATTGTAGTGTAACATATACTCCAAGGTCACCAGACCTCACATCCCCTAATTACTTTTGTGGATACATTGAATCCGAGGTCTTCAAAATCAATTCTCACAATTTTATTAAGAGCTTACTCACTTATGATTCTCATTATTGATGACCTTGAAGCCACATATTACAGATATGGATGCGCGGTTTTCGGCATTTGATTACCATTAAAAATTTGCATCAAAATCATGTATAATAGGGCCACTTTTTTATTTAAAAAGATAAAGTTGGGTTCAATATGCCGGACAAAACTTTTAAATTTAAAATTAAGTGAAACGTTCAATTCAAGTTCGATCCTCTATATCACCGACCGTCAAATTACCTTCATACAAGAAATATTGAGGCGTTTTCAAACTTTTCAACTTCCCTATCTTTACGTTCGTTGTGGCTCATCATTTAATATGCTCATTATGTAACAAAGAATAAACTTCTTTATGTTATTTTTCGCCATCTGTCTTTGTTGTTCATGAAATATGTGAAAAGTGAAAAGTAAAATTTAATTCTCACCCGGGTTGACAATGTGCGGCAGTGATAACATATTTGTTGGTAATGAGAACACCTCCACACTTATTTTTAGTAAAAAGTCCAAGCCAAGTTGCTTCTCGAACTAACACTTGCCACGGCCATTCCCCGAACGTTGCTCCTTTGCCTCCAACTATCCTTCCATTCTTCATAAGCGGTCTCACTCCACATTCTAACAGAACATAAATAAATAAATACATTTTATTTCTAGAAAAAATACGTACATAAAATACAATACAATAATAATAACAAATAACAATAATGCAAGAATTTCTAACGTGTGATGACTGTGACTACGTATTTTTTTCTTTTTTTTGGAAATTGACCTACTCCACTATGGCGTGCCATGTCCTAGAGTAGGTTTAGGGCAAATTGTTTTTGAACAAATTAGTGATTATAGTAATAAGTAAGTGAGTTAGTAATTAAGTTAATCTTGTGAAATTATAGCAATTTACTCATTTATCTATTCATTTCACAGAAACTAATAACTTATTGGTTAAAAACACATACTAATGTCCAAAACGTCTTCATACAAAATTTTGATCAATAATAAAGTTCGAAACTAGGTTATATTTTCGTAGCACTTCAATTAAGAATAAATTTATAGACCAGGAAAAATACCCAATTATAAAAATTTTGAATTTAGAGCAATAGGTTATTCCAAATGAATCAATTCAATTTGAAACATAGAGGTAATTAACGGAAATGGAAAGTGGAGCTCTCAACAATGCTCCATTGTAAACTTCATCAATTTTCATTAACTTGAGAAATCTGTAGACCCAAAAGCCAGTTGCAGAGAGGCTTATTGAATTTAAGCACAGAGAATGATGAGATGTAAGGCTGAGACCGCAATTCGGGTGGGTGTGGGGTGGATAGCATGGTGGGTACATGGTGGGTTAATAGCCTACAGGGTGGCTAGCATGGAGCATGGAGGGTCTTTGACCTGGATAGTGTTCAGCATGTTGGCTTGAAATTCTTAAATATGAACCGCATTATAATCTCCATTAATCTATCTATAAATAGCGAAATGGCACTGACTGATTCATTCATTCATTACCAGAACTAAAAATCCAGTGAACCAGATGAGTTCAAATTTGGCTGCCATGTTTAGTTGGACGTTTAGATGCGCGCTAAAAAAGGATTTTTGAAACATTCTAAGGATAGGCTACGCCTAATATTTGCATTTTTCTATTGTTTTTCTGCGTTTTCTCAAATTTTTCGAGAACTAATCTGCAGCAAATGTTGAAATTCTGTGGAGAGGTTCGTCCAAGGCTCAGAAATGTTGTGTTAGAATATTTTTGAAATCCGTTCAAGATTACGCCAGTAATCAGTTTTTTCTTAATTGTAGATGTATTGCGGGTTGCATATCTTCCGCCTTGATACGACCAATCCTTACTGTAAATACAATGGTTCAGCGAGATTATTAGAATAACTTATTTGGAAGATATTGAATCAAGTTTAAAACGATATTCGATTTACTTCTCAAGGTTACGCTCAATATTTACTATTTTTCTGAATTCTTTTCGGCGTTTTTCTTGGATTTTTCGAGAACCAACTGATAGAAAATGTTGAAATTTGGTAAACAGGTCCAGATTAGGTCTAGAAATACTATGTTCAATGAATTTCGAAGCCCCTCCGAGGTTACGCCTATTACATGGTTTTCCAATGTTTGGAATCTGCACATTTGTTTATTTCACGGAAACTACTGAACTAAATACGTTCAAATCATACTGCTGCTACTGCGGTCGGAGGTCCAGGCTAGACAGAGAAGGCGAGCGAAGCGAGCCTGCCGGCTCGTCTGTATTAATTTTATGATTATTTAATCAAATAATGTAATTATGAATATATTTATATCATTATAACATATAACAAATATTATTCCATACACATTAATATGAGCCGCTCTAAAATAGGCTACTCTCACAGTGACTTTATGAAGGGTTCAAAACCAGCTCCAACCAGCGCAATCTAGAAGCATAATTTGGAACTGGTCCTCACTGTTTGTGATTGTAAGAGATTTATCTATGATAGGTTGAGTGCTACTCACCTCTTCTGTAATCCACATCGGTAGAAGTTTTGATAGGCTCTGTGGAAGAAGTTAGGGCTGAAGGAGAATAAAAGGATGATGAAGAGAGAGTTGATGACGAAGAAGAATACTGATCGACTCCAATGTTATCAACTAGTATGGTTGTACTAGAGACTGTAGGCCTCTTATTGTATGGCTTTATAGTTGTGGTTGGGGTTGTTGTTGATCCCGGTTGAAATAGAAGAATGGTGGTTGGTGTTGTTGGCTTTGGCTTTGGTCTGGCCGTTGGAGGAGGCCTTGTGATGACTGCTACTGTCGTTGGCCTTGTTGGTTTTGGTCTTGCCGATGTTGATGTCAATGTTGGTCTGGGTGCCAATGATGTTGGTTTCTGATTGGGCCGCTTTGTAGGCCTATTGATGGGAGGCGTTGACTGAGCTAGTGGTCTGATTGTTGAAGTTGGTCTTTTAATTGGAGCTTGACTAACAGTTATATTGGGTCTTGCTTGACCATCTAGTAGAACATTTTCCAAATCTACAAAGTTACCCTCTAACGATTGCACTATTTTTTCCACAAATCCATGTACTTTATCATCCAAGTTTTCATCTATGTTGAATTGTGGGGTTGAGTCATCTTGATCAACAACGGTAGTCTGTGATATTTCATCCTGTTGAACAGCAGTTAGGTTAACGTTGGGGTCACGGACAGGGGGGAAAGCTACTAGTAGCTCAGTTGACCCAGTGATTGGTTGCTGAGTGCTTGATCCATCTGGTCTTTGGAACAATGGCTTTTGGTTGACTGGTAACTGAGGTTTTGCTGTGATGTAGGTTCCAGCCTCTGACACAGGTGGTCGAGGCTTTGTTGGTTTGGGTTTTGGTTTGACTGTTGTATAGATATCAACAGTAGGTTTTTGGCCATTTGATGATGTTGTAATGACAACATCTGGTTGTGGTAGGATGATCTGTGTGTAGAGAGGCTTATGAGGGTCGGGTGTACTCTGAGGTTTCACAGTAATAAGAGTACTGGTCACTTGGGGTTTGATGCTAATGATTGTAGTGGTTGTACTCTCTGTGACAGTGGGAGGCTTTTTTGTTGAGACTGGGTTAAGAGGGCCAAGCACAATCACAGTGGGAGCAGGATCTTGCTGCTGCTGTCCTGCAGTTGGAGGTTTAGGAGTGATTTTCACTTGAGGTGTGACTTGGAAGGAAGGACCTACTATGTTTTGTGTTGTTGTGCTAGAACCAGGTCTTTCAGGTTTTTTCTTGTCATAATAGAAGTAATTAGTTGTTGTTGATGTTGCATAGAGAGGTTTTGTTGGTGATTTATTGAATATTGAACTTGAACTTGTGGGACTGTAGAAGTGGGTGGTAGATGATGTTGTTGTAGCTGTGTAGGGTGATTTTGAACTTGGTTCAGTTGTTGAGCTGACTTTGGATGAGGGAGAATAATAAGTTGCAGTGGATGTTTTTTCAGGCCGCCCATTCACTGATACCCATGTTGAAAGGCCTGCTGACTGATGAGATGTAGTAGAGGCTGGCTTAACAGGAGCTGTATCATTGAGTATGTTGAGAATATGGTTGATAGATGCTGCATTTGTAGCATCCTCTACATCCTGGTTGTTTACTGAAAATGTAGGTATTCTAATCATATTCTCTTCAACATCATCAATAGGCTTATTAAATGAGCTTGATGAAGATTCATAGTGAATTTCGTTGATACTTGGGGAATTGTCTGTTGTAAACTCGGTAGTGGGGTATCTATTCCAAGAATAGTCAGATGCAGATACCCAGACAGTTGATTTTTGAGGATTTCTAGTTGTCCATCGAGTGTCTCCTAGTTTTTCGCCTGTGCCTGATACATAGCTGAAGGTGCTAAATTCGGGCCTGGGACTTGTTGGACGCGTTAAAGGTTTGGTGAAGGCTTCAAACTCTTCAGGGCTGTTGGAGTCATGAACAGCTGAGCCATTCTTGTGTAGGAGTACAGTTTCGGCGGTTGGCTTGTAGGTGATTGATTGTCGGTTGGCATAGGTGTTGGTTGAAGGGCGTTGGTTGAAGGGTGTTGTGCTGGCGCTGGTGCTTGTGCTGGTGGATGTGTCGCTGGTGGATGCTACTTGGATGGAGACACCTGGAGGCAGGCGACAGCAGGCGCCAAAAAGGAAGCCGTCCATACATGATCCAATGACTGTGCCCTCTCGCTGTGCGCACTCGTAATTGAACATGCACACTCCCCAATCCTCTCCCTCTAAGCATGGCTTTGGCACGATTCTATATCCTCCAAACTTCCTCTCTGAAACAACACAATACACATTATTTATTACAAACGCACTCGTGCCAATAATTAAAGAGCAAAACAAGTTTCTACTTTAGACTTTTTTACAGGTTTTGTGAATCAAACCTTAATTCACAAGCCTCAGAAATAGATACAATTATTAGACTATTATAATTATAATCTGAATGTTCTCAGGAGACAATACTTTTACCTGCCAAAAAAATTGATTGATATCATTTTTATTTTTATTTCACTGAACATGTTTATAGAAAATTTAATACAAGTTTGAAAAGAAGAATTTTATTAAATAGGTAATGCCCAGTAGAATCGAGAAAAACTTTTCAAATGACTCTTGTCATTCTTTTCCAATAGTATGTGCGCTATGACTTCCTCTTCTTTCTCTCTCTCAAGTATCATTGTCATTTCTCTGATTCAGTTGTAGCATGGTTCTCCTCCTACTTGTCAGACAGATTTCAGGCGGTATTTGGTGGCGGTGGTGATTCTTCCACTTCCAGTTCGGAGGGGTGTTCCTCAGGGTTCAGTATTGGAACCCCTTCTGTTCTCCATATTCATTAATAATTTTCCTTCGGTTTTTTCTAACTGTTCTTATCACCTATTTGCCGATGAACTAATGAATGTGCAGTGTTCTAAAGAAAGCATTCCTGAAGCAGTTCAATCCATGAACCAGAACATTGAATCACTTCTGCAGTGGACCAATGCCCATAAGTAAATTCTCAATGCAAAAAAGACCAAAAGTATAATTATTGGTTCTCCTACTCTCCTGAGCAGAATTGATCAGGATAGAGTCCCGGCAATCACGGTTGAAGGTAATGTTGTACCCTACCTGAAGAGTGTGCGAACTCTTGGATTGTATATAGATCAGACCCTCAGCTGGAGGGAGCAGACCACTCAGGTGTGTCACAGAGTGTTTGCGGGTATGCACCAGTTTAAACATTTGAAACAATTCCTGCCTAACAGCACACGTATCCTATTGGTCGGATCCTTGATTAGACCCTTTATTGATTATTGCTCAACTGTATATGTTGATCTGACAGATGAATTGAATGGTAGGATGCAGCGGTCGCTCAATATTATGCTGTGAGATATATTTGTGATGCTAGATGGGATGAGCATATACATTCAATTGGAATGGCTGAAAGTCAGGAATTGGAGGAAATATTTCCTCCTGATTCTTGTATATAAGATTATAGTGAAGAATGAAGGACCATCCTATCTTCGTAATTCATTCACTCTGTTGGCTACTGTTCACACTGCTCGACAAACCAGGTCACATCAGTACACACTTCAAAACCCTCATCACCGTACATCCATCTTTAACTCTTCTTTCATCACTACAGCCTGCAGAGAGTGGAATGCTCTTCCAACTCACATTGTTTTCCACGTCTCTTCCCTTATTTAAAAAAAGATTGTATGCTCATTTGCTTGGGGTTGATGAGTGACCAGGGGTCATTTATTAATTAATCCCCCATTCTGATTATTTTGCCTCCCGAGACCAGCCCTCCCCCTCCCGAGGATTTGCCCTTTCATAAGTAAGAGGCAACGCCCTTTCAGGGGTTCCAGTCCCACACCTTATTTTTGCGATTGAATCGATATGAGGGAGTTATTATTTTTATTGAATTGAGTTTTAAGGAATCGCCACAAAGAAAATCAACTGTTATTTTTTCGAAAAAATAACGATCAGTTGCTAAATAAGGATAGAAGAAAGATTTTCAAATAACGAACAGAATACTATAACAATCCATATAAATAGAATAAGATGGCGAGTGAAAAATGGAGAAACAAGTGAGAATCGCAAACAACAATGCTTGATTGCTTTTGAAAACTATCAATATGAAAGAGATCCAGAACGGTGTTTTCATAAGGCACGAAAATTGAGTGGAAAAGCTGAGTTTTTGTGTTGCTCTCACTGCAGTTTCTATTGAAGCGTTACAAGGCGGCGCAACGCAACACGACGCCTTCCATTCACAATTGACAGCTGTTAGTTTTTGTTCGACAATGAAACCAAGAAAGTGTCTTCGAAACCAACCAATTTCACTTTACGACATTGTTGTCCGTGCCGAGCTTATCGCAAACGTAATCACTCTCTCATTTACAGTCCTCTTCCAACCTTAGTGAATTCTCAGGAAAAAATCATCTATTTAAAATAATATTGTTGTTCATGGAATACTTATTAAATATTGCAGTTTACCAACTTATAAAATATTATTATAATTTTGTTTAGTGGTTGTGAAGGTGATATTGTCGTAGTTATCCATTTTTATTGCCTTTTCTTCTTTATTCTCTCTTCCTTTTATTTTTTCTTTTTCCATCCCTCTCTATTATTTCTTCTTTCTCACCCTACTTGCCTATTACAGGGGAAATCATGGTTGGTTAGATATTCTTAATCCTGTCTTCTCTTTCCAGAACAGCCAACCATGAAGCCTGTATCTTGTGTTTAATGTGTCATTTGCTCAATGTAAATTATTTTTTTAATTTTTGTATTTATTTTTGCCATTTATGTGTTGTGATAATTAAATTGAATTGAATGGAAAGACAAGATACTACAAAACCACAGATTTGTTGAAAATCAAGATACCCATTTCCGTTGATACACTATCAATCTCTGGTAAACTGAAACTTAAAGTGAAGAGAAGCAGTATAATAATACTTATCAACAGTTTAAGCACCATCATTGGTAGTTGCTTGAACCAATAACATTATTATATTTATTTAGCGTATGGCTTTTAATAGTGGGGAGACCCAAGGGTTGTTTCACTTCGCCAGATAACCTCATTTTCCACAAATGGAGACATGAGTTATGGAAACATTGAACGTCTGTCATTGGCCTAGGCAAGCACCTCCCGATTAGAAAATGTTGAAATTTGGTGAACAGGTGTAGATTTGGTTCTAGGAATGTTGTGCTCAAATATTTTTGAATCGTTTGAGTAATCTGTTTGAGATTACGCCAGTAATAAGGATATTTCAAAGTTGCAGATGCATCGCGGGTTGCATATCTTGCACCTTAGCAAATCAAATTATCTTTCTGATAAAAACGAAATGGCACTCATTCATGGTATGTTTATCAGGCTGTAACAGAATTTTGAAATTTTCTTAGGATTCAATATTTAAGTTTTTTACAATTTTTCTGTGTTTTCTTTTTTTTCGAGAGCTTATAGGCAGAAAGTGTTGAAATTTTGTAAATAGGTTGAGATTAGGTCTAGTAATGCTGTGTTCAATAAATTTCAAAATCCTTCCAAGGTTAAGCCTATAATAACGTCTTCAAATGTTTGGAATCTGTACTTTTGCAGATTTCACGGAAACTACTGAACTAAATACTTCCAGAGCATATACCCAGGTTGAGCTGAGGTAATAAAACAAGTAATTCAAAGGATTAGCCGAAAACGCCCTGTTAAATGATATGATGATCAAAGCAAACCCATTTGAATGAAATTAATTTCTCTCAGCTGATACTGACAGGGCAATTGCAGGCGAGCAAATCGAGCCTGTTTGTCTTTCTAACTCTGATGTACTTGACCGTTAGTGAAAATGCTGTTGCTAATATTAATGAATCTGTGGTTTGGCAATATTTTGTGTTTCCATTCAATATTATGATATTGATCTGAATTGATTGTCATAATAATATTGTGATTGTTAATAATAATGTAAATGTAACATTATTCGGGAATGTAAGAGTAAACTAGGAGTTGCCATTGACATGTGTATGTTTGAGCCACTGGATCGGTCGATTTCATTCTGCAACGATCTCCACCTGTATGAAGATTTGAAGGGTGAGTCTTCAGTATTTGGAATGAATCCAAGACCCAATTCAGACAGAAGGGACATGAGACGTTGAGCATTCAAACAGGAGGGACGTGAAATGGACGGCACGCGAACATGCTGATCATGCGATTGTAATTGATCATCTTTTCATATGAAATGTATAAAACAAATGGATCAATGCATACAAAGAGACGTCTTAACAGCTGTTCAATAACTTGATAATAAATTGAATTTCTCTCAATTCGGACTGATATTTGGTGAAATTTCTGACTGCTGGTTCTTCACATCTACAGATGTTAAAAATATACAAATTTTTAAATCATATGACTCAAGTGCTCAAACACATGAATATTCAAACGCACGAACGTTATACAAAAACTTATAAAAAATTGGATGAATGATTAATATATAATTTATTCATTTATTAACTAGTATTAATAGAGCTTTCATGAAATTGTCACCGAATCGTCTTATTTGATAATACTGATGTACAGAGTTTTCTCCTGTTACCAGGCAACTGTGAATAACAGACATTTATCTGGTGTAAAATTGAATAATTTTGGTTACTATTCGGTCCGAAGACTCATTGGACGGGCTTCACTTCACATTTATTGTCACTAGGGACATCAATTGGACGTCGACGTCTGATGTCTCTTCGATGTGTATTGAGACAATTGCTTCAAACATTTGTAGATCATATGATCGCTGATCAGCAAGTCCACGTCCCGTCCTTTCTGTGTGAATTGGAGAGGTGACGGACATGTCCCTGCTGATGTGCTTCGAGTTATTCGTTCTATTCTTTTATACATTCCATATGATCAGCTGAGCGTCCTCGTTCCGTCCGTGTCCTATGTCCCTTCTGTCTGAATTGGGCCTAAGAAGATAAGTGTTATCATCGAGCATACAAAAGGACAACGACTGAATGAAAAGTAAGAGCTCGGTCAATGTGACGTTGAATACTAACGTTGTTGATGGAGGTTGGGTGGTTGGTGGTTGGGTGGCGGTGCGGCGGAGGCAGCGGCCAGCCAAACGGAGCAGACGAGCACGCGTAGCGCCACTGATCGATCCACCATCATACGCCCCACATTCTGCAACAACAAAAACACACTATTCATCTAAATAAGCACACAATATTATAAGCACAGAGTAAGCACACAAATGATAGAAAAATGTTATGTCTTTCGTTTTTTACCCATGAAGATGTATTATATTAATATTGTGTTTAATTCATTTATTTCATATTTTCATGTATTTTTAACTATCAATTTTCATTTAGTGGAATTGTATATGATTGACTGAATGCGTTTAAATTTTGCAGGCATGTTTAGTTGGACCATCAGACGCGCACTAATAAAACGAATTTTTGAAACTTCCTAAGGATACGCCAAATACTTGAGTTGGCCTAATCTATAGTTTTTTGACATTTTCTTAGATTTTTCAAGAACCAATCGGCAGAAGATGTTGAAATTTGGTGGACAGCTTCAGAATAGGTATAGAAATGTTGTGTCAACTTTTTTTTAATTCTTTAAAAATTACACCAGTTATAAAATTTCTTGAAGTTTTTAAAGTTGCAAATGCATCGCAGGTTGCATATCTCGCGCCTCAGTTGATTAATCTATATTCTTTAATAAACTCGAAATAGTACTTATTAATGACATGTACGGTTGGACCTTCAGGAACTGAGCTGACTGCGCAGAAAGAACCGATTTTCGAAATTTCCCAAGGATGCTACCAATATTGAAGTTTTTCTGCTTTTTCCTAGCTTTTTTCCGAGAACTAATTGGCAAAACATGTTTAAATTTTTTAGACGGGCTCAGATTAGGTCTAGAAATATTGTGCCCGGAAAGTTTTGAAATTCTTCTGGCCATTAATAAGGTTTTTCAAGATTTTCTTGGTAATTTTGCAGAAACAACTGAACTAACTACATTCAAATCACATACTCAGATTGAGCTGAGGTAATAGAAGAACTAATCCAAGGGATTCTCAAATCATCTTAAACTTAGCCCAAAATACCCTGTTGAGTGATATGATGAATAAAGTGAATCTGTTGGAATGGAACCTGCAGGCGAGCGAAGCGAGCGTGTTTGTCTTATTGACACTGCTGATAATACCGTTAAAGCGAGTGCTTCTATATTAATTTATAAGATTCATTCCATTTAAACAACTCATTTATATAGCTCCCAAGATCGTAAATATCTTCCCTAATAATCTAACAAACAATATATTGAAAAAATACGTACCATCAGATGTGAAAAGTTGGATTATCCGGACTTATTATTTTGACATCAACATTCCATAAACCGGTTACCAGTTAAACGATTGATACTTGTCGGGCTTAACAATAATCTTTCTCTACTGTACATTCTCTAGAAAAGATGTCTGTTCTTCTTGTTAAAAAAAATATTTTGTTTTATTTGTTATATCTAATTATTGCTACTCCTACTGGCGGCCAAGTTTACTTGTGCCAGTAGCATTCCACTACGCTTAATGTATTTTGTAATTTTTGTATGTAATGGTTTTTTTGCTGCTGTATTTGAAATTTTGAAGGTCTGTTCTTGCATTGAATTTTTTGTTTGGTTGTATAATTTTTGAACTTTAAGAATTGATTATCTTGTTTTTAGTATAGAGTCAAAGTGTAATTTCAAGTCATTTTGGTTTTGTACCGATATTTGTTTGTGGAAATAAAATTTGAATTTGAATTTAACTCTCACAAATTAGAAGATTTATGGTTCGAGAGGTTGATAAACATCGAAGTATAGTGTCTAAAAATCGCCGATTTTAATATATAAAATAAAGAGGTTTATTCAATCTAATTCAATTATCTTTATTAAAGTAATATACATTCAGTACATTGAATAGTGACAAGTAATCAAAATCAGGTAATCATACTATACACATAGTAAACTAAAAGATCATTGAAGTTTAACATAATAAAACTAAATTAATAAAAAATACACAGGCGCATGAACAATATAAAATAGACCTTATTATTTGTAAAACTCCTCAACGCCATAAAGGGCTTTTCCAGTTGGGAAATCTTTCAATGTATTATTAAATTAAAAATAGTTTTGCTCTCCTTGATTTTCCGGGGGTAAACAATTGTGAAATTTTGCCCCAATGTAGGAAAGTGCTTCTTTTTGTAAAATTATGTCTGTCTAAGAATAGTCTATTCCTGTTTCTTGTCTGATATTCATGACAGTGTCCTAGTTTTAGAACTTTGTCAAGGTCTTTCTTAACACATAAAATTGTCTCAAAAATATAAAGGCTATACACTGTCATGATATTTAAAGTGGGAAAATATTCATTTATTGATTCATTATAGTCTAATTATTTCAAAATCACTTTAATAGCTTTTTTTAATTTTTGAAATTGAGTCCATATTTCTGTTTGTGGTTGCGCCATAAATACAGATTCCAAAAGAAATGATTGGATGGATAGTAAATTTGGCAAATCAATTAAGATTGGCAATTAATTGTTTTGAGGGTTTCTTGATTACAGAAAAAATACATTCTTCTAAGAGCATACACGCCACCAAATATTCTTGATAACACCTTTGTTACATGATCTGTCCAATTTAAGTGCCGACCTTGCTATTTCTCTATTGTCAAATTCAATTACGGGCTTAGACATTTTACTTTGTTAAGTTGAAAAGGTTACAAAGGTAGTTTTGTTTGGGTTTATTGTTAGATTATTCTCTTTCAAGTATTTTTTCAAAACTAAAAGATTGTTTTTGGATTGTTTCTCTATTTCTGCTTGATTTTATTTAAATGGAAAATTTAAAATGAATACAAATGAAATTATTTCCTTTCTACCACGTTGGCACGTATCAACTCTGGCCATCAAATTCACTATTATTGAACGTCGAGCTTCCACTTCTATTTCACTAATAAACAGTCAAATTGGTCACCAAAGTCGTATGACTTGAAGCCTTGTGACTTTATGAACCCCAAAACATCAATGACTTGAAGAAGGAAATTCGACATGATATCGGCGATATGGAAGTGGGAACTTGTCATTAATTAATTCACAGTAATTAATAGTGCATTTCATGTGGAGAGTTGATGCGTGCCAGCGCAGTAGAGGAGGACACAATCATGGCTGACATAATTTTTCATGCATAAAATCGGAAAAAGAGATGATAATTTTGATGTATTCATTTCCAATTATTCACTTACTATCCGATTGTATCTTTGAAACAGTGAAGAAGTTGAAAAATGTGTAATATCCATTTCATAGCTTGAAGTCTTCTAGATCTAGATAAACCATTAGGAATTGATATATTTTGGTGCCAGAATCCACTGGCGGCTCGTACCCACGAAACAGGTGAAGTACCCGTATCTTCTACTGTACAGCACTTCACCTGTTTCGTGGGCACGAGCCGCCAATGCCAGAATCAGCAACAGATGAATCGGTATCCATACTTGGATTAGAATTGAAAATGTTATGACGTGGGTGTGTAAGTGGTACCGAGATGTGTGTTGTCCGTTGCCTAGCAACCATTTCAATCGAATGTGAAATGAAACGGAGCAAGGTACTGTATTTGCTTCGAGAACAGACCTTTGCTGTGAATAGAGTTTCTGTTCAGCAGACACTCCGTGTTCTGTTCAGCTATGCTGGATGTGACACTTCAAAATAATTGATTTGTAGCAAATCGACTACCTCTCCAAAAAGCTGAACCTTCAAACATTTCCAAATTCAGACTTGGAACTTCTATGTTCCAACATCTTTCAACGTTTTGAGATTTTCTCATGCCTTTGTTGTATAAATTTATATTCTTGAAGCGTGAACGACTTCAGATTAATATTGATTTTCTTTTAGCAAGATATGAATGAATTAACATAAATTCTCAAAACAGTTGGTTAATTAATGATGATTAAATGGAAACTATATCTACCACACTAACTACCACAATATCACCTTCACAACTACTCAAACAATTAATGGTGAAAACTCTTCATCAAAGAATAGATGTCGAATCTCACTTTAATAATAAATATTTTAGATAGAAAAAAATGATTTCGTGTTTACCAACACATCAGTACAGCTGATGCACGATTATGTGTTGCTAAAGACGAAACCATGGTTCTGTATCTGAAATATTTATCACTCAAGTGAAATTCGACAACATCTATTCTTTTTCTTAACAAAGTACAGTGACAAGATGTGTGGAAATAGATATTGATCATTGAAATAATCTGGGATGTTTTCTTAGTTTGTTGCTGAGATATGAGCACAGTAGTGTCTCAATTAATCACATCATTTAGTAGCACTACTTACATATATTGTTTTATTACATAAATTCCAGTTATTGGTATAGTAGGCTACTTATGTGAGGAAGGCTACTTGGTCTCAGCCTGAGACGTATTGCACTTTCTTCCTGAAACACCCAGTATATTAATTGTAATATGCTATTAGAAAAAGTTATACTCATAAAAGAATAATTAGAAGAAATTATATTACCATAAAGACCGAAATACTGAGTAGGCTACTGGCGTAGCCACTAGCCAGTCTTAATGGCAATAAACGTTTATTTATACCCAATTCACGATGACTTGAGACGGAATAAACAAACTGATGAAATAAACACACAGATTTTGTTAAATTTCTACTCTATTTATTGGTACACGACCATGGTTTTATGACCAATCAGGTCACATTTTCAAGCTGACTAAAACCGAAACGGAAATATTGAACGGTTTGAAATAATACATGGCCAATTCAATCCAACTAATCAGATTAAGTTGGCTACCATGTATTATTTCAAACAGTTCAATATTTGCGTTTTAGTCTTAGTCAGCTTGAAAATGTGACCTATGTGGTCATGAAACCATGGTCGTGTACCAATAAGTAGAGTAGAAAATTGACAAAATATGTGTGTTTATTTCATCAATCATCATGGAACGTTTCTACAATATCGACCACAACTCAGTTGAATGAATAAACAAAGTTTTTGCGTGTGTGTGCGTGTATGAGCTTGCTACCTCAGCCATGAGCCATTATAGAACAAAGCCAATAAACGACATAGCATAGACAGTAGACACGTCATAGCATTGCCAATGTGTATGCGTCGGGACTGTCATAACCATCTATTATTTCTCAGACCCTAATGTACCAATTGATTGTATGGAAAATGGCGGAAGTAATTGCCCTAATCCAAATTCATGATTTCATAGCGTTTTTGTTATGTTGACAAAAAACTCATATGTTTTATTATAAAAATGATTTTTGGTACATTTAATAGGTAGGCCTACTAAATGTACTGTGGATTACACTCGCGGTTCGTCTTGTTTCATGTTGAAATAATGTGGCGTAGTTTCTTGAGAATTTAATAATTTATTACAAATGGGTTGTCTGTGTTGTGTTCGTGGATACCCAACTATGATAATAGTATTATCAAATCATATTTCTATTTTCACGTTTCCTGAAAACAAACTATCAATGGACAAACTGGTTATAAATGTTTTCATCGATATTTTGAAGTGAAAGACAGTTCGATAGTTTGTATTAACAATTTTGAAGACCGTTTTATTATCAAGGAAGACATTTTTCTTGTGATAGACGGTGAACTAATTGGAGTGCCAAGAGAAAGCCCAAAGTAAGTGATGCATTTCCCTCTATTTTTCCCAACAGCCGAATTACCACACAAAGCCTCTTTTCAAAGAAAGGAAGAATCCCAATCTGTGCATGTTTTGTTGAAAATGTGTTCCAAAGAGATAAGTAGAATTCCATAAATCAGTGCAACAATGTTCAATTCTCTGATTTACAAATAGCATTGCCATAAGGAATTTGGATTTGTTTTTATATATATTGTTAAAATAAACTATGTGCTTTTTCCAAGTTGATTGACAATCATTAATGACCTCAGTGATCTCCCTTGTGTACCAGTTAGCTGCAAAATATCAAATCATTAGGTTACAAACCGGGATTAATTTGTGACTGTACAAACCGGTAAGCCTACGCCGTACCGGTGCCCCTGAGAGAGTGAGGGAGAGTAAATAATTTCATTTTTCTATCTAAGATATATAAAGTGATGGTAAAAATACGCATCTAAAAGCTTAAAGATCACTCTAAAAGCTAGTGTTGAGGAGTTAAAATTTCTTATTTTTGCATTTTTTTGGATGGATACTGGAGTGTGAAGAAGACAATAAGATGTCTCAAACTTGCAAGCCAAATGAAAAAAAGCAACTGTAAATATTGGGGGAAAGGTTCAGAGACGGAAGATAGTTAAAATGAGCAGCAAGTGAAGTACAAACATGTTAGCAAAAACTGATTGTAATTTGAGTGTCTTGAATTTCTATTTTTCACATAGAATAGTAAGTCAGATTCTAGTTTGAAATTCATCATATTGTAAAGATTTTCAATTTTGTATTAGATATTTATTATATTGTAATATTATAATGTTAAACAATAAAAGATATGCCATTTCTCTCTTATTACTTCTGAAGAATAGCAAGTTGAACTATTGCTATTACGCTTGGCAAGGCTCATATTGCCGCCATATTTTTTTGTACATTAAGGTCTGTAAACAATGATAGAAGGTTATGGAACTGTATCGTACCGTTGCTATGATTTATCATCGCAACAGCAGTAGCCCTGTTTGTCTGTTGTGGGTTTGTTTATTTGTTTGTTGTGGGTTTGTTTATTTGTTTGTTGTGGGTTTGTTTATTTGTTTGTTGTGGGTTTGTTTATTTGTTTGTTGTGGGTTTCTTTATTTGTTTGTTGTGGGTTTGTTTATTTGTTTGTTGTGGGTTTGTTTACTTCGTCTCACGACATCGTGAGTGAGATATAGTTAGTCTTTCATGGGTAGAACATAGGCCTACTGCAATCGATTTACAGGATAAGTAGCAATCACGAGGCGAAAGTACTGGAGTGTTAATTGCTTTAATTCAACACACTTAGAGAGCAGGCAAATCAAATCTTCTCTTTCCCTGGCACTCCTATTTTCTTAAGTGATTCTAACAATGCATCATGATGTACGCTATCACCTTATCACCCTCGCATTAGGAAGTGAAATCCTACTTTTGACTCAACGGAGAAGTCCTTGGTTTGTTCTTCTGTTTGTATCTTTGAATGATATACAACATCTTTCAAACACCACCAAACAGGCCACAAAAAAGAAGATAATTTACCGACTCATTCATCCTATTTCAGGCGAGAGAAGGATGGGCTCTCATATTATACTCTTCTATATTTTATTCTCTTCATATTATACTTCGTATCTACTATTAAACTCAATGGAAGAAATGTCATAATGGGATTGTGGATGTATGCATGATGTGATTGTTGAGTATCCAACAGATTTCAATGGAGAAGCTGGTGACATTAGCGGTAAATCTGAAAGTATTATTTTTTTGTTTGTCAATGGCTCAACAGCCCATGAAGGGCCTAGGCGTACCAGCTGGTGGCCAGTTTCATATTCACTCCACTATACAGTCCGTCCAAGCAAAGAAGACATTCCGGCAGGACGGGAAAACCATCCTAGCCCGGCCAATTCCGGCCCAAAAGCCATAAATCTAGTCCCAAACTGTAGATCAGAATGCTTCCCACCATCAGAGACTAAACCCACAGCTCCCGAACCAACACTGACCGAGCCGAAAACAACCCCTCCCCACCAGAATGCCCTCCCAGCCCAGACAGACCATACAGCCGGCGAATAATCATCAACCAGGATAGAGGTGACATGTGGTTAGCACGTTGATCTTCTCAACCATAAGCCAGTTTCTGTAACCAAATGACGGCACAGAACACCTCTGAATAACATCCATATGGCTCTTACTGGTGGCTCGCCACCTCTGAGTGGCGATAAAAACGCGGGTGGTCGACCCAACAGCGCCACACGATAAAACGCGTGGCGTATAGTGTGTGTGGCACGAGTACGCGCCACTCGTACTTGATACTATTGGAAAATAATTGTATGAGTCGAACACGCTGTCACAAACGTGCCAATAAAATAGTGAATAGCTAATATTGATTTCAAACATAAGATAGGAAGGAGTCTATCTAGCTGAACAGTTGACTGATTTTTTTTTCATTTATAAAATGAATTCACGGCTAAAATAAATAAAATAAAATTGAATAAATATCATATAATAGGATAATAAATTTTTATTATCATTAAATTTGATAAATTCAAAAAAATCATGTGTATTGTTATAGTGTATGATCAATGAGTACATGGGCGTATCCAGGCAGTTGACTGATTTTTATCAGCCTATCATGAAAATTAATAAATTCCAACTAAATTGAGAAGATTTCAAAGTCAGAGACTCACAGGAGTAAAACTTCCATCTAAGTCTCCAATTGAATACTGGAGAAGATCACTGATGATTGATAACTCCTAATCTTGACTCTACAAACATTTATTGGAAGTCAGATTTTCCAAGAAGAATACTCTTTCTTTCTGACACTTTTCCATCCTTTGTAGGGTCAGCCAGTTAAACGGAAAGATTCAAGTAAGTCACCAATTCTTGAGGAAAATCAATTTTTATACTTTTTTTCTCTAGTTACTCTGTCCGGCGACAAACTTCTAACGTGCCATGGGCGTATGCAGGCAGAGGCAGGGGAGCAGCTGAACCCCCCACCCCCTAGAAGTTGACAGATAGAATTTTTTTTATATTTTCAACTAAGTCAAATTATGAAGATTTTGAAATTTGATACTCATAGAAGTTATCCTACATCTGAGTGTCCAATACACCAATTGAATACTGGAGAAGTTCAATAATAATTCCTTATTATGACTCTCTTAATCAGCCTTTGGAAGTCATATTTCAAATGAGAATACTCTTGCTTTCTCTATTTCACTTCTCCATCCTTTATAAAAATTGTAACTCCAGAGAATTGAAAAAAAAACATTCTGAATCTTCCATATGAAGTTTTATGAGCTAGAATCCATTACTGTGGAATTGGAGCTGTGGTATAATGTACATATTTGGAAAAATAGATGAGTTGAAGGAAATTGAAGTAGCTACACATTTGGAAAAGGCAAATGCTTTTTTCAAGCACTAGGCATGGTCTGCTCATTCTAAGTGATTTTCCATCAACAGCAGCTACTGTTAAGAAATCATTTAGTACCCTACATAGGGTACAGTCATGGCTCAAGAGCTGAATGATAGAGGAAATATTGACGGGGTATCCATCGTGAATTTTCAAATGAAAACAAGGACCAGATAAAAAAGAGTGTATTAAATAAGTTCAATAAGTATCAAGAATGGTGTTAGCCTACTGTAGTTTAACTATATCCATTCAATTTTACCTTGATTGATCTATGAATATACTGTGCATTTTGTATTTGCTGGATTTTTTTTCAAAACGTTCTTTTCTTACAAATGATGAATAAAGTGAATGAATAAGTAATATAATGTTTTCCAACTGAAAAAATACATGGACTTGCAATTATTCACCAAGAAAATAAATCTAACAAATGTTATTGATTAGATAATAATTTGTTTTCATTTTCCATTTTTATAATAAAATGCAGGGCTTGAATAATTTTTGGCAAATAATTATTGTGACGGTACGCCATGCCGTCCCAGAACTTCTGAATCTCAGTACTCGCTAATCCTGTATTAGGCCAAAATCATTAAAATTTTTTAATAAAAATATGGATAAATTATGGTAATAATACTCAATTAAAAGCTTTAAAATAACTCTTAAAATGAGTTTTGAGGAGTTGGAATTTTCTTTTTTTTCCGGGGAAGGACCCCCGGACCCCCCTCTCCAACCGATTATTCGCCTCAAATTCTACAAATTAAGCACTGATGAAATATATTATTTCTCACTATTTGATAAATAATGGTTATGGCTTACAAACTAGAGAGGGAAAGAGGCAATTTTTCTATTTCGCGGGAACAAAATCCTGCTTGCGGCCCCTAGAAAAAATCCTGGATACGCCCTTGACCTGTACTACTTTTGGAGTATAAAAAAACGTAATCCTGCTGTTGCAGTTGCAATCAACTATGTGTATGAATTATCAATTATAATAAGAAAACAAGGATATTGTCGAATTTAAAAAAATTGAATAAACTGTCGAATATAAAAACTGCTTAAAGTACCAAGGTTTGACGTTAACCAACGCATCTTCAGCTGTACTGAGGCACAAGGATTATTAATCATTAATCAATGATAATTCAAATTCAAATTTTTCAAACAACGAAAGAAATCAATTACATAGACAAATCATTTTAACCTTATCAAATATGCGTTTCCCTATAGGATATCCTGAGTGGGAACGCTTCAATAAATTAATACTAATACGAGTTTATTGATACTTTCATTCATGCACACTTTCACACACACATGCATACCTATACTAAGTGGTGGCTACGTTTCTTGTATTATATTTTTTATTCATTGAACTCTATTTTTTAAACTTATATCATTCTCAAGTGCTGTTATTTCAATTATAAAATTAGCTTAGTTTGTCAAAAACATAGTTTGTGTTGTATATTCGTAATATGAATTTTTTAATACTTTTCTTAAGCAAGTGATGTGACTATATTTTTCTTATGAATGTGGGAAGTGAATTGTATATTTCTATAGCTATGTACTTAAAATGGCGTCTGGAATGCTCTAGTCGAGGTTTTGGAAGATTAATGTATTGAGAGTTTCTGAGTTTTATTCTTATTTTCGTTTGATTATTACATAAATGATTTTAGAAAAAATCAAGAATCGACTTATACAAGAATGAGTGTCCTACAGATAATATCGATAATTCTCTGAAGAGCTGAATCGTAGGGGTTTGTTACAAATAATTTTGATTCTGGCCTGTAATCACAGGTTTGATAACATTGTACGCACTACCATAACATATTAATCCATAATCTATTCTTGAACCAATAAGTGCATGATAAAGTTGCAGCAACACTTCTTTAGGACATAGCTGTTTCAAGTAATAAAACTTCCTAATGTACCCAAAGAATTCATTTTTTATCTTCTGCGCATGATCTGACCACGTGAGCCTATCGTCTAATATAAGACCTAAGACTTGATTGAAGACCACTCCATTCAAGCAAGGTAATAGTTTGGTGCTCAATGTCCTCAGAAGTCCTCATTGGCCTGTGTCAGGGATCATGATTGTACTTAATGAGAATCACTATTTGGAAATTTTGCATTCGTCCTTTATTTCTCATGTAATTACCGAGGAATCCTGATTCCAGTTCAACGGTGCCACGAGTCTTATAGGCTACAACCCGGATGAATATGAATGTTTAAAAAATCTAAATTGTGTGATATTCAGAGATGTAGCATTTACACGGCCTTCGTGATTCCTCGACCTCACAGGTAACGATTCTTTCTTGTGTTGTGAGGTTACCTGAAGAGTAAGGTCTATGGACAGCCAATGCTGAAGCTTAGGGAATTCAAGAGGAAAATCAATTTCGAAATCGAGAGAATTTCTCCGTGATGTGATAAGCAGTTTTGCTTACAAGGAAGCTTAGAGATCGACTACAAAAATGTCTCAATTGGTATGCCAAACCGCACCAAATTTCATCAGTAATCATTCTACAAACCTGTAAGTAGTGAAATATTTGAGCTCTTGTGCGCGTAAAGAAAATTGAATCTTTGTGCGGGAATTCAAGTTGAAAAATTGAAAAAAAAAAAACAAATTAAATCACATTCATTCAATCGCGAAGGATGTCATTTGTAGAGACAAGCTGACAATTCAAAAAGGTGAAATTCATGAGAGCACTTTAGTAAAAAATATTCATTATTATTTCTAACAAATTTATTGCATAGACTTCCAAACAAACGAAATATTATTATTATTATTATTCACAATTCAAATTCTATCTCTTCCTTGTGTGGGACTCATTTGGAATTATCATTTTATTTGTTAAATGCCAAATTTATCGTTCGATGAATTTCAAAATTCAAGCAGTTAATACCGTTCATTCATGCTCCTTCAATGTATCATGTTTCAATAATAATAATAATTGGTTCAATTGAGATTGTTTTAAACTACAATAATTAAGAACTGAGCTCTCAGGCGCAGATAGTTGATTAATCATTATTAAAAAATCATCATAGAAGTCAAGCTCTTTGGAAAATCAAAAATCAAATCAAAATCAAATTTATTGAGGTTTTAGAAAACAAAACATATTACAATTAAAACTTTTAACTTAACTATAAAACCAAATCACCTGCAAAGAAAAATCCTGTGCGCAGGTGAGAGTTGCTACTATTTTTATATAGAAACAAATCATAAAAAACCTTTGAGACAAAAAAATTAGAAAAAAGCAAAAAAAGTAGAGAGATGAGAAGAGTGAGAGAAGAAAAGGTGAAAGAAAAAAAGAAAGAGAGAGAAGGAGAGAGAAAAGAAAAACATACTTATAAACAAAATTAAGATAATCATTCAAAAAGTTTTTCCTCAATTTCACTTGACATTATCCAATTAGCAATTTTCCTCTTTAAACCCGTATGAGATTTTAACCTAATCCGTTCAATAAAGCTATCTGGAATTTTGTTGATCAATTTATTCGCTGGATAAAAAAATTGCCTCCTACAAACGATATACAATATACTGCATAAAATACATGTTTAAAATATACAGCCTGCTGGCTAGTAGACAATAATTATGTCCAAAGTTAGCTATGATTTGTAACAAGTTAGATGTGAGAACGTAGCTCACACATGAGACGTATCCTTGGAAAAAGATTATTCTAAATGGTTTCAATGCTTTTCAATGTACATAGTTGTCACTTTTCAGGTCAAATCCTTTATAAAAGTAGCTATGATGAAGTATGATACAAATGTGACGAAGGTTTAATTCAAGGGAATGAATTTACTCTTGGAGTGAAATAGTCGTTCCTGGTGCTTCATTTAGCTTTCATGGCTGAAATATGAATGATGACAACGTGCTGCGACTCTGCAAGTGTATGAAAGACAATGCATTTTTAATGACCTGCTCTTAAACCACGATTTTAGGGCCTAAGTAACTTGAAGCCCTTGTCCACTACCCACTCCTCCTCCCTCCCCACACCATCTCTTCCACTTCCTCATCTTCTGCTGGCTTTCAACGGAAGTGGAGACGCTTCCGAAATAAACTTAGCTGACACAGCTACACTCGGCTCATCCTAAGCCTGACACATCTGAACTTCCTGGCAGCATGTTGAATTACAGGAAAACAATAGGACCAAAACCTTCAGCATAGATTATTATAGCTGTTTCCAACGGAATTGGAAATTGCTTATATATATATATATATATACATATATTTTGTAACATTGTTTTTGGCAATAAAAGAATTTATTATTATTTTTAATTGGCAGTTGGAGCTAGTTTATTTTGATGATCAAGCCATAGCAATTATCATTTCAATCACTATTTTGATTTCATCCTACCTGACACTGCCAGGTCAGTCTGAAAGCTGTCTGCGATAACGAGAATAGTTAGCTGAGGTCGTTCTCGATTCGATATAATTCGGCAGACCGCTCGCTGAACTGTCCTCACAGAGCTGAACATCGATAACAGTCATTCGTTAACCGCTGATTTTTTTGTAGTTCGCTATAAACGCATTGTACTAACTAGCCGGCCTGCTTGCTTCGCTCGCCTTATCCGTCATTATTATTGAAATGGCAATAAAAATAAAAGAATGAATATTTAAAGATTGTATAGCAACAGTATTTGTCTATATCATATAGTAGTTTATTGAACGGCTGTATTATGATAGCTTTCATATTGCGAGTGAGAAATGAGTTACAGCAAGAGCGAACCTGCGTAGCGAATGTTCCAGATATCTCATCGAGTGCTGCATACAACCGTTGCATACACTTTTCTATCTACGACCATTAGTATACCACATGTTCCGGAAATATTAATTCATTTTCACTGCCCCTGGGTCTAGCCCGAGGTTGTCCCATAAGTGACTAATATTGGTCAAAATGAAAAACGGGTGGGGAGACCCGATTTTTGCATAGTTCAAATTATAAATTTCAATATCAAAAAGTATAATTTGTTGTTGATCTGAGTTACGTCATTTTTGTTCCTGAAAATTGATCGGAGTAGCCTTGGCTTAAATAAACTTGAATCTAGCCTACTTTTTATCATGCTGGAAGTTCGAAATTGGTAGATAGTTGGTAGGTTGGATAGTAGTTGAATAATACGTGTTCGCGTTCGGTTTGTAATCGGTTCGCGTTCGATTTGTGTTGGATTTGCATAGTTGATATTATGAATAGCTACATACACTCGGTGAACGGTGAACCACACACATTGGTTGGAAATGAACACAAAATTATAATTATATCATACGACACTTGTGGTGGGTTATAAGCATCGGGTAGGCTACGACTGATTTTATCATGTAAGAGCTCATCACGGTGGTATATTATTACGTATTATTGAAATGGTAATTATTTCAAATTTGGTGATAAAATCAAAATCTCAATAGGATAGCAGACTAATCACCACTCACTGCTAGTAATTAAACAAGCTATTTTAGTTCATGTTTTGACAGTATTATTAACCTCAATAAAGTAACAGTCGCCATTAAGATTAAGTTCCTTAGAAGGTTTTAGTTCATTAAGCCTACGAAGTAGACTATGATACTTTCAAAAGTTCGTAAACTAAAACTATTCCATTCGTAGAAGTTTCACTTTGAACAGTCAGTTTTAGACTAGGATTATTGTGACCTCATTTTCGTCGTAGATTAAGTTCAAAGGATTTATGGTTACATTCCACCACTACAATATTAAGCTGTTTATTTTATGGGTAATTTTCTTCTTCAACTGGACTATGGAATAAGGTCTCTCATTCTCTTATAATCATTGGCTTTTCATGTTTTTATCTAGAAATATTAGCTGCAAAATAATAATCTCAACTCGCCGATTGTTCTGACTGTCATCCACCAACCGCCTAGCTTCGTGGCTTCAGCTACATAAATAAACATAACATAAACAAACCACATATTATTTAACATAAATAAACGAGAAAAAATGAGAAAGTGTGTTCTCAACCCTGCCATTGGGTACACACAAAGTAATTGTAATAAAACCTTTTTTTAACAATTTTTCTAAGTGGGTAAATGAGTGAGAACACAAATATTGATGTTGCTTCCCATGACGAAATACTTATTAACACTTATATAGTAGAAAACGACATGTATTTCAATGTAAATTTAGTAAATGACTTATTTTTGGCATAGTGGAGTATTTCACTAACCAAATAAGTCATTTACTAAATTTACCTTGAAATACATGTCGTTTTCTATTATGTAAACACAAATATTGTCAACAGTGGAATTGAGAACAGTTTCTATCGAAATGATGCCAATTATCAATTATAATGCATTGAAACTCGAGTATGGTTCAACTTATCAACTAAATTTTGTGAAATTGAAAATATTTTTCTTCTCACTTATTTACGTTTCCAAGGAGAAGTTCTGAAACATATCTGAAGGTAGTGTAAATTTCCTAGATGGCTGTGAATGATGAATCCCATTGGGGGGGTTCTACAGAAAACAATAAACAATATTATCTGTTCTTTCGTCTAGCTGTCACAGTTTTCAGCTGCTTGTTTTGATTAATGTTATTTGAAATAATTGAGTAATTTATTCAAGCTTTTTTGATTCAAACTATTATAATTACTAAGAATGGGAGTCCCAAGGGGCTGTTTGGGAGTTTTAAGTTTCGAGTCTACTAGCTTTTCTATTCTAGTTCTAGTCTGGTTCCATGCTAGTCTACTCAAATATTTTCGAAGTTATTTCTAGAAAGTAAGCAACAATAACGCTAGTTACCCCTGAATAATAATACTCAAAGGTAGGTCAATATCCATTCTTTTCAATTTATCATGATTTGAACTGTTTTACAGTTAAAACTCGCATGATTACAATCATAGCAAGAGGGTTTCAAATTGTGAATCATAGAGCAGTTTGAATCAGGATATAGCCGACTTTTAACATATAACTGAGGCTAAAATATGATTATATCATGAGAATATCCAGTCTAAATTGATACAAGCATACTTATATCGATAGGAATACACTATTCCCGATTCGCTCCAACATGGTTGGCTGAATAATTCTATCTCCATGTTAGACTTAAATCATCCATTAAGTGCAATTTCATTCGAAACCTTTCCAAATTAACCAATCAGAGTTTTGTTCAGGATAAACTGCTGATTGAACTCAGGTCAACGAAATAATTCTGACGTTATCTAAACAAATTCACTTTTTATTTATTGAACATTAGCTTGTTTGAAGGTGAATGTGACAACACTTGCCCTCCGCACTGCAGTTGGTTAGGTGCTTATCGCTGGCATGTGTTGATCTCCCTCACAATCGACTCAACCTGCAAAAAACAATTCAATGTTCAATAATATCTTCATATATGATGAATGAGTTCTCTTCATACAACTTGTAACAATCTCAATCGCGCATATTATCAAGATGTCAAATATATTTTTTACCACACTTGATAGAAAGTATCTAGTTGCGTTCGATCAATCTGCCATTCATCGAAAGCAGCTACTCTAAAGCGTAATCAACAGCTAAGATTTTATTTATTTATTTGATAAATCACAATATATTTATACCATACAATGGGAGATTGGGTCTACAAGATAGGGAAAATCACATGTCAAGTAAATGAAAACGTTTTGCTGTTAACTCGCCAGCTAATTGCATACAAATGACAATTGCAGTTATTGCACACTCAAATTCGATGAGTTGACCTTTTAGAAGAAGCGAAGTGAGTTGTTACTTTTGACTCAACGCCCAAGTCGTTGTCCGTCTTTTGTTTGTATGATGGTCAATATATCACTTTTGAACACCTTTATTAATCAGCTTCATAGCAAAGTATAAAGGTGTTCTTCGAAACTTAATACAGGGCAAGTTCGTTGGGAAATAAAATTGACCGACCTCTTCATACTTTACAGGCGAAACACTGGCGGCTCGTCAGGTGAAGTGTTCGTATCTTTACTGTACAACACTTCACCTTTTCCATCTAGCTACCATCTAGCTACCATCTAGAATCCAAGAGGTGACAAATCCCAATAAATTTAAAGTAGAATTAAAAAGATACCTCACAGAAAGAGCTCTCTATAGTATAGAAGAATACTCATCTTGATAAATGAGGGCAACTTTTATTTGTGAAGTAATATTTTATTAATTGTAGAGCCTATGTATAATTATCTAGGTGACAAGTTGAATGTGTATCATATATTTATTGTTTGATCAAAGATAGGATATTATTTTTATATTTGACTGTAGTTCTTAACCATGCTACTTTTTACTACCTATTTTTAGTGATAGAATCATAATGAATAAAAGTGACACTATTCATTGTATGTATTGTACAATTTTGTGGATAAAGAAATTATGAAATTAATTGAAATGGAAGGAATAAGCAATAGCATACTTCTAGAAAAAATTTTTGACTCAACTAATCCTTTTTTTGATGAAAAATAAGTATTAATAAATTATTGAAAAAATTGAATCACATAGTTATAAAAGTGAGCAAACTCCAAACCGATATTTCTATATAATAATGATTGAGAGAAGGAATCATAAAATTTTGACGAGAATTCGGAAATTTTTGGGTGAAGAATTTTTTGCAAATCAGGGTTACATGTATTATGATTCAATTAGGTTTGGTCGTGAGTGATTTTCACTCCGACGGATTAAATTCCGTAAGATTGCACATGAAGTGAGCCGAGTTCCAATATACAGTAGGGCTGGTTCAGTATAAATTTAGCTAGGACATTCAAATGATCATTCTAGCAATAACATTCAGTATTCTGGACTGGGAATTATCAACGAAGCATCAACATCCCACACGACTGTTGCAATGAGATAGATGATTGATAGATGGATAGTCAGAAGGCTGGGTGGTGGATTGAATATAGAAGGGCAAATTGGATAGAGAGTTGAATCCATCACATCAACTCACAATTCATCATGACAGATGTATGTATAGTTGAGAAGGCATGGGCTGAGATTACACGCTGTTACAAATTACAATTGCATGTAAAGTGTAATAGTGTAACTTACACTGTTACACTTAACATTATAACAGTGTGAAGTGTAACTCAACAGTGTGTCTTCTCAGCTGCAAGAGCAATACTAACTGACCAAGAAACAGGTGAAGTGCTGTACAGTAAGTTATACGGGCACTTCACCTGTTTCGTGGGTACGAGCCGCCAGTGCAAGTCAGCTCATTCTAGCCGTCAACTATTCAACAAGGTGAAAGGCAGATTGGCTTTCATTGCATTTCCAGAGAAACCTCATGGCACGAATGGTTTCTAGCAAGACAAGCAGGGAGGCGAGAGATTAACATATTAAAAAATTGAATTTTTGCCTCTATTAGGGCGGAGTTAGGACTCTAGGTCCTCTCTAACACACAACCCTTACATTCATTTTGATAA
Source organism: Sogatella furcifera (assembly GCA_017141385.1). Lineage (NCBI taxonomy): Eukaryota > Metazoa > Arthropoda > Insecta > Hemiptera > Delphacidae > Sogatella > Sogatella furcifera. Next base: position 39,148,529 of record CM029560.1, read on the forward strand.
AAAGAGAAAGATTGAGAGAGATTCATTTTATGTATTAATTTGTTGTTGGACAAGTACTTGGAAGATTTATTCCACAGAAAGCATTTGAAATAAAAGAATTTAACAAATTTTTCTAACAACCAAAGCATGATATACATTAGTAAAATTTGGATGAAGTTATTTAAACTGCATACACACATACTTTCAATATAAAGTTTAAGTTTTAAAGACTAAGATTGAAGGTAAAAGTTGGTATGTTGGGATGATAGATGAATAACAATGAAAATAACAAGAGCTCTTCGGCAGATAGAAAGGAAGAAGAAGAAGGAGAGTCATGAGAAGTGGAGAACGAATAAATAAATGGATAGATTAAGTGAAAATGAATAGAAAGATGGAATTCAGAAATGAGAATGAGCTACAAAAAATGATGAAATTAATTGTCTTCTGTGCAATTTTTATGTTAAGAGAAAGAGAGAGAGAGAGAGAGAGAGTAAGAGAAGGTGTGAGAGGAGGAAGGTGAAAAGGTTGGGATGAGGAAGATAAAACAGATTGAATTAGGATTTGCTCTTGGAATTGTTCTTTCATTACGGTAGCCTATCTTAAGGAAAAAGATTTTTAACATAGATTTCAGTGCACTCAAATTGAATCTCAGTCATACTAAACTCGCCCAATCGTCTCAGAATGCACCAGATTATAAAGATCATAAAACATTGGCTTCTAGCGTTGAGTCAGTTGGCAGGACGGAGCAAAGTTAAAAACTCATCAACGAAACGTGTTTCGTTAGTTTTTTGAAAGTTTAGTTGAAGAGTCAGCTGTTTTAACCTGTTTTTTCAACTATACTTACAATTCTCGCCCGCTTATTAACTGAATTTAATTCAACTCTTATCTTTTACTGTACAGCACTTTACCTGTTTCGTGGGCACAAGCCTCTAGCAATTCAAGGATATCATAATAAATTGTTCTCTATGAAAATATAAAATGGGAACCACTCTAATAATTGAGAAAGTACGTGGCATCTATTAGCCTATATTATTTCAACATAATAATCAAGCCTGGAAAACGTCATATGGAATTCTACTTTCTTTTTTGAGAATCCATCTGATTTCAGTGGAACAGCTGATTGAATATTAACTGCAAATTTGAAAATATTATGAGAAATAATAATGTTCTCAAATCAATAAAACTTTTCATGTGAAGTCGTATGTCATAAACTTTTCAAAGTTTAAACATTTTATAGGTGTCTATTTATTTGAGAAGATGACAAAAGACGTTTATTGGTGCATTGGCGGCAGCAGAGTTGCGGATAATGATGTATCAAAATATGAAAACGATTGATCAAATTATACCGTACATAACTATATCCTCACAAAAAAGAATCATAAATCTAGGTATCGTGTTAGTATGACTTGTGGTTTATATTTTTTAATAATTAAAGCCATAAGTTGACTTTGAGAGTTCGTACGCGAGTTCTTCAGCCCATGGGGCTCACTAGTGATAATTCTTATTTATTATTATGCTAGTTATAAAGTTATTATGCTCAGTACTGTGAATGTCATGAATGTTTGGCTACTTTTTCCGGTGAATAAGCACAGCCCCTGGTTTCTCTAAAAGGCCACTTGCCGCATTCTGTCTTGGGGAGGGTTGAAAATCACATTCTTTAGCCATGTTTCACTGAACTACTAACCTCCGATTACGAAAAATTGAATGGAATAGAATTTCATGAACATAATTATAGAATAATACAATATTGACTACTGTATGATAAGGTGACATTAAAACTTGAACAGTACCTGCTGTTGAATGAAGGGTAAGAAAAATGAGAAACAGTAGTTTAAAAAAACTAAAAAACAGATGAAAGAACTAGTTGGTTGATAAAACTAGTTGGTGTGTGACCCAGATTTGGGAGCATGGGGAATGGCATACAGTTATGGGCCGACCGGTTCGGCATACCTCTGTTCCATCCGTTAGAATACGGTCACTCACGCTTCCTTTTCTAGCGATAACGCCCCCCCCCTCACCGCTCGCAACCAGCACTTCATTCATTAACATCTTCATCTTCACACAGACAGACACCATAGTCCACTCTAGTACAATGACAGTAACACAGGAATAAAAATAAAATAATGCTGTAGCCCAGACAGTGTGAGACAAGTAGAAAGAATACTATTTCACTTTTATTCTCTCTGTTCACAAAAATAATTTTACCCTATGCTTATCATTGAGTTTAGTCTATTTTTAGGCGTTATCACAGCTGTAATAGGAATGCAGCTGAATTATCATAACTAAGCTAGGCCTATAAACAAAACACTTCATTATGATGATGTGCATGTCCAACACAACATAATCTAATTATTGAGTTATTATTGAGAATCTGGACCCCCGACAGCATCAGCATTGTCAGTGAGTCAAACAGGTTCTCGAAAAATCTAAGAGAAGCTCTGAAAATTCCAAAAAATAGTAAAACGCTAATATTGAGCGTAACCTTGGGAAGTATATCGGACGTAGTTTGAAACTTGATTCAATATCTTCCTAATCAGTTTATCTATAATCTCGCTGAACCTTTGAATTTAAAGTGAGGATTGGTCGTATCAAAGCGAAGGATATGCAACCCGCAATGCATCTACAATTTTGAAAAAAATTGATTTCTGGCGTAATCTTGAACGGATATGAAAAATATTTCAACACAACATTTCGAGACCTTATCTGAACCTGCCACCAAATATCATCATTTTCTACCGATTGGTTTATGAAAAAATAAATAAAAACGCCGAAAAACTATAGAAAAACTCAAATATTCGACGTATACTTATGAAGCTTAAAAAATCCTTTTTTAGTACGCGTCTAACGATCTAACTGAACATGCCTGCCAAATTTGAACGCATTCGGTTTCATAGATTTTCAATTCTGCTGATGAGTGAGTGAATGAATGAATGAGTGCCATTTCGTTTATATAGACTAGCCGGCAGGCTCGCTTCCCTCGCCTTCTTCGCCTAGCCAGGGGGCTCTGCCCCTGGACCACCGTCAGTATCAGCTGTGTCAGTGAGTCAAACTGGCTCACTTCGCTCGCCTGCAAAACCTCTGTCAGTGTCAGCTGAGACAATTTCCGTTCAAAACGTTTTTCGTGTCTCCTGTAGACAAACTGCCGCTTTTGTTTCTTTTTGGTTTAAATTTTATTTATAAATCTTTTTATTGCCTCAAATAATGATAAAGTAGTCCTATTGTCTACAAGACATTTTCCCAAAGACTATTCAATTGAAAATCTGATGGAATAGACATAGCCTACTCGAGGAACATCAGTGGTCAGTGCTAAAGAGCTGACTAATGACTAATGACTAAATGACTAATGACTAATGACTAATGACTAAATGACTAAATGACTAATGACTAAAGAGCTAAAGTGATGACTAATCTGAAATTTCATCTCTCTGCTTATCATGTTGAGAAGTGCTCTATTCTTGTAATCCAGAGCTTTCTAAATAATGTGTTGAACACGACTTTTCAATTTCTCATCCCGGCTCCACACGCTGGCCGAGCGTAGGCGATATCAGGCGAGCGCGAGCGTGTGGATGGTCCGCTCGCCTGCGATCGCGTCCGCTCCGCTCGACTGGCCTGCGCTCGCTGTTTTGTCGGTCTCTGACCAAAGATCAAAGGAGGCGAGCGCTGTCGAACGGCCAAGCGAGTCGATGCAAAATCTACCATCCACACGCTCGCTCTCGATCGTCCCTGGTCACGTGACCCACTACGTCACTTTTGTTGATGTTTTTATTTCAACAGCGTCTAATTTTCTTTTATAGTGTTTACTTTGTTTGACGATTTACGATCCACTGAATAGAATTTATCAATGCAAAAGTAATAAATCTCTAATTCATCTTGTGAGAATATCTTATGAATTCTATTATTCATCTATATTCTTCACTCTAAAATTCTATCAATTGGTAAAATGTTATAAATTATCCAGTTCATAACTATTTTCAAATTCAAAATTATACTATTAATACTGCTCATTAATAATACCAATAAATTTGAGCTTTATAAAACATAATGACATAAATTTTACTATACAATATTAATTATTTAGTTTATGTTTTGCAGTGTTTCTGTCATTTATGATTGAAATAAAATTATTTCGTTTTTGTTCTGCAGTGTTTCTGTCATTTATGATTAAGATTAAAGTTTCAAAAAAGTTTTTTCAAAAAAGTTCATCTGAAATTTCAGTTTAAACCATCAGCTGTAAATGTATTATGATGTGTTTCAACTTTCAATTGGACTAGGTGATTGTTTAAACTAGAACTGGCTCAATTTTTTTGGAGAAACCAACACTCAAGATTAAGGACTGAACTTGAGGTTTAAACTTGATGATTATAATAGAAGTAATTGCTGAAATCAACCCTCAACACAGATTTTAGTAAGAAAAAGCAGCGTATGCTTGAGCAGCAGTAAGGTCTACAATTTCAAAAATCAGGAAGAATTGGCGGCAACTGGCGCTCGCCTCAGCGCTCTCTTGCGCTGTCAAAATGGCGCTGGCACTCGTGTGGCACTCGCGACCTGTGTGGATGGTAAACGAGCGCCCGAGCCGCTCGACTGGCCGCTCGGATGGCCACTCACTCACCCGAGCGTGTGGAGCCACCATCAAAAACTAAGTTGTGTAGAACGACCCAAGTCTTGTTCTTTTTCTTCTTTTCATCTTTTACAACAATGAAACAATAAGTGTCCATAACACGTCTTTTCTTCCTCATCGCTTATGTCCTATTTGAAAACAGAACACTTGTCTTTAGACTTGAGGGTTCTTTTTTAAGATGAATAATAAATACTTGACCGGGCTCATCCGATTTTCACCTATGTGAGTGAGCTGACATTTTGTCTCTCTATGCTCCAAATCTGAGATGACGATGAAATGTCAGCTCTCTTGAGTAATAAAAGTAAGAATCGGATGAGCCAATAATATTTCCAATATAATATAGTGAATCAATATCTATTAAAGCGAAATGGCACTGACTGACTGACTATTCATTCATTCATTCATCACCAGAACTAAAAATCCACTGAACCGAATGCGTTCAAATTTGGCAGGAATGTTCAGTTGGACGGTTAGACGCGCGATAAGAAAGGATTTTTTTCAACTTTTCAAGGATACGCCCAATACTTGCATTTTTCTATAGTTTTTCTGCGTTTCCTCAGATTTTGGCGTAGCTGAGTGGGTTAAGTGCTGGCGTTGCAACCCAAAGGTCCCGGGTTCAAACCCAGGTCAGACCAGAAATTTTTCTCAGTCCACTTACCCGTGTTTCGGAAGGACACGTTAAGCTGTCGGTCCCGGCTGCCTAAAACCAGTCGTTAAGTCATGTCAGAGGCTCTGAAATTGATCAGGAGCGACCTGAAAACTCTGACACCAGACCTGAGCCAGCCAGGTTACACGAATATTTATTATACTAATGTTTAGAGGAGATAGTCAAACCAAAGTGTGTGTTGCTTATAAACAGAATATTATCTTATTATATACTATTAATATTCTAAATTATTACATAATATTAATATATTATTTTATTGGAAACACAGTTTCAAAAAATACGTGCACTACAATGAAAGTTATGAGGAGTGATGGAATATGATTACAGGTAATAGCCTACTCACCAATTTGTGCTCTACTAACCAGCATGAGACAATAATTACTGAAAGTGACATACATAGGTAGAGATGTGTTACTTGAGCAAGTTATTGGAACATAGAAGTCAATGATATGAATGTCACGGGTTTTGGAGTGGCAGAGTGGAGAATTAGCTATTCTAGAGTAGGCCAGTTCATGTAAATGTGTCACATACAACCAAAAGAATAACAACAAAATACATTCAACTGAAAAGTAATTCACTGAAATAAGTACCAATAATGGATATTTTAATAAATATAATCGAATTTTCTATAATACAGATTGGACGTTTTTTAATAAGATTTGTACCAGCTGTGATCTACAACCTAGTTGGACAATAACAATAGTTTTGTGTAACATTTAAAGTCCAGATAGTGTCAGCATTGTCAATATGACAAACAGGCTTGCTTCGCTCGCCTGCATATTCCATTCAAACGGATCATCTTTGTTCATCATATCACTCAACAGGGTTTCTAAGGCTAGTTTTTGGATGATTTGAGAATCATTAAATTTAGTTCTTCTATTGCATCAGCTCAACCTGGGTTATGTGATTTGAACGTATATAGTTCAGTTTTCTATTTTTTGGTAAATCTGTAAAAGTGCAAAGGAACTCTTGATCACAACATTTTTAGACCTAATCTGAACTTCTCTACCAAATTCCAGAATTTTCTGCCGAGAAGTTCTCGACAAAATCAGATCTCTCTAGAAAAACGTAAGTATTGGACGTATCCTTTGGAAAACTACAAATACAAGTTCTTAGTGCGCGTCTAAAGGTTCAACCGATCATGCAATCAATGAGTGCCATTCCGCTTTTATCAAATATAGAATGGCTAAAGGCCCGTATCGACAGTGCGAGGCATGTGCCACGAATGCCTCAAGGTATAGTTTGTTCAAGCAAAGAAGAGTCTTACTCCAGTCTCCAGCTCGTTCAATATTGGTTCAAACATTATTGATCTGGTCTTAATAATTATAGGAAAAATTTCGATCTTCAATTTAAGACCAAATCAATAATTTTTGAACCAATGTTGACCTAGCTGGAGACTGAAGTAGGACTCTTCTTTGCTTGAGCAGACTATACCTTGAGGCATTCGCGGTACATGCCTTGCACTACGTCGATACGGGCCTTAAGGCGCATGATTTGTAACCCGCGATGCATCTACAACTTTCAAAGACCTGATTACTGGCGTAATATCAAAAGGATTTGAAAAAATGTTAACCTACACCTTATATTAGTTTATCTACCCAATTTCAACTTTTTCTGCAGATTGGTTATCAAAAAAGCTAAGAAAATGCCGTGAAAACTATATAAAAACGCAAATATCGTTGAGAAGTTCTAAAGATCCGTTTATTGTGGGGTGGGACTCATTCCAAGGTCAAGTTCAGCGCGGTGCGTTGATTTTCCATCAAGTGCGTATCTAAGCGGGGGATTGAAAATTTCCCTTTACCAAATTAACGCGCTCATATTAAACTGGATGGAATGCACTTTGGAGGATTTGACAATTTTTTACTAATAAAAATCTTTGAAGCTTCTTAGAAATATTATAGCCTTAGAGTATTCTTTTAAAGTTTTGGAGTGAATTTTCTTCCGAACGGGAGAAGTCCTTCAGTTCACCATCTTTGATAGTGACTTTCTTGTATGGCAATGAGCTTCAATGGTGTCAAAATTTTGCTATATATTGCCCTGGCACAGAAATCTATTTTCCTATGACAGAATAAAAAATATTCTATTAAAAGGTATAAAGGGAATCAATGTAGGCCTACGAGTAGTTAATAGATATAAATTTAATCAAGAACGCTTTAACAGGAAATCCACCCGATGACGTTCAACTAAATAAACCAACTGAGTAAATAAGAGCAACTGTTCTATAGTTTTTTCAAGTTCTACTTCATGATTGTCCAGCATCATGTTTGGTTACGTTCAGTTTGATCTTCATCAAATAACACCACAAAATTAAGGCAAAGCTTTGTAGTATTTGACATATCGAAGTAATTCTAGTATGACTTCATGATTCCGTCTAAGAAATAATACAGTAATAATAGAAACACATTGCTGGCTCGTGTTGGAGTTGTGGTTACTCGTGCTGGCTCGTGTGAAGTTAAGAAATGTAGTTGTTTGGTCAAAGAGCAAAGAAGTTTCATTTGCCTTGATTCCGAATGTGTAAAAGAACATGATGCTGAACTCTAACCTATCGTCACCTGAAATTGCGAGTTGTTGGCCTACTATCAAAAAATCAATACACCAGTAGGGGGGGGGTTAGGAGAGGGTGATAGCTGGCAGATGAATTTGGGGTTGGGGGGGTCTGGAAGAACATCTCACATCCACATCCACTTGCTCAAAATGTTTTCTGAAACTTAAATCAAATAATAGCCTACTATGAAAATGCATCCAATTTTTGAATTATTATTATGTACTGGGATCTGACGCTGGAAAGGCTTGGCTAAATAAAATTTCCCAAAAAAGTTCCAACATGCAAGCTTTTCACGTCTATTATTACAATATTTATAAAATGTAGTTTATGCAACGGAAGTTTTGAAAGAGCCTTTAAAGCACGAGTAAGAATCAAGTTAGATTGAATATCTTATCGAGTGCTTTAAAGGCTGAATAAAACCGTTGCATGGGTCTACACTATTTATCTGCGACTACGACCATTAGTATAGTCTACAGCTTGTTCCAAAAATAATAATGCAATTCAATTTCACTGTCACTGGCCTACTGTTTATCATGTTATTGGAAGTTCGAAGTTTGACATGTTTTAATTCGGTTCGTGTTCGTTTCGCGTTCGCTTCGTGTACGGTTCACGCTCAAGTCTGTGTTCCGTCGTGTTCGGTTCACTTCATGATCGTTTCGCGTTCGGTTCGAGTTCGGTTCGTGTATACATTAGGTTAGCTCATGCCCAGGACTTCTCTTCTAATTTATACTAAAGTCCAAAACCTGGTATGAAATGACAAAATGTCTATTGAATTGCGGCTTGCCTATGACTTCTATCTGCCCAACTTCTAGCCGGGGTATGTCCATGGTCCAGATTCACCATTAGAATTTCCAGATGGTCCAGATTATAGGTTAAAATTTACATGGAGTCTCTGCAACCAACCGATAGGTTCCTTGTACCTTGGAACTTATAACTAAGCAACAAATCAATCTATCTGTGGCGCAGGGCAGATCAATGAGAGAAACGATGCAGAATTGGAGAAGATTCACAACTAGAAAGTGGAATCGATGCAGTGCATTGTCGCGTGAAATGGACTCTGCAACCGATAAAACTAATTAGAAACGCGCAGCAGACGAAGTGACAAAGAGAAAAGAGTTCCGGCCGACTAGGTTTACTCTCGCTGGCGTCTGCTCATTCGTCGTCTTATTCCGTTGTCTAATTCCGCATAGTGAAGCTCTCCAGTCATCCCGTTTCCCATTCTCTTTTACGATGCAGTTCGATACGAATCTGTCTTATTTGTTTCTTATCTGATGTCGGTCAAATGTACAACGGCAACCCAATAAAACAGCTGATATTTATCATATCAAGACCAATTCTGTTGTTAGAGCTTTAAAAGCTGGGATAGACAAATCTCTCAACTTCAATATTGTTTGAAGATACACTTACTATTCATTGCCATCTAAGTAACGTGATTCTTTTTTTGGCACTTCATCAAGAATTGTGTGCATTTGCCCTCTGCTTAAAAAATACAAATCAAGAAGGATGAAACTGTTCCATCAACTTCTCCAATTTCGTGAAAACTTGGATGTAGACTTGATAGTACCCGTGTAACAAATGCAGCATTTGTTCTTGAATCTTATCCAGATGCTCTTTCATTTGATGTAATAATATGAAGCGTAAAAACTGCGACATTCAATTTTCCTTAACCAAAACTTCTCGGTAGTTTCTCAGCCGATCAAATATGTTCAGTTCTCATTCGAAAGATCTCATTAAATAGATTACCTTTTTATTATAGGATCTTACATGTTGTAAAAGCTGTCAAGCTGTCGAGTAATTGAGCTCAAAGTTCTATGTTCCCCCCATAAGATTAGCATGGGACATGCGTTTTTATTGGGTCGATGATTTTCATCAACGGTCAAGAAAATAAATCAAGTTTTGGAAAAACTTGACTGTAAACTGAATAGTGCACCGTATGACATATGTAACACTAGAATTGAAAACTGTTTGAATTACTCTTTCAAATGATATATAATTTATTAGTGTAAGTGCAACTTGATGAATTATGAAGCAATGAAACACCCTGAAGGAAAGAGTCACGTGACTAAGATGGCATAGTAATAGTAATGTATATATATAATAAATAGATATATTGTTGCTGAGAGCTTATCCTTTTTCGCCTGAAAAAGGATGAAGCAGTCGGTCGATTTCATTGTCCAACGAACTTGACCTGTATAGAGGTTCGAATAATGTAGGCCTAGCTATTTTTTGAATTGGAAGCTGATTAATTAAGGCGTTCGAAAGTTATTGTCAAACTTACAAACTGACAAACGAACGAACAGACTGACAACGACTTGAGCGTTGAGTCAAAAGTAGGAATTCGCTTCGCTCGTTCAATAACTCGTTTCAATTACTCGTTCAATTTTTGTTTGGTCGGACTCAATATGACGTCTATTTGACTTGGTTAGTAGCGTACGAGCATAATATATTAATATACAAAGTAATGAGTAAAGTATCAAATTATGACGAGTGGAATACTACACTACATTTATTCAGAGGAGTAATTAGGAGTTTTTTATTGTGGATGATACCCACATAAGAATTTTAGCTTGTGCGTGGGTAATAGATATTGAGTGCGAAGGTTATTGATGAGGTGAAAAACAGCCATACCACTAGTATTCGAACCCAGACCCTGCGGCAGTGCTAGTGGACTGAAGGTTGTAACGCCCCCTAGCCTACTGCGCCAACCAGACTGGCAAAATTGTTGAATTGTAATGAGATATTAATTGGAATGCTATATGCTCTTGCTAGCACTTCGTTATTTTGAAGAATCAGTTTAATGTCAAGTGTTTGTTGTCTGAGGCTAGTAAGCAGTTAGTATATCTGCCCCAGCCAATCTCTTCAAACCAGTTTAAGATCATTATTTATTCATTGCAGCCGTAACTCGCCCACTTACTTATCATTAAAATTCATTGACTCAGTGTTATAGAATTTTTCCACTAAAAAATATGTTCAATTCTTTGAAAAAGCTACTTAGCTTAAATAGATCCTTCAAGTTCTAACTTGGATGAATGAGTAAACTAAACAGCATTAGCATGATAAACCATCAACTATTTTCTCGCTATCAGTCATTTTCTAAGGCAGAACACACAAAACACTGTCAACCAATAAGAAAAGAGCAGGCGGGGCATGAAGGCGTGTCCAATTCAAATCTGAAACATCACCCGTCAACTGCTGCCCTCTACTGTTTGAATTTAGAAACTTTTCGAACCGATGTCGTCGGCCAATCAGAGTTTAGGCGGAGCTTGGAGGCGTGTCCAATGGAAGTTGAAGTAAAACACCCTATTGATACTGCCATCTGTTGGCTGAATTCGAAACTATTTCAAATGTTTTTGTCAAGAGAGTTGAGGAGACAGTGGAAATGGCTGCAATCTTCAACTTACTTGAGATTTAGCTCCCGATTTTTGTCAAAATATTTATATTTTGAGTGAAATGAAAAATTCATGGTGATTCCCAAATTCCCAATTCAGTTCCGTGATTAATTTATGATCTCCGTTCTTATGGGCAATGGGACTTTCAAGCAAAAAAAAAATAATAATAATAAACAAGTCAGACGACTTGCATGTCATTTAGAACAGAATTTCAGTACAAGAAGTTTGGAAATATGAGAAACTTAACAAGTAACAATCAATGTGTCTGGGAAGAATATCTTGCAAAAAAACTCTTTTACATTACTTGTTTTGACCAATCAAGGGTCTCATTCATGAGAATTCCAAGATTTTTTTACTTAGCTGCAGTAGTGTATTTCATTACCATCAACAGTGATTTTGTATGTTGAGTTCAAATCAATTTTGTTAACTACAGTATACGTGAATATCCAATAATTTATAGGCTGTGTTTTGGTGGGGTTGAGTTTAAGGCCATTTTTCTTAGTCCATTCAACTATTTGTTCTATATCCTAATTTAATTTGTCTACTTTTTCGTTGATATTTGCAATGGGGCAGCTTGCATAAATCTGAAGGTCATCTGCATAAGAGTATGATAACTAGAAAACTTGATAACAGAGGATAGGTCATAAGGATAGGTGTACAGTAGGGAGCCAAGAATAGATCCTTGAGGATCCTAAAGATCTTGAGGAACACCATGAGCAACATTCTTCCAATCTGACTTTAACCTGTTGTCATGTTGTCATGACCTTACCTGTTGTCATTAACACATTGTTTTCTACCAAATAGATATGAATTGAACCAATGCAGTGCCCTACTTTAGAGAGAGAGAGTGAGAGAGTAGTAGTAGGCCTATTAGTGACAGTGAATGATAGTCTCAGCATCAGCTTTGTCACTCGCACTAGCGCCGGCTTATCTGCTTCTACCGTCACCGTCTTCAACTCTTTACATTTCCATTCACTCTTATACCATCACTTAAAATTTTACTAAAGCCTTTCTTGTTAATAATTTGACAATATTTCTAACACACACAACCCAATTCGAGGTAAATTGTCAAATGTAAGTACATGTTTTAGAGATAAAATTTCAATTTAAGTGTATCTTCTTTTATCTATTACGGCAAATTGAAGATTGAACCAGAAGTGAATACAAACCGTGCTTTAGACTTGACTAGATAGATAATTAAATCGAATTATAGAAATTTGGGAGAAATTAAAGAGATTATAGGATTCAAAGAAAGTTGACAAGCAATAATGTAACAGAAATGATTGAAAAATAGGTATAACTACGAATTGAACAAAAAATTAAGCATTATACAATAGGCCTACACTTTATCACCGAGAGTTGGCTACTTTAAAATTATGCATGAATATTGGTGGTTTTGAATATACATGGAAATTGGAAATGAAAATACTGTAGGTCTACTATAAATAAATAAAAAATTACCAGCGAGTTATAAATAATTAAATTTGCAATTATTGATTTGTTTGTTTATTTATTTTTTTTTTTTGAAAGTCCCATTGCCCATAAGAACGGAGATCATAAATTAATCACGGAACTGAATTGGAAATTTGGGAATCACCATGAATTTTTCATTTCACTCAAAATATACATATTTTGACAAAAATCGGGAGCTAAATCTCAAGTAAGTTGAAGATTGCAGCCATTTCCACTGTCTCCTCAACTCTCTTGACAAAAAAATTTGAAATAGTTTCGAATTCAGCCAACAGATGGCAGTATCAATAGGGTGTTTTACTTCAACTTCCATTGGACACACCTCCAAGCTCCGCCTAAACTCTGATTGGCCGACGACATTGGTTCGAAAAGTTTCTAAATTCAAAGAGTAGAGGGCAGCAGTTGATGGGTGATGTTTCAGATTTGAATTGGACACGCCTTCATGCCCCGCCTGCTCTTTTCTTATTGGTTGACAGTGTTTTGTGTGTTCTGCCTTAGAAAATGACTGATAGCGAGAAAATAGTTGATGGTTTATCATGCTAATGCTTATGCTAATACTGTTTAGTTTACTCATTCATCCAAGTTAGAACTTGAAGGGCCTATTTAAGCTAAGTAGCTTTTTCAAAGAATTGAACATATTTTTTAGTGGAAAAATTCTATAACACTGAGTCAATGAATTTTAATGATAAGTAAGTGGGCGAGTTACGGCTGCAATGAATAAATAATGATCTTAAACTGGTTTGAAGAGATTGGCTGGGGCAGATATACTAACTGCTTACTAGCCTCAGACAACAAACACTTGACATTAAACTGATTCTTCAAAATAATGAAGTGCTAGCAAGAGCATATAGCATTCCAATTAATATCTCATTACAATTCAACAATTTTGCCAGTCTGGTTGGCGCAGTAGGCTAGGGGACGTTACAACCTTCTGTCCACTAGGACTGCGGCAGGGTCTGGGTTCGAATACTAGTGGTATGGCTGTTTTTCACCTCATCAATAACCTTTGCACTCAATATCTATTACCCACGCACAAGCTAAAATTCTTATGTGGGTATCATCCACAATAAAAAACTCCTAATTACTCCTTCTCTGAATAAATGTAGTGTAGTATTCCACTCGTCATAATTTGATACTTTACTCATTACTTTGTATATTAATATATTATGCTCGTACGCTACTAACCAAGTCAAATAGACGTCATATTGAGTCCGACCAAACAAAAATCCTAGTAATTGAACGAGCGAAGCGAATTCCTACTTTTGACTCAACGCTCAAGTCGTCAGTCTGTTCGTTCGTTTGTCAGTTTGTAAGTTTGACAATAACTTTCGAACGCCTTAATTAATCAGCTTCCAATTCATGATTTAACCTTCCAATTAATGATAGAACCCTATACATTTTCAATAATTGCCTGAAAAAAGAAACCTGGAAGCCGGTATATGACAGTAAAGACGTTGAGGAAATGTTCAACAACTTCATTTCAATTTATCTTAAGCACTTTGATAGCTCAATACCTAGAATAACAACAAAGAGTACAAGAAATGATAAGTTAAATTGGATAACAAAAGGTATAAGAGTATCCGGAAATAGATTGAAAACTTTGAATTTGTTGACAAAAAGCGAATCTAACTGTAATATGATGTTTTCCATAGTGACGCAGACAGGATTGGCATATTTTAGTCTTGAGACTTATGTAAAAATTTATAAAAGTATTTATAAAAAGATACTAGTCGTAGCCAAGAAAATTGCAGCAAACAATTATATAAATAAGTCACTCAATAAAACAAAAGCGGTCTGGAGATTGGTCAAGTCAGAATCAGCTAGACTCTCAGAGCATCGAACAGAAATCAGTGTCTCCGATAAAACTGGAGTCATAAGAACAGGAGAAAATGCAGCTAATTTATTAAACAGCTACTATGTAAACATCCTGGTTGAAATATCTCAAAATATGATAGACATTACCAACATTAACAACTACGAGAACTTTTTAAAAAATTCAGCTCCTAATTGTAGTGAATCGTCTGAAACAGTAGTTGAATTGAATAGTTTCAAATTGGTTGACCGTCAAGAAGTTTTCAAGTCAATAAGGTCACTATCAAACAAAAAATCATGCGATACTTTTGGAATTTCCAACAATCTAGTGAAACAAACAGCCTTATCAATTGTCGATCACATATTTTTAATGAATCTCTGATCAGAGGGATTATACCTTCAAAGTTTAAATTAGGTAAGGTGATTCCTCTATACAAGAAGGGTGACCGGAAAAATCCCGCAAATTTCAGACCAGTAACTAATCCACCAGTATTTTAAAAATTATTAGAATATGACGTTTTAGATAGACTGAGGATCCACTTGCAAATAACAGGATTTTTGACACAGCAACAGTTTGGTTTTAGGCCGGGACTCTCAACATCCGATGCACTTTTCCACTATATAGATGAGGTGCTTTCGGTTGTTGTTGAGGGTTCCAGAGTATGTGGTCTTATCGCCGACTTATCAAAAGCATTTGAACTGGTTAACATAGAAATATTATTGAATAAGCTGCAATATTATGGGTTAGGTGGCTCTGTGCTGAACTGGTTTTATTCCTACTTCAAAGACAGATTTCAGAGAGTTGAGTTGGAAGGTCTCCACGAAGTTTATTATTCTCATTGGCTGAAAACAGGATCAGGCGTACCTCAAGGGTCGATATTGGGCCCAGTTCTATTTATCATTTATATCAATGACTTGCCTGCTTATCTCACTCCTTCTGAATGTGTACTGTATGCCGACGATATAAGTATTATGGTAAAAAGTAAAAACCAAGAGAATATGAAGATTGAATGTCAGCGCTCTCTTGAAAAACTCGACAATTGGCTCAGAGCAAATATGTTGACTTTAAATTATAAAAAAACAAAAGAAATAAGCTTTAGGTCGGCAGAAGGAGCACCTTTGAAAATTAAAAATCAAGAGATTGAATGTGTTGAGGAGATCAAGGTGTTGGGCGTAGTTATTGATAGTGGATTGTCCTGGAAGCCTCACTTGATTTATTTGCGAAAGAAACTAAACTCTGCGGTTTTCGTGATTCGAAGTGTAAAAGGTATGTTAAATACTCAAAATCTAAAAAGTATCTATCACGCATTGTTTCACTCCCTTCTCTCATACGGAGTGGCATTCTGGGGGAACTCCACAGAATCCATCCAAATATTTAGAGCTCAGAAATGGGCTATTAGAGTTATGGTAGGTGAGACAATGAGAACAAGCTGCCGGCCATACTTCAAAGAGCTTGGAATCCTTCCTCTTCCCAGCCTTTTTATTTTCGAGTGTATTTGCTTAATAAAGAAGAACGAGAACGAATTAAACAGAGGATCTACGGTTCATCTCTACGAAACAAGAAGACGTCATCATCTTAGAGATGAACATCATCGAACAACTCTTTTCGCTAGAGGGGCTAAGAGTTTAGGTATCAATCTTTTCAATGCCTTGCCTGACCATCTTAAAAATCTAGAATTCAAAAAATTTAGAACCGAATTGAGAAAAGAGCTACTTAAATTTTGTTTTTATTCTGTAAATGAGTTTAATGAGTATTTCAGCAGTAATTGAGCAACGCTTTCACCTTATTAACCTTTTAGAATTTAAATTGACAAATCCTCAATACCCCTTTAATAGGAGGTCATGGGAGGCTTAAATATCAAATATCAAATATAGCTGCTAATCTGTCTTCCCAACCAAAGTAATCTGTAGTACAACTATAATAATTTTAATCTGCTCCAATACTTAATTTCAACAATCACAACGGGCGCAACATTATGAAATTCTCTTCAATAGTTTCTCGGATAATCCGCCAAGTGTGCTTGAAGAAAATAAAAAAATAAAATAAATACAATAGAATAAGAATATATTGACCTTTTTGAAGAGTTTCTTATACAGTAATCACTAATTTACAAATACACATGAAAAAGAACATGTATTAACAGGAAACATTATTAGAGTTCAAAAATTAATAATTGAACTCCTCTACTAGAAGTTTTCTATATCTTAATGCATTTTTCACATATCCAGCTAGATATTTCCAGTTTTTTCCATTTAAATAGTCGAGCATCGTCTCTACAGTCATGTTAGGGCTCCCAAACCATTTGACACGGAATTCAGATAGAATCTTACATTTCCCAATAAAATGATATGTGTCTTCAACTTCTCCATCATTGCACAAAGAGCACACATAACTATTCTCTCCCCTGTCTACCCTGAAATTTAGTGGTAGGTGTGATTCTCTTGCTCTGAAGATAGCGCCCATAAAGCTTTTCTTATTCATATCACTGATATAATCTCGCGTTACTTGTTCACCTATTTTCAACTCGAAGTATATGCGATGAAATTGTGAATTCGCGGCTCTCGTCCACCACTCTATCTGAATCTCATGCCGCAATTTATTCACGACTTCACCGCATTTCACACCCCACAAACTAGGTTGAACTATCGGATCCACCCACTCTTCCCCACACTGATGAAACAAATCGTTCCACTCTCTTCACTATCCACACCTCTTTTCTGCTATTAGGATAGTATTTTTCTGGGAAACCTCGAATCAGACATAGCAATTGTTTTCAATTCATATTTGCTGCTCATTTTCAAAGTCATCAGCCAAAATAAGTCTCTCCCACTTTCCAATTATAAAATATAATTCGGAGTATTCCGAGGTATGCCAAACATTTTCTTAATATCAGTTAATATAATGAGAATGCTTTCAAAAGCGATTGGAAGTGGATCGTTTGTATCAAACATATTGCAAACTATGAATGGGACTTTTTCGACAAACTTCTTTTCAGGAAAATAGTGAATTTTGATAATTGAAATAGTAATGTAATTGACATAGTAATGTTAGGTTCATTGGAAAGAATTCAGATGAGTTCTGTTTAGAATTTTCTAATGCATTAAATTTATAGACTCGATTGTATTATCTGTAACGGTCACCAATTTATTGGGTCACCGGGGTGTGATATGCCTGGTTTTTATCAGTACCTACTATTAATAAAAAAAATGAGGGTGAAGTAGTTCATTTTAAAAATACTTGAGATCATGTTTACATGCGGAAATGCACATTAGTTGGTGCTAGTTTGTTGTCTTATGATCAAGCTGAAAACTTTTTGCAGGAATGGGGATAGTTTTGTGCTTACAGATCATGGAATGAAAATTTTCATGAATTTTCTAACTCTTTAGATGTGCTGCACTGGCGGCTCGAGCCCACGAAACAGGTGAAGTGCTGCACAGTATAAGATACGGGCAATTTACCTGTTTCGTGGGTACGAGCCGCTAGTGGCTGCTATCAGCTTTTTCAAATCACGAACCCAGGATAGGCTAAGGTAATAGGAGAACTAATTCACAAAATTCTCAAATCATGTGAAAATCATCACTTTGAATGGAATTTGTTTTTTCTCATTGACACTGCCGGGGGTCCAGATAATATTCAATGTTTTCAATTTTCCAGACATTCAGTTATTGCTCGTGCAATGCACCTCTCTTTTTGTGGTTTTCCTGTCTTTGGTCAAGCAGAACAATCTCCGGTACCATTTTTCTCATTCTCAACGATCGTTTTTCTCCTCAACAACATTTTGCTTTCACCAGTTCTGTCTTTTTAGACTAGAAGGTTGATATTCTACTCCTTACATCTTTCTCCTTTTCCTTTTTATTTTCTTTTCCTTCTTATTCTTATTCCACGATCAAATAGTGTAAGTATGTTAACATAATATTGAGTTCATATTGATTGATATGGAGGAGCGAGATAAGCAATTGAAGTGAATGTGCTTCGTGTGCTCCGTGTTCAACAGTAGATTTTGGAAGTTCAGGTTTAGTGAGATTCAACTACTGCTTGTAGATCGAAACCTTAGTGGACACTATGTTTCGTGAGTGTATTTATATCTGTTACTGACTCTATACATGAAAGTTACTAATAGGCTATTCATTTATTTATTGCATACAATAGGCAATTAACATATTATTGCATTATTAAGCATAATTATTGCAATTTATTAATATTTCCCATATTGCAATTATTATATTTTCAATTATTGCAATTTATTGATATTTTTATTATTAAGCATTAACTATTTAGGCATATTCATTACAAATTATTGATATTTTCCTAGATTTGATTCTCAGACAAATTGTAATAGGTAGGAGCAAGATAAAGAATTAGACTTAGGATATTAATATTCTTCCTAGCTCGCCTTGTGAATTCATTCAATTAACGACTGTCATTTACAAAAATTCATATTTCTTGTTATTTGTCGTCGATAAGTTCACCTCTATTTTTGAAACTGTGTCTTATCTAAGAATGTTGCAGCTACGAATCTATATCTATAAAAGCGAAATGGCACTCATTCATTCATTCGTTCACTCACTCACTCATCAGCAAAACTAAAAAAACTACCGAACCGAATGCTTTCAACTTTGGCAGGATGTTCGGAGGTTACGTCTGTAATAAGGTTTTCCAATGTTTGGACCTGCACTTTTATTTATTTCACGGAAACTACTGAACTTAATGTGTTCATATCATATACCCAGGTTGAGCTGAGACAATAGAACAACTAATTCAGAACTATTACTGGGAAGAAACCTGTTGATTACTGATATGATGATCAAAGCAAATCCTTTCGAAAGGAAATCGAAAATTTTCAAGGATTTCGAAGGTTTGTCTCAGTTGACACAGATAGAGGTTTTGCAGGCGAGCGAAGCAAGCCTGTTTGGCTCACTGACACTGCTGATACTGTCGGGGGTTCAGGGGGCAGAGCCCCCTGTCTAGGCGGAGAAGGCGAGCGAAGCGATCCTGCCGGCTAATCTAAAATATCTTTGTGGTTAAAGTATGATGAATTCAGAATCGAATAATAATACTAGAGGGGAAAACTAGGACTATAATAATAGAATATCATCAAAATTTATTAAGAATGGAGGAGAAACTAAACAAGATATTGACAAAATTGGGGAAACTGGATGGCCTAGAGTCGAAGAAGATTAATGGGATCACGGATAGACTCAATGAAGAACTGGAAACTTTGAAACAGCAGGTGTAAAATATGGAAAATTATGTTATGGAAAAAAGAGAGGAAACAAGAAGCGTATAGAAGAAGAAATTCAATCATTTTCGGCGTTAAAGGCGATGATTAACATTGGATACTGAGAAAAGAAATAATGGAAATACTTAAATACCTGAACGTTGATATCCAGGATATATCCAGAGCGAAGCGAGATATTCAGTATCCAGAGACCAGGGTATAGAATACTTAAATAGACTGAATCAACCGGCAAACGACGATTCAATTAGAGTAACGTTCACATCGTAATTCACAAGGAATGATATTCTCAGGAAAAAATTGTTCCAAGATGAAAAGTAAAAACACATGAAGATACGAGAAGATGTTGGCTTCAATACTCGCACCACTAGGAAAAATCTATCACAGTACATGTCAGGGTATGAGAAACAAGGAAAAAATGTCTCTATGAGAAAAGATAGGATACTACTTGAGGGAAATTTTTCAGCCTTGAAAATTTGAGAGAAAATCTCAACAAGGAGAAAATTAGACCAAGAAGTGATACTGGAGATTCACCCACAACAAATGAACAAAGTATGACCACTGGACGACTTGGAAAGAAAAAGAGAAATAATACTCTGGAGTCATACATAACGATAAAGAACAAAGAAAACCGTCAAGATGAGGAAACTGGAAAACGGAAATTGAAAGGGAACAAACTGGTAATGAATTTGGATTGAGGAAAGAAAATATAAATACAAAGAATCAAGTTAATATAAAAATAATCACGTACAATTGTAGGTTTCTGAGAGCTGATTGGAGGATAGAAAAGCTGCTAGAATAGCTTGATAATATCAACTGGGATATAATAGGACTCGCGGAAGTAAGAAGAAATGGTGAGCAGTGTGTGATCATGGGAGGAGATAGGTTGCTTTAATTAAATGGAAACGGTTCGACAGGAGGTACAGGATTTATAGTGAACATGGCATCAAAGAAAGTTTTAAACAATACACACACCGAATCTCCATTATAATATGGAAATTACAAGGACGCATGAAAGGTAGAATCAAACTAATATAGGTTTATGCACCAACTTCAGCGTCATCAGACGAGGAAACAGAAGAGTTCTATCAAGAAGCTTTCGAGAATGATCTATGCATAACAGTGAAATAAGTTAGTGAACTTTTATCAATTGAGTATTACTCCACTGGCGGCTCGCGCCAACCAAACAGGTGATGTGTTAATATCTTTTACTGTACATCACTTCACAACTTTCGTGATCACGAACCGCCACTGGAATTACTCTATTGCTTGCAATGTCCCAGATTTATGCATAGCATACGTCATTTAATTTTTAACTATACCAGTAACGGAAGCTCTGCTGAAAAGTCATTCTCAAAATTAAAATTGAACAAGGTCCAAGTGTCCAGTGTCCAATTGAACAACCTTCCAAGTGTCATGTCACAAAAATACTTAGTGGGCTCAGCTTATTAAGTATTGAAAGTAATGTGGCTAGAGAAATTGACTTGAAACAGACCATTCAAGCATAAGCTTCTTCCAACTCAAAAAGATCTTGAAAATTCAAGTAGAGACATTCGTGTCATTTTTCTTTTCTACATTCCTTTTTCTTGTTCTACAGTAGTTTTGTCGTACGGTAATACATTTTTTTTAAATAAAATATTTTCATGCTCTACTGAATGTTTGTTATTCTGCCTAAAGATTCGTAGTAAACCAATGTCATTTATTTTTAATGTAGGTCAACAAGTGAAATTCAACTTAAGCAAAGATAAAACTTACAAAAATTCAATATTTCAGTGCATGGTAACTGTACGAAACTCTACTACACTCTACACTCTCTACAACTGTACAAATGAAATCTACTTTTGTTGAACAAAATTAATTTTGAAATCAAGTACGGTACTGTATATAGCTGCGGATTTAGAACCAGGCAGCTCAAGCCGCGCGGCTCTAGCTGCCGCTTGGGAATCGTACATTTAAATTTAATTCTATTGATGGCTGACCACCTCACACTACTCAATGTAAGCTGAGAAACGCCTCTCTTAAATTCAATTCTATTGGTGGCTGACAACTCCCTCCACTCTGTCGACCAATCACAAGCGAGTACAAGTCCACGCCCACAACGCCCTCTCATTGGCTGATGGCATTACGTCATCATGGCCTAGCAAAGGCGGAACTTGTAGGCGTGTCTAATATTAGTCGAAGCGAATCACCCTATTGCTACTGCCATCTGCTGGCTTAATTCGGAACTAACTTATTTCTCAAGAAAGTTGAGGAGGGCGGTGAAAATAGCTACAATTCGCTTGCTATCAAGTTTCCAATTTTTGTTAGGACAAGTATATTGTCAGTGGAACTAAAGATTTATGATGATTCCCAATATTTTTCTCCCTGATGTGCTTTCAAGCAAATAAATAGAAATAAATCAACTGATAATTGAAAACTGAACAATCAATAAGTCGCTAAATTTTTTTCCATTTATTAATACAGTACTTAGTACAGTATTTCCATTTCCAACTTATCCCAACCAGAAATATCCAAGCATCATTTTTAAGTGCTCTCAATGATAAAGTACGGTACAATGTTATAGTTTTGCTCAATGTAGGTAGCCTATACTTATTATTTTTTTATTTCTGTTATACTTTTGCTTATCACGTATTACGTGTCTGAATACATAAAAATATAAAACAATACATTAGAATGAGAAAGTCCCGATAAACCTTTTTTTGCCATACAACAAGCAACAATGCTATTACAAATGAGTAGACTGTGAAAATGGAAGGCAGCTTCAATCATGATTGGCTTAGAATATGTTGGATTGTATCCATCTGATAATGAGGGGAGGGCGCCTGCAGAAATCTCTCACAGGGCGCCAAAACACCACGCGAGGGCCCTGCTGTATAATAATGTATAAAATCAACTAATCAGGTATAGAACCAACAATAATATGATTTAAAAATTATTTTAAGACCTATGTAAGATCTAATGATCGAAAAGCTTGCTCGTTTCTAGCAAAATTGAAGGGATTTCGAACTAGCAAGCTATAATTTATTGATTGTTAGATCTGACATAAGCTTTAATCTTTAATGATCAAAATATACGAAGACTTTTTTGGCATGAAACAATTAAATAAGGTACATTATTGGTCAAAGTAGTGAAAAAATCCATAAATCAAAGTCTCTCTGGGGGGCCCGTAAAAATATGTTTGCGGGGGGCCCGAAAAAAACTGTTACGCCACTGTGTACAGGGATTGAAGTCAATCAGAAAACTCGAAAAGGCATTCAATCGTTATGTTATCTTTCAAGAAGGCTTAATAAATAATGCCTCTTTTAGTCGTTATAGGCCTATATTGAACAATTGCTGAGTTGAATAATGAAAAATTTATTCAAAAATTATTGTAGAGTAATTGATTTTAACACAAGCTGTTGGTCTCATGTAGATGTTGTATATTGAGAAAATTGTTGAATTGAACATGTTGCACCAATCTTCAACATTTTATTAGGGAGAGTATTCTTGTTGCATTCATTTAAACAAGAAATGAAATATTTGGGCTTGCGATGCTTGGTTTCAGTTTCATTCCATTAAAACTATATTTTTAGAAGTTTTGAGCCTTGTTATTAGAAAACTTTTGCAACTCCTTCAAAGAGCATTCTATTTAGAGTAATATAGGTCCCAATTTCGGGGGGGATATATCCCCTCAATCCCCCCCCTCTGGGTTCGCCCCTGAATCTGGGTAGTGAAGTCAGAGTCAAACTCTATTTTGATTGATTATTTGCTTGCGCCTCAAAATTTAGCCTAACAAGACTAATCGGTTGAATTTCAACCGATCTGAAGCCTTGAGCACAATGGAACAATAGTACAGAACGCTTATGAAGTCGGAGGGCCATTTTCTGGTGGAGATATTTAAACAAACACTCAAACAGATGTAGACACGATGTGTGCGGCTTCCCAATAAGGTGATCTTTTCAATAAGATGATCACATTCACTTACAATATTAATCAATATGAAATAAGTGGCAATTAGGTTAGACTCTTCTCATGACACTTGCTCCCATAATATTTCGAGAGATATCTTCGATCGAAGTATGCCATGAGAGCAGACTAACTTCCTTGCAATTAGAGCTCCTTAATAAGAGCTCTGCCCTATTACTAGCCCAAAGCACTGTAACCATTCCATAGCATTTCCTACACGGGTCTAATGAACGCGATAATAATCACTATCTGTTCTTCCACTGCGAACAGTGCATTACTTTTTATTAGGTACCGTACCAACTTGATCAGTTCACGAGACTACTCAATTCTTTCTACTGAAAAACTTCTCAGCTTTTTTGGTAGTTTTAAACCCACTTCGATAATGTCTTATTATCTTCCCTTAGCTCAGCACGCACGAATATAAAAGTGATCTCGGAAAAAAGTTATCATTATACTTAATATGCTATGTTTCATGAAATTAATGATGTGAGAGCTTTTTGAATATAACTATAAAAGCGAAATGACACTGACTGACCGACTGATTCATCAGCACAACTAAAACTCTACTGGACCGAATGCGTTTAAATTTGTGGAGGCATGTTCAGTTATGCACTAAGAACGGGATTTTGAAACTTTCCCAGGATTCGCCCAATATTGTTTTTTCCCTATAGATTTCAGCGTTTTTTCGGCTTTATCGAGAACCAATTGGCAGAAAATGTTTACATTCGGTACACAGGTTTAGATTAAGACTATAATGTGAAATGTTGTGTGAGAATATTTTTGAAATCCTTCTGAGATTATCAGGTTTTTTCCAAGTCCTGTATGCATTGCGGGTTGCATATCTTCTATATGTTGCCGATCGATCCATCTATAAGAGCAAAATGGCCAGGTTAGTGAATGTTCTGCTGGCACTGCCAGGTGTTGGCTTTGAATCGCACCGGAGGCAAGAACGTTTGATCATCTCATCAATTACCCTCGCACTCTCCATTACTCACATTTACATACAAGCAAAAATGCTTATGTGAGCATCATCCGTATTGAAAAATGGAAATATTAAATACATAATAATAATAATCATCCACTGGGGTTCAAGAATGTTTTATAATAATTATCTGAATCACCTAATTTTAAAATACGCTGATTGTTGTAAATAGCGTTTGGAAATATTTATTATCTCTCTCAGTGTCAAAACAAAGTTGCAGATTGTTTTAAGCCTTAAAACGTAACTTATTGTATTGTTTAGTGTGCGTATATCATACTGGGTATGAAACTCGTATCTCATGGAAGGATAGGCCTAAAGTGCTAAAGTGAACGGATTCTCAAGTCAGAGTTGATAGAGTTGCTAAAATATTGTAGTCATTTAATAATCGCGTCAATTCAGTGCATGAAACACGACACCATTACTGTAGAACAACACACCAACAGTCTAGCACGAGACTAGAGCAATGCAAAAGTGCACACTATAAAAGGTGATTTCATTCATGATAAGGTGTGTTAGAAAGTGTTTGGATGGTGTCATCAGTCTAAAGCAGAGCAGAGCAACGCCTCCCCCTCAGTAGTAGGTCATTTCTCCATTATGAAGATCCTTGAAGCGGTGAAAGTACGATCAGCATCGAACGAGTCTAACCATCCGGAACGTGTCGATCAAAACTAATATTGTCACAATGACATCATGTCGAATGTAAAGCCGTATTGTGGATTGGATTCAGGATAGGCACATACCTAAATGGAAGATCTTTGTGTGAACAGCTCTTTATTTGCTTCAATCTGCATTTCTCCTTCTGATATCATCTCCTCACTACTTGTATCTTGCATTTCAACATCAGTCATCATCATTTATTCGCTCTAAATGCTGCTGAACCTCCGCTCTAATGTGCTCTCTCTTCTCACCAATGTCTCAATAAAAACTGTGTCATGATGATGCGAAAAAGTTTTATGCTTAGAAAACTGCCGAATTTATAGCCTTGTCAAATTCAAGTAGGCTATCAGTTACTGACCTGCTAGTTTCAAATAACATTAAATTTATATTTCAAGATTTGGATCAGTGGGATACTAGTTTTTCGTACAGTACAATACAGATTTAAAAAATTTATTGTAGCGTCCTAAAGTAGTTTATTTTTTTAAGCTCAGTACAATTTCATGTAAAAAAGAAAAGAGTATTACTTGAAAGTATTGAAATTTGAAAAAAATATGAAAATGAACCGTAATAAAGAAACCAAATTCTATTATCAATCTCATTGATGAACTGTTAAATTTGCTAATAAATACCAATAAGCTGTACAGTTATTGTATTAGAACAATAGAACGCTACCGATATAGGGGTTATTCACTGGCGGCTCGTGCCCACGAAAAAGGTGAAATGCTGTACAGTAAAAAATACGGGCACTTCACCTGTTCCGTGAGTACGAGCCGCCAGTGGTTATAATATGAATTATATCACATGACAGGTTATTATAATAGGCTAGTTTAGACATCATCATGCTTTACTTTGTGAAATTGATAATTAATCCGAGGTCTACTACGGTATTAAACAGAAATTATTAGAATAAAAGTAGTATTTTAAGTAGTATCTCGATTTTTCACGTTTCAAAGTGAAAAATGTGTCCAAAATGGAAACATAATTGACCGAACGTAAGTGAGGTCTAGATTCAAGACGACGATTTTGCATTTCTCTTGATATTTGTTTGTTTGTTCCGCATTTACGACAAAACGCGGCAATGGATTCAGATGAAATTTGACAGGAATGTTCCTCTTGCAATTGCGCGTCGACGTATATCTAAGGTTTCTTGAAATATTGCATTTTTAAGATAATATGAAAGGAAAATGAATTACCTCCATGCTAAAATATTACTATATACATTTCTACTTCTGAACATATAAAAATTCACACTTTAGAATTATTCATGCTGAACCAGCTGTCGAGTTTATTATCAATTGCATTCAATGATGCATGCAATTAATGAAACTTGAAACTCAACATAACTAAGTATTCCCTTCATGAATGATGCCCATTCCGTGGGTGACTTCGTGAGGTCTACTGTTCACAGAACTACTAGTATTTTAAGTTAGATTCAGGCGAATATTTTTTAGTCGAAATAGCAACAAATAAAAAGTACAAATGAGAAGAATATACATTACCATAGCCTGACAAAATAAGTAGCCATTCAGTAATAATATTTTCATTTTTTAGCTTCAATTTATCAATATTTATAATGTATATTGTAATGTTATTGTAGGCCTATATAATGTTTATTGTATTGTAATGTTATATTAAATAGTTTATAATGTTTACTGGATAATAATGAATTTTGAATATTTGCATCAGCCAACACATCAACGAACTTGATCTTCAAAATTTCATTGTAAGTCATTCATGATATAAGTTAACTTCAAGAATCGTGAGCTTCTACGTGAGTTCTCCAGCCCGAGGGGCTCACTAGTTCAATAATATTGTATTGTAAATTATAACATGGACATCAACCAAATATAACAGCAAAAATTATTTTCATTTATTTTCATGCAATACAAAAATTAAGACTCAAGTCAATGATAAGGGAGTACATAAAATCACCAACAGCATACAACACGTTCGATAGTTGCCAAGTATCAGAATTTTAAATTAGTTATTGCACAAAATTGATGCATAATGAAAATTGTATTATTTTGTCAATAAGGAATGGTTTTGTTTGCCATTTGAATTCTCTATTGGTAATTTCGGCAAAAATAAAATTTTATTTGGTTTAAGATGGAAATGAAACAATAAGAAACTGGTACTTATTTGACTTTTATTGAATTTTCTATTTTTGGATTCATTGGCCGCTAATGATTAGCGTGATATACAACACAATCAATGTCAGGTTAATCACAGTGAAAAAATACTCTTGCTGGAAATAATAAATTGAACGATGTTGTAACCCTTTTGTTCTTGCTATTTCCAGGTTTGAATATGAGAACATCACATTTTTGCAAAGAAAATAATGTCTTCTGCTGGTGCCTTACATACACACAAAGCCTAAAGCCTAAATTCCCTCTAAGCCATTGATGTTTTAAGGGTTATTAACATACTCCAAGGACTTCAGATGACCCCAGAGATTGGTAGCCGATCCGACGAAATGGAAGTGGAAAATTGTCGTTCAGTACGGTACCTAATAGTGAATTTCATGGATAGAGTTGATGCGTATTGCGTAGGGGAGGACACATGATTGAGATCATTTCTCATATACATGAAATCGGAAAGTCAGATGAACATACTGATGTATTTATTTTAGATTTTTTTAACAAAACAATAGAGAGCGGATAAATCACACGCAAAAGACAATGAATGCGCAATACAAGAGTTCACAAATGAACGAAACCTAAACACATTAGAATGCGAGTCACTAGAATCATGAACAAATCAACAAACTCAGTACTTGAAGCTGTGCCCTAATATTGTATAATATTATACAAATATTGAAGGATTCTTGTCAGGGCTTGAGATTTTTATATAACAGATTGCCTCAAATCACTAGGGACCTGCCTCTAAATAACCTTCAATGATGTGTATCATTTTTGTGTAGCAGTCATAACTTTCAACATTACATAGCTTTCAATATAGTCGAATATAGCCGAAAAGGTTTGCCGATACTGTAGAACTGTTCCATTACGAAATAAAACACAAATATTTCGACAATTCTGCACTTTATTTAGGAGCAGACCATCTTTTCGCAAGTAACGTTGAATAGAATATACCATCAATTAGAGTATGGATAGAAGGCATTTTAAATCTGCCCTTGAACCTCTTCTCAAGTTACCTAGGAGGGCGATCTCAAATATTATCAAATGGTAGTAAATCCAGTAAGTTACTGAATATATTCTCGACTATGGTTTGTCACAAGAAGCGGTTCTTTCTCCAATCCTATTCATAATATATATTAATGATACCTCAAACCTGAACTTGGATAACGGTCAAGCAATTTCGTTCGCCGACGACACTACATTAATTTTTTCTGGTGAAAGTTGGGAAGCGGCTGGAATTTCAGTTGAGAAGTTTTTTTCTGAAGTCTTGATATTTGACTCAAATATTGGCTTGACAATCATACACCAACTTTAAATTATAAAAGTCTTGGTTCATGACATTTACACCAAATTATGTGAATCAACTAACTTTGAAAATTCACAATTGGGTTCCCAAGTTTCAAACTGCGACTGTCCTTCACTAGATGACTCCAAGTCTATTAAATATTTGGGAGTAATGATTGATCAACATTTGAGATGGAATCCCCACATTCAGTCATTATGCCATGAGACCAAATTTCTGATAAATAAATTCTGTAGAATAAGCCAACTGAAACAGCTTGCCAAAATGACATATTTCGCTTACGCTCAATCTCTGCTGCAATCAGGGCAAAAATACCCTTACCGGGTAAAATTACCTGACCGGGCCCCTCATAGCAGATTTATACACATGTGTATAAATTTGAGCAGATGTATTAAATGTTCCCATATTTTCCATTTTATAGGTCCTATTCTCAAAAGGGTTGAAAATACATTATACAATTCAATGCAAGAATTTAACATGAAGGATTCTCTAACATAAATAAGACGTTATGTAGCCTACCTACAGAAAGTGAGCTTGTGGAAGTAGTTAGTACCAATGCTTGATTTGCAGGGAAAAGAGGTATGGGAGCGGTGGATAAACTGGCTATGATTGGAATAACCCCCAGGGGGAGGGGGGTCCGGGGGCTCCTCCTACGGACATTTTTTTTATATCACACTTGAATTGGAGCGTTTTCAGCAGATTCAAGCAATGTTTTGTTGCTGGTATAAAACTAATAATACAATTTTAAGGAATGAATGAGAATCACAAAGCTTTCTTGGACCAGGCATGGTTTTTACCATTTCAACAACACTGTATAATCTACATGGGCCTAAATTTTCCTCAAGTTTTAAAACAACCGGTTTAAGAATAAAAATATGATTCAGAATAAAATTGCGTTATGTTGGAATGAATAACAACTCTTCACAAGCAACAAACATGGAAAATTATTGTTGTTCAAATTTTTTTTCTTGAGAAAAAAGGTATGAGATCGCCGCTCCCACGCATTCCCCCTGAAATCAAGCCCTGGTTAATATTAATATAACAACTACAAACCGGTAAAAGAGAGTCATCAGCTCTCTGGGGCCTGAACTCATGGGCCCTTGGCGACTGCCAGGTTACCACTCAGGACGGAGTGACTGGGCCTGAATAAATAGGAATATATATACGGTATATTTTTTAATATTTAATCCATGTAGTTTGTATGTATTCCAGTTTTTAACAAATTTGTGTTTAAAATTAATGGTTTAGTAGTTCAAGAAATCAAGTCTAATTCAATTCTGATTGAAAAAAATATAATTTTCATGGGCTAATTATGACTGTTTCATGAACTTGTATAACTGATTAAAAAAACTTTAACGTAATTTTTCCGGGCCCCTACCAACAATTTATGATCCTGGGCCCCGGGCAAATGACCCGAAAAACCCCGTCTGTCTACGGCCCTGGCTGCAATATGAGATAAGAGTTTGGGGAAGTGAAGCGGAAAGACACATTACTGTAGTAAGGTTTTCAACCTGTAAAAGCATTTATAATAAAAGTTGCACGGCTATACCCGACCAGGACACTTTTTCAGGAAAGCAACATAATATCAATGAAACAGCTCTATTTGAAAAACCTAACATTATATATAATAGAAAATAATAATCTCTTCAATATCCGGGCTACTCCATATAATACAAGTCGAATTCTTAGAACTTCTAACGTGAATGAAACAAATAATTTATGAGTGCTTTCTTCAATTTCCCTTTAGGTGTCAAAAGCTTGTAGATATCATTCCACATGAATTGCTTGCAAAGTCTCCGCCAAGTGAATTAAAGAAAGAAACCATCATATGGATCTTATTTTTCTTTGCATTTGAAGATTTGGACACACAGTATTCAAATGTTTATCAATATACTTATAGCGCGTGAATGTGGTAGTTACTTGCCCATACCGTGATTTAAAGATTTTTTGGACACTGTATTCACAAAAAAGGAAAATTGATAGTTAGTCCTAGATATAATTGTCATAAAACCCTATAGGCAACGTCGAATGTTTCAAATGAAGCAGACTTAAAAATAAATTTCTTGAGCATGAAATGTTTTCTTTGATTCTGGCAACTTATTGTAGGCTTTCTTCCAATTGCTGAATGGGATTTCTGTAATTTTTAACCTTATGTGCTAAGTTTCCAGTTGGTGTTTTTGGTGGATGTTGTATTCATGTTGTGCTCATTTTGATGACAAGAATAAATTGGAACTGTAGGACATGAATTGATAATGATTAGTACTAACCTGTCAGCAGAAGGTTGTTATCCCGTATGTATGGCTTACGCGCACGTTTATTGTTTGGATGCACTTTACTGCACTTGGATGCACCGTCGACCGAGCTAGAGCTGCTGGTCGTCTGCAGTGGCCAAAGGCGTTGGGAATTTTATCGCACGGCAGACGACGAGAAGCCCCCAGCTAAAAACGACTAACGACTTAGCTGAGCTGAGTTCAGTTACCGGAGCCGGCAACTGTCAAAGACTGACTGAGGACTGCACTGCAACTGGCCTACTGACTCACAGAGCCACAACGCTCAACATAACGGGACACCAACAGCCGATTTCACTCAGCCATCATCATCATCAGCAGCAGCAGCAGGTGCCCTGCCCATTCCTCTCCCATCTCATACCGTTCATATAATATGAGACATCAAACTTTAGTCAAATTAAATTAGTTACTATAATTTAGTTCATGTAGTTTATTATGGCTGTGAAGCATATTAATGTTTGGTTTGCCGGCCCGGTTGGCGCAGTGGGCTGGGGCATCACAACCTTCAGTCCGCTAGCACTGCCTGGTCAGGGTTCGAGACCCAGTGGGCATGGCTGTTTTTCATCTCATCAATCACCTTCGCACTCATTATCTATTACCTACGCACAAGCTAAAATGCTTATGTAGGCTTCATCCGTAATAAAAAAAAACTCGCGACTTTCCTTATAATAATGAATTGAAACTCACAGATTTTGTCAATAATATACTTTGTTATTTTCTAATACAGGACAATGGGTTCGTGAGTTCATGTCCACAAAAAGCTGACTAAGAACTGTCGGGAACATGACCTGTTAGGCCACGGTCCTGTACCAAAAATTAAGTGCAAACCGGTGAGTTTTTATTATTTCATTTTTGAACTTCTCTACAATATCAACAGTGACTCAGTCAAATTTCATTATCAAATATGAATGTATTCTCAAAAAATACCCCACAAGAAGCCATTAATCTTTGAGCCTCAATTGTAAGATGTAGTTGAATAGCTGAATGAGTCGTGAAAATTTAAAAAATATTGGAACCAATTGAGCTGAATGAAAAATATCTGAGGGTGCATTCAAAAGATGAAGATGAAAATGAAGATGTCACTTAACCTGATATTCTTTAATCAGCTGTAGTAATCAAACACAACGAAATGAAGGCAAGTGAGCTATATGAGTCAATGAAAGTTATCTTCATCTCCATCTTTCAGCCCACTATGAATACACCCTAACACCCACTACAAATAATAATGCTTTCCTCATTCATTCTAAAATATATATGTATATATAATATATATTTGATTCTAAATTTCTATTTTTCCGCTTCAAGTACAGAATAGGACTTTTTCTACTTTCTTGAACTGGACAAACAGTGGCTACGATTGAATTAATACGTTTCTTGATATAATCTTCAAGGATAACGTCTTGAATGGAATATTGCTAGTGATCACTTTCTTTTTAAATTAGATTTTTTAACTGATTTCTTGCTTTTCTGGCATTCAGGACTAAGTTCACGGTTCACTTTGGCTGTGAAAGGTATCCGCAGACTACACGAAGCTGCAAACCATGATAATGTGCGGCTACTCACAATCTTGTGGCTCGTATCTCATCACATCTCATATCTCATCTCATCTCACATTCAATGTGATCGCGATCTCATCTTTTAAAAATTTAGTTAAATTTCAAATACTTAATGGATTACTATGAAGGCAGGATAATTAGGCTATTTTATGTTATGGTTGGCGCAAGTTGCAAAGTGCACTGTGAAATGGATTGCGACGACGGAGTCTCTTCTCAGCTTGGACCAAGGTTCCTACATGGACTTCATGCTAGGATTTTCATCCAATTGACGTGATTATTGCATCACTTTGAATCCAATAATTCTATTCTGTAATGGGTTTCTTCTTTCAATTTTGAGAGAGAGGTTGAAGTGATAAAAAAGGTGATTGATGGTAGACAGGGATGACCTAGGCTCACAACGACTCAACGGACCAATAAAATAATAAAAGAAGGTTACACTTCTATCTCATACTCTCTCCATATTTTTTGTCTTCCGTCACCTTACGATCATTTTCCAACGTCGCGTGTTGGATGATACCAACATTCATAATTTCCTTACAGCTTGAACATAAGAATACACATGTTTTTTGGATGATTGGATTACAATGTCAATGTTCCACTAAACCCATGATCTGTTGATCAGTTGATGGTATCTACTGATGATACAAAAAATATAAGCGTATGTCCTCTAACGGTGGGGAGCCCTCATTGTAGGCTCCATCTCACCTATGTGTTGATGTGTACTTGACCAATTACTGGTTGCTCATCCAAGAGCAGTCCTCAGTGTTCCTGACTTAAATTCACGATCACATAGGAGCTGCGCTCTCGGAGTGGCAAATTCTCTATACATTGAGGGTATAAATTGTGCTACATTAGAATTTAGAATAGAAAATTTGGAAGTGGCTCACACTAAAATAGAATTCTAATCACGAAAATCTAAGCTAATTAAAATTTAAGCACCTTGGAAAACAGGATAGGTATGGAATGAAGACGACTTATGATGATGACAAATACAGAAATAAACATGATCCCTTCAAATATATTGTTATGCATATTGTGTTCCATTTGATAATCAACTAGAATAATTATGAACTCATTTTATTCCGAACTTTAAGAACAGCATTCAAACACCAATATTTTACAACTAACTACAAATCATTAACACGCCATGGTTACCACAGTCCAAAAACCCAGCTGACGTTGCTATCCATCTCAATATCTTAACCTCTGTTTGCAGTTGATGGCTACTGAATCGAAATTCATCAGTTCCCTGATTTGCGGATACAGATTTGATTGATTTGGTGACACAAGTGTTTTATGTTTTGAGAGCATAGAAAGAAAGTTTGGAGAAAAATTGTTGAATTCAAGCTTAAAGTAAGCCTACAATCAAGCTCACATTGTAATAAGGCAGATTAATGTTTTTATTTGTTGATATTTGGACAGTAATGTCCAATACAAAAAAAACAGTCGATGTCTGATGGGCGGGGGGGCCTTGTGTGAATGTTCAAATTGATAACTCAATGGAATATACTCTTCCTAGGAAGTTTTTCATCAAAGATTAGATTATAAAAATCTATGTGGTTGGTATTGTCACAAAATAGAGACAGATTTACGCTAACAAAACTAAGTAGCAGGCCTAAAAATGCACGAACATTGAACATTCATTTGCGTAGATCATTCTTAGCTCTGTACTCAGATGTATTGAATCTTGAAATGTTGTAGGCCTATTACTTTTTGTTCGATTGTTTTGCTTTCTCTAATGAAAGCACGCAATCTGCAATGTAGGAAGTGTATTTCAGTCCCTATCATTGATCATAATGAACATTTTATCTTTATATAAATACCTTTCTTTCATTGGGAGATATTGTTTGGGTTGTGTTTGCTTTCTTATTAATGACTAATGAATGTAGCTTCTTTTCTAAAAAGAAATTAATCTCTACGGTTGGTCAGTACCAAAAGTGACCTGTTTTATTCTATGAGTGTTTCCACGTTGTTTTCCCCTATTTTAGGTGTTGTTGTGCAGACGAGCAAACACAATTACCTTCTTATTCGTTCAACTTTCGCCCGCAAATGTGAAAATGCTGTCTCATTTCCATTCAATTTTGCAGTAACAACTTGCAATATGCCTTTCAAGGACACTCTTGCTTGTTGGATGTGGTAGTAGGCCTACTGTAGGCCTATTATAAGCCAGCTGCTTTCTATCATTTCATCCTCCTCTCTTCATTCTTCACTTTCTCGCAGTTTTCACCGGTCTATGCAGTATACTCTCAATGTAATAGGTTAACTTTTATTTAAAAAAAAACTATTTCCTAATTTTCAGTATAAATTTGCGATTCCCATTCAACTGACAACTGACAACATAATGTGCTCAGATTTGATTACCAGTAATAGCGAAACTCCTATAGATGGACAATTATTAATACAATCATATCGTATACATGTTCAATCCTTCAACATGTTGATCAGTGTATTGGATTTTCAAGTTTAATACAGTTCATGAATCATGATATCTTTTTATAGAAAAATGACAATTACAATTATTTCAACTTCATCTTCAATTGCCTCTAGCATAGAAAAAATAATGTGCACCAAATTGTGTAGTTTGAAAAAATTCTGAGAAAATGACATTATTCACTTCGATATGAGGGTATTATAAAGAATAAATGCATAAATATTTCAAGTTAGATGGTATTTAAGTGGAGACTGCTGAAATTAAAGTTCATTGTTGGGTTGATTGTAGCATGAGATGCCTATTATTGAGAAGATATATTGTAGATACGTTCACAGCATGAACATCAGACTCGAACAATTTCATGCTCGCAACAATCACACTCTTTATAGAACACAATTGAAAAGTAGAGCCAGTACTGATCGATTCACTTCCACCGACTTTCTCAACATGAAACCACGATGATGATGGATGCGATATGCTAGCGTAAATTGAGATGAAATTCGTGTAGGCTATGTCATTGTTTAGGCAGTTTTTATTGAGAGGATGCGAATTTTTGTCACAGAACTATAGAGTCATTTGTTATGTGTATGGTTAAAAGAAATGCGTAGCAGCTTATGGTTCAAACTCAAAATTTATTGCATATTACGTATCTTTTTTTTAATCTCACTAAATAGGCTAAGTGAGATTTACCCATTTGAAGTTGGATCTTATGCCAAGTAATTTATAGTCCATTCACGATGGCTTGAGACGAGATAAACAAAAGCTCTGCATGTGTGTGCGCGACTGGGGTGGCTTCGTTTTAGCCACGACATAAACAAGTCACAGCAATGCCAAAATCCCGAATTTTGCTGTCGGGACTGTAACCAAAGCATTGACACAAAAACTTTTATTATAATAGTTTGTTCATTTTAGGTTCATGCAGTCGAGAGAGAACCGAATGGAATTGCGTTATTGTTGAACTACAGTTCTCCGCTTCAACAACATTTGAACTTATCTTCAACCGATCAACCACCTCCCTAGTCCTTTCACTCTATTAACTTTAATCCACTTGAAATTCATGCAATGATTCCATTGCTCTATCAATACAATTTAGCCTAGATTTTCTTTTCACAGAGAATTAATGTTTGTGTTATTGCTAAAATCTGATTTATTTGAGCCAGGGTAAAGAGAATCACTCAAATTTATCAGAGTGTTACAATCAGTATACCGTACTTACCTTATCACAGCAGAAGAGGTAGACAGAGCATTCATTATCAATGTCATTGAAGGAGTCGGAATTGACGAGAGAGTGGTCGTCCACAGGGGAATATTATGTTGGACTGATTGACTCCACATCTACATGCTGTGTACATCTATGTACTTCTACATCAACATCTACACCTTTGTCACTTATTTTCTTCTTTCTCGTGTGTTCTCAAAGCAGCCTGACATTTTTTAGATAAACAACGTCTTTGAAAAAACCAGATACATTAACAGTCAATAACTCTTATAAGTTAGACAGAGAAACGTCAACACAGTATTTTCTTATAAGTTTTCTCCATGATGAACTCCTCCGTTTCCTCTCATGTAATTCAAGTAATTTTTCATATTCTTAAGATTTTTTGACAAATTCTTCAGTCAACAATTGATATATTTCTCAAATTTGATGATTACTGAGCAGTTGTGGTAGCTATCCATATTGGACGAGAAGACAAGATATTTATCAAACCACATATAATTGTCAAACCACTGATTCATTGAAAATCGAGGTACCTATTTTGGTTGCTATAACATTATATTAATCCTTGTCTGGTAAACTAAAACTTAAAGTCAAGAGCAGTAGTATTTTTATACTAACCTTTAAGCACCGATATTGGTAGTTTTTTGGTAATGGCAGTGAACGTCTGCCATTGGCCTAGACATAGGCCTAGGAGGGGAGGGGCTTGTCTAGGCCAATGGGGCAACTGAGGAGTATACTAATTGCAGATTCAAGTGTAAAACTATAGGCTATATGGAACTTGAAAAAATTATCTCAAATTTGAAAAATAGATACAGCTCTGGTTAAGATGACGTCCCAATTGCCATTATAAAAAAAAGCTAAAAGTGCTCTTCTGAATCCTCTCTTGCATTTAATAAATTCATCATTAATTACTGGATTTTTTCCTGAACAACTAAAAATATCTAAAATCATTCCTGCACACAAGGAAAATTGTAAATATGACGTAACCAATTATCGACCTATTTCTCTACTACCTGCCCTATCTAAAATTTATGAACGTGCCATGTCAGATCAATTATTAGATTACCTAGAAAAAAATTATTTACTCGATTGTTTCCAACATAAATTTCGAAAAGGAAAATCAGTGAGGACAGCAGCCACCCAATTTATTGAATCCGTAATCAACTCCATCGATAGTTCAGAAAAAGCTGTTGGAATTTTCCTGGACCTCTCCCAGGCTTTTGACCTTATATCACATGATATCCTGCTTATGCGATTGGAGGTATTGGGTGTGACAGGTTTGGCTCTCAAATGGTTTAAATCCCATATTCCAAATAGACGATTTTACGTTCAAATAAACCATTTGAATGAGAAAAGATTTATAAATTCACATAATTCCCAAATGAGAACAAGTAAATTTGGAGTACCTCAAGGTTCTATCTTAGGTCCAGTCTTATTTATCTGCTATCTTAAGGGTTTGCCAGAGCTTAAAGGTAATACTGAATTGGTTTTATATGCAGATGATGCGAATTTAAATATATCGGGGAAAACTCAAGCAGAAATAGAGAAACAATCCAAAATAAATCTTTTAATTTTGAAAGATTACTTGAAAGAGAATTATCTAATAATAAACCCAAACAAAACTAACTTTGTAACTTTTTCAACTCAACAAAGTAAAATGTCTAAGCCCGTAATTGAATTTGACAAAAGAGAAATAGCAAGGTCTAGCTCTTCTAAGTTTTTAGGATTATCCATCGATCAGCACTTAAATTTGACAGATCATGTAACAAAGGTGTTATGTTATCAAGAATATCTAGTGGCGTGTATGCTCTTAGAAGAATGTCTTTTTTCTGTAATCAAGAAACCCTCAAAACTATATACTTAGCATCCATTCATCCATCCATTCATCCCTACTTAAACAGACATAATTTAGAATTCTATAAAAAGAAGCCCTCCTACATTGGGGCAAAATTTTATAATTGTTTACCCCCGGAAATTCGAGGAGAGGAAAACTATTTTAAATTCAAGAATACATTGAGAGATTTCCTTACTAGAAAAGCCCTTTATAGTGTTGAGGAATTTTACAAATAGGTATTGCTTGACTATTAAATTGTTCAATGCGCCTGTGTATTTCATAAGAATTTAGTTTTATTATGTTAAATTTCAATGATCTTTTAGTTTTACTATGTGTATATTATGATTATCTGATTATGATTACCTGACACTATTCAATGTACTGAATGTATATTACTTGAATAAAGATATTTGAATTGAATTGAATGGCAGACATTCACTGTGGTAGATTCAAGCAATTGGCTCAATGTGATAAAAATATTAAATCACTTTCGGCACTCTCAAATACTAACATTGAATACCTACTTTTTACAGAATATCTCAAATTTCCAAACAATAATCGGATTGGGGTTTTGAAGGAATATATTGAAATTGGAATCAATTGAAAAAATGGGGACGTTTGAGAGGTGTATCTTGGGAGACGGCTGTAGCTGTCCTAAGGAGCGAATTCGTATTGCTTGGATTGCTCTTGTTTCGATGTACTTTCGCAGACAGCTTGCCGACTTTTCTGACAGAACAGATAATCAATAACAGTCATTCGCCAAACGCATTACTTGGCACCAGATCAACTATGAAGGAATATTAATTTGAAAAATCACAGTACCCTTGAAAATGGATTTATTTTTTCTCACAACTTATTTCGAACTAATAATAGTCATTTCACTTATAAACGGCAATCAATAGTTCGAAACTAGTTGTAAGAAAAAAATATTTTTAGGGTACTGTGATTTATCATACATTAGTAGCCTTAATAACAAAGTGAGAAGAAAGAATATTCATCATATTGCAAGCAGTACCGAGGCAAGACAGCTTTTTGTTATTAGGTTATTGAATTGTGCTGAAACCACAGA
The DNA here is from genome assembly GCA_017141385.1 of Sogatella furcifera. Taxonomy (NCBI): domain Eukaryota; kingdom Metazoa; phylum Arthropoda; class Insecta; order Hemiptera; family Delphacidae; genus Sogatella; species Sogatella furcifera. The sequence continues at coordinate 39,187,668 of CM029560.1, forward strand.
ACAGGAACACTGCTGAGATCAACCACTGCTTGGCCAGATGTGAGTCAAATTTTATCGATTTTTTCCATTAAAGAATAATTTAATAATATTGCTATGGATTATGACTGGAAATGTTCACTATCTTTTAGCCAACATTGCGACAACTTTTGCACTGTGGGCAACTTAAAAATAGTTTGGCCAGAGACTCTACTGTACTTGATTGAGATTCATAGATTATTATTATTTGATCAAATTAGGATAATAATAGATAAGGACCTACATTCGAATAACTTATGATTTTATTGATGAATTAAATTGAAGTACATTTTTCCAAATAAACTACATTGATTCAATTAGAACGGATTTTTTAAGATTTGCAAATGTATAAACACTATAAAACATTATTATTGAACAAGTACTGTATATTAGAGTAAGAGTATAATTATTAGAGAGTATTGTTCTTGGAGAGGACCCCTAAGCACCTTCCACACCCGCACCCCTCCCAAATTGGTTGACGCACCACTCCCATGTACGAAAACCAACAATCTTTGCTAATTGCTACTGAAAAGACAAGAGTAGGAATAAAGCAGAAGAGCAGTGGTGAGTGGGGGCCAAGGCCAGCTTAGAAGTGGAAGTGGGCCGGTGACCCTGCTTCGCTTTCACCGGCCCAGACTGCTCAGCACTCACTAGAAAAGTAAAAAGTGGAACGTGAAATCTTCTCAGCCTCAGCCCCTCCACCCTATGCAATTCTAATCAACTAGCCGCAGGGGGCGCCTTGCCTCCTACAATATACAATTAATCTTAATAGCTTGTAAGCCCTACTTGCTGGACAACACGCCTAACTTGCGAACTTCCAACTTTGGAATCAGTCATTGTCCATTCAATTTTTTAAGTAGTGAATTGAGATCAATAATTTAAAAGACAGTCACTGCAGTTATGTACATCAATTATGAGACACCAGCCACTGCAATTATGGGATAATAATAATATTTGTGTAACCTGGCTGGCTCAGGTCTGGTGTCAGAGTTTTCAGGTCGCTCCTGATCAATTTCAGGGCCTCTAACATGACTTAACGACTGTTTTTAGGCAGCCGGGACCGACGGCTTAACGTTTCCATCCGAAACACGGGAAGTGGCCTAAGTAAAATTTCTGGACTGACCTGGGTTTGAACCCAGAATAACCAATGAAGGTTGTTTATGGAACAGACTGATAAACTTCGTGAGGTGTGAAAAATAATTAATAATGTTGCAGTGAATATGGGTCCTGAAATGCTTCGTTACCCAGATAATGATGGCGGAAGATTTCACACTCTTCTTCAAATTTTCAATTTCATAAATTTGTGGCTACTTCCATCAGGGGCGACTCCAGAGGGTCAGGAAGGCACTGACCAGCCTTAAACTTTTGGGCTTACCCATTATTATACTTGGGCCTGCCCAAAATTATATATTGGCCTACCCAAATACTTTTTAACCTACCCTTAATGATTTAAGGACCTAGGTACCCATGTTCTATTTTTTGTAAAAGACTATTTACATAGAACTGACAACTTTCATAACGGTGATTTAATTATTTTTTGAATTGAAAAAAAAAATTCTTCTAGACTAGGTATTTTAATATAATATTTAAATCTCTGGAAAAATCTTCTGTTGTACACTCACAAAACGTTCCATGCTTGCTCATTTATTCTTACTACAGCGCAATAAAATTATCATTGTCTTCAAAGGTTGCTGATGTCGACTACATGTCGATATGTCTGGTTGTCAGACATGTTTTCTAAAAGCGGACATCTAACTAGACAACATCTAGCCAATCAATTATTGTTGATAGGGGGTGGCGTAGCTGAGTGGGTTAAGTGCTGGCGTTGCAACCGAAAGGTCCCGGGTTCAAACCTAGGTCATATCTTGCTACTACTATCACATTTCAATACTTTACTCATTTGAACGTTTTTCCACTTTGACACGGTGAAATAACGGCGATTAAACTAACAGGACGTACGTGCAACCGGCCCTTAGAGTTTAATACTTTTATATAGTTTATTAATTATACTTATGATAATTATTAAAATAAATCAAAAATCGAAAAAGTAAGAAGTCACGTCCCGGGTGAATTAAATTCTTTACCAATGACATAAAGAACGTGAAATTCTGTCCATAAATAGAGGCTCTATCTGCTCCATAAGATAGATAAAAATTACATTGTTCTTATGGGGCTTGATTTTGCCGTTAGGCAGTTTGCCGACTACTACTACCCACTCTTAAAAAATGTGAGTTTCATAGTAACTTTTTCAATTTAACCCTAAAATAATACAACTCACGTTTCTGATGGACATCATTCACAAAGTATGAGAATAAGAAATAATTACATTACTTTAGGATTTATAATACAAATCTATACTTAATAGGAAGTTATCATATTTTAGATAACTATGAATCATATTTTATACACTGTGAATGCCCGTCGCTACATTGTTATTGTTGGATATTTAAAGTTTAGTTAGTATATTTTCTTTTCTGCTAGCTGCACAAAAAATCGATCGCTTATCCGATTATATAATTATTATCCACGCTCGTGTGTGCGCTTCTTAAAATTTTGCGCCCCCCCCCCAAATTTTGCGCCCTAGGCGTGGGCCTTGTGGGCCTAGTGGAAAATGCGGTACTGGATCTACTCGCAGAGCCGATGATGGAGATTTATCAAGTAAACCAATTCAACACAGCATTATTCAAAGTCATTGTAGTATGTTAATCTGTAGCAGAACATTATTATAGCTTGTTGAAAACATAAATAACCAGTGTTATCATGAATAAAATATTAATCAGAAACAGTATAGTAAAAATATCCCAATTTAATGGATCTTATTTCTTTTTCGCAATTTTCAATGGAAAAAATTCATTTTTTGAAGTTAGCTCATGAATTATCAATTGAGATACGCATTTAAATTGAAAAATTTTAATCAAATATCTAAAAAAAAATCTCAATGATAGGCTATACAGTGACTAGATAAAACAAGATAGCTTTTATCTAGTAACTGTACAATGATATGAATACCATCTAACAGTAAGATCTATAACTAAATGTGGGACACTGGCAGATGTTAGTTGTATACTTCGCCACTAGGTAGCGTACAAACACACTGTAGTAATCTGCGAGAGGCTGATACTCTATTCTTATTGCGTGCCGTATAAACATAAAAAAATTCACTATCATATGGTGATATGGCCTACCTCGTTGTAAAAATTATTCTGAAGTTTTAGCTCATTCTTGTGAAGAACGCTCATTCAAAGAGAAAATATTTAGTGAATTGCGAATGTCTACTCTCTACTGAAGAAAACTGTCTTCGAGAGAACATTTTTTAGCTTTATGCTTCTTCAATGCAATCTCGCTCAAGTAACAGCTCACCGACTGTCTTGACAGAGTTGAGAATCAATAAGAGTCATTCTCCAGCAGTTTTTATTTTTGGCACCAGCCACCAGCTATGTTAGCCATTTTAAAAACATGCAATTCCCGTTAAGGCCCGATTCAGACAGAAATGTCATAGGACCAGCGACCAGTAACTTACCGGATTTAAGGGTAGGCCAACTAGGGGCACGCACCACAAAAATATCGAGAAATTTTTTTTTAGAACTTTGCAAACTGCATTCGAGCAAACTGATACCAATAAATGACAACAAAAACTATGTTATATAATCTGTATCTGTTTAATAATAATAAAAGTTGAACCTATTTAAAATTTTCTTGAACAAAATTACTGTCTTTGGTGATAGAAGTGTGTTTAGATGTTCACCTGCCTGGTCGAAGAATTGAATTCAGATGAATTTTATCTGTATTAAATGGGGTTTAAGCTTACAATTACATATTATACAGCAAAAAACTTGATAAATGAGAGAAAAAATCTTACTTCAGTCCACCATTGTGTCCACAACACTTTATGTAATGTACAAAGTGAAAAATAAAGACAAAATATCTATTTATCTATCTATAATCTATCATTGATAGCTACTTTTGTTCATAACCGTAGCAGGAAGTACCTACCGTACCTATGAAATTGTAGATGCAGTGTGATGGTTTCTAGCTTAAATGTTCAATCTAACAAGCTGGTATACCCTTTTGGCCTTTTCAACACAAATTGTTTGCATAGCCTTCTTTTTTGGTTTTCCTAGACACATAATTTATAACAGTTTTTAATAGTCTATTGTAATGTTCGTGTTATTGATGTTAATATTAAATTGATAGGTTGTGTGTGTGAATGAATAAAAAGAAAAGCGAAATTTGCAACTTGTATGTATTGTATTTCACATTGGTTTTTTCAGGTCTAATAATTGGATCAGACAAATTCGTGGTTCAAGGTTGTTACGTGGTTCAATTAGTGATTGGCGGGGGCGGCAGACTATTATTGTTAGCCTTTTGCGCAGCGCAAAGGCAGCCGGCGGGAATGGCCTCGCGTCGCCACTTTCCAGTTCGCAGCAGCACGGTGCGCATGATGTGTACGGTGACGCAGCGATGCGCACCTCGCCCCGCGCAGCGCGAGCCCTCGCACACGCACTCCGTGCTGATGAACGCGCGCGGCCACACGCGGCCCGCGTCCACCTGCAGACGGAACCGTGCTCCGCACCTACCCACCTGAAACATTCACATTCACATCCATTCACTTTATTTATAATGAAAGAACTACTATGTTGTTTCAAATCCACTTTATTTCTAATACAAATAAAAACTAAAAATTAGAATGTAGATTTTTCTCAGTGCAAGTGGCTATTTCGACGACCTCCTGCATGAATTGCTCTAATAAATTTCTCAATTTTAAATTGAGGGGGTCTGAAGAAGGGTTTCAATTATACATTTTGCTACTTCAGAGAGACAACTTATTATAATATAGGCCTACTTTTTATTTTGAAGTTACTGAATTCATTGAAATCAAATGAGTGAATTATTTTACTCCAAATCAGTACCTAATTACAAAGGAATGTTAACAAATAGTTTGAAATTCAGTTATATACAGACGTCTTTGAAGTATGTGATGAATGTGTATGAGTCAATTTTCCAATTATTCGATAACTTCTAATTCATTAAAAAAAGGAACTCTCAATTATTATGCACTTTAATTGTTTCTCTTCAAGTTACATATAATACACAGCTTAGTTTCTCCCCAAATCGAGTTGTTAAAAAATTTATTCGATGAAAAAAACCTTTCATCCAATGATACAATTGAAGGCTATAAATTCGGTACTTATTAAGTACGTCGGACCGTACTTAATAAGAGTAGGTGTCCGTAGACAAAAAGGCATCGAAAAATTCAAAACGATAAATACTGTATTTTAAAATAGAATCTAAAAGTAAAATCTTTGTTCTTTGTGCCCCATGGCAATAGCATAAATATCAAGATATAACTTATTAAAATATTGAAATGAAGTATTTTCCACAAGATAATTAAAGAAAATTCACACAGAAGTACTTAAGAATATTTGCATACAGTAGTTGTAAATATCCCCCCCTTCTAGATCCGGCCCTGGTAGTTGAACAATAAAGGGAAAAAGTTTCAATAACTGATGCTTCAACTCGGATAAGATTTGAAATGTTTTTATTGATTAACATGTTACTGTTGAATAATGATACAAGCTAAATCCGTTTTTGAACGGATTTGATTGCTAAAAAAACAAAAAACAAGATAGAGTCACCCATCAGCGCCATCTAGCGGGGAGAAAACGCAACTACACTAAGATTTTCTGTGAGCCAAGCTGATGGAAATTTGTCAAAAGTTTGAATTTCTATTGTACAACTTAGGATGATCGTACACAAACTATCATGGGCTTAAACGTTTCTGGACTAAGAAAATCGAGCATTCTGATAGTTATCAAATAATATCCAATTGATTAAATCAATATACTTGTGATTCGAAGTTTCAATGGCTAGAAGTTAGGCCTACTCCAAATTCGGCTTAGGCGAGGCTATATAGTAAGTTATCTGGTCTAGCTTTTGGTCTAAAATTCAAATTCAAAATTTACGTTTATTCCGCATAAAGTATAAGTGCAAAATAGAAAATTTACAAGAAACAAAATCATGATATATATATATATATATATATCTGGTAATGTGGAGGGGGTGCCTGTCAAAAATCTCGCACACGTTGCCAAAAAACCACGCGAGGGCCCTGGATAGGATTTTCTATGTCATTTGATATAACTTCAACAATTTCATTCCATTTATTTAAGAAAATACAATATACTTATATAATGAAGATTCAGACAATCAGGTACAAAACCTCTTGTTCCCAACAGAATTATCTATAAACATGATTGGAATTAATGTATATAATAATCAAATATACTGTATAGCCTATAATATATATTATCCAATCACATCGCAATACTCAGTATCCAGAGCACATAGGCCTATATTCTCCAGTTTAGATTCAAAGTGACAGGAAAAATCTTTCAGCACAGCTTAGAGAACTAAAACGTTCAACTCAACAATAATATTGTCCAATACAATATACAACAACTACAAGAGACCAATTGATTTGAACAAGAGCTATTCGACGATAGCTCTCCAATAGCTTTTGTTCAAATCAATTAATCTACAATAATTTATTGGTGAATGAATTTTTCTACACGGCAAAAAAATGAATATATTTGTTGAGATAAGGCAAATACATTATAGATATTCCATTCAATCAACAAGGCTCCCCCCTCACGGAGAATGGGTTTTCCTGGGTTCGACCCTGATTTTCAATCCCCCTCGAGATTTATTTCTGGGTTTGCCCCTGGACCAGTTGGTGAGGCGTACAGCACCAACATTCTGCTTACTTGTTATTTAATAATTTCACTCTCACTTGGATCTTGGGATCTTTAGTTCATTCGGGGGGGATTGGCGTCATAGACGTTGGGGGATAAGCACCCCTGCAACTGGGCCTGGTCATGATGGCATCACTGTATCTGTTTTAAAATCTGCCAAAAGTATTGTTGCCTCAAACACATTATGAACGTGAGTTCTGAACAAGGAATTTTTCCAGATCCTTTCTAAACAACTGTAGTAAATTAAACCAATATTTGAAAAACAAGTCAAAAAAATTACCAACTACATACCTATAAGTTTACTTTCGAATCTGGCTAAAATAATTGAAAAATGTGTAACGAGACAGCTACAGGAGATGTGTCACTGGGATGGTTTTGCAGTTATTTAAAGAATAGGCAACAGAGTCAATAACACTCTCAGTGAATATTCGTTAAAATGGGAAATCCGCAGGGAACAGTCTTTGGACCTTGTGCCTTCCTGATCTATATTAATGACTTTTGTGATCTTAATTCAATCAATGGGATAATATTGTCCTTCGCAGACGATGCAGTTTTGCATCGTATCATGCAACGATGCGTATCATGAAGATAACTGGGCTAGCGCATATGACACAGCTGCTAGAGTTCTAGTCATGTAGCTTTAGGGTCTTCAGTTGATGGTAACAGAATAGAGAAGGTTATCAGTATTAGATATCTTGGAGTAATGGTTGATCTGCATTTGTAGTGGGATGTACTTTGTACATTTGTCGTTACTTACTACACGATCAAGAAAACTAATTTATATACAGGGTGTTTCAGGAGGAATGTGCAATACTTCTCAGGCTGATTTCTTACACCAAGTAGACAAAAAAGTTCCATGGGACCAACCCCCAAAAACGCTTTGTTACCGAGATAACAATGGCGGAAAATTGAGATTTTTCAAAACATATCAATTTTTCTAATTTTTTAGAGGCTTCACTCAGGTTCTAAAATAATCAATTCCTATGTAAAATTAGCTGAGGAATTCAGTGGAACCAGTTTCAGGTTTGAAACTTCAACGGTTATTGAGATAATTGTGAAAATATGCTAAAAACGCCATTTTTCAACAATAAGGGTTATAACTAAGTAAGGAATCATAAATTTGTAGTTTTTATTAATGGAAGTTGAAGAGAGTCGGATTCTGAAGAAAAAGTTGAATGGGTGCGATTGTGTAAATCTCACCCAAATCTCAGAAATAGCGATCGAATATCGCAAAATCGCTACTGAACACAAATTTATCACTTTTGCTATGTTTTGTCAATTTTGCGATTCTAACTTTGCGATAACCTGAGTGAAGCCTCTAAAAAATGTGAAAAATCAATATTCTTTGAAAAATCTCAATTTTCCGCCATTGTTATCTCGGTAACAAAGCGTTTTGGGGGGTTGGTCCCATGGAACTTTTTTGTCTACTTGGTGTAAGTAGACATCTTAGGTGTAAGGAATCATCCTGAGAAGTATTGCACATTCCTCCTGGAACACCCTGTATAAATTCTATCATACAAAACGACACAGGATTTATTATTGGTTCAGGAAACAGTTTTCATTATAGCTATGTATTTACTATTCAACTGTAATTGAAATTAGCTCAACTTGATTATAAAAACTTCGTCTATTTAGTGATAGAGGAAATTTCACTTACGTTTTGTAGTGACGATCGATTCGACTTGGTATTTGGTCGACATCAGACTCATCAAATTCTCTTAGTGTGTTGTGTAGGGTAGTATTGATGGAGAAGGTATTATTCGTTCTATAGTTGGGTGATAATTTCGAATTGTGATCAATTTTGTCAAAAAGGTGTGAGATGAGAAATCTATAATGTGTAAATATTCAGGATATTGTTAGGAAACTGTTCACTTGTTCAATGTGGTTTTGATTTCGTATTGATCTAGTACATTTCATGGGATCATCAACATAGCCTACACACTTATACAGTGACTAGTTAAAACAAGCAACTATAATAGTGTTTCCTTAATGTACAAAAAAAATCGATAATGGTACTTTGATAATTATTTAAAATAAAAAAACAATTATAATAGATTTGTTTCATGTTGTCTATATATTTGTTTAGCATACCGGTTCATCAGGCTGACGTCGCAGCCAGGCAGGAGTGTCGATTAGGTTGGAGTGAAGTGGCGTGTGGTAGAGTGTGGTGGCCAGGTCGGGCGTGTGACAGTCGCGTGGCCGTGCGGGCAGAAGCAGCAGCAGCGACTGCCACGATATCTCGGCGTATCCTGGCCTCCCCGTCCCTATCGTGTCATTCGACGCCACTATCATGCTATCCGCTTTTGCACATAACATCATAGGTAACATGTAGATACAAAACAGATGCAAGATGGTTAGCACTTGCATGTTTGGAGTCCAGCAGTGATCTGCAATGTATTATGTGAAACTCGATACACGCCGAGAAGATCCGCATTCTCTTTGTGTCCCACAGGATTAGGGGTTATCTCTTTCCAGGATAACTGATCCATTTGTAAGCGGCTCTCTGCGAGGAGGTTCTCTTTGATAAAGAATATATATGTACTGTCATTCAACTACTGCTACTGTCACCACCCACCAACACCTACAGCATTTCTGGAATAGGAATAACAAATAAAAGAGTCAGATTTTGAAGTAAAGCTGAGGTAAAGGAAAAATAACTCAAAAGATCCTCAAATCTTCCAAAAATATGCTCAAAAGACCCTGTTGAGTGATATGATGAACAAAGCGAATTCGTTTGAATTGAATCGAGCAAATCGAGCTTGTATGTCTCCTTGACACTGCCTGGGAGTTTGCAGGCAAGCAACGCTTGCCTGTTTGTCTTATTGACACTGCTCACACTGCCGAGGGTCCAGGGGGTCCTGGGTAGACGGAGCGTAGCGAGCCTGCCGGCTATTGTTATTAATTATACGTTTGCTGTTTTGATTCGTTATCCTTATAAAGTTGAATGCTTAAATCCATGCCCTTTACAAATAAATAAATGATGAAAAACGTGGAAGAAATTTAGCCAAAGGAGCTTTATGAATGTTGAACTGAATAATAAAATTGCACGATTTAGAAATTATAAATTGAGTAGAATAAGGAAGTAGGCAAATTATTGAAACATGCCTGAAAGAATCATTTGAAAGATAGTTTAAATAATTGATGAGAAGTTAAAGGAACTTTCATTAGAATAGGCTGGCATGATTTTTGAGTACCGGTAAGTAAGCAATAAAGACTTCAAGAATAGAATGAATGTGCGGAAAAGGAAAATCCTTCCAGCTGATAGACAAAATAATAGGCAAAATAATTATTTGATTTAGAAACATAAAAAATTAATTCGCAAATGTTGGTAATAGTGATAGCGGCCCTAAATATGAAATTTTGAATACTGGTAAGGAACATTGAGTTTCAACACTCTCTCTATGATAAGAATGAATGATGAAATATTTATTGGGAAAAATTTCTATTGTTGAAATAGGAAAAAATTCAAGTTCTAATTTTCATGGCTTGAAAATTCTTGAGCAAATATTGGTAAAGACGAAATCAGCCCTCAACGCATTATCTAATTATAAGACTACAATGAGCGCAGTGAAGGGTGAAGTAGACAATGCTCATTACACAGAACCATTCCTCCCACGACACACTCCATACACGAAAGTGTTCGATATTTATGTGACTTCGACAAATGATTTTCGAAAATGCTGTATTTTGATCATCTTGTAGGATCCTACAGAACATTAAATGACTGTTGTAGTAAGTCATCCAAGGAGAAACCAAACATTCATTTTATAACATCAAGAAAATTTCTGACCAATTAATGTACCAAAATGAAATGCAATGAGTAACTTCTGGGAAAGTCTGAAACAAATGTTCTGAATCTTATAACCCTTGCTGTTTACTTTTCTCATTTTCTTTAATTCCTAAGACTCCAGAATACGGTACATTGTATTAAAAAAATAGTGTTTTGTTCAACATGTAGCAAACACTCTTTAATTTATCAAGATGGTACTTATCAAAGGTGAATGAATACACAAGGAGACTAAAATACACAGTTCTTGGCAGCACAAGGTGAGTTTTGCGCGCGTTTGGTTTGGGAGAAAACCATTCCCCAAAAAGTATTCAAGTGTCACATCTCCATAATAATAATAATTTACTATTGAATTGATTTTTACTATTGAAACAATTTGATTTGATTCGAATCGATGGGCTATATATATAGATAGGATGAGTGAGGTGGGTCAATAGGAGAGAGAATATGGAAGTGATAAGCTTCTGCTTGCAGGGGTGGAGATTCTGGACTGGGCTGTGGCCACATTGAAAGCATTGTTAACGGATCAAAGGAGACCGAAGACGATTGCATCTGATGTAATCCTATCAAGTGTGCTTTACTTTGCTTCGGATGGCCGGCCTTAGAATCCATACAGGTGTTTCGGTTCCACACTATTACAAAAGTACAAATAAAGCAGCTATATACGGTTTGTTTGGCACATAATCTCTTGCAGATGAATTTTTTCAACAATCTGAAAATAGCAAAGAATAAAAGACAAACATGTAATACTGAAGCAGCTGCTACAACACAGCAGTGACTGTAGTATATTAATGCAATGTGATGTGAGAATATTGTTTGCTCTTCTTATAGAGTTTATTTAGAGTTTTTTTATAAATCTCAGTACCTACCCGAAAATAAGTTTTGCTAGTTGTGGGAAATTGAACTTATTTTAAAGGGTACTGTGACTTTGATTTTTTATTAGTAGCCCTAAGAATACACTGTCTCACGTTCATTCATAAAATTATCATTATTCCTTTTTAATTGTGTTTTCGCTTTTCCACATGCCTCGGCTCGGTCAGTGTTGGTTCGGGGACTGTGAGTTCTGATTGAGAATTTATGGCTTTTGGGCCGGTATTGGCCGGGCTGAAGCCGTTTTCCCGTCGTGCCGGGGTGTCTTCTTGGCTTGGACGGGCTGTATAGTAGAGTGAATTTGAAACTGGCAACCAGCTGGTAGGCCTAGGCCCTTCATGGGCTGTTACTATTAAAAAAAAGTTACTTATAATTTATAAAAAGTTACTATTATTTTGTTTAACTCGCTAAATTCATCTTTGTTCCTTCTTGTTTTTTAATTAAACCTATTCAGGGCCCTCGCATGGAGTGTGCGACTGCACAGGGCGCCACGGCCAAGGGGGCGCTGCGGCGGCTGATGAGAAATGGGAATTTAAAAAATTCCAATTGGGCTATTAGAAATTTTTTCACTATTTGATGAAAAACTTATTTTACCAACAACTTGAATCCACAATAAATTATTCCTCTGCATAAACTCAGTCATCATAATGAATTGATCAATTGAAAAACCACGATCAATGTATGAAGCAAGCCAAGAAATGCCCCTCTTAAATTCAATTCTATTGTTGGCTGACAACCCCTTACACTCTGTCGACCAATTAATCACAAACCAGTTTCCGATAAAAACTTCTCTCTAATATTTTTACCTAATTGTTGCAGTTTTTCAAACTTTTTTCTGACAATTGGTCGATCTTAGTTCATGAATAATTTGAGTTCTATTTCATTATATCCATCGTATAAAAAATAGAATTAAAAAGTATAAGTTGGGAGTGCGAAATCATATTTTCATCTCATTTCATACAGCATAAAACTATTGAAGTCTAGTACTGGCCTGAATTACACGATAAAAGTAAAACTGAGTCTAAATTCTATGAATAAATTCTTCAAATACTAACTTGATAGAATTCAACCAGCCTGAATACATAAATAAATATTATATTAGCACGAGATCTTCAATAGTAAATCAGCGTGAAACCCACCATCCGTCATTTTCTTGCTAGCAGCCATTTTCTAAGACAGAGCTAACGAAACACTGTAAACCAATAAGAAAAAGCAGGCGGGGCATGAAGGCGTGTCCAAGTCAAAACTGAAACACCACCCGTCAACTTCTGCCATCTACAGTCACAAAGTTTGAATCATTCCAGACGAACAAGAATCATATTGCATATGGCGACAATATTGGTTGTCGCCATAAGCCACTCCTTGACCAATCTACTGGTTGAATTTGGAAACTTTTCTAACCGATGTTTTCGGCCATTTTGATTGTAGGAGGAGCTTGTAGGCGTGTCCAATGGAAGTCGAAGCAAGTCACCCTATTGCTACTGCCATCTGCTGGCTGAATTTGGAACTATTTCGAATGTTATTCAAGAAAGTCGGGTAGAGCAGTGAAAATGGCTGAAATGTTCAATTTCCTTGTTATTGAGTTTCCGATTTTCTGTTGAAACATTCTTTATTTCCAGTGAAATTGAATATTCATGATGATACCCAATATTTCTTTGTGAAAAATTCATTATTCCCTCCCTTATGTGCTTTCAAGCAAAATAATAAAATAAATTCATCGAAAAATAGCTATAAATTCTCAATCAGAACTTACAGTCCCCGAACCAACACTGGCCGAGCCGAAGCCGCCCCCTTCAACCCGTCAGAATCCCCCCCCCCCAACTGGCCGGACAGACCATATAGCAAGCAAATAATCATCAACCAGGACAGAGGTAACGTGTGGTTAGCAAGTTGATCCTCTCAATCCGAAGCCAGTCTCCGCAACCAATTGGCGGCGCAGAACACCTCTGAATAACATGCAGTTAATCAGTTAGAGTGTAATGCAACAATTACTATTCCTCCAGAGACGGGAGACGACTGACTGTCTTTACTAACGACAGCCAATCTCCCAAAGGAGGGCTTTTGCTGTAGATAGCCTGTAGTTATTTCTTTATTAATTCCTGAAGGCTTTTGCTTATCACGTATCGAATAATAAAATAAATTCATCAAAAAATACGTTGGGATACATTCTCAATGAGAACTCACAGTCCCCGAACCAACACTGGCCGACCCTTCAACCCGTCAGAACATTGTGATTGCTTATGAGAAAAATGTGGACATGCAAGGCAGCTAGAATCATGTTTATCTTCGAATATTATTATAATATGTTAGATTGCATTCGTTTTGTTGATGGTGGGGGAGGCCTGCCAAAATCTAGCACAGGGCGTCAAGAAACTACGCGAGGGCACTGAACCCATTAAAAATTCCTTTTACATGAAACATTATATTTCAATGGAAATGTAATAATTTTATATCTCCAAAATATCTTCTTTGCTCAACCTGCAGACTATAGCATAAAATAATGCAACATTAATATATTGCCCAAAATGAACATCATTTGCTGGATTTAATAGCCTAATTTATTTTTCCTACAGATAGCATCTTTACATACTGAATAGAGTTTCTAAAATGGGCCATTCTCACACGAGTGTCTAAAATACTTTACGCACTAGTGTGTAAAGTAATCTGGACTTTCCAGATTTTCAACCAATCACAGAAGAGGAAGTTTTTGAAAATGTGTTTCCAAAACTGGTGGATTGTGTACATTGAATGTATCAGTCAATTCTGTCAGTATTTTTTATAAGTCCATTTATTCAGTGCATCCTATTAGTCCACTCTTTCAATCCATCAGTTCAGTTCATCATTCCATTGTTTCAGTCCATTGTCCACCAGTCCATTTTGTCAGTTCATTATCATCAGTCCATTCAATCAGTCAATTTTTTTCAGTGAATTTCTCAGTCCATGTTATAAGTCCATTCTGTCTCTTCAATTTTACATTCCATTCTGTCAGTCCATTTCATCAGTCCATTATCAATCAGTCCATTCTTTCAAACCATTTTATCTGACCATTTTTTCAGTCCATTTCATCATTCCATTGTGTGAGTTTACACCATCATTCCATTTCTTTCAGTCCATTCCATCAGTTGATTTTTTCAGTCCATCTCATCAGTTCATTTTTTCAGTTCATTCTGTAAGACCAATCCATCAGTCCATTTCATAATTTTTTTTTTTACATTTCATCTCATCAGTCTATCCTGTCAGTTAATTCCATCATTCCATTGTGTCAGTTCATTTCATCATTATGATTTCGCTTCATAATGAAGGACTCTATTACACTGCACAGAATGTTTCTAAAATGACTAATTCAGCTCAATCTACCTCTATAATTGAACTTTCGAAATTCTAAATCCTGTCTTATTGAAAGGCAATAGTGAGTGTTTTAAAAGTGCCACGTGTCTACTCAGGTAATCAAGAGCAGTGAGTTGAATGGGGATTTAGAATTGATCAATGTTTACGTTGAAAAATAATTGCTCGCTTAAAAGCGTTTTAATATCATACATCGCTAACATTTCATTACAGCTCGATGGAGATTGTCTATAAATCGCGATAAATGTGAAACAGAGGGCAAGCAACCCTTATTGAGAGACAATGATGCAGGTCAGAGCGAGAGAGAGTGAGTGAGAGAGAGAGTGAGGGAGTGATTCTCTGTGTGAGCGAGATAGAGGGAAGCCTAGTTGAGCACGCTCTCCAAATTGAGAGGCATAACAAGCGCGAGTCAGGTGCTGTGCACGTTTTCCAGATCAAAACTTAGATATTGATTTTCAACTTCAGAATACCACGTGCAGTTATCTCAAAAATTTTATGAAGAACTCGATCGCTCACTGATTTTGCAATTATTAATTTCGTCCCACTCGTGATTCAGCTGCTGGCTGTATCGACAATATTCCATTGTTTTTTGTTGTTTCCCTACTCCTGGGATTCTATTTGTCAGAAAAATTCGTTGGCGTTAACTCTCACAGAGTGGCCTCTTATCTCGATTCCTAATTGATGGACTGACGATTGATGAATTTTTAACTCAGGTTCTCATTCTCTGTGAGCATCTACCGTACTGCTCTCTGGTGTATAATTCTATGCGTTTTTCGACGAAATTCAACATGAATAGCATAATTCATTTCATTAATAATGTATAACGTATAATAGGCTTAATGTAGGTCAAGATTACTTTACAAATAAAATAGAAATCCCAAGCATTATTTTGCTCCTCAAACATTAGTGCATTATATTGAAAGCCAAGAAATGAAGTTTAAAGTGGCCACATGATTTTCTATGCTCATCAACATTTCAATTTCTAAAGATGCTAATTTTACATTCAGAACATGTTCATAACAGCATAAATAATAATAGGTGATATTCACTGGCGGCTCGTGCCCATGAAACAGGTGAAGTGCTGTACAGTAAAAGATACAAGCACTTCACCTTTTTCGTGGGTACGAGCCGCCAGTGGTAATATTAAAATATTCATCCATCCGCGAAAATTTAAAAGTAAACATAAATATATATATATATATATATATATAATAATATAAATATATATATATATATATATATATATGTTTACTCTTAAATTTTCGCGAATGGATGAATACTTTAACAACTCACTTACTTGGGTAAGTTGACGTTTCGTCGCCATCTCAGACGACATCCTCGGAACCAGTCTGACTCCAGTCTGTTCCGAGGATGTCGTCTGAGATAACGAAACGTCAACTTACCCAAGTAAGTGAGTTCACAGATCGGATGTACCGGAAAACCCGTTAATATATATATATATATATATATATATATATATATATATAGAGAGAGAGAGAGAGAGAGAGAGAGAGAGAGATATGAATTTGAACGGACATCAGATTCGTGTTCTGGGGCTCGGAAACGTGTAAAAATATATCGCATCATATATTCGCGATTATCCGGTCAAGACCAATAGTGCATTTTTTCAAATGAAATGCACTAAAATATCCTGTTAAAGCTATGATCAGCTGATTATAGAAATTTAAAAATATCCTCTTATAGTTATGATCAGTTGATTATAGAAATGTTTTAGCTTCTAAACTCTTAAGCTTGAAAAACTTATTATTTTCTCAGCTGTATTAAAACTAATTTATTCCACGGGAATATAATTTTTTATGAAGTTTTATGAAATAACAGATTGATAAATATAAATCACTAAAATAGAATAATATTCTTTAATAATGATTAATTTATCAATCTTGAAATTTTGTGAACCTATACTGATTGAAACATAATAGAAGGAACAATCAGTATTGTTTAAATATAGGGATTGATAAGAATTTTGATTCATATTCTACCTATTCGCGACATCCGACGCACCAACAAACTTGATCAAGTGGACTTGACTGCAATATTTCATCATCAAGTTATCAAAGCCATAAGTTAACTTAAAAAGTTTGCACTCGAGTTCTTCAGCCCATGGAGCCTACTAGTCTATCATACTAACATTGAAACTTATAAGACAACTCATATATTTAAGCACTAAAATCTATATCTATAAAAGCGAAATGGCACTGACTGACTGATTCAATCATTCATCACCAGAACTGAAAATCCACTGAACCGAATGCGTTCAAATTCGGCATGCATGTTCAGTTGGACGTTTAGACGCTCGCTAAGAACGGATTTTAAAAACTTTTCAAGGATACGCCAAATATTTAAGTTTTTCTATAGGTTTTCTGTGTTTTCTCAATTTTTTCGAGAACTAATCGGTGGAAAATGTTGATATTTGGTAGGCAGGTTCAGATAAGGTCTAGAAATTTTGTGTTGAAATATTTTTGAATTCCGTTCAAGATTACGCCAGTTAACAGTTTTTTTTAAATTGTAGATGTATTGCGGGTTGCACATCTTCCGCCTTGATACGACCAATCCTTACTGAAAAATTCAGTGGTTCAGCGAGATTATAGATGAACTAATTTGGAAGATATTGAATTAAGTTTCAAACTATGTCCGATATACTTCCCAAGGATACGCTCAATATTAGCGTTTACTAATTTTCGGAATTTTTCTTGGATTTTTGAGAATAAATAGGTGAAGAATGTTGAAATTTGGTCCAGATTAGGTCTAGAAATTCTGTGTTCAATAAATTTTGTATCCCTTCTGAACGAATTTGCAGGCAAGCGAAACGAGCCTGTTTGACTCACTGACACTGCTGATACTGTGGCGGTCCAGGGGGAGAAGGCGGAGAAGGCGAGCGAAGCGAGCCTGCCGGCTAGTGATAAATAAAACTCCTGAACAAATTATTAGCTGTGACAAGATAACAAAAAAAGTAAAAACAGATATCAACGCTTGGATCAAAATTAACTACTTCTTTTACCTTTGAGAACTATAATAAGTTAACAGAGAACTTTTCTGATTAGTGCGCTTACTTCCCCTACTTGTTCTCTATCACACCCTTTACCAATCCTTTCCAAAAATTCCAAGGATCAAAAGCCTTCCTATGACATGGATAGCCATAGTTGGAAGAACTTTTGATCCTCTACCCTTTTTACCACATAACATGTATAAATTTCCTTCTAATATTGTAATGTGTTCTCATATTTAAGTTATTTATTTCATATTGTAATGTTTTTTATTGTTGCAATTAATTATTATGTATCTTGTGTGTGAATAAATAAATTAAATTAAATTGAATGTTTCCATCTCAATTCATATAGCATAAAAGTATTGTAGACTAGTACTGGCCTTAGTGACACGATAAAAGTGATACTGAATCTAAATTCTATATTAAATCCTTGAACTACTAATTTGATAAAATAGTACAAGTTTGAATACATAAATGAGTAGCATATTTGCGTAGAATCTTTTATAGTAAATCAGCGTTATGTTTTGTGTATGATACACCATTTGTCATTTTCTCGTTAGCAGCCATTTTCTAAGAAAGAACTCACTAAACACTGTCAACAAATCAGAAAAGAGCAGGCAGGGCATTGAGGCGTGTCCAAGTCAAATCTGAAACATCATCCAAAAACTGCTGCCATCTACTGGTTGAATTTGGAAATTTTTGAACCAATGGCATCGGCCAATCAGAGCGTAGGCGGAGCTTGGAGGTGTGTCCAATAGGACTCGAAGCAAATCACCCTATTGCTACTGTCATCTGCTGCTGGCTCAATTTGGAACTATTTGAAATGTTTTGATCAAGAGAGTTGGGAAGGGCAGTGAAAATGGCTTCAATCTTCAATTTGCTTGTTATCAAAATTATTATTTTTTGTTAAAACATGTATATTTCCATTAAATGCAAGATTTATGATGATTCCCAATATTCTTTCTGTGAATAATTCATGATTATCTTCCTTATGTACTTTCAAGCAAACAAATAAAGATAAATCAACATTGAAAAGTTTTTAATTGATAACTATTGATAGTACAGTATTTCCATTTCCAACTGCCATGTAACATCATAAATACTCAAGCATTATTTCAAGTGCTTCTGACGATATACAATGTTACGAGTACAGTTTTGCTCAATTTAGGTAGCCATTACTCATTTTTTATTCATTTCTTTTACGCTTTTTCTTATCACATATCATGTATCCGAATACGTTCCAATACATATACTTATACTGTGCGTGGGTTATGAGAGGGATAATGATGAGAGATGACATCTACATTTGAGGCAGTTGGGACCGACGGCTTATCGTCTTCTCGGAATAGCCATATTTATGTGATTGTGTTGTGGTCAAAAACTGTTCTCTGCCTGAGGATCAAACTTCGAAACCTCTGGTTATCAGACCGACGCGTTATCACTTACTCACAAAGAATTATAATGAACAAGTCTCTATAATCTTTTTTTTAACTGTGAGAATACAAGACAGCTTGAATCATGTTCGGCTTTGAATATAATATTAAATGTTGGATTGCATCTGTCTGGTAAAGGGGGGGGGGGGTGCTGCAGAAATCACAGGGCGCTGAAACACTACGCGAGGGCTCTATATAGTACAGTATTTATACTTGTTTCATAAGAAAGAAACCGTTGATAAAATTTCGCAATAATCACTATGAGAAATGTAGAGAGAAAATTGAAATTTCAGCTTTGACATCATATGTTTCATAACGTGAAATAGCTTTTCATGTATTAAGAGCGTGATACACGATTTTGTTACTCCAGCAAAGTAGTTATCGCTTATCGCACAACGTGGTAGCGAAGCATTATAATAATTATTATGCGAGAGTGATGAAGTATTACGCTCAAATTAATAAAAGAATTCTACAACTGAAGTTTATGGAATCAATGTTCTATTCAACTTTCATGATTCCCGTCTTTGTCATTGTTTTGAGGTTATGAGACATGGCTGATGTTTTTGCAAATGATTATGTTTCCTATTATCTCAGTAATTGTTCAAAAAGCAAACTTTTTTTCGCCATACTCGTATGTAATACACAACTTTCCAAGCTAGATTTGCGTTTGGAAAATTGCCGTTTACAGGAGAATCAAAGATCAGCTGTTCTGAATGCGGGAATAATCATGTTGATGATTATTACAGCACTAGTCATCATCACGATGATAATTACAGCACTGAAAATTTAGCCCAGCTGTTTTTTCCGAACTCCGACGACGTATGAATTGAGTCGAACGAGCCGCCATGACAGTTAAGTGTGTGCGTTTTTGCTAGTGTTGTGTTGACGTTATGTTGGCTTCAGTTAATGTTTTCAGTTGTTTGAGGTTTTAATAAATCCTTCTCAGTCTAGTATGACGAAAAAAATGTACATAATTCGTGTGGAAAAGTTTACAAACTCATAATTATTTTCCAAACTCGCGTACCGCTCGTTTGGAGAACATAATTATTCGTTTGTAAAAACGACTTTTCCACACTCATTATGTAATATACTATTACGGGTTCCATTGAATTTCACATGAGAAGTGATTATTGTTGAACCGGCCAACAACAATTCTCAACCACCTATCCGATTGGAATTCCCAGTTCATTTTTGAAATGAGATCATTTTATGTGTATTCAATTCATGTCAAAATCGATCATTTGAGCTTTCTCTATTGATAGTTAAAGTTAAAAAAGTGATTTTTCAAGTTTTCTCGAAATGCATAAAAAGTATAAGAATCTTGATTTTTGAAAAAATTCAATTTTCAGCCATTCTTATCTCGATAATGTAGCATTTCTGGGGGTAACCATTTATATGGAACTTTTTTCTCTACTTGGTGTAAGGAACTAAGGAACCAGCCTAAGAATATTGCACATTCCTCCTAAAACTATCTGGGCCGTGTCTCATAAAGATTTACAATCTACAATTACTCACAATTCGTAGATTTTATTGGCGTTTCTGTCTCATAAACGTTTCCAATAAAATGAAAATTCTACAATATCAGCTGATTAGAAAAATGATATGAAAACCAATTTACCTCAAGTTAGAATCCCGAAATAGTCCAACAATGACAATAAAAAACCAAAAATTTGCTTTCAATTTAATGACCAAACGGCCATTTTTATTTTTCTTCAACATTGATGTATTTTCAGCGTCTACAATAACTGATCGTTTGCAACAGCTGATTATTTCCAAAATTTGGAACATTTTGAATTAAACGTTTTATTGGTGAATCTACAATCACGATCACTTGTTTTTCATTTGAAAAACAAGCTGTAAATGTTTATGAGACACGAAAGCATTTATATTTGAAGCATTTTTATGTTTTCAATGAGTTCTATTGTACTCAGAGTTGTTGACATTTTTTTCATATACTTGTTGCCAGGTAACATTGCTCCAAAAACCCTTTCGTATCCCAGGTAAGTAGCAGTCCCCACGGCCCCCTCCTGGATCCGCCAATGCAGTATGATTTTATTGATGTTTTTATCAATATTATGTGTCAGAAAGAAAATGATGGTTTTGAAATAACTGTAAACGATTCAACAAAATTTTCGCAACGCATCTTATTGATTACGGATATTACAATATTAATTTATTCACAAGTTGGAAGGAAATGGTAATAAAGTCAAGGAGGTACAAATATAATGTCATTAGTAGGCTCCTCAACGTAAGGGGCAAGCTCAATATTAGTACGTATTTGAAAATATTAACAGCACGCTTTATACCAAAAATGCCACATTGAGTCTTAAGTTGAAACACACATTCTGTTCATAAAAGCTTGTTCATGGTAACGTTTAATGTAAATTTCAATTTGTCAACTGCAACTGTTCTTTCTTCATTCTTCAATGCTTGTAAGATTCACTGACAGGTTTGGTAACTTATTTCGGGTTTGCTATGCTGCACTGAATTTATCTTTGTGCTCTGGTACAAATATCGACATTCATACTAACTTCCTCATTAATTAATCAGTAATATTCGAGAGAATGTAGAAATTTTAGTTTTTTATAGGAGTTCAAAATACATTTAAAAAAACTATGATACCATTCAAGTACATTTATAGAGAAGGAAAAGTTGAGACACCCAGCTGGACATCATGGAATGAGTAACAGGTGTACAATATTTATAGAACAGAATATTTTGAACAATTCAATCCGAATCTGTAAACTTTTCGATTTGAAATAAAAACTATCATCAATGAACAAAATTCAACAGAAACAAGTAACTACTGGCTTTCTTTCATTCATACTATAATTTCATTGGAGAAACTTCGAACTTGTAACGATAATTGAGATATTTGATCTCTTAATTTTAAAATGTTCTTGCTCTCTCTTCACTGAGCATACATGTATTGTACTTTTCAGAGATAACTACATACAAAGTAGTGACTTAAACATGAAAGAAACTCAACAGAAACTATATTTTGTGTATAGACTTCATTGTTATAATACTCATAATATGAAATATTGTTTATTTTCAACTAGTCATTAAATAATATATTGCAGTAGCATAAGGGAATTGAACCTAGAAATGTTCACTTGTCATAGGCTACAGTCGAAATTCGGCGATAGATTAATAATTAATGAAATTGAATTGTTTGGAATAAGAATGATCTTTTCAACACCCCATGGAATTTTAAAGTGTTTCACGGATTCATGGATGAGAGAATCAAATTATGTTTCTCTTCCAATTTACTCAATTGATAGTCAAGTATTCTAAGCCCTTCAAGTTACACACTCATTGTCTGTTATGTCTTTGGCCGAAGCCAGACGTACAGATTTTTTCACCTGCACCCCGTCTTGTCCAAATTTGAATGGAATTGTGTCATAGTATCAAACAAATTTTATAATTTTTTGACAAAAATAGTTTTTTTGTGCCCTTCGCATTTTGAAACAATAGCAATGCTTTGGTTTATGCCTCCTTTCTGACCTGCTTCGATTTGAATGAAAATCACACAATTTGATTCGCAGAATCTTGTAATATTTTTTACCACGAAAAAATAATGTTGTACCCCTTCTATTTCCAAAATACAAGCGAGATATGTCATTGTGATACTTCTTTCCAAGACGAGATACTAATTAACACTTTAGGGTGCGTTCATGTCGGAGCTTCGAGAATCGATCCTAGCTTTGACACTAGATAAACGATCATAGATCATCGATCATCGATCCTAGAAGAGAGTAACGCTTCGCTTATATCAGCTGTACATGCGTTATACAATGTAATACAGCTGATAAAAGCATAGCATTACTCTTTTTTTTTTTTTTTTTTTTTTTTTTTTTTTTTTTTGCTGTGGATGATGCCCATATAAGTATTTAAATTCACTTGTGCATGGGTAATGGAGTGTGCGAGGGTGATTTATGAGGTGCATAAACGACCATGCCTCTGGTGGGATTCGAACCCACGACCGGGTAGCGCTAGCGGACTGAAGGTTGTAACGCCCCAGACCACTCGGCCAACCCGGCCGGCTTTTCGAGGATCAATGTTCGAAGCTCCGACATGAATATATAATAGAATATTATAATAGAAAATACATAATTATTCCACTGTGAATATTTCAAATCACTGCTTGGCACAGTGAAGAGGAATGCATTTCATTCCTGATGAAGCTCCTCTTTAGGAGTAGAATGCATTTTTTTCACTCTGCCGAAAAAGTAAGAGATCTCATATCATTAAAATTTCACTTTCGTTCAAATTGGAGCTGGTTGGGGGGAGGCGAATTTCTTGGGGGAGATCTGTACGCAACTTTTCAATTTCAATTATCTCAAAGTGAGCAAATAGGGTACAAAATTAGTTTCGGTGGTACGAACATAGTTCAAAATTGGTGGTGAAGATTATTAAAAATTAGTACAATATGGTATAGTTTTAATTCAAATTTGGACGAAAATATTCAGTAGTTTTCTGCAAGTCTAGCCGTGACCCACGACGTTTTCATGAATATGAAGATTGAATGGTTGATGGAAAATCTCCTTTCTCACCAAATTATTTTTAAAGTCTGTCATAAACCTGGATTCACACTTCAAGAGGGCTCTAGTCGTTTTGTCCCATCTTGACCAAAGATATGAGACGGCATGAACATGGATTGTGAAGGTATGCTCTCTCAGCTCAAAGACGAATCGCTTGAAACGCAATCAACTGCTACAAATCTCAGAGCTGATTTGGCACACATGCATCTAGGACGTTTTAATGAACAAGCTTGATTGAGGTATCGACTGATTGCCTGACTGCAGAGAGTAGGCTATCGGCCCGCCTGTGTCACAACAATTGTGTCATGTAGGTTTGAGGCATGAGAAGAGGGTTCAAAAACGTTTGGCCGTTGCCTGCTGTCAATGTGAGTTGTGAGAAGTTTGATGACGTTGGGTCTTGACCCATTACAGATTCCCTCTCACACGAGTCATGCAGTTTCCTGGTGTGTTTTTTGAGGTCAAAGTTGCGACAGAATCCCTTGCCACAGATTCGACAGGTGAATGGCTTTTTGTCGTTGTGTGTGTGCATGTGGAAGGTGAGGTTGTAGATCTGGTGGAAGGCTTTATTGCAGACAGTGCACTTGTAGGCCTTTTCGCCACTGTGAGTGAGCTTGTGGTTTTTGTAGTTGCCTTTCTGGTGGAAGCCCTTGCCGCAGTACTCACAGGTGAATGGCTTGTAGCCGGCGTGGATGCGTGCGTGCGTGTTGAGTGTGGAGCTGCGGTTGAACGCCTTGCCACAGGTGGTGCATGTGTGCGGCTTTTCCTGCGTGTGGATGATCTTGTGTCGACACAGTGTGGATGCCTGTCGAAAGCCCTTGCCACACACCTTGCACACAAAGGGCCGAGCGCCTGTGTGAACGGGCATATGCCTGGTGAGGTTGTAGTGTGCATTGAACACTTTGCCGCAGTCGGGGCAGGTGAACTGTTTGCTCGTGTGTTTGGTTGGAGGTGGCTGTGGAGGCTGTAGGTTGGCGGCTGGAGGCTGGTATTGTGGTGACATTGGCTCCGTCCCCGTCCCCGCCCCTGCCTGCACAGCGCCAGTCTGATAGTACAGCACTGGATAATGGTGCAGCACATTTTCAGGACAGAACACGGGTACATACTTTTTGAATGCCGAGTCTAGATGCACTGGATATGGCAGTCTTGGCAACTTCTTGTCTGGCTGCATGATGCGGGCTATTGAGAAGGGCAGCAGATTGGCCGCAACCCCACCCCCACTGCCACTCTCCACTTCGCCCTTATCGCCATCGACCTCTGGCTGCGTCTGCATACTTCACCGTCCCTCCTGTCACACAACAAACATCAACATTATATATTATACATAGGATACAATACAATCAGCTACATTCCACTAAATTCTACAATAGTGGATCAATTTAACAAGAAAATTTTATGGCTTTTAAGGTTCCACCTGGCCAATGTGTACTTGTCAGAATACTGGTTGGAATACTCATCCATAGTGTTCGTGACTTAACTTCACGATCACTAAGCATCCACTCTCACCGAGTGGCCAATGCTCACCCAATACGAACTTAATAAGAAAATTATAAAGAGAATAAATTGAATTCAAGTAACCTCACATCAACTCACATTGGAATTTCTCGTTTTCATTAGCTTTCTATTTTATTACTTGACCTAGGCACTTGGGGAACTCATAATTATTAAGCTTTTGCAATAGGCTACTCGAATCGGGGTTTCCCAAGCCTTTCATATTTGACTTTACTTCACACTCAATGAACTCATAGAAAGGCTACGTAGCCTACATCATCAAACTCATGATGTCAAACTTTTGTAAAAGTATATTCTCAATAATCATTCCTTTTAACCACCATCATACTATTATTTCATTAGGGTAACTTAATTCTGGAGTGAAACTTCAAACGGATAGAAATAGAATACCTAATTGTTCAATATTTTGAATTATGTAATATTGGAGATAGTTTGATTCTTAGGAGAAAGTTATCAATAACTTTGTCGTCTAAAACTCATCCAAACCTGAAGAATAAGGATTCAAAAGAGTCGAAACAGACAAAGATAAATGGAAAGATTGCTATTCTTTCTTCTTTAAATCCTGATTTGTGAGGTTTGAGTGTGTTTTAGAACAAAAATCAAATGATACTTTTTCTTCAAAATTAAAATTCTCCGCAATAGCCTATCACAAAATTCAAAATATCAATCGACAATAAGGTATCCCATTTCTGTCCCTTTGAAGTTGAAAAGTTGAGTCTTTTAGCATATTTTTCTCATTATCTCAATAATCATCAAGGTTACAAATTACTCACAAGTTCCATTGAATTCATCTGCTAACTTCATATAAAAATTTATCATTCGAGTACTCTCATTATAAAAATATAAATGTGAAATCTTCCGTCAACATTATCTCGTAACAAAACATTTTAGGACACATATTTACTAGACCTTTTTCTTTATTTTTATGTAAGGATCCACCACGCAAGGTATGTCCTGGAAGCACTCAGTATACATGTTCAAATATAAGTTACAAGGATTCGCATTTATCTCAAGTAATGAAAATATAATTATTTAATATGTGATAGCAGCGCTTGATTTGTGACGGAATGTACCAGTAGAACTACCTCTGAGAGGGAGAGTGAATAATTTCAATTCTCTATTGATAATATGGAAAAAGTATGGTGAGATTACATAGCTGAAAGCTTTAAATCACTCAAAAAATGAGTTTTGGGGGATTAACTTTTTTCCCGGGATAGCCCCCCCTCGAATCTAGGTTCCCTCCTCTTTACCAGAACTTTCAATTCTACACTACAAATTAAGCACTGTGTGATAGTATTACGGAAATAAATGTATTTTATAAAAAATATAATAATATTTGTGGAAAGAGAAAATTTTAATTTGAAAGTGACAAATAGGGAAGGGGATATTTGAAAAGATTGAGTGAGGCTGGGGTGGTGGTGGATGAAAAGAGTTGAGCAGGCGGAAGCGTACAAAGACACGTTGTCACTTGCGAACGACGTCTATAAAATGAAATGCGGTTCAACCGTCAGCCGACAGCCTCAGCCCTCTCCATCCTATTAGATGTCTAATCCTTGGATCTGTCTGTCGCTGCCAGCACTGCAAACTCCTTTCAACATGCCCCTAATAGCATGTGCATTGCCAACCCACCACACCCCACATTCACCTAATTATTCCATTTCCATTACAACCACCTTCAGCTCACCATTCTATCGACGTTGTTGGTTTTATCGAAAAAACGTCGATGCAAATCGGAAAATTGGTTTCTAAAGGGTGTTCTAAGTTGAGGTTACTCAACAGCTCGTATCAAATGGTTAATATCGTTTAAGAAATAATTTCAAGAATATACGATTAAACATTAAAAATTGAAATTTTATTATTCTTTCCATCGTTCCATTGAAATCATTTGGTTTCTAAAAATTGGTTTGTAAGAATTTATTCACAGTACCATATGACATTTTTTCAGCTGTAATATTTGTGTTTGAATATAATAGATTCGAAATAAATAAATAGATATCCTTCCACTGAGAGTCTATCTTTTTTTGCCTGAAACCGTAAGTAGGAGTCGGTCGATTTATTGTCCAACGAATTTGAATTATTGTATAAAGGTTCGAAGAATATGTCTTCTGAACTTGAAGTTGGTGAATGTGTTCGAAATTTATTGTTGAAAGTACAAACGAACAGACGGACAACGACTTGGGCTTGAATGAAAAGTAGGTTGAAGAACGAAAGATTGAACGCTTCACTCGTTCATCAACGTTGCATCAAATCCTCATCAGCCTAATTTCATGCATTATTATTATTGATAGTACAGTATTATTTATGTTTTCACAAATTTCTATTTTATTATGCATATCCTTAAATTTCATAGGGATCCTGATATGATTAATGTTAGAGATTACAGAAAAATATTGATTATTACATAAATGGCAGAAGACTTCTTTGTGCAATAGGCTAGAATTTTCTGAAGCAAGGTGAAAGCCTTGCATTGGATTTCCGTGCTATGTAAGTCAAAATCCTTATTAATGAGATCTTCCTCAATGAATGGTACAAATTGCTGGAAAAATGGTAATTTTTCAAGGATTCTCCAAATTTTCAAACAGACTTTTCTCAATCGTTTTCCAAGTTGTAATAGTGATTCACAACGTGAAAACTTTTTTCTACAACTGCGCGTGGAACAATATTTTACATACTGAATTCTCCTCGTAAAATCGCCCATTCCCGAGAAGAATCTACTTTTTCGCTCGCTAACCATCTGCGCATGCGCAGTTGAATTACTTTACGATCGCTAAGCAACTGCGCATGAGCAAGAGATTTACTTTACGCTCGCTAATCAGCTGTGTTGTGATAAGCTTCAGTCAGTGAAACAAAAAAGATGCAAATTCATGTAGCTAAATTTCTGCTCTCTTCTGTAAGAGAGAAAGATCCAATGGCCGCGGTGGCTAAGGCGGGGTTCATTACCTTTGGCTGCGACGGTATCAGGTTAGAATCTAATGCGCGGCTGAATTTTTTGCAGTTCATAAAATTGTTTTTTTTCTTTGGTATGATTAAAACATTTAATTTTTTAGTATAACTGGATCGATTCATTTTATTATTACGATAATCGTCAGAGAAATTTAATAATAGTTTACAGTAGGCTATTTGACAAATCAAATTAATACAACAGGTTATTCATGTGCAGTTGTAGAAAAGATTTTGTATGTAATTCGCGCGTAATGCTTCTTTATCGCTCTTGCAAAATTATCACGCTCCGCTTCGCGTCACGAAATAACTGTTTCGCACGAGCGATAAAGTCGCGCATTACGCTCTTAATACATAAATAGCTATTTTTGTTCATGCTTTATTCAAATGAGAAGTCAAGGTGCCTAGCTGGAGTGAAAATTAAACTAATATAATTATGTGTCTATAATTCCATAACTTGATAATAAGAGTGAATTAAACAATCATATCTGGAGTAAATTTGGGTGGAGAATTCAATCATTTTAGTTAAAAGCTTGTATCCACGTGGTTATTCACGCCAAAATATTGTAATAGACATTATTTTTCACTTTTAAATGGTTTCAACATTATAAGTTTATGCATCAACAAGCAGCTACGTGGAAATAAATATTGTATAGTATGATTTTTTGAGGAATTATAGGTAACCAGTCAGTTAGCCAATTATGCTCCTGAAGCTAAAAAAGGGTTTTCATGAAATTAAAACATCATTGAAAAAATTTGATATGATAGTGAGTTTTGTTTTATTTAATCCCAGGTTGAACTGAAAAATACCGCTTTACAATATTTTGTCATATCCTATTGCTAAATAGCCACTGTGAATACAAGCTAGTATTATTAAACTTTCCATCAATTTAGATTTAATTCTAATCTGTTAGTTTTTTCTCATCACAGTAATGACATTCTAATTCAGATTCTCAATTAAAAAATTTGGTCACATTTGAAAATCTTCCATGAAAAACAAGTTATTCTTCAACTGAGCGTAAAGGCAGTCTTTAATATACTGAAAACACATCGTAAAACTTCTTATTTCTGAGAAGAATTCATTTACTTAACGCTCTCTTAACAACATGTATGCGCAGTATACGTATTACTTCATGCTACGTAAGCAACAGCACATCAGCAGTAGTTTTACTTTATTTTCATCATCATCCTTCTCATTACCCACGCACAGACCTAGGAGCCCATATGGGCATCGCCCTCAGAAAAAGAAAAATTTTACGCTCGCTAAGCTACAGCAAATGCGCTATGTCTTTATAATCTCAAAACAGTGGCGAATGAAGAAGTGGACATAAACTAACTGTATTGAAACTTTTCATACATGGGGATGCGGAATTTCCATTGCAGCCAATTTAAAAGTGAATGTATTTAGGTGTATAGCCTATCACATCTGAAGCATAATAATTAATACTGTTTCTTTTAATCATTTAAACTTCTACAATATTGCCACAACAATTATTCATATTCTCAATTACTTCTTGTGAATGCAATCCCTAACTTTGGAGATGTCTCTGTGGAAAATGTACTATCCAATTTAATTTTGATTGAGCAGTAAGCAGATTTTTGCAAGGGAGTTTTTCAGTAGTGCGTGTCGCAGTGAAAAGAAAATGAGCTGAGCCAAGTGCCTTGAAATGTCATCAACAAAAGGCATTTATTAGCACAATCCAGCTAGAGGGCGATCTCTATTTTTTTGTACCACTCTCTCCCACTCGCTCACTCACTAAATCACTCTCTCACCCTTTTCCTCTCTCCACCTCCACATCTATAACATTTTTCTTCCCCCTTTTTTCATCCAACCAAGTACTTAGTGCATATATTTTCGGCTCAGATTTCGGATTCACGAATCTTCTCATTGGTGAGGCGCTCACGCGTCACATCTTCTGCCCTCTCAGCTGGAGCTGCTTGTTTTCAACATGATAACCATGCGCCGTCAAAAAGACAGTAAGAATGCTTGACTGTTGAGAAAATGCTTGAAAAATTTAAAATTATTTTTCAAGGTTTTCTCATTGCTGAGCCTTGGTCTTTGATCTTATATATTTACTAGCCGGCAGGCTCGCTTCGCTCGCCTTCTCTGCCTGGCCAGGGGGCTCCGCCCCCTGGATCCCCGGCAGTATCGGCATCGGCAGTGTCAGTGAGTCAAACAGGCTCGCATTCGAATGGATTTGCTTTGATCATCATAACAGGGTTTTTTGGGTAATCGTTCTGAATTAATTGTTTTATTACCTCAGCTCAACCTGGGTATATGATTTGAACGTATTTAGTTTTAGTTTTAGAACTAAAAATCTACTGAATCGAATGCGTTCAGATTTTTTAAGTTTTTCTGGGTTTTCTTAGATTTTTCAAGATTCAATTGACAGACAGGAATTAGGAAGACAACTTGTTAGACAGGTTCAGATTAAATCTACGCCAGGATTCAGATGTTTTAAAGCTGCAGGTTGTAGTATTAGGTTTCTCAATAAGTTACATTGCGGGTTGCGCCTGAGCCGATCTATCTATTGCTTTGATTGAAGCGAAATAGCACACATTCATGTATGGTTAGACTTTTAGACGCGCACTAAGAACATATTTTTGAAAGATACAATCAATATTCACGTTTCTCTGAGTTTTCTTAGCTTTTTCCGAGAACTAATTGGTAGAAAATTCGAAATTTGGTAGAAAGGTTCATATTAGATAAGTAGTGTTCAAAAACTTTAAAATCTTTCTGACATTACGCTAGTTACTAGGCTCTTCAAAATTTTCTTTTGCAGATTTTACCAAAGTGATCAAACTAAATAAGTTAAAATCACATACGCAAGTTGAACTGAGGTGATAACTAGTTCAAATGATTCTCAAATCATCGAAATATTAGGCCAGAAGACCCTGTTGCGTGATGACCGTGATGTGATTAACAAAGCAAATCCGATTGAATGGTATTTGCAAGCAAGCAAAGCGAGCATACGGACGAATGAACGAGCAAACAGACGGACAACTACTTGGGTGTTGAGTCAAAATTAGGAACTCGCTTCGCTTGCCCAATAAAAAATATAAATTGAGCCTTTATTGGTTTCCTAAACAAAATAAAATTGTATGAAAATTGAATATATCTGCTCGAGTTGAACGCATGAAAGTAGTCAATTTGGTCTTGATGCAACATAGACAATTCAGCTGATTATAAATAAAAATTAATTCATACTTTCGTAATACACCTGATGAAATGGCAACGTCTATGCGTTCAATTTTAATGATAATAGTAATACATGACATTACTCATCCAACTGTACATTTTCTTCCTATTTTGTTATGTTATTTACAGTCTAAAATTAAATTTTCTAATATTTTTTTCACTGTGGATACCAGGTCCTCTATTGTACATAAGCCTCTCCCAGGTTCCTCCACCTGTCTCTATCTTTTGCGTATACTGCCCACTTATCCCCAGTCATTTTCACAATGTCATCTTCTGATCTAAATCTTCACCGTCCGTTTTTCCTATTCCTCCAGCTGGGCTTTCACAAAGTTAGCCTACCCGTCCATCTGCCATCCTGCAATCTAGCGACGTGACCTGCCCACTTCTACTTCAGAGTCTTGATTGTTTTCAGCAGTACATCGTTAGATTTTATTATTGTCTTGATGGATGTATTTCAAACTTTATCAAGCTTTTTTAGATTCAGTTTACCCCTCTCCCTAGCCATTTGAGTTGTTGCTATTTCCTGTAGTACTGGTTTCTTCCATGCAGAGGCTTGGAAGCAGTAAATAAGCACGGGAAAACCTATGTATCAGTTCTTTATTAGTTCTTTCCGTGAAAGCAAAAGATCATTCTTATTTGATAATTTATTTCCAAGTGATATTCATTTCTCAAGAGGAAATTGAATTGATGGTGCTATCTCAAATTTCGCGCAAGTAAACAATTCCAACTCCGCGGTCACCTATTCTCTGTTGCCTATGAATACATTTATACAAAAAATATTTCGCATTAAATTTTTTCTCCGCCAATCTCGGACTTAGACTTTGCACATTCACATATTTTTTCGTGAGATAATTTTTTTAAAGAAAATGAATGTTTTGATTTTCTCTACAGATAA
The DNA here is from genome assembly GCA_017141385.1 of Sogatella furcifera. Taxonomy (NCBI): domain Eukaryota; kingdom Metazoa; phylum Arthropoda; class Insecta; order Hemiptera; family Delphacidae; genus Sogatella; species Sogatella furcifera. The sequence continues at coordinate 39,219,964 of CM029560.1, forward strand.
CCTCACTACTCCGTCCGGATGAAGTAGACGAATTCGAATAACTCTTCAAGATTGTACCAGGTGATTAGGTATGAAAAAGTGCGGGCAAGCAGCAAATTCAATGAAGAGGAGAAGATTGCATTGCAGGGTGCTCGGCGACGCCAATAAATGTCGATGGGGGCATGAGAGGTGATAGGTAAAGAAGCAATTGAAAAGCGGCCTGATTGTGCCCGGTTGACAGCTGAGTGCGACGACGCAACGGGGCTACGCCCACCTCTGCACCACTAATCGATTTTATCCCCACCACACCCCCACACCCCTACAAAATTCCAATGCCAATCCAACCCCCTACCGCAAATCTACTAATTCAATGTCACAAAAATAGCAAACCGCATTATTTGTTGGTTTTCGTAGGCAGGCAACACCGCGTCTTTTCCAACTCTTCCAGTTTACAGTTAAACATGAAGATATATGTATAAAATATAGATATATTTATACATATACTAGAAGGTAGGCTCGCTTCGTAAGCCTTTTCCGTTTAGCCGCGGAGCTCCGCCCCCTGGAACCCTGGCAATTCCAGCCAATAATAAGACAAACTCGCTTCACTCGCCTCCAAATTCCATTCAATCAGATTTGCTTAGTTCTTTATTCATAGGGTCTTTTGGGCTTGCTTGGTTGCTTCACTCGCTTGTTCAATTCTATTTGATTCATTAACAATACAAAAAAGACAAAATAAATAGGTAACAAAAATCCCAATGCAAATGAGCAATGACATATCATACAAAAAACAACAGCTTCATGGTGGGGTGTGCAGAATGGGAGAAGGAAGATACCAACCCAACTATGATTTCCCAAAACTAGGAATGAATGCGCAAAAGAAGGGAAACAGAAAAAGAGGCAAAAAGGATTAACCAGTTTAGTTTCCATTGATTCTAGAATCTAGTTTTTTGTACTTATGTAAATCAATACATTCAATGTTATTGTTATGTGTTACATATTTGATATAATTAGCCCTTAGATTATAATTATTATTGAGTGTAGAGTTCAATATGAGAGGAAATTGGATTTACGATTGAAAGATTTACGTGTAATTGAGAGAGAATCGGTCTTCAATCATGGTTTTTATGGATAATTATCATTGTCATGAACTCAAAATCACTAAAACCACTCTAATCACAAAATCACTACGTTTGAATACAACCTGGGTTTGTTTAGAATGATAAGAATGATATGTTTTTGTGCTACAAATAATTGAGCAGTATGATATTTAAACTCCTCCTCCCCAAACAATAATATATTAATATTGTATCATACTGCAGAATTGATATGACTCGAGCATGATGTATCACTTTCAGATGATTCTTATTTTGCAATGCATTGGTTCTTATTTTCTTCTTACATTGCAAAACATTATTGTTTTGGAATTTTCACATTTCAATGGCTATCGAAATACGATGTTGACAAAATATGCTAAAAGGGTAATTTTTATTATTTTCTCAATTCGAATTCAATTTCAATTAATTTTTTTTAACACAACATAATATACAAAGAAAGAAATATAAATTTTTTTGAACAAAAAAAATATAATACTCATAATAATTACTCATATAATTACTCATAATAGTAAACTACTGTATCATGTAATAAGGAAGGTCTCTGACTGTCTGCACAGGTGACAGTGTTACGAGCAACAGAAAATATATGAAAAATAGCATTGTTTACTTGGCGTGAAAACAATCTTACAAAATAAAAGAGAGGAAGATGAAATCTTATCTTGTTTAATCTATCTATAAAAGCGAAATGACACTGGTTCAATGGTTGAGCGAGATTATTAGATGAACTAATTTGGAAGATCAAGTTTTTGATTGAATCAAGAACTTATGTCCGATATACTTCCCAAGGTTACGCTCAATATTAGCGTTTTACTATTTTTCGGAATTTTCGGAGCTTTTCTAAGATTCCTCTATCACAACATTTCCGACGTGGAGTATCAAACTCTTTATAATTCTTAAACCCTCTTCAATTTCACACAAAAAGTCCAAATCCTCATTTACGAAGTCCAATATGTTATTATTAACAAAGAGAAGAATGAATAATTACGAAATAGAACGATGGAATAGTAAACAAGGTAACTATTGTGATTGGTGCAAATTGAAAACCCTAAATGTTGAGGTTGAGGCTTTGGCAATGAAGCGAGAAATACTTGCTGATTGATTTCGATTGCAGCGATAATTCGAGCAGTGAGCTGGCATGGATGACAGTCTGGTTGATAATTGAAAGAGAAGTCAGGCTCCCTTGAGGCTTGTGCTGTGCTGGTGTTGCCCTTGGCCTCAACCCCTCCCCCCACCCCTAACCCCAACAACAGATCAAGTGCGCAAACATTAGCTCAGCTCTTCAAAGGCAAAGGCAAGCCACCATATGCTATGTCAGTGCTCACCATACCATATGCTTCCTTTTCGCTTCACAAGACCGAATGCATAGTGAATTCACTTCTCTTTATTATTTTTATTATAACAATTATTCCTTTAATTATACAAATACAGATTTGGATTTAATTTTTTGGGATTCTTTAATGGTCTAGACGTCTAGAGTCTAGATTCCAGAAGCTGTATCGGAAGGAGAACCTGGGTCAAAAAAGTAATTTTCATACAGCTCTAAAAATCATTTGGAAATTATCGAAAGTCGTTTGATTATCAATGCCGTTTCAAATTTAATTGAATAAATAAACCGTTTATTGCATCTTTACACCAGTTACAAAAATGTTGAAATCATAAGTTATACAATTCAAAAATGCATTAATCAGCAGCTGCTGGTTACCTTTTTCATATTAGGGTATGATTACGTTTTCCCATAATAAAAGGATAAATTGCACTTGTGCGTTCATTCTATTTTTCTTCCATCTGATTGATTTTAAACCTTGTACAGCCCTTCTTGGTTGTACACGCTCTCTGGCATTCCTTTCTCTCTCTGCCAAGTAGCTCTGCCGCATACCATATTGAATTCTGCGCCCCATCAGTATAGTAAGGATCTCCTCTGCTTCTTCGCAACGTGCGTAGGTACCAGCAAACAGGATTGCGATATCAGTTCCTCTATGGTGCCAGTCGAGTATGCTTTGGTACATCTTCAATCCGATATGGCAAGCCCAATTCCATTTCCTCCTTTCACCTTTCTGCCTTCATCTTCTTTTCTAAATTCTTATTCCATTTCTTATTCATAATTCAGCTTTTCTGTTTCTTCTTTTCGCTTCTTTCATCATTCTTTTCATCGACCTCACACTAGATCTTAGTCCCCCAATTATCTTTTTGTTGAAAGTCCAGGTTCCACATCTGTATAACATTACTGGTAGAATACATTTTGAATATTGAAAGATGCTGCACTTCTTGAATATCTATTACCCTATAGTTACTCTTCTAGTAATCTCCCCCCCCATTATTCCATTTGCCCAAGGCAAATGAAGTGATCTACTCTCTCTATACCTCCGTACTCAGTCTGCAATGCTCTCTTATTTTCTCCGCTATTTTTATTAATATCTGGTACCGACCTTCGCTCTGAAGCTGTGGCCGAACTTTTGAATTACATAAAATGTGTTATTGTAAAAATTAAATTCAAAATTGATCAACTCTCACAGTTTTTTGACATGCACATGTGTTATTGTGTTCTAGACTTGAATGTAACTCCATTTACTCCCGCTAGATAGCGTTGGACAGCTAACGATTACAGCCGTTATAATGCAGTACTTGGGAATATTCCTGATGGAATATTTAATTCTTTTATTAATCCTACCAGAAAGTTTTCCTGGACATAACACCTGCTGCAATCTTATTTTTCCATCACGGTAATATTACATTTCAAATTTCAAAGTCCTTGTCCGAAATCAATATTCAAATACAGGTTGAATTTGTGATTGGCATGTTGGTCAAGTCGACGTGACCTGATCTGAGGCCAGCTAGCTGTATATAATAGCCAGCTCATATATGAACTGAGTGTGAGAACACATAATAAAACAAATAGACAACTCTTGTGCTGAGGCATTGAAAAAAGCAGTGACTTGTTCAATGAGGAGGTGAGGCGTGAGGTGAGGAGGTGAAGGATGGTTAGTGAGGGTAGAAAGGGAGGAATAGTGCGGGGTTTTGGTTGTGATGACGACAATAATAGGGAGTTCTCGCTTCCCTTGTAAATGATGAAGCAAAACAGCTCCAGCTCGGCTCTCGGGGTTTGAATTGTTCTGGCGTCCCCTTCTTGTTTTGGCTTTATTTACACGTAGACAAGTGGTCGGGCCGATCATCTGCCACCCCTCTAATAGATATTAGGTACGGCGACGACTCTAATCTCTCTATTACGGTGTGATCGGCCAGACAAATTACTTTCCGCCCTGCCCTGCTGATGCGATTGGTTTGCTGCTATGTAACCACACATGCTCGCACTGTTCGACTACCTCATCATCTAGCTCAATGTTTCTTGCTTAGATAGCTGCTTCAAATTTATATTTATTATAAATATATTTAATATTTATTACAAATACATTAAAAATATAAAGTCTTCATATTTATTACAAATATACAAAATGACATTTCAATGTAATTGCTCTATACCTCATTCACAATGACTTGAGACAAAGTAAACAAACCCATTCAGGGTGGCTACTGTTGCGAAGATACGACACAGTCTCGACAAAATTGACTTCTTGTGCAAAATGAGGCGAGAACTGGAAAACCTTAATCGTTGTCAAATTATATGTAATAGGCCTATGTGTTGGGGATCTGCATATAACGGTATATTTAAGAAATTTTTTTCTTCGAAAATCAGTTTTGTTTGGTTGTAAAAATTCAGTGAGCAGCAGTGACGTGCGGCGTTGGGGAGGCGGTAAGGGGGGAGGGGGGTTGATGAGAGCGAGCGATTAGCACGCGAGCCATCAATCTCTGCTCAGCTCTGCTCTGCTCTGGGGTCGCCACCGGAAACCGTTCAAGAGCCTTCCTATTGCTGCTATCAGACTTCTAACATTGAGAGCACCATCACCCTATCGAGCACTTGCATACACATTATTCCTATACTGCTATCAAGCTCTTATCTCACGTAACCTATTGTTTCACTCAACGACTCATTCTTATCACCTGATCATCGTCTTCTCTTTTATGCCACCCACATTTCAAATTATCTGTGAGATCTGCCTTTGGCACTTTTGTCAATCGATGATTGTAAGAGTGATTTGGTAGGCTACGTTGCACGTTATATATGCATTTAAGCAGTCTTATTTTCTTGCAAGCTTATATAATATTGCCTACAGCTTAACACGTGTTCCTCTTACTTTTTTCATTTTCTTAGTCTATTCTATGTTCAATATTCCCAATCATATCTTTTAATTCGAAATATTCAAGCTGATGAAAAATCCATAAAATTATATACTCTACATAATTTTTATTGTTAAAGGGGAATTCAAACTTTATTCATTCATTGGAAGATGATTTAGATTTACATAATAATTATTGCAGTGTTAAAATGTATATAAGTAGCCTGAACTCTCTGCAGGGAGGATTTTATTGTATCAAATAAATTCCTATATAGATAGAAGAAATAACGATAAAAGTCCAAAACCAATATTGCACTGGCGGCTCTTACCCACGAAACAGGTAAAGTGCCCGTATCTTTTACTGTACAGCACTTCACCTGTTTCGTGGGCACGAGCCGCCAGTGCAATATTGCTGAGTAATTGCAGTTGACAATATTTGGAATTCAGTCGAAATTGATATTTAACTTTGTGATAATTATTATGGTAGATCAATTATAGTACCATGATAAAAGTTTTAAAAAATATGCGATGATTCAGCTCTTTATGGTTTAGTGATGTGAGAGGGAAAATTGAGTTGGAAATATGTGGATAAGTTGGAGATACCAGAGTGAATTCAGTAAAGTTCATTGGAATTGAGGGTGAACCAGTATGAGAGGGATGAGATGTTCACTACATTTACCACACCAATGCATCTTATTTCAAGAAAGTCCAAAATTCAATCATTTATTGCAAAACGTGTGCCTAAATGATCGACGTTTACCAAATTCAGTTGAAGCTTGAATGAAGGGTGACAACAAAATTTACGCCGCCTACCATTATGCCATTATAGAAAAGTTGAGAGCCCCTCCATTTCATTTGACCTAACTTTTTCATCACAACGCCTATAGCTTTCTCAACTGAGCCACGTCAAGCGGTAAATAGCGGTAAATATTCCCGTTTCCGATTATTGCAACCATCGTTCTCCAGTAGATTACTATAGGATATTATTCTTCTCTAATGCATAACAATCGATAAATAAATTCCTTGGTCATATGACAAAACAACTTAAGTCCAAAACTGCAGTTTTGAGAAAATGGAGCCCAAAGTTTTCTAGTATGTTCAAACACAATTTTTAATAATATTTTTGATCCTATCACAATGAAACTTACAAAGTAGGTTCAAAATACACTTATTCATGATTCTATAATTCCAAAGTAATGTAAAAATGTAAAAGCACTGATTTAGTTATGACTTAAGTTGTTTGGACCATGTAAAAACATGACATAAGTGGAGTTAAGTCATTTTACCCGAATGAAATGAAAGACTTAAGTTATTTTACACATGCTCAAAACAATAGAAATAGTAAGTTAAGTGGTTTTACCAAAACATAGATTCCCATAATTCATCTGCAATACCTGACTTAAGATGTTATAACAGTCTTAATAATGGAAGTAGGACTTAGGTTGTTTTACCAAAATGTAGATCTCAAAATTCTACACCCGGATGTGTAATTATCTCATTTCCTTGAAAAGTGGACTTAAGTGCTTGTGTCAAATGACCAAGGAATTTTTAATGATAGTATAAGCGTTATAATAATATTTTATAATTCGAATTTAATAAACTTCAGTTGAAAAACTACAACAATTTACAACTAGCTACATCACCTTTCCCCTTTATATGGGAATTCGAAGGTGATTGTCGAACAATACATACAAACAAAGAAGGTTAAACTTTAAAACTTAGGGCTTTTTAAAATAATTTATGAATAAAATGAGAATCAAATGCCCTTTCAAAAACCTTTAAAATTATTATTCCACTTACATAGATAGATATTCAACATGTAGATGGAATAATAATTTTAAAGGTTTTTGAAAGGATATTTGATTCTCATTTTATTTATCAAACAAAGAAGGATACAAGGGTAAAGGTGATTTCCAAGAGTGCAATAATATTATAGAGGCATAGGGCTAATTTCCCATACAATGAAGGCTTGGAACAGAATAAATTGAGAAGAGACTAAGACAAGAGACCACAATCAGTGAGGAACAGTTTGGATTTATGCCAGGAAGAGATGACAGAAGCAATATTTGCTCTCAGACAGTTGAGGGAGAAGACAAGAGAGAGAGGCAAGGTCTAAGCTGCACATGGCCTTTGTTGATTTGGAAAATGCTCATGACAGAGTGCCCAGGCAACAGATTTGGCGGAGTATGAGAGGAAAAGATGTGCCAGAGAAGTATGTCCGTCTGGTGAAGGAGATGTACAAGGGAGCTATCAAACGAGTGAAGGAAGGACTCGGGAGTTCCCTGTACTAGTTGGCCTTCACCAGGGCTCATCATATCAGCACAAGCCAACCAGCATCATGGTGTTTGCTGTTCTCTGATGACATCATATGCTCTGTGAATCTACCAAAGATCATTGGAAGAAAGGCTAGAAAGCTGGAAGAATACTTTGGGAAAAGGGCACTGAAAATTAGCTAAACAAAACCAGAGTATGTGGCATTGAGGAGTAATGAAGGACTGACCTTACAGCTTGAAGGAAGTCAACTCCAACCAGTTGAGAGTCAACACACCAATAATCAATATGATAATTGGATTGAGTAATTAAATTATTCAATTTAAATGTTTTCTAAAATACATTTTAGTCTATTTTATGTAAAATTCTAATTAATTGTCCTACTTATTTGAAAATCCCATCAATAAATATTCAAGAAGTAATCATGAATGAATAATCATATTATTGGAGTTTATTCAAATTTCTCAATTTGGAATATAATATAGTTCTTCGAGCGTAAACCTTTTTCGCCATGTAATTGATAACTTTTCTAGCAAGATCAAAAGCTCCATTTCAATTTCCATTACCTGAAATGAAATTTGACTCAAGTTCGCCGTACGCAAAATCGTGTCGAGATGTTTCATTCCGTATTTCGAATTAGGAAGAAGCTGACTCATCATGTAGCCAAGCAATGCAGATTCGCTTGTCGTTGTCTTGGATTTTAATAAATCATTCCTCGACGGACTGATATGACGAAAAATATTGTACAAAACTCATGTAAGAAGCTGTTTACATACTCCGTTTACATTTTCAACTCGGGTGAAAACAATGACGAAACCCAATAATTAAAACACTGTTTTCCCAAACTTGTTACTATAAATATTGTAATGCTACGTTACAAGAGTACTGCTCACATGAGACATTGTTGCATAGTACACGACCAGTTGTCTAGAAACCAGTTCTAACGTTGTTCCATATTTTGCCTTGTTAGTATGATGTCTAGGTGTATGGCTACTTTTTCCCTGATTTACAGAACTTCTATTTGCTATACTATACATTCATTATAACCCTTTTATCGTAAATAAAGGACAAACAGAAAGAAATTATACGATAGAGGACGGAAAATCGAAATCTAAAAGAATTGAGAGGCCTGATGAAGCGGGGGCCTAAGACCCTCTTCATTCAAATTGTCAACCTTATTGAGTATTGATCGCGAGAAGTTAATCGTTAATCAAAAACTAGCTGGAACTTTTTGAATTTTTGTAGGCGAAGCGGAGATTTTCGGGGGAGGGTTTACTAAAGCGTGTTAGTGACAAGTCTTTCGTACCATTTTCGAATCGTTCTGATAGAAAGCATGGGAGACCGTGTACTTTGTTTAAAGTTTAAAGTAATAAGTTTAACGATATAATCATACTGATGTGAACCTACCCCAATTGATCGAAACAATAAATTTTAATTCAGTTTCATTTCCACTCAACAAGATTAAATTAATGTTAGCCGGCTCATTTACACATTTATTTTTATTTTTTTTTAAGTATAGGAAACATTTTCATAGTAGTTGTATGTTTACTGTACTCAAATTCACATAATTTACAGCAAAAATTCAACTACTTATTCCTTCAGTATATCAAATGAAAAATGAAACAACTTTCAACACAATTACTTTTCGAAAACATTAAAATATTAAATACTAGGAAAGAGCTGGAGATGTTCAATGTAAATGCTGAAAATAATTGATCTTGAATTGAATTTGGAATAATTGAAAATCAACCTTTTGAAGAACACTACAAAAAAATGTTTGGAGAAAAAGGGGTGAAGAATCGAAAGTTGATCCAACAATGGTTATCTAAGTCATTGGAAAGCTTTCAATCCTTGAACATTTTTGGGGAGGATGGGGAATAAGTGTACCTGTATGATATATAGGTTCACCATTATTGAATGCGAAGGGCAACTGATAATCTAGGTCCATAGCAAAGATAACGATAGTCTGTCCAAGCAAAGAAGACTATCTGGCAAAATGAGATAATGACTCCAGCTCGGTCAATATTGGTTAAAAAATATTCATTTGATCTCAATTTGTAGATCAGAATGTTTCCTACGATTGAAACCAAATAAATAATTTTTGAACCTATATTGACTGACCTGGAGTCATTTTCTCATCTTACCAGAGGGTCTTCTTTCTTAGACAGACTATAACACAGCATTTTCGGATACGTCTTAATAGGTTTGTTTTTCTAGTAGAATTAGCCCCGAAATACCGGGAACACTATGTGAATCACTCTGTATAACGAACTTTTGAATAAAAAGTCAGCGATTTGTCAATATTTATTTATCTAATGATAAACATACAAAGTGAAAGCAAGAGAAGGCATGGTAGTATTTATTTCTTTTCTTAGTATTTCAAACGCAGTTTAGGCTATATTAAAATATAGTCCAAATTTTCAGGTTAAGGGCAAATTTGTGTTCCTGCCAAAGGTTGTGACTGGCCTGTTTCTACTGGCCGATCATCAACAGCTGTACAGTTGAGTATGTTTGTGTTTAGGTTCCCTCGAGCAGAGCAGAGCAGAGCAAAGATTGAAATTGATAGTGACGGGGTGGCTTCAACCCTAATCGCTTGCTCTCCCAATAGATAGAGAGATAGGTGGAGAACGGCCACGTGTCCTGCACTGACTCACCGCACCTTCCTCATTTCGCACCTTCCGCTCACGCACCTCTCAGCCCGATTTATTAAATTCTTCGAGGGTTATACGTGCTCATCACTAATGACCGAACAATTATTGCCTTCACTACACGCGGCTAAATTATTATTATTATCATTATTATTAATAATAATAATAATCAAATTCTCCATACCCAACTCCTTAAAACTAGTTTTGGGGCAATTTTTATAAGAATTTGATTGTAATATCACATGGTCAAAATAACACACCGATCAAAATAATTATTCAATTGAATCTAATTTGTAGCAGAATTGGAAGAACTAGAAATCTTAATAAAATTGTCCTATTAATTTATTGAAGTGACTTTTGTAAAAATTCGTTCAAATAATCACTAGGTAACAATAACTCACTGCTAAGACCACTAAAGATTTAGAAAAAATCAACTAGATTGAAATAAAATAATCTGAAAGACACGAGTTTATGTGAAGAATGGGCTTCCACGAATGGTGTACTCCCATTCCATAGAATAGAGCTCAAAATCCGTAAACTGAGTCCAATGATTCCGATTGGTTGTAAGTGGGTTGGCTATTTGGAAAGGAAGAGAGAGGGGGAGGAGCTACTCCCACAACAATGCTTGGCAACGCCTCTACCAATCACAAGCATTCGCCCTCCACCAATCACAAACCACTAACGTTTCCACCTCTGCTACAAGACAATCTGTTCTCTGTCAGCCATTTTTGTTGCTTTGTTGAGTCTTTCTGCTATCAAAAATGGCTTAGGCTGGTAATGAACAGCAGCTATCACATTGTTGGTGTTAGCCTAATTTTGAAAATATGTTGCTTATTCATGAATTTCAAATCCAATGAGGTTTCTTCTGTTTCCTTTATTACACTTCAACCACTGCCAATGTACTTGAAAGACAGGTTGATGTGAAAAGTGAAATACCCTCAGTCAGCAAAGCAACAACGTCAATAGAATCATTATAGCCTTAAGTAGCAGTTTCTAACTCTGGACTCATGCCCTCATGTCAGAGAAACAAAATAATAAATTGTAATTAAAAATATATTTGTTCATCTTTTGAATCTCCATTGAAAAATGCATTAATCTTTTTGAAGTCAGTTTCACCCTCTGTATAAAAAGATTATTTTTTTCTATTTTATATCTCAGCCTATATTGGCGATAAAAATATGTACTGCCATTACCATAAAATATTGCCATTAGCTGCTATTATTTTCATATTTTCAGGGGATCCTAATCATCAGCTGATGAATATGTTAAAATTGTTAAATAGCTTAATCCTGACCAGATATTTCAGTACTATGACATTATTATCCAATATTATTCAGCTCAAGACCTGATAAATTGAAAGTCCGCCAATGGATCAACTGGTTTTCAATTTTCCCATGATATGATTCAATTTGACCGATTTATTTATTCAAAATGACTGCGCGTCGTACTAAATTAAATTTATTTTGTGAATTAAATTTAATCATGTGATTAGACAGAATAATTATTACTATTATATGCGTATACACACAAAACGGCTTTGCACGGCATCTATATCTATAAAAGCGAAATGGCACTGACTGACTGACTGATTCATCAGCAATTCTAAAAATGCACTGTACCGAATGCGTTCAAATTTGTCAGGCAAGTTCAGTTGGACCTTCAGGGCGCACTAAGAAAGGATTTCCGGAACTTCCCAAGGATACGCAAAATATTTAAATTTCTCTAATAGGTTTTTTGCGTTTTCTCAGATGTTCTGTTCAAAAAATTTTGAAATCTTTATGAGATAACGCCGGTAATCAGGGTTTTTTCAAAATTGTAGATGTATCGCAGGTTCCATATCTTCCGCCTGGATCCAATCCTTATACTGTAAATTCAATTCTTCAGCGAGGTATTCGATGAAGAATATGTGCTTCCCGTATAGCACATAGAAGAAATTTGCAATAGAAGAAATGTGCTTCCCGAACTAATTCGAAAGATATTGAATCAAGCTTCAAACTATTTTCGATATACGAGTAAATGTTTTCTGAGTTGTTATCTTTTGGACTCTTATGAGTTATTTCAGATTTTTCTAAAACTAATGAGCAGTGCCATCAGTCAGTGCCATTCCCCTTTTATAGATATATAGTATATATGATTAGAGAAAATATAGTAAGTGCTCTTATTACAACAAATAACTGCTATAAGAACCATTGGTCAAGTAGATTAATTCATGAAATTCATCTAACGGTATAATAATTGCAGAACATGATTTTATAATGAAGAAGAATTTTAATCACCCGTGAAAAAATGATCTATGTATACTGTATATATAAAAGCGAAATGGCATTCATTCACTTCATTAAAAAACTTGTTCAACCTTTTGATCACAAACGTTGCTAGGAAGGCAACATATTATCAACAACACTACAATATTTGCGTTGAAATCCTTCTGAGATTTCGCCAGATATCAGGTTTTCTTTGCACTTTTGCAGATTTCACAGAAGCGACTGGACAAAATACGTTAAAATCTCATACCGGGATTGAGCCGGGTTAACAGAAGAACTTATTCAAAGGATTCTCAAATCACCAAAAAATTAGCCCCAAAGACCCTGTTGATTAATATAATGAACAAATCAAATCCGTTTGCTTGGGATTTGCAGGCAAGTGAAGCTGTTTGTCTCATTGATACTACCTGAGTCCCTGGATAAGGCGAGCGAAGCGAGTCTGCCAGCTAGTTGTTCACATATTATGTAATTGTTGTTTCAAGGTTAGGTTTAGTTTGACCTTGGATAGGTTGAAGGGGAAAATTTTCCTTATTATTTTTCTTTCTGAAAAATATTCCATAAGATGGAGGTAGTCCTTGTTCTACCCTCGGGAACACTGTAAAACCCAAATTCCATAACTCCTTCACTTATATCACTACATAAACTATTCACGATCACTTGAGGCGAAATAAACTTTGTGTAGATACTTTTAAATAAATCTTTTCTGTTAGGCTTTAGAAAAGAATATTTTGATTTCTACTAGTTTGAATTTGTTGTTCTTCCGACTACTGACAATCCACTGCATCAATGTAAGCCTTCTTGTTCAGGACGAATTGGCTGCAAAAATTTACGGAGAATGATAAAAATGGGATTTTTCTAACAAAACTCTCATTTATCAAGAAAAATTCAATTTAAAAGAGTTTCATTTTTCTTAATGGTTTTGAAAGGTTGAAATCGAGAAATTTGTCTCATTAATTGAAAAGAATTTCGTTTAGTGAGCGATACTGTGCTTGTATAATCTTGAAAAACACGTAAAAAACTAAATGGTAATTCATAATCGCGATTTCATCAAAGAAAGTTGCAGTGACTGAGCATACGCGCATTGCGGCTATAGGATATTACTATTATTGCGGCTATGGTGCCTATTACATTACATTGCACCATAATTTATTGAAGACCAAAAATTCAAATAAGAGAAAAGAGAGTACACACGTGCTAACTACAACAGGTAGTGCAGTATGCTGCGTTGCACTGCAACCGCAGAACAGAAGCCGACTGATATTGATTGCATTTCGAGTTGAATTTTGTATATTCTAAAATGTATCAAATTGTATCAGATGAGTCATTGAAAAACAATATTATAGAGCTTCGTTTTCTCAAAGTATGGACTTTCCTCAATAGTACAATATTTTCATTAGAATATATATATATAAAATACATTAATTTTTTAAAAATCTTCTCAATAGCATTTCTGAACCGCAGTGAGGCACGGGTGGCATATCATTACTTTGACGTATCAAAGCATGGAAAATTAAAAAATTGTACAATTTTTTCCCCTTTAAGAATACTGAATACGTTCTAAAAAAGTGAAATAATTCAAATTTTCCGCCTTTTGTCAGCTGTTCGAATAAATAGACCATGGTCTTATCGCATGTTTGAAATTAATATTAGCATAAATATGACATCACATGTAAAGTTTTGAGTGCATTTTTATTTTTCATGATAATACTTTAAAATTTGCCGCTAGTATTCTATCAGCTGTTGTATTGAAATCAGTTGGATTCTCCAGAAATTTTAATGTATTCACAATTCCATATGACAATTTTCCAGCCGTGACTATTCTGTACAGCCGTGACTTATATAGTAGACTAGCCGGCAGGCTCGCTGCGCTTGCCTTATCCGCCTAGCCTGGGGACTCCCAGCCTCCTGGACCCCCGACAGTATCAGCAGTGTCAGTGAGTCAAAAAAGCTTGTTTCGCTCGCCTGCAAATCCTCTGACAGTGTCAGCTGTGACAAACAGGCTCGCTTCGCTCGCCTGAAAATTCCCTTCGGATTGGTTTGCTTTGATCATCATAGCCTATCACTTAACTGGGTTCTTGTGAGTAATCGTTCTGAATATTAGTTGTTCTATGACCTCAGCTCAACCTGGGTAAATGATTTGAACGTACAGTATTTGATTCAGTATAGTTTCCGTGAAATAAGCAAATGTAACCTCGGAAAGGTTTCGAAATTTATTGAACACAGCATTTCTAGACCTAATCTGGACCTGTTTACCAAATTTCAACATTTTCTGCCAATTGGTTCGAAAAATCTAAAAAAAACTCCAAAAATTTTGATAAACAGTAAAACGCTAATATTGAGCGTAAACTTGGGAAGTATATCGAACATAGTTTGAAACTTCATTCAATATTTTCCAAATTATTTCATCTAATAATCTCGCTGAACCATTGAATTTACAGTAAAGATTGGTCGTATCAAGGCGGAAGATATTCAACCTGCAATACAGCTACAGTTTTTAGATAACCTGATTACTGTAGTAATCTCTGAAGGATTTCAAAAATTTTCGAGCACATTTCTAGACCTAAGACAAACCTCTCCATAAAATCCTTTCTTATTGCGCGTCTAAACGTCCAACTGAATATGAATCCCAAATTTGAACTCATTCGGTTCAATGGATTTTTAGTTCTGGTGATGAATCAGTGAGTCAGTTATAGTGCCATTTCGCATTTATTGTTACTGAGAGCTTATCCTTCTTTTGCCTAAAAAAGGATAAAGGAGTCGGTCAATTCTATTGCCTAAAAAACTTGGCCTGTATTCGAATCTGTATATCTTCTGAATTTTAGTTGATTAATAAAGGCGTTCGAAATTTAGTGTCGAACATACATAAAAACAAACAGATAACGACTTCGGCGTTGAGTGCTTGATTCAAAAGTAGGAACTTGCTTCGCTCATTCAAAAAGTGATCAAATATTGAGATAGGCACTGAAAGAGTTCTTATTCAAAATGAATTTATATTTTTGTTCAATCGCTTTTAAAATGGTTGAAGGAAGAGGGAGCAGGGAGTGATGTGATGAGAATTCATCACATGATGGGAGCAGGGAGTGAGAATGATATTCGTTTTTTTTTCGCGGAGTGCCCGGTTAAAATTTTTTACGCCACAGTCTACCTAAGTTCACATCACGTTGATATCCTACCTAACTTTAACAAAATAACATGATTTTTTACTAATATCCATTCTCTTTCATAGAAAAGTCATCAATAGACATTCATTATTGGTATTCCGGAAGATAGAAACTATCTATTATTGGCATTATTATTATTACATAAGCATAAACAATGTTTAAGACAATATATTATGGAACGAGCGTTAGCGAGTTCTTACTTTTGACTCGACGCCAAAGTCGTTGTCTGTCTGTTCGTTCGTTTGTATGTTCGACAATAACTTTCGAACGCCTCAATTAATCAACTTCAAATTCAGAACACCTATTTTTCGAACATTCATACAGGTCAAGTTCGTTGGACAATAAAATCGACCAGCTCCTTCGTCCTTTTTCAGGCGAAAAAAGGATAAGCTCTCAGCAACAATATATCTATATCTATTCTCGTATCTATTATATTTTAACACAATAATCACGGCTAGAAAAAAATGTCATATGGTATTTGATTTTTTTTTGAGAATCCATCTGATTTCAATGAAACAGCTGATAGAATCAAATGAAGAAAACTTTTCAAAAATCAGCTGTTTTCAAATCAAGAAAGTTCCTTATCAGAGGCGAGGCGTCCGGTCATCTTTGGATTCGCCGATGACTAGACAGAAATTGATATATAATGTGTAGGAATTATCAAGTTGAAAGTATTAAAAACAAATACAAGGAAGTGAAGAAATCAAAGCTTTTTCCAAGCGCGCCAAGTTTGAATAGAGTGAACTACTCCATCATCAGTTCCATTCGTTCAATATGCTCAACAGTGAGCGATTCCAGTAATGCTGTCTAGCGTTCGTTACCACCACTCTTCTGCATCCACTCTCCCACTCCCTCCCGCAAATGATGGACGGAGTATACGGACGAAAACATCGCTATTTTCTGCGATTCCACAGTCTCTGACAACAAATTCTCTGCACTCTGCGCTCCGTACAGTTTTGCAAACTTAAATCATATGATGTTTATTGTGTTGTACTATTATTTGGCCTCTTGTACAATGAATGATATGATAAATAACTATGGTTAACTAAGATAAGGAATAATTTGTCATTAAATAAATAAATCAATATCATTCGGCTAGGTAATCATCAAATTATATTTGGTTTCTCGGAGTTCTATTCCAATTCTTAATTTCTATTTCAATTAGCATGTTGATTTGAATAACACCGTATTTGATTTATCCAATTATTTATTAATTTCTAACAGTTTTTTGTGTTCTTCATCGTGTATTATCTTTAGTAATTGGACTAGTTATAATAAAGCTTGATGAATAATTGTCTAAAATGGAACATTATTATCTTTTGGGTATGGGAGGGGCGTGAGATAGATGGGGGTGCGGAACTAAATTTTTCCTAGAGATGGCCGAGCCAAAAAGTCACGCCTCGCCCCTGTTCCTTATGAAAAAGTCTTATGTTAAAATTATTTTCAAACATGTGATAGGAGTCTATTATTATTTTAAACTGCTGACAACAGGCGGTAAATTTGAATGATTTCACGTTCAACATTTTTCTAATAATCTTATTGATTTTTTCATTTCATAGAATATTTCCCATGCTTTCTTCTTCTTCATGTGCCTGTCCGCTTCCAGACGTTGGCTAGCCATGCTTTGATACGTCAAACTAATAGTATGTATGCCACTCGTGTTTCACTTCGGAATATTAAAAATTCTATTGAGAGTTGAGAAGATTTATAATTGATTAATTTATTATATTCATTCGATTGGGAATACTGTAAGTCTATGATTACTGTTTGTCAATGGTTTAACTGCCCTTCCATTCTTCAAATTTTAGAATTACAAAATTGTATTAAATTCAATCTGAAATTCGATCAATAGAACATTTATTAGAACAACTGACAAGAGGCGGAAACTTGAATTATTTTACCATTAGACATTTATCTTGTATTTCCATGAAAAATATCTCTATTCCATTTAATTTCCATGCTTTGATAAGTTAAAATAAAAATATATCACTCGTGCTTCACTATGGGATTTGAGAAATGCTATATTGAGAGGATATTTAATATATAATTTATTTGATTCATATCTTAATGAGAAAATCTCATTCTTGAGCAAAGCTCTAAAATGTTTGTCAATTTGATACATTTGAGAATTTACAAAAGCATATTTAATATAATACAAAATGCGATCAATATAACTCTATATCTACACGTAGTGTCAAAATAGTATGAATCGTTCAGAGTTAGGCTATGTTAGTGATCTTTTGCTGTGCATTGCCTGCAAAGTATTCACGGATACTTGGAATAGCAACAAATGAAAACTATGTATCAAAATATACCGTACATAACTATATCCTCACAAAAAGGAACCATTTAGTATTGTGTTGATATATGTATTGGTAATATTTTGACTTCGAAGCATCCGACTCATCAACAAACTTGATCAAGTGGACTTAACTTCAAAATTTCATCATCAAGTTATCAAAGCCATAAGTTAACTTCAAGAGCTCTCACGCGAGTTCTTCAGCCCATGGGGCTTACTAGTATACTGTGAAATAAACTTCCATTTCAGTTGAACTAAAATTTTATTATCTATTTAAAATACTATTTTCTATTTTTTCTGAGGGTGATGCCCACATGGGCTCGAAGGCCTGTGCGTGGGCAATGAGAGGGATGATGATGAGAGATGAATACTACTTTTTGGGCAGCCGGGACCGAGGGCTTATCGTCTCCTCCGAAAGACGGGGTGGCCGTAGTTGTGCAATATAATTATTGTGCTGTGATCAAAAACTACTGTCCCTTATGAGGAATCGAACCTCTGAACCTCTATTTATCAGACCGGCGCGTTATCACTAACTCTAACAAGCCACCCAATTACACAATTCTAGTAGCCTCAGCACAACTTTGATGATTATTGAAAGGTAATGAATGATATAGGTTTCTATTCAAATAAACAGACTTCAATAACTAGAACCATTACCGACAATGAATCGGTATCAAAGTTTTCACAAAATATCCCTAAAATATAATGAATCGAAATAACGCATTCAATAAAATTTAAAATTTCACAAATAGGAGCGTTTTAATAACTATTGCTCTGTAATACCTAATTTCTCATGAAAAATAAGAGCTGTTCGAATTAATCGTCTCATATTCAAAACATCAATCAAGACATCAAGAATCGTCTGTAATTCAAAACATTCAGGCTATTTGAAATATAACCGTTTGCCGTTTACTCTCAATGCTGCTGTGTTTGAATTTTTATCTCAATTTTTGAAAATAAGAGTTTTAGTTTAAACCCTATTTGGAAATAAGATGATAATTTTAGGAGAGATTTCATTGAAAGTAATCGAGTGTAGCATACCAAGTGAATAGAGCTGATATGTACCATCAGCATACCAAGCTGATGTGTACCAAGTGCTTATACTCGTAAACTTCCTAAGTCAAGATGCTAGAATGCCTCTCAATTCTAAAACAGTCTCAACAATTAGTCATACTTTTCGGTCGGCCTATTGTAAATAATTTAACCTTTTTTTGTCATATTTTCTAATCATTCCTAATTTCAAAATAGGCATAATAAGATTCATTGAACGAAGTTTTAGGGCTCAATTTGATTCAAGGGCTCTGAATGCTTGGAATTCATCCTCTTATTTAAAAAACAAAAATATAATTGGGAATTGATTGTGATTCAAAGATATAATAAAACAGTTAGTTTGATATACGATACCGGTACCGAATTAATCAACCTATTAGGAATACATATCCTATTTAACAAAGAAACAAGTTTTATAATGTGTTTATTGTGTAGGCCTAAATAATTGAATAATATTGAATTTTTCAAGTAATGTGAGCGGTTCGCGAATGGGTTTCATGTATAATAGCGATTAGTCTGTATACTTTGGTTTCTCAATGTTGAATTTTTTTTAAAATCTTGATCTTTCAGTTCACTAAATGTTCGAAGCTCAACTGTCTATGCTCAA
This sequence comes from Sogatella furcifera, assembly GCA_017141385.1. Lineage (NCBI taxonomy): Eukaryota > Metazoa > Arthropoda > Insecta > Hemiptera > Delphacidae > Sogatella > Sogatella furcifera. Next base: position 39,239,530 of record CM029560.1, read on the forward strand.
AATGGTCAATGATAATATCAAGATGAGCCAGAAAGTGTAAGGAATTGTTTATAATTTGTGAGAGCACGTAGATAAGAATATTTGTAGTAAGATGTCGTACTTACCGGCGGACAGGCATCAACAACCAAGCGTCATAATAATTAATGTAATCCGGCAAGTAGACAGTAACCGAGCCCGAGTGATGTTGAGTTGCGCGCGCACTACGGCTCGCATTGGTCGGGGGGCGGAGTCCCTAAAACATTGGCCCACACGCCCCCTAACATTGATTCGGTACCGCACGTCCTCCAGGGCCAGGGCCCAAAATCTTGCTGCTCACAAAACGCACCGCACCGATCGATACCAAACAACTTCCTCCGCTAATTTCCGACAAACTCCGTTAAAGATACGCACATTCCTTCTCTTTTCCCCCCTGTCCACAAACCACCAACACTTCAAAATCAAAGTTAAATTTCTATTTTTTCCAAGATAAAATCACTGGAATTATCACGACGTTTTATTCCAATTATTTGTATGTTGTAGGAGTGTAAAATTCCATAGGATTTTTGCTTTACATACAGTACATTGAAAAGTTTTATAATTCATAATACTGTATCGAATTTCAAGTATTGACTTTGACAATGTGACATTCAACCCGATGCATGAAAGACCCATTATTAGCATTAAGCCCTAACTTTTAGTCTGCTATTCAACACTAACTATTGATGCAAGCATTATTGTTTTGGATATTGATCATGATTACGCTGTAGCTATGGAAATTGGAAATTAAGTTACTTAAATTTATCGATGGTCAAAAGTGCTAGGTGACATTTTTACAACGACTCTTCTGCAATAATAATTGACCGGCCAGTAAAAAACGGTGGTAAATCAACGAGAACGAACCTGAGAACAATGTATTATGCATTGAATTTAATTAAGGTTTTTATTGAATCTATATTTCCAATTAGATTTTTAGGCATAACTAAGGTGTGACTAGGCATGAGGCTTGATCCATGACGAGCTGCAGTTTATAACATTCACTACAACCACTAGGATTGATCACCGATATGCAATCCATTGGTTTTACAGTAAGAAAACTGTTTGAATAACTTTGGAGTGTAAGTAACACAGTTTTCTTACTATAAAAACAATGGAATGCATGTCGATGTTCAATCCTAGTGAATGAGAAAACTCTTTCAGCCGAGTATTCGAAGAATTTACGAATGTCTCAATAGTAAATCACAGATACAGATACGGCGGCCACCCTGTCTTTCGGAGGAGACGCAAAACCGTCGGTCCACTGTCTGAAAATCAGTTGTCATCTCTCGTCATTACCAATGCACATGCTTGAAGCACATGTGGACATATCTCATTAGCAGATAATGAATTCGTCAGGTAGGCCTATTGCTAGGGCTTTACTTAGAAATTAGAAGGATTGGGAGCGAAGATATTTAAAGAACTTATTCGAACAATCCTCAAATAACGCCCGGTTAAGGAGTTTTCCCAGACATTATCAACTTTTTTATTAGTTATTTCACATTAATTATCTAAGAACCATCAATCGGTCAAGCTCTAAATACTGGCTTAACATAGGTATTGGATGAGCTGGTTCATATTTCAATGTTCTCATATAAGAGCTTCATACACACTTCATACATAGCTTGAATCTGTATATTTCAAGGGAAAGTGAGTGAAGCAAGCTTTAAAGACCTGATGAGTGATATCATGAACAAAGCAAATTCTTTAGAATGGAATTTGCAGGCGAGCGAAGCGAGTCTGTTTGTCTCATTATCGACTGACACTGCCGAGGGGTCCAGGGGTCTAGACGAATAACGCAAACGAAGCAAGCCTGCCGGCTAGTCATGAATATAATAATTAACTTTTTCTTGCAATTCAGAATATGTGGTTGAGTTACAGATTGAACGATAGTGTTTGACAATATTGATGTTTGATGAGCATCATTGTTTACTGCATAAGCGACTAATTCTTCTGCATTTAAAAATGAAAGTTCAATACTACACCCAGATTAGCGTCACCATCCATTCCTCAGCTTTTTTTGTTAATCTGGCTGACGTGATAACGGATTGCGATCTTTAGGTTTTCAATGTAGCCTACATGGTTTTTCGTAAAATCATAATTACCTGAGTGAGGGGGCTACCATAGGCTTTCAATATATCTTGACATCTTAAAATGCTATGACTCAACGAGTATTTCTGTACAATGAAGCGCATTTAAAACATTTCTATGATTATTAAAAGCGCCCGACTCCCATGAATGATTCAGTATATAGCAGCGTTCCCATAACGCGTTCCTATAAACCCTTGTTCCCATAACAATGCATTCGCTGCTCTCTTGTTTAAAGTAGATACTGCTATCATACTGCTAATTCTTCTATTGTTATAATAACTCAATAAATAATCAAAAGTAGCCTACCTTTAAAATAAGTTTATTTTTCCTTATAACTGGATCGGCTTCCAAGGTTTCAAGTCATTATCGAGTGAACTTGAACAACGTTCAATGTATGATTATTAGTATTTATGGAGTCGTTACTATCATGCTGAGCTATTCATTAATTTGGTAATTTGAAACTACACCTATAATGACAAAGGAGAAAATCATTGTATTATGTTGTTTGCTTAGTGTTGGTGTAAGTTCCCTTACATCAACATTATAGTTCTTGCATGCTGGTTTATGTTATACTGCTTACAGCCAAGTATCTATACCTAGTTTTACCTAGTTTATTAAATTATTAACAAGGCCCATAATTATGCATCATCTTTGTTCTAACCTAGTTTTAATTACATGTAATATGTAATACAAGATAATAACAAGCTATCACATTCATTAAATTTGTTCTTGTTAAATAACAAAAAAAAATCAAGCAAAGCTTGGTAGTATATGAAATAATAAAATATCGAGCACAATAATCAAATCAAAAATATTATGTGTTTTATTTTAACTGATGGTTCAAAATAAAATAATAGTATGAGTGAAATGCTTGTAGTAGTAGCTTGTACTATTGTAATAGTACCAATAGTGTACCGCCACGACTAAGTATCTAAGTACCAAGTACTTAGTACCTAACGTGTTCTTGGGAGCGGTACAAGCGTCATAATGCAGCACTTGAGCTGCTTGGATCCCCCTCAAAATATGTTGTCTGAAATTGTTTTTATTTCATTGTGAACAATTCGAAAGAAGTTCAGAAGACCTGTGCTGGTATGTGCTGTAGATGTAGATCAGCTGGGATTCCTAATGGTACGGTTTCCCATACACGACATGACACGACAGTTGGTCGCAAGAGTCAATCACAGCTCTTGTCTTGACCTTGAGTTGAAGTAACAAGAGCTGTGATTGGCCCTTGAGGCCTAACGGGGTCAGTTGTCACAAGAAAGGAAGTGAAGTGTGAAGAACATCCAAGGTTCATATATAGTAATAACCTTGAAGACCATCAACAAAATAATACATCACTATGAATTGCAGCTTTTGCTGGATTTAAGAACCGAGAAATCAAACGATTATTCATCTGACAATCTCAGTCCTTTGATTTGGTGACGCTACTATCATTGTCAGTGTTTTCCTGAACTGAAAGTCTAACAGCACAATCTTCATCATTGACCTCTTTGTGGCCCTCCAAAGATGTTTTCTACCACCAAAACACCCCATTTCCAGCCGAAATGCAATGTTAGATAAACATAATAAATGTTTATCATATCAAACGTCACTAATGCACGAATTTACCGAGTCCCACACAAAATACTATCACTGATCCCGGCTCCAACAAATACTTGCAAGTACACATCGGACTGAAACACCCACCTCACTTTTGCGTATCTCGGACCTGTACTAGATTGGGTCTAGAAATGTTATGTTGAATTTTTTTCAATTCTTTTAATACGACGTCAGTAATCAGTGTTTTAAAAGCTGTATATGCATCGCGGGTTGCATATCTTACTCCTCAGTCGACCAATCCATCTCTCATTCATTCATGGCATGCTCGGTTGGACATTCACACTTGCACTAAGAATAGATACAGTATTTCAAATTCCCAAGGCTACATTTTTCTGGGATTTCTTAGCTTTTTGCAAGAAACTTATTTGCACAAAATTTTGAAATTTGAAGATCAAACAATGCTCTCCAGCTAACACGTTTGAAGTACTTTGGTTCCTTGTTATCATTATAGGCCTAGGCCTAGGTATCTATCTAGATTCCATCTTCCTACAACTTAATATTACGTTAAATCTACAATATTATGCTACTTAAACTCATTGCAAAATGAACATACAATATTTTAATGAACATTCAATTCTTCTAACGTTTTGATAAAACAAGAAATCTTTCTGAAAGCGCTAAAACCTCTGAGGAGAGAGATCTGTTTCTTTAAACGTCACAGAACTGTATTTTTAACTTCTCTATGATTGAATTAATTATAATACACTATGATAAATTTTAAAAAAAATAGTAAGCGATGAAAATCAGAGTATATTAATCTCAAACTCTTTATAATTTTGATTTTTCTAAGTACGTACAAGCTGTATTATACAATTGTGTTCTGTTACTCAGAAATATCATAACTAGAAACCAAGAAGCATATGTTTGAATGAATATATTTTTTATAATTTTTTGTATAAGTATTATTAGGCAAAACAGTTACAGAGAAAAATAAAATGAAAATCAAATACCCTTTTAAAAACTTTAAAATTATTAAAACACAGACATGTTTCTGGACATTCAGCCCATTATCAATGTGGATAAAGATAATGTCCCGAAACATGTCTGTGTTTTAATAATCTTGATTATCTTTATCCACATTGATAATGGGCTGAATGTCCCGAAACATGTCTGTGTTTTAATAATTTTAATTTTTTTAAAAAGTATTTTATTTTTCAATTATTTTAAATAGCCCTAAGTTTCCAAGTTCAATTTTCAGTTACAGGGACTAGTCCTAGAGAATTAAGAAGAGATTGAATATTAATTGGTTATTGCTTCAAAGGTATTGCAAAGGACGGGTATGTATTTACATCTGTCAAGAGTGCAGACGTACACGTAATTGCCAAAAATTCGATAAGCATAGCTGAGGGAAGGCTATCCAGATTTGTTCAGTTAGTGCATATCACCTTCTCTGTTGGTTGGAATGATGAAAGGTTTTATTCGTAAGAAAGGCGTGAGATTCAAAAAGCAGATAATCAGCCTGATCAACATCTCCTATGACCTTCTCCTGCCCCCCTCCCCTCCTTTAGTGCAGTGCGGTGAGTAGTACAGTAGTAGCCTATAGTTTGGGGGAGATTATATCAGCTACGTAGCCCTAACTGCGACCTGGGACCAGGAGCTCACTTATCTGACGACAAATCAAATCACCAAATGGGCTTCCGTTTGCTTTCACTTCTCTTTTGTTCTTCTCTTACGCTTCCTCCTCCTCCTCCTTTTCCTCCTGGTCCATCCAAATCCTGCTTTCATGATTCCATATCTCCTTCCCTCCCTTCTCCAGTGTTCCCAAACATTCATCTCTCTCTCATTTCCTACGATGAAAAGCTAACTTACAAGACTATTATCAAGTATTTCTTCTTTACGATAAATTTCTATAAATTGTTCAGAGATTCGCTATTTAGAACTTCAGCGTGATAAAATTTTGTGTCAATGTCATTGCATCATGATAATAGAAAAAACCTTTCAAGCCATAATTGTTGTTTGTTTTAGCAGAACAACAGGACTTTTGAAAATAATATGAGCTATATTATTGAAAAAATAGTGGTATTGGAGAAATTATTAATACTGGAAGATGTAGCCTATTAATAAACTTTATTGGGAGAGTTTTTACGCATTGTTATCACACACATTTTTGGTACACATTGTACTAAACAAAATCGTGAAGAGCTATCCCAAACAATAACTATAAGATGATTTTCAGATTTTTCTCAAATCCTTCATGAGTAGATGGAGTAGAATCGATTTTTTTGCTTCATAATTTACGCTTCATAGATTACGTAGCATATTAGTAAGACGTTATACTAAAAACTGATTTTCAACGGACCTGATATGTAAAAGGTATCCAAAACATCATTAGCTTACTATACACTCTACCTGTTGATGAGAAACAATAATTTAATCAACTAAAATTGAAATATAGTTTAGCTAAATGTTGATTAATGAGCGTCAGTGAATGTACAATCGACTGAATGTTCAATCGGTGGAGCAATAGGCCCAACGCTCAAGGGTGGATGATATTCAATTGTGTGAACAGAGCAAACCACATCGATCCCTTTTCTTCATCTCGCTGCTCGGTGACGAATGAAAGAGCTGCTGACTTTTTATTATTGAAAAATATGTACTAGCAAACAATGTGCTAGCAGTGACAAACACTTAGCGAAATTGTGAACGCGGGAAATCCACCCATATGGAGATTAAAACAGAAAACGAGCACTTGGTGATGTCGACCCTCTACTCTACTCTTCCACTAACAATAATAATAATTTTTTTAATGGAGGTGGGAGTACCTTTTCGGTGTATTGTACTGAACTTTTGAAAACACAGTTTTTAGGTACTGAAGAGAATGTTGATTGGTCATACGAAGAAGCCTAGCTTTCCACCAATCACAAAAAACTTAGCAGAAGAGTTCACTTCGCATTAAACAGAGTGTTTCAATACGAATCAGCCAAACTTCTCAGGATGATTCCTTATACCACATAGTAAGAAATGTGTTCCCCCGAACAGACTCCCAGAAATGCTTTTTAGCAAGACAATAATAGCGGAAGATAGTATATTTTAATCAAGTCTATAATTTCGTAATTTTTAGGTGCTTGGATTAAATTTTCTACAAGTTAGCTATTATATAATATCCATTTATGAAGCTTATAGATTTCAAAATGAGGCTTTTTAGCTACAATTCTCCAACTAGTTTCATCGAATTTATTTGATAATTTTACATGGGGAATGATCACTTTGGTACCTCCATGAAGCCCCTTGAAAATATGTTATTAAAGAATTAATAGAAATTGTACAATCTCACGCCATTGTTATCTCGGTAATAAATCATTTCAGGGGATACGTCCCACTATTTGATGTAAGGGATAAGCCTGAGAAGTTTGATAGATTTCTCCTCTATGTAGCTTATCTTCCACTTTCCATTGATAGATTTTAGATTGCGTAATCAGAAAAGCTCACTTTCAATGCACTGTGATCTTCCTGTGATTTGGTTTCTCTCACTTCACATTACATCGCTTGTTATTCAATATAATCCAATTTATTGGAAATTGATTCTCCAACAAAATACAAGATTGCGCGCATGATTTAGAGAATAATTTAGAGATCCATCAGTCAATAAGCAATTGAATAGAAGAGAATTTTAAAGCTAGAAATGCACATTGAAGATTGTGAAAAATGAAAGTGATACTGAAATAATGTCTAATGTATACACATTTATATTTTTAAAATCTTTCATCGTTATTTGTTTTTGAGCGGAGCGGAAGGAAGCTCTAATGGATTAGGAAAGTCACTATTTGAAATCCTACTCCTCGGCAACCGCTCGACTAATTTCATTCAAACTTACCATGGTGATAGAAGACATGGACGACCAGGTTATAGACTACTAGCCGGCAGGCTCGCTTCGCTCGCCTTCTCCGCCCAGCCAGGGGGCTCCGACCCCTGTACCCCCGACAGTATCCGCAGTGTCAGTAAGTAAAACAGGCTCGCTTCGCTCGCCTGCATAACCTCTGTCAGTGTAAACTAAGACAAAGGGGCTCGCTTCGCTCGCCTACAAATTCCGTTCAGAAGGGATTCAAAACTTATTGAACACAGCATTTCTAGACCTAATCTGGACCTGTTCCCCAAATTTCAACATTTTCTACCAATTTATTCTCGAACAATCCAAGAAAAACTCTGAAAATTCCGAAAAATAGTAAAACGCTGATATTGAGTGTAACCTTGGGAACTATATCGGACATAGTTTGAAACATGATTCAATATCTTCCAAATTAGTTTATCTATAATCTCGCTGAACCATTGAATTTACAGTAAGGATTGGCACTATCAAGGTGGATGATATGCAACCCGCAATACATCTACAATTTTGAAAAACCTGGTTACTGGCGTAATCTTGAACGGAATTCAAAAATATCTTAACACAACATTTCTAGACCTATTCTGAACCTACCTAGCAAATATCAACATTTTCTACCGATTGGTTCTCGAAAAAATTGAGAAAATGCCAAAAACTATAAAAAAACTTAAATATTTGGCGTATCTTTGAAAAGTTCCTAAAATCCGTTGTTAGCGCGTATTTAAACGTCCAACTGAACATGCCTGCCAAATTTGAACGCATTCGGTTCAGTGGATTTTTAGTTCTGGTGATGAATGAATGAATGAATGAATCAGTCAGTCAGTCAGTCAGTGCCATTTCGCTTTTATACATTAAGAATTTTGAAAATTTGCATATTAAGGTCGAAAAAAGGAGAAAAAGGATTGCTTACACATTATAACTATACACATTATTTGATACTATATTCATGTTTTCTGCACTGCAAGCTTACAACTTGACATCAGTTTTGAGAAACGTTACAGGCCAGAAATATCTATTATGCTCTTAAAATAATGTTGGCAACACTGACAAAGTCAGGTCAAAATCGAACCCAGATGGTGGAGTGGTTAGCGACGTGGACTGGTATTTCTCTTCTCACCGATCACGGGTTCACGGGGGTTCGAATCCTGAGCAGAAATTTTTTTTGTCAATTGTTTTCAACTTTAAAACTTTGAAATTAAGTTTAAATTTTAAATTGATGGTGCCTGATTTGTCAAGATTCGATAAATAACTGAGATATGACGATTTTAATTCTAATTTCAACTTTTTTCATTTAATATGGTAACTGAAGGGTAAATTTAATATGTAATACGTGCTGCACTCGTGAAACTATTTATAAACTAAATGTTTCTCATCTTGATGCAGCAAAATTACGCCTTGGTCTCAATGTAATATTTTTATTGTACTGTATGAAGAAGTCAAAATGGGGTTTCTACCTAATGTCTTTATTGATAAAATTATTTACTTATTCGCCCTTTATTCAATATTTCTCAACGTGCTAACTAACGATGTAAGCTTGTTTTGAAAATACATCAAAACTCTGTTCGAATTTCATTCAATAGGCTTATTTTATGACGATTTTCGATTTTTCTTCATAATTTTCTACTGGATAATTATTTTAAACAATCAGAGCACATTTTGAGACCAAGAAAGGCACGTCAAATGCTGTATTCACAAAGTTGAACCACCCATAGAGAAAATGACTCCAGCTCGGTCAATATTGGTTCAAATATTATTGAATGGTCTGAATCATAGGAAACATTCTGACCTCCAATTTAGGACCAAATCAATATTTTTTTAACCAAGCTGGAGTCATTTTCTCATCTTGCCTTATTTTATAAAAATAAACACTCACTTGAGAAAACATTCACTTAAAGGTTGTTCTCATTTCATAACATTACATGGTAATAGAATGAGCCACTTTCACCATCCATTGTTCAGCAAATTCCATGATCAAGTTTTTGAGTCCCTGCTTCAATACTTTTTGACAAAAAGAAATCTCGCTCTGCTCAATTTGCGGCTGCCTCTGCATGTGCTTCCCTAGTATTATTTGTTGTTACGATTGCGACTTGATAGCAAGTATTTTAAGCAAAGGTGATGGTGAGTACTGTTGACATAATTATATTATCTTGAAAGTTTAAATTACTCATTTAATAAACAAGAGCAATACTACAATGTTATCGGCATGAATGAAAAAAATGATTGAAGAATACGTATTTTGTGCTATGGCGTGGCCGTGCAGCAAAGAAGACACGCACACAACAATCGAATCGGCAGGCGATTAAAAAACCTCATTTGAAGAGGCACGTTTGTCGGCGAATTGTTTTTAATGTTTACAAAAATCGTCCTCAGAGGATGTAAGGGGGGATGGTATTATTGGAGAGTTCGTTAGCAAAGGCTTTGTCGATGAGGAAAGTGATGAGGGGAGGGGTGGGGAGCCTAGCGGGGGGCGTCACAAGTCAAAGGGCCCGACCTCCAATTACGTACCTCTCCAAACACCCCCTCATTATTCCGAGCCGCAGTTTTCTTTTGCTGCCAAAGGATGCGAGTCTGGTGGCCACTCGATGTCTATTCCACATCGCCCCCCTTATTGTCACTCTCCACCCCCCCCGGACTCGTCAAATCTACATTCCGATCAGACACAATCTTCTTTTCGCCGCATTCTGAATATTTATTCAATCTTCTTGCAAATAACAAAATATTCAAACAATAGGTTCACGATGATTGGTGATTATTATTCATCAGACTGGATTTGTTACGCATAAAATGAATATTGATTAACTCTGTTCAAGATAAAGTGCTTTAGCTCTCAATAATTTGTGTAATACAGGCCTAGGTGGATCATCAAGATGCAGAGGTTTTTTTGGAACAAACAAGACAATATCAGTAGAAAGAAAAATCTGTTGACATAAGAAAAGCTTTTAAGCTTATATTCAATCATAACTAATTTACCGCACATTCTAATTAATTCATCCAAGTTCATGGTGAAAACTGAAAAGGATGAAAATATCAACCCAACATTACATTTTTATCATACAATAAAAATGGAAATGCACTTTTCATGTTGAATGTGTTGATTAAATGCAGTAACATTGAACATTTTGAATGAATGAAAGTATAAAAAATCAACGGAGATCGCTCTGTTGTAAAAAATGGAAATACACTTTCTGTGTGAATTATTGTATATTTTATATTGAAATATTATTTCAAATAAGAAGTACTGTAATTGTTCATAAGATTGCTTTTGCTATGTCATTCCTGAAAAAGCTAGATACTGTTAAAAAACTGAAGCTCTGCTTTCTCCCACAACCCACCCATCCATCACTCTACTCCGACTCGATGAAGCCCTCATCAGAAATGAACCATAATTCATCCATGCCCAATTGCATGAAAGACAATTTCCTTCAACCGCCTTGAAATGGCGTAGACCTACGTTAGTTCAAGAGGATGCTAGATTCGGCAATTGTTGAATTGGTTCAGATTTTAAGTAAATTAATCTCAAGTTTTTTTTTCGAGGAAACACTCTCTCATTCTAATAACTAAACGATTATTCAAGAAAATAACAATATGAATATTCAGATCTCCAATCCACTTTATATTGGAACTACCTTTTTGTTTGAAATTAATTCAACCAAGCCAATTTCGCTGGCTTCACATTCTTGGTCAATTTACTTTTTGAGCTTTTATACAGCAAGCCCGCATCTAGATAACTTATAGGTTCCTGCAATCGACCGTTTCTATTTGTTGTTATATTTCTCAACGGATCATCGATTTGTCTGGCCCTTTCTCTTGAATTGTTTCCTTGCAAACGTTTTCCAATGTAAGTCTCCAAAAAGTTCTCGTGTCCTGTACAGAGATTATATACATGTAAAACAATTTATTTAAGCATTCTGTAATCTCTAATTCTCTAAAAAAGGATTATAATGAAATTTCAATACTCACTCAATCATGAATGTTATACATGTACCTATTGATCTAAAAGAAGTAATTAATTTATAAAGATGAGAAAAATTCAAATTATCCTATTGATCAGGTTTAAAGTTTTTCAACCAATTAAAGGAAATACAAAAAATGTTACCTACAGTCATAACTCAAAATTATGAGGCAATGAATACGGTAACCGAATAATAATCATCTGGAAAAATTAACAATTTATGTAGATACTGAAAATTACTCAAAATTTCGGTTTGCCAGTTTCATGTTGAATGTATCGCGATACATCATTTGTGATTTTATGATAGAATCATATTATGCTTAATTGTAACCTACGATGATAAAAAAGGAGGCACCCTAATACAAGAGAATTGTATCCAAAACTTCAAATTAAATAATGTTGATGATATGGATTACGATGTATTAAGGGCATGGACATGCCCTAGTAAATGAAAAATGAGATTCTCCTGTAAAACAATCAATAAAATTGTTTAATTATGAAAAACAATAAAATATAAAAGACTTGAAACACGATACATTCATGTATGATTGAATTTCATCATACAATACAGGTGTATTAATACACCATTGTGAATGCCGGCTAAAGTTAGTAGGCTACACCCCTGCTAACCCCGCGGGCCGCGGTGCAGGGGGCCCGGATCGAAAGTGCATTAAATATTATATTAATTCGTTATTTAATAATTAAAATGCATTCATGCGTAAATGTATTATAAGCATAAGCATCAATGGTCAATTATTATTGATCATGTAAAATTAATCAATTATAATGAAGAAGGATATTACATCTATTAATGTTAGCCTAAATGAGTATAATAAGGTTGTCTAGTAATTAATGTGATGAAAAAGTGTAATTGGTAATTATTTTAATCGTTGTTATTTGTTCAGTTGAACATCTTTTGGAGACGATAAGCCGTCGGTCCCGACTACCTAACAAGTAGTCGTCTTCTCTCATCATCATTATTTATTTCATCACCCACGCACAAGCCTATGAGCTTATGTGAACTTCAACCTCAGAAACAAACCAATAATAAAACAAAACACAACTTGGTAAACAAGAATACTACGAGGGGAAAATTATCCTAATTGAAAATGTTGAGGATGGGATAAGGAAATGAATGCAAAACAGGCTAGAGCAGGGCTCTCCAACCAACGTCCCGCGGATAGATTTTGTCCGGCCCGCCAAGAATTATTGCAACAGATGTTTTAAAATATATATTTATACATTTTTGACAACAAAAGTGAGTTTATACTAGCCACTCCATTTCTTAATAAATGTAAAATTAGCTGTAAACAAGCAGCGATCAACCATTGCGAGATATTAGCAATGTTTTCTCTTTTTGAATCTACCTGCAAGTGTGAGCGGACATTTTCAAAAATGAAGTTTGTTGAATCCAAATACTTGTCAGAAGAACATTTAAATCAATTATTAATGATCGGAACCACAAAGTTTGACCCTAATTGGGCGGAATTTTAAAGAGGAAAACAAATGCAATCTTCTCACTAAAAATAAGTAGGCTATTCTCTTTTAGCTTGGTAAAGTTCGTGCTTGTATTGACAAGTTGTCTTATTACTATTAAAAAAAGTTATTATTATTTTGTTTAACTTGCTAAATTCATCTTTGTTCCTTCTTGTGTTTTAATTAAACCTATTCAGGGTCCTCGCATGAAAAGTGCGGAGTGTGCGACCGCACAGTGCGCCACGGCCGAGGGGGCGCCACGGCGGCTGATGCGAAACGGGAATTTAAATAATTATAATTGGGCTATTAGAATAATTTTCCACTATTTGATGGAGAACTTATTTTACCAACAACTTGAATCCACAAAAAATTATTCCTCTGCATAAACTCAATCATCATAATGAATTGATCAATTGAAAAACCACGATCAATGCATGAAGCAAGCCAAGAAATGCCCCACTTAAATTTTATTCTATTGTTGGCTGACATCCATCTTACACTCTGTCGACCAATTAATCACAAGCTAGTTTCCGATAAAAAAACTTCTCCCTAATATTTTAACCGAATTGTTGTAGTTTTTCAAACTTTTTTCTGGCAATTGGTTGGTATTAGATCATGAATAGTTTGAGTTCTATTTCATTATCAGTGGCGTAACGTTTCCAAACCGGAATCTAAAATGCACCACCCTTTCCACCCTTTTCCTTCCTTTTCTGAACCCTTCTTTACCCTTTATTTCAATATTTTAATTCTCTGAAAATGAAAAACGTATATTTTTCATGTTTGAAAGAAATATAGGCAACTTATGTAAAAAAATCTATTGAATTATACAATATTTATAATACTGAAGAATCATGTTCTAAGGGAGGAAAATAGGATCGATCAAGGCTTCGATAAAGGATTCGATCAAGGCTTTAACTTCAGTATCAATTTAGTCTCTAGTCTTTGTAATCTAGAAAGAATGAAAATAATTTTTATAAAAATTTGAAATTCAATGTGGACTTTGCCACACTATATGCTGAGGAACTCAATGGGAAAATTAATTATTTCCTCTTATTTTTACTCAAAGAAATGAATGGAAAGATAACAAGCTACTCTAACAATAACTGAATCAAAAAATGATTTTTGTTTGAGCAATCTATAGGCTGAGTCTGGAAACCAGATGTCTCAATTTTAATTATTCGTGTTGAATCCTACAACTTTCTCTTATTTCTCTTTCTATTTTGCCTTCCCCAACCCCTTTCTGGCACTAGACAATCGCAGTTGCGAAGAATTATGAAATTATTTAATATATATATAATTTCGGGCCCAAGTAAGTTACTTCATTTTTCAGGAAACCTATATTTTATATTCTGACACCAGCCCGGGCCCCCCGCAGGGGGTGTACGTTACGCCACTGTTCACTATATTCATCATAGAAAAAATAGAATTAAAGAATATAAGATGGGAGTGCAAAATCATATTTTCATCTCATTTGATACAGCATGAAACTATTGGAGTCTAGTTCTGGCCCAAGCTACACGATAAAAGTAAAACTGAGTCTAAATTCCATGAATAAATTCTTCAAATTCTAACTTGATAGAATCTAACCAGCCTGAATACATAAATAAATCATATATTAGCACAAGATCGTAAATAGTCAATCAGCTTAATTTTTTGTGTATGATACACTATCCATCATTCTCTTGCTGGCAGCCATTTTCTAAGACAGAGCTAACGAAACACTGTCAATCAATCAGAAAAGAGCATGCGGGGTATGAAGGCGTGTCCAAGTCAAAACTGAAACATCACCTGTCAACTGCTGCCATCTACAGTCACAAAGTTTGAATCATTCCAGACCAACAAGAGCCGCCATTTACAAGCTCATATCAGGAGCTAAATTTCAACCAATCAGAGCGGTAGTGGGAGAACTGCCTTTAAATTCTCCTCGCTCTGCTATTGGTCATCGCCATAAGCCACGCCTTGACCAATCTACTGGTTGAATTTGGAAACTTTTCTAAGCGATGATTTCGGCCATTTTGATCATGGGTGGAGCTTGGAGGCATGTCCAATGGAAGTCAAAGCAAGTCACCCTATTGCTACTGCCATCTGCTGGCTGAATTTGGAACTATTTCGAATGTTATTCAAGAGAGTCGGGTAGAGCAGTGAAAATGGCTGAAAACTTCAATTTGCTTGTTATTGAAAAATGTATGTTCTTTGTGAAAAATTTATTATTCCCTCCCTTTTGTGCTTTCAAGCAAACTAATCAAATAAATTGATCAATACTATAGTTAAAATTTTAATATTTTAATGATAAAGTACGGTGCAATGTTAGCGACAGTTTTGCTCAATATAGATAGCCTTTCGTTATTTTTTATTTATTCCAGAAGGCTTTTGCTTATCACGTATCCAATACATAAAAATAATACGAAACAATACGTTGAGATACATTAAAGTAAGCAAGTCCCTATAATAGCCAATCCTGTTTGTCACACCACATGCAACATTGGGATTGCTTATAAGAAAAATGTGATCATGCAAGGCAGCTAGAATCATGTTTATCTTTGAATAAGCTAGTAAACACTAGGAAAATTCAAGGCTCGAGTCGAGCCTCTACTAGACAGGTTTTTATTCACTCCAAAGCAAGTAAATACTCGAAAACCCCCTAGTAAAGTCTTTACTTGTTTTTATTCACCAGGCCCATTATAATATGTTAGATTGCATTAGTTTGGTAATGGTGGGGGGGCGCCTGCCAAAATCTCGCACAAGGCGCCAAGAAATCACGCGAGGGCCCGGAACCTATTAAAAACTCCTTTTACATAAAACATTATATAATAATTTTACACCCCCCTCAAACCCCCTCGGGGGGGGGGGGTTGACCTTGTGTGTGTCCCCCCACAAGTCAAATAATCCCACATCCTTGTTATTGGCCCTCTAAGCTTCACAAGAATTAACAATGTGGCCCTTAGATAAAAAAGGTTGGAGACCCCTGGGCTAGAGAATGCATTTTCGTTGAAATTTAAGTTATTTGAATGTATTTGAGTGTGACACTGACCTGGATTCGATCCGATCGGCTGAATTGAATTGGATCGCATTTGGTGTCCACACCTGTCCAGCTGAGAAATGGCTCGACTCACTCCGACGCCAGCATGCAACACCCTGTGCTCAGCGTAATCAGCGCCAAGCAGCTCCTCATCGGCATCCATGCGAATTCTAATCACCTTGTCTATCGTCTACACATTCCAACATCGCCATCATTTACAAATATAATATAAAAAATCAAATCAGATAATTATTTATTTATTTATTTAATAACCAAACATACATAGTGGGAAAATGAACCCTTAGCACAATTTTTATTAAAATATAATCCAAATTTTAAGGTCAATTCGAAATTCCTGTTCCATTTACAATTGGACAACTAAATAGGATAGAAAAGGATAGAATGTCTTCTTGACAAAGTTTGGACAGTAATGTCTACTCTACCACTCAACCACGAGTATAAAATAGAGTGTAATGGGCCTACAACTAAATAGTAGATCGTCTTAATAGTACAACTAATAGAGAGATATTGTTGGATAAGAAGAAACTGTGAAAATGAGAAAAGAAAAACGTTTGTGTCCATGAGAATATTTGACTTGATTTGACAAGAATTCCTGGAATGTAGTCCGAAATATTTTCATGAATCAGCAATACTTGGAAAAATTATCATAATATTAATATGATCTGATCGAATCAAGTGATAATAGAGTTTACCCAAAGTAGAGATACTGTTGTGATAAGACTCCAAGAGATAAGACAGGCACATCCCAATGCTTGAACACCCAATAGGTACCAGTCACCACCTGTTGGAAAATTACTTGAAAATATCAAGAATACAATTGGACCAAATAACTAGCCTACGTATTATATTGACATAGATATTGGTTTAAGCTTGGAAATCATATAAGTCCGGTCAATGAGTGCTTTTAAGATGAGACTATTTTTTCCTCATCGAATAACATATTATATCCAATAAGTGTTCTGATAAAAGTTGTCATACCCAACCCACTCCAGCACAACCTGCAACTTTCCGTTTGGAAGGTTTCTTATTTCGAATTTATCTCAGCATTCATTGAAGATAATAAATCAAACCTTTTCTGATTATTTAGGAAATGTAATTTTCTCCATTTCATGTCATTACCATTTCACTCTAACTCCTATATAGTTTTTTCAGGAGTGATACGTGGAAAAATGAATGGAAACCCCTAGATTTCTGTCTCAAAATATCATTTTCTCTCAATAAAAGTTTACAGGATTGTTCTACTGAATAATACCTCATGGAAAACTTGTGGAGTTTTCAAGACCTACATTTTGTATAATAACAATTGAAATTTCAATTTAAGGGGGATGAAAGTCCATTAAAAAGTGCGATGAAATATTTCTCTATTACTAAAATATAGAAGGGTGTTTTGCCTAACCATCCCTAGCCATTTTTCTCTCCATATAATATATTATCTACCTCTCAAGTATTGTTTGATTTTTTTCGGAATAAGCAACATTGACAATCGATTTCGTTGACCAAAAGATAAATTTCTATTGAAACTTGGATAGGAGACATGGCGAATAATTCTCCAAATACGGAATTAGTATTTCTTGTCTATCTTATCACTTGTTAATAAAATAAACAATTTTCCTCTTACCATTAAATAAGCCTTTTCTTCCAGATGTGGTATTCATAGGTTGAGGATTATCAGCAAATAGGCCGACAGCAATCACACCCCAGAAACCAGCGATCCCTAAATATATTTCAATTCAACAGTTATTTCCAATCAATATGACTTTTCTAGCTGATATCACACACTTGTTAATTCAATTTCAATTTCTTTATTCCAAATAAGCAACAATATAACATAATAAATTGACAATACATGTGGAATAATTATTTCACCTTGATATCACCTTGGCTTTTCTAGCTGCTAGCTCAATGACAGATGAATACAAATATATGATGATACAATATTATATTATAGTATTATATATTTATGTGTAGCCTATATACACCAGATAATTATATCATAGTGTGTTGCCATATTGATTTAATATTGGTATTAATTTAACGTTTTCTATTATGTAAGTTGATTCACACTTGAAAATTACTCTCAACATGGAACAAATACTATATAAGCGTATAAGGGTGCTTTGATATTTAATTTTTATTTCAAATTTAACAAAATTTTAAAGAAAAAATCAAATTTGTAAAATTTGTTCGATAACCAAATAATGAGGTTTCGGTGTGTTTTAGACAAAAAGTAAGTGAACATTTTTTCAAAATTAAATTTCCTTAAATACTCTTCAATTCAAAATACCATTCAACAATACAATCAGGAATCCTAATTATGTAGGAAAAGTTAATTTTAATAAGTAAATGTTCAGGTCTGATGGACTAAACAGGTCATACTCTAAACACACATGTTTATGTTTAACTCATGTGTTAATAAGTGAATCAACAAACTGTATTAGAATTATTTTTCAGTTCAATAAGTGAGCTCAATGAGATAACATGTATTAGAAAATAAACAAAAAGTTTATTGATGAGTGAAATAGGAAGATTTTTATTTTAGAGAATAAGACTTCCTACAATTATAGCCTTTTAAGTTACAGAACCTTATAACATTTAAAGTTGAAAAACTAAGTTTTTAGCGTATTATTGTACTCAATTATCAGTTTAATGATTAATTTATTTCGATTTCTAAGCTAGTTTTACGTAAGAATTGATAATTCCAATTTTTACTCCAATTTTCTCATAGGGTCATCACTGAATAATAAAATTGCAAATTTGAAGAAAGATGTTGAATATTCCACTAGCATTATCTCAGTAACGATGCATTTTCGGACAGCTTTTTTTAGAATTAGCTCTCGAAGTTCCTTATACCTTTATGCGAATCATATTAAGAATGAAAGCATTAGTTGGGATCAGTAGGTAACGTATATCATAAATTAAGTGAGCCATCCCGTATCCAGATCTCTTCCTCTACAAACTGATGTGAACTTTTTTGTTTTTGTAAGAATTATTATTTTGGAGAGAATCTGGAGATTATAGATTTGTACGTTTAAATATACAAAATGTATATATGTGAGTGTAATGCATATATGCAAAATGTATAATGCATATATGTGTGTGTAAATATATCATTCATATAATTATATTTACTTTTACAATTTTTTTTTTTTTTTTTTTGAGGGTGATGCCCACATGGGCTCTTGGGCCTGTGCGTGGGTAATGGCAAGGATGATGATGAGATATGAATGGAGCTTTAGGTGGGTTCCGAACCACCGGGAAACGATTTTTGAGGCTCATAAATTGAATTCAGAGGAACCGGTCACCAGTACAATGGTGCTGGCAGAGGCACGTCGCTTATCTAATCTCACCGATTAGACGCTCTCTACCACTGGGACAAACCGCTTCCCAAATTATTGTAACATTAAGTGTACACAATATGTGTAAATATTATGAAATTTATAATCTAGGATATTCATTGTAGCAAAGATTGAATTTTGTCATTAGGCAAAAATTTGCATAAAGAAGTAATTTAAAAGGAGATAAAACGTTTTATATCATATAGCATAAAGAATGTTTCAGGAAGTTATCAAACTTAGGCTAATTTTTATACCAAGTAGAGGTAGTGAAGAACATTCCATATGACAAACAGAAATGCTTTTTTAATGAGGTAGCAATCAATTGGCAGGAGATTGACATTTTTTATAAATTTTATAATTTTTAGAGGCATCATATGCAGGTTCCAAAATACAGTAATAATATTTTTTTTGTAAAAGTAGTGAAAAAATCCAATGAAGCCACTTAGAAGTTTGTAACTAATTGTAATATTGAGATACTAGAAAGTTTTCAAGCTAATATTTTTATTAAAAGAATAAGTTGTAGAAAAATAAATCAAATTGTGTGAGATTTATCCCAACATGAGAAATCATCGCTATCAATAAAAAATTGACACTGATTTCTCAGAAGTGCCAATGAAAGGAAAAAATAAAAAAAAAAGTTTTGTCAATTCTATTGTCTTTTGATCGCGATTTCTGATATTTGAGTAAGTTTCAAACAATCACGGCAATTTGAATTTTTCTTCAGAACCTAATAATTTTATTACTTAACTGATTTATGGTTCAATATTCAGTTACTTCCCTTTAGCAGTTGAAAATCACGTTTTTAGCATATTTCGCCCATTACCTCAATAGTAATTGAAGTTACAAACTTCTTTGGTGGCTAATTCTTCATTAAATGGCTACTGGTTTCATTGAATGTTTTATCTAATTTGACATGGGATGAAATTATTTTGGTACCTGCATATATAATAAATTAAGCCTTTATAAAATAATTAAAAATAAAATTATAGATTTTATGAAATATGTAATTTTGTCCTCGATTGTTATTTCGGTACCTAATAGAGTATTTCTTGGGGTGTGTCCTATGGAACTTTTTTCAAAAAAGGTGTAAGGACACCTGAGAAGTTTGGTATCTTCCTCCTGAAACACCCACCTGAGCTTATAAGAAATAGGCTAAAATTACCAATAATGTATAAGGTGAAATTATTTGGGGAAGATCAGTAATTACCATGCACTGAAGTAGCTCCTACTGGGTCATCAATGCCCAACTTGTCAATCACAGGCATTGTTACACAAGAAAGAAGACCACCAATGCAGCCTATAAATATTGCAATCCAAGATTGGTAAAGGAAGCAGCCAGCTGCAAAAAATAACAATAATATTCAAACTCGATCATTAGATACCGGTAATGATATGTTTCATGAATTTCCACTTCAATCTAGTACTTGGCTGATGAACACTATGAACAGTTCAGTTCTAACATAATTTAATAGTAAAAACGATTTTTAAAGTCAATCCTCTTTTGCACCTACCTTTTGCATTGAGCTTTATCCTCTTGAACATTTTGAATACTTATCACACACCTTCAGATTTTCTGAATTATTTTAGAATTCTGATTTCTCGCTTCTCACTACCCACATCACAGAAGATCGGTACCGTAGGCTTCTTATTCCTTTTCAGACTCGTCAAAATTTCAGAATTTTGATCCTCCATTGTCATGAAGGTTTAGAGCTTGGAGTATCTCTTTATGGTTTCTAGCGGCCTTTGCAATCATGACGTCTACTGTTTACAGCTGCAGGACCTCCCTGTTGAGGTCGGAGTTTCTTATGAAGTATGGAGCATTAACAGTATTCTTCAATACTTTGCTCTGAAATTTTTGAATTATGTAGATTTTACTCTTCCTGGAATAGCTGGATACCAACGTATAGTAGCTCATTTCTGAAACATCGTTTGGCTGTTTTTGAAGGCGAAGTGCAGTATTTTATTCTGTATCTCTGAAAGCTTCTTCCTCGCAAATAGATTGCGATGGTGTGCCTATAAAGTAGGCACTTTGAAACGGAGTTTATCGGCATACAGACCAATTATTGTATTCGAAATCGAAATTAAAAATCAGAGCACCCTTCGAGTAAACTGACCTATTTGTTTCAATAACACAACACAACATGTTTCGGCATCTCTAAGAGCCATTTTCAAGAGAAACAAATACTTTAAGCGTGCTTTGATTTTCAATTTTCATTTCAAATACAATCAGTAGCCATATATAAAAAATAAACATATGTATTATGAACATATAGAACAAACATGTTTTAACAGAACTTTAACATTGGAAAACTGAGCTACTATGAATAAATATTCTCAATGAATAAAGAATCACACAAGCAGTGGCGTAACGTTTCCGAACCGGGCCCCCCCGCAAAAACAAAAAATCCGGGCCCCTTTATTTGAAATCATACCCTTTTCCCCCTATTCTCAACCCTTCACCACCCTTAATTTCAATATTTCAACTTTGTGAAGATGAAAAACGTACATTTTTCAAGTTTGAAAGACATAGGCAACTTATGTAGAAAACATCTATTGAATTTTATTGAATTATACAATATTTATAATATATGAAGAATCATGTTCTAAGGTCAGAATCAAGTTAGTCTCTAGTCTTTGGATTAAGTAATCTAGAAAGAATAAAGATATATATATTTATATAAACCTTATATTTATACATTATTTTATATTCCCATTATTTATATACCCACACAAGTTGAGAAAGACAAGTATTTAAATATTTGAAAAAATGTCAATCAATTCAGTTTCCAGTAAGTAATATATATACCTATCAATCATTGTTTCACCTCAAGTTACAACAGCAAAAGAAAGTCAAATAATGAATTTGAATTGCAGAAATTTCAGATTAGCTTTTGAAAATAAAAACGAGAAGGAAAAGTCTCACATTCACAAAAAGTGTTACCTATTCAATTGTGGCGCTTTTGTATATCAAAATGCACGCATACCGTATCCTATTAGCAGTGAAGCAGTATTGATTCATCAATCAATTCATGGTTTTCCTCAAAAACTACCATTTGTTGTAGTTCATTCATTTTCTCTTTAATGGTATAAAATAAGATCAAAATTACAATTTTAAAGTGAAAATTATTTAGTGCTGGTAAACTATTTATTACCTATGTGCATATCCTCGTAACTCGATTCATAATGACGAATTATCCTTATACTAAATAAAGTTATTACTATCTGTGATTTTGTTCAAATTTAGTTTTTATTTATTCACCTGTAACTGCAACGAGAGATCCCAGAACTCCATTAATTAAGTCCATGATGTTTGGGAAGCCCTTGTTCACAATAAGAGTGTAAATGAGAGCAGAGAATCCGCCACCAAATGAAGACAACATTGTCATGACGGCGGCCTTAGCTGCAAACTGCCATTTGGCACCACTCACTCCATAAGTGCTATGTACATAAATTAATAATAATCAGTCGTCATAAATGAATTGCAATCTTAGAATGAGCGTACTTTTCAATGATTTCTCCAAATGTACGGTACCGTACGCTATATACAGTAGCCTACCTACCTGATATTTAGCGTAACAAAAAGAGTTCATAATAATGTAAACGCATACCGTAGTCTATAGTCTGTCCAAGCAAAGAAGACCCTCTGGCAAGAAGGCAAGATGGGAAAATGACTCAAGCTCGGTCAATATTGGTTCAAATATTATCAATTTGATATCAAATCGTAGGAAACAATATGATCTACTATTAAGACCACATTTACTCGTATCATTCTTGAACAAATATTGACCAAGCAGGAGTCATTTTCCCATCTTGTTAGAGGGTCTTCTTTGCTTGGACAGACTATATTAATATAACAACTACAAACCAACACAACACAACACAACAACACAGGACGGTGTAAGTTACTGCAATATCTAATAATTCTTCCATAATTAATTTTTGTCTGTTGTCTTGTTGTTTTGTTTGTCTCCAGATGCATGGGACAGAAGTGGGATGTGTAAACTTGAATGTGAAGATTTTAATGCAAAACCTATGTTGGTTTGACAGGTAGAAGTTACAGAATTAGACTGAATAAAGAACATCTCAAAGATTGGAATAGATGTAATGGGGATTATATAAGTTTGTTGAATATTTGATCGCATATTATTTACGTACCAATTCTTCAAAGTTCAAGGCCAGGAGAATTTTGAACTTCTGAGAGAAGGATTTTTCTCTGCGGTTTTTGCATTTTAATAACACTTTCGTAACATTTTTCTTCATATTTTGTGTGTTATTATAACTATTTAATCTTTCATTATTGTGTTTGCCGTTTTGTAACCGCTAATCTCCCCGGTGCTTATCTTATTGGCCAATATGGCATACGTTCACTGTGATTGGTTCGAGCAAGTAGGTACCAATAGCTGTGCTTGACCGTTATTAGAATGAATACTGCTGCTCTCTTTACTTAAAGTTCTAATTAATCAGAGATTTATAATAGGAATGCAACCGGAACCGGTATATCGATTTTTAATAAATCTGTGGTTTGACAATATCTTGTCTCTTCATTTAATACCTGCCAGAGTTGAATGCCAGCCATCCCCACCATAAAACAAACAGACCCATACAGCAATTAACGGGCGTTCCCAATGGCAAGGGTTTAGTTCCGTGCATGTAGCGTCCAAGGCGAGGACCAAGCATTGACGCTGAAGCAAAAGCTGTAATCAGACAAACAAGTCTATATAGTACCGTGTATCTTATGCTTTAAGCACAGAAAGTTTGTGTTTATATTATACTGTATGAGGATATTCTATTCCCGGGCTAGGCTTGCCGAGCCTGGGAATTATCCGAATACGGTACCGTAAACACCTTTATGTGAGAGTCGTGTACGATCATTTTCGCCACACTAGGGGAATTCAATAAGAAATGATTGAATAAGAATGTTTGCAGCGATTGCTGCGATTCAAATTGAATTAGGTTATAACGGAGAAAGTGCATTGTCATCTGATCAAGTGGACGGCTAGGTAACTACTACATAGTAGGCCACATGATTATGATGTTCCTTTCCGTGCACTAGACAAAAAGTGGCTTTCTTTCCGAGCAGTAACGATTGTCATCTGCAAATTAAGTATTTCCGTCTCCTTAGGGACCGGAGAACAGCTGATTCCTGTGCACTATGGCGAAAAATGATAAACTGCAATGATGTTGGAGGCCTAAGCAGTGAAACCTACCTGAGACTCCTCCAACCAGGTGCACGGGGCCAGATCCGGCGATGTCGACCATGCCGAGTGCCCTGAGGAAGCCGTGGTCGGCCCACACCCAACCCGCCGGAATGCAGTACACGATTGTGTTCGCAAATGAAAACAGGCAATACGCTTTGAAGTTACATCTGTCAAACAAAACATTCTATAGTTTATTCATTCATACCATTGATTTATTTCAAAATCTGCGGACGACATATTGAAAGTCTTAAACTTATAAGAATATAGTTTCATATGAGTAGGCTACTTTGAAGAAATATTTTTGGGGGAAACCCCCTGACCATCATTAAACATATGATAAGTTAATGCTGAAGAATTTTTCAGTGGGGATAGCTGGACAGTGGACACATTCTGTATGTAAGTTAGGCTCTAAATAAGCTTTCATATCTAACCATATGTAGGCTAGGCATATTACGGTAGGTACGTTTATAAAAATACCTATATTTCTTAATATACCTTTCAGCCATAGCTCCGGATACAATTGTGGTTGCAGTGGTGGCAAAAGATAATTGGAACAGAAATGCTGTGAATATTGGACCCATGTAAGGATCACCTGGTTCAACATCCAATGCAAACTGTCCTGTACCTGAAAAAACATTCATCTTTGATCAGAGGTGGATCTAGAAATTTACCATACTTGAGTCCAAGCTCATTTTATTGAATGGGAGGATAGTCATGTGATAGCCTAATAATTATTATTTTGATGCAGAATTTTCAAATAATTGAAATGATTTGAGAGATGAAAAACAGGCTTGCCATTACTTATTACAGTAGGCCTACCTATATACATAAAATATCCTGACAATTCCATATCTTGCCGTGCAAGGCTTCAATTATATATCGGCTTAATTGAGACCAATATATAGTTTCCGTGGTAGTAGCCTACATGCTGATCGACAGCTTGAGAAAGCAATTTTCGACTTTATTGATGTGCGCACAATCGTTTGATTGCAATTTTACACAAGGTCACAAGCCCATATCGATAAGTAGGTAGCCATTCAATATTAATATGACAACGTTCAATTGAACATTGAACCACAGTTAATTAATTACCGGGAACATATTTCATAAAAACATATAAGAAAGCATAGCCTAAAAAATTAATCTTTCAAATGTTGAATTACCGATAGGCCTAATGATTTTTAAAATGTAAAAATATGTTTTCATAACATATATTTACATTACTCTTTAGTAGCCTATAGCAATTTTTAAGTGATTTATTCGAAATTTATTAATTTCTTACCTACCAATAAATGGATTTCCAAAATTTGCATCATATCCAAAGCTTAGTCCATATCCAAACAACCAATAAGTGAAACCGCCCAGGAAAATGTCAACAATATTCTTCATCATTATGTTAACTTCATTTTTTATAGAAACACATCCAGACTCCAACATCCCAAACCCTGAAATTTTTCATAATTGATAAAACATTTAGGCTACTGTTTCCCAATACTACATTACAGAGTAGGCCTACATGGATTACATACAGGAACAGTGGCGTAACGTTTCCAAATCGCCCCCCCCCCGCAAAACTAAAAATCTGGGCCCCTTTTTCTAAAATCATACCCCTCTACAACCCCCCCCCCCTCCCCTATTCACAACCCTTATCACCCTTACTTTCAGTATTTTAATTTTCTGAGAATGAAAAACATTTTTAATGTTTAAAAGGCACAGGCAACCT
This sequence comes from Sogatella furcifera, assembly GCA_017141385.1. Taxonomy (NCBI): domain Eukaryota; kingdom Metazoa; phylum Arthropoda; class Insecta; order Hemiptera; family Delphacidae; genus Sogatella; species Sogatella furcifera. The sequence goes on from CM029560.1 coordinate 39,265,782, forward strand.
ATGTAAATAATCTATTAAATTTTATTGAATTATACAATATTTATAATTATATGAAAGAATCATGTTCTGAAGGAAGTGAATAGGATCAAGCCTTTAGTTAGGATCAAGCTTGATTGATAATAGGCCTGTTAACCAAAAGTTATTGATAAGAAATGGTATCTTCGAAATCTTCTCAAATGGTGTAGGGGTTTATTATTATTTTGTCAAATAAAATATAATTATTCAAAATACTATTAAGCCTAGCTATATACAAACAACTGATATAGGGAATAGCAAGTATGACAAAAGCAGTACCTACCATAACTTCTTATAATAATAGCTAACTTGAAGTTACTGAATAATTTGAATCGCAAATGAAATACCTAAAATACCCTTTCAAAATATTTGTTTCAGATTATTAATTAATGACACAACATTAGTGCTTTTGGCTGTAGTGCCAAAATAGAAATCATGCTTTTTTATAAATCGTTACAGTACCAATTTTATTAATTTAGAAATTATTAAAGATTATCATTTCGGGCCCAAGTAAGTTACTTCATTTTTCAGGAAACCTATATTTCATATTCAGGCCCAAGTACTTCATTTTGCAGGAAACCTATATTTTATTTTCGGGCCCCAGCCCGGCCCCCCCCGCGTCACGGGGGCTGCGGGGGTGTACGTTACGCCACTGCAGAACAGGATAATCTATCGGAGCAATAGAGTTTATTATTATCTGGTACATTAATATAAACAAAAACTAATGGAAAATTTATTTCTGATGCAGTGTCATCTGGTCTGGTGGAATGTAGTCCCATTCCTTAACCTATCCATTTCATACTCTCTAATAAAATATATTTTGAATATTTTGTTTGGTAGGCTACTAATTTCATTGTAAAACTTCCTTTTTAATATCTAACATTGTTTGCTTTCATCTTAATAGTCTGCCAAATTCAATACCATTCTTGGATCTCCTAGGCTACAAAAGTTTCATTGTCATTTGTACCACTGAAGATTATAATCATTTATAAAAATAAACAATCATGGGTGCTTTGACACCATATCAAAGGGTGTTGAATTATGTTTGTTCTTCGTCCAAATGAAACTTTCGATTTTCAGTTCATTCTAATTTTTAGTTGACTGAAAAGCCTATTTTTGTTTCCATTGTTCTTGTCAGGGCTTTCATGTGAACCAGTTTAAAAGTTCCTGCTTAAGATTTCTGCATAAGTTTTCTTATTCAGATTACATATAGCCTAAATATGTTTTTCCGCCATTTAGAAGCTCAATTGGCTCAAGTATTCATCTCTCTGGAAATGTAAATTTCATTTGGTTACTAATAGATTGATTGATTCATTATTTATTCATTCATTTATTTTTTGTGGATTCATTCCATCATTTCTTGCAAGGATTTTACATAAAAATTCGGAAACAACACGGAACGTTAAAAAATGTAGTAAATCAGTCAAAATTTGATTAAGTTATCAAATACAGGTATGTGCCTGCGCAGCAGGCTATACCAGTAGGCTATAGAGGTATTGCCTCTACCTGCATTAATAAAAAATAACTGATTATGAAACTCAATAAACACACATCGCATCTCTCATGCTAATAAGCTACTATATGGTCTATGGAAAAAAGAACATTGAACTTTTGAAAATAATTATGCTGACATCTATCTACTCAATGAGATGTGAAATAAATTAATCTGTTGAGAAATTATGAAAATATGGAAATTTTGCCAATGACATTTTCTTTTTGTTTCAGTTTGAAAAATACCGTGCTAGACTGCGGAATCAGTTACTTTTTCAACACTCTGTATAGATAGGGCTGAGAGCCATTAAGGAAAAATAATTATTACAAATAGAAAATTAAAAGTAACTTAATAAAAATGAAAAGTAAAAATTGAAAAAAATAATAAAAAATCAATTTAACTTGAAACCCAGCTCGTTAACACCGTTGATTCAGGCTTATCGAGCTGATTACACCAATTAAAGGCTACGTAAGCCTACAGTTGATTTCAAAACTGAACCCTATATACTATATAGTCTGTCCAAGCAAAGAAGGCCCTCTGGCAAGATGGGAGAATGACTCAAGCTCAGTCAATATTGGTTCAGAAATTATCAATTTGATCTCAAATTGTAGGAAACAATTTCATCTACGATTAAGGCCACATTTATAATTCTTGAACAAATATTGACCAAGCTGAAGTCATTTTCCCATCTTGCCAAAGGATATTCTTCGCTTGGACAGACTATACCTACGCAATAAACTTTGAAATATACTCGTCATCCCGATTAATTCAAAAAAGTTTAATTGTTTTACTGAATAAGATCTTAAAAACAGAATCTGAACAAAAAAAATTATCGATTAGGCCTAAGAAACCACAGAGGAGTTCTGTTTACCAAAATAAAAACAAAATACCATTTTTCCACCATGAGATGAGCTCACCTGTTTGCATTGTTAGAATTATAAAGGCAGATGTCATAATCCAGTTTGAGTCCTCCATTGTTACATCGTAAATGCTTGAAATTTCTCTTTCTGAATTAGGTGATGTCATCGACGAAGAAGTGATATTCTCAGCTGAGGAGCTCATTGTGAGGCTAATTATTCTGAAATCTTGAAACTGAGGTGACAGAATATAGCAGCAATAATTAATTATTAATGGAAAATGTACTTATTCTAGTTGCTTTGCAGCTCACTAACGATTTTCCAAGTCGCAGGTGCGTTTCGAACACTGATGTTCATCCTCAGCGCTCCTTGCTAAGACCTACATCTCAGTGTTCGAAACGAGCTCGCGCCTCAAAACATTGTAAGTAAGCTGCACAGCAAGCAGAAGTACATTATTTATTTATTAATATTTATTAACTACCTACTGCAGTTTCAAGAAATATGGATAACCTCAACAATCACACAAATAATATTAATTGTTATTTCGTCGATATAAACTCAGTGAATATCAATCTATTCTAGATAATAGGCCTAGGTCTAGGCACCCCTGGCTGTTAATTCTGTCAAGTTGGAGATTATCAATATGGAAGATAATATTAGTGGTTGGTTCAGCGGTTTTTTAAACCTATACTGGTTAAAGTTTTATAAAATTCTAAAATATCTATCAGGTATCTGTCTATAAGCAGGGCCGTAGACAGACGGGGTTTTTCGGGTCATTTGTCCGGGCCCCAGAGAGCTGATAGCTCTCTTTTACCGGTTTCTAGTTGTTATATCAATATTAACCAGGGCTTGATTTCAGGGGGAACGCGTGGGAGCGGCGATCTCATACCCCTTTTCTCAAGAAAAAAAATTTGAACAACAATAATTTTCCATGTTTGTTTGTTTTTTAAATGTTATTTTTGTCAGTCGCTAATATCAAAACTAGCAGCAAAACATTCCAGCTTAGTTTTTAGATTACAATTAATAAATATAACTTAATAGTATCTCTGATTTCTTTCACCAGCTGGAAACTTAATAATTATTCTACAAAAAAGGTACATATCAGGCGCGTATCCAAGGAGAGGGGGGGGGAATTTGATAGCAATTTCTCTTCATGATGGTAGCACACAAACATGCAGGTAGGTACCCAACTGTACACATATATGGCTCAGGTACTGAGGTAGCCTACTATAATTTGTGATTGTGAATGATTATTGTAATACATCCATTGACAGGTAACTACTATAACGGTATAAAAGGTACTATAACATGTACGGTATAACGGTATAACAGTTACTATAACAGGTAACTATTAACGAAAAAACTGAAATTTTTTACCTTTCATCCCCCTCCCCCCCAAACCGGACGCTCAAAAGGGTGTAACTTTCTACCAGACAATACAGGGGTTATATAGAACAGTTTGGCGTTGGAGGGAGACTTTCAGCTTGGATGTCCTGGTTAATGTCTAATTGCACTGTACTGATAGTGATATGCTGAAACGGTAGTTGGCTGATGAGGGGGCTTGACCGCGGCGTAACGCGTCGGCTGTTTCCCCCTCCACTGCGTCATTTCGGATCGAAAATGTATTAATATATACATCAATGGATTCGTAATGAAAGTGGCTGAACGTTTTATTTCAGGTATTTTTCCGAAAAAAGGCTCCCAAAAAATTTAAACGGAAAAAAATAAAGATTGAACTTTGAAAAATCCAAATTTAGACATTTATATAATTTTTTTGAAAAATCTATCAATTTTATCGAAAAAATCAATAGGACCAATATTGTAGCCCATAATATCGCAAATCAAATGACATATAATTGAAGGTTCTTCGATGAATAGGTACCGAGATAATTGATTTCCCGTTAAAACCTGCATTTCTGAGCATCGGAGGGGGGGGTGCTGGGGGGTAAAGCTCCAACGGGATTCTCTGGGACTTTTGGGAAAATAACCCTCTGGGATGGTTATATCGATGGTGAGAAATCCAGCTTTCTCCTAATTTTGTGACGGAAATCGCCTTTTTGGATCTTTATTGACTGGGCTATATACGTATACATCCATTGACAGGTTGGCAGTCATATTAGTCATTAACTTCATGGCATACTTTACTTGGGTCATTTTCAATGGTGTAGGTCTAGTCAATGCTCTTTCCAATAAATAAAATAAAAAACTTCAATAAAAGCGATGGAAAAAAATTTGGGAAGGCTCTAGCTCTGAAACTGCTCTAGATGGCCTATTTTCATAAGAATATTCATACAAGGAATACATGACACCGGGAGAAAACCCTCAGAGTTTTTTCATATAGAAAATTGCCCTAAAAATCGAGGTTCAAGGTTAAAATCATATGACTTTTAAATCAATATTTTTGACATGAAAAGACCATAAAATACTGTTTATGATACCGGTAATGATATTTAAAATAAAGTAATGGAATTCAAACAGACCGCCAAATTATTATAGCTACATAGAAACAGTAGCTTAAAAATTAGCCTACTGGGAAAATGATCAGCTGATAATCAACAAACCAACTCACAATAATCAACCCGAAATAAATCAGTGACAATTCGAATTTACCGCCATCCGATATATTATCATCCGCCGCCTGCGATTGAGTCTATATATTATTATCTCCAATAATATTTATTATATGCCAATTCATGCTAATCCGTGATCGAACACCAACTATATAGCCTAAGGTAATTCACTTTTATACAACTGCCTTCTTAACTTCTTAACTTGAGTCCTGCTTGTTACAAAAGAGAGGGATGAAACCCCACTAACAGTCTTGATAAAACCAAGCAAGTCTAAATACGGTAGGCCTACAGTAGGTAACAACTCATTGCATGCATGTCTAAGAATACCGGTACCTTAGTAGCTTAAATTTTCATCAATATCAATTAGTCTTTGAAGATGTGAATCGATTTAAATAATGGTAATTGGATAAGACATCAACCTAGATTCATTATTTATTTGGATCACGTAGGCTACCCTAATAAGAAAGGTTTCTTAAAATACTGACAGGACAATATTCAAATAATAGGTACCTCACCTAATAGAACTTAAGTTACTTAGGCATCTCAAATCAGGTTTCCTTTGAAATGGTCTCTACTTTTACAGCAAGTAGACTCTTTAAATATTTGTATGCAATAGCCTATTCTAATTACGGTACCGTACCTACGTTTATTACGAAGCATGTTAAGGGCCTTACAAAAGGTTCGTTCAAAGTCCTTGCTGGTATTGCTCTAATTGAAAGTAGGCTAGAGTTATCAGTGTGGAATGCGAATTACTAATACCTATACTACAACTGGTACACATGGACTTACGGTAGGGTACCTACCTATAGGTACCGGTACCGTACAGTAGGCTCCTGTTTCAATTATTGTAAACTTTTAAATTTTAAAATTGAATATCGTCAAAAATGGAATAAACTTATTCCCAACAAAACACAGTTATTTACATGTTATATCTCACTTGGAATTCAGGCTAGTTACATATCTAGGCTACCTAGTCATAGTTTCTTAATAATATTTTACATCGTCATATCAATTATAATAATGGTCATACATTATTGTCACACAAGTATTCATTAACACTATAAAAACATTTTTTAGAAAGGTAACTGTATAAATCTTTTTTAAAAGATATTTTACTGTGGTCTAAATAATCTGGCAATTTATTCAGGAATTTTGTACCAATATAAGTAGTGTTTTTTTCAAATAGGGCAAGCCTATGAGGTTGTATTGTCAAAGCATTTCTATGCCTTGTGTTGTGTGAGTGTATAGTCTGTCCAAGCAAAGAAGGTCCTCTGGCAAGATGAGAAAATGACTCCACCTCGGTCAATATTTGTTCAAAAATTATTAATTTGGTCTCAAATTGTATCGGAATGTTTCCTACAACTAAGACCAGAATAATAATTTTTGAACCAATATTGACCGAGCTGGAGTCATTTTCACATCTTGCCAGAGGGTCTTCTCTGCTTGGACACACTATACCTGTGCATGAGTCACAAACCTGTCAATATTTTTGACAACAAACAAAATAGTTTTGTAAATAAAAATACTTGGCACTGTCAATATAGACAACTTTCTAAAATACTCTCTACAAGGATGATTAATCCCCAGACCAGACTAGTACCTAATGGCAAGCTTTTGTAGTACAAATATTTTGTTGATATTCTGCAATGATGTGCTATAGTCTGATCAAGCAAAGAAGAGCCTCTAGCATGATGGGAAAGTGACTACAGCTTGGTCAATATTGATTGTAAAATCATCAATTTGATCTCAAATTGTAGGGAACGATTTGATCTACTATTAAGACCACATTTATGATTCTTCAACAAATATTGACCAAGTTGGAGTCATTTTCTCATCTTGTCAGAGGCTCTTCTTTGCTTGGTCGGACTATATCCCAGAGCTCTATTCCGTACCTATGTAATATGTGAGTATATCAGTGCAAAATACAATGTTCCAGCAGTTTCATTGGGCACATAACTTACCATGTTTCTCAACACAAACAGATTACTTCTGATTTTAGTGGCTAGATTATCAGTATGCTCATTCCATGAGAGATCCTTGTCAATAATCAATCCCAGTAGTTTGCTTCTCTTACATTTTCAAGAATTGAATCGAGATTGGTTGTCGAATTGGATAGGCAAACCTATTATTCGTATGATTATAGATTTTCAACATATGAAATAAAACGCACGTTTTTGCATGTGCAACATCAGCGCAAACTCATTGCAGTCACATGCAAAAAAGTGAGCTTTTTCACATTAAAGCGAAGTTAGGCTACTTTACAAAGTTAGGCACAGCTTTCCAAGTCTTCACTCATCCACTTCAAAGTAGTATATCTAATTCATATAGGTACTGTAGCCTACTGCATTAAAAATGGCTACTATTACCAATATTAATCATGAATTATTCTTATCAATTCTGGACATTAAGTTACAGTTACCTACTTTTTACAAAAGCTTATTAAATTTATATCTCAAATGCATTTCATTAGCTCGGATGCTGAGTGTCATCATCCCCGTTCTTTCATTGTTGAAAACATATGTGCTCACTCATCCATTCCCTAATGAATTTCCACTACCAAGGTACTTGAATTTAATTGAACTTGGAAAAACTTTCATCTCACTATCCCTGCCAATACCTTCAACTTCTCTCGCTAAGGACTAAGCTATACAACCAGCGCATCATTTCAATTCATTGCTAAGTCACACTTATTTATAGTTGAGAAAAACTCATCAAGGTATCGACAAAAACACAATTTTATATACCATGTATTTAATATTAGAATACACAGATAAGTATACATAATACTTCATAAGATCTTCAAACTCCTTTCACAAGTTTATAAACCATGTATTAAATATGAGTATTTATGACAATACATAGGTAATACATAAAATTCTAAAAACTCACAAACTCTTCATGTAAAACTTTACAGTCTTTAAAATTTCAACAGTCCAACAACTTTTCTTATAATTTTCTTTCCAATTTGAAAGAGAAATACACTTGTGAAAGGGAAATATTCAAGTATAATATATTAGAAATTTACACCGGCAACATTTACATTCGCACAAAAATGCGAATTATTTTATGTGTGAGAAGATTGATCAACGACAATATTATCATATAATTAAATATTTCTTATAATTTCAACAACTTTTCTAAGGAAAATCTCATCAACATATTTCGTTAGCCTATAATTAATGGTAAATATAATTACAATAGAATATCCAAACGGTCTGTTCCAACACTAATCAAAATAATTTTGAATTATTCTATTGAACTAAAACTACAAGTATAAAGAAAATAATTTTCAATTTGACGGATGAATGAAATAGGAAAAGCACAGCGTATCGGTCCAGCTGACAAGAGTAGAGTATTCTATTTGACAACTATGTTTTCAAATAGGATGCTCCATATGCTATTTAACAAAATTTGTACTTTTCCCATTTGTTTACGGCTTATTCAAACGCCCAATTGAAATAAAATACTATTTTAAATAAAAAAAGGATTCAATAAGAAGGCTGTGTAACACTGTCCACACCATCACATAAACTTTGGTTTTGTGTAATACTGAGTAATAGTAATTACTAGAATAACTGCAATCTTTGTTCTTAGTTAACCTACAATAAGTTAACCTGCAATTAGAACAATAAATTAATATAAATATATACACAAATGTTGGAATGAGAAAACACATAACAAATATGTGAAACACGAACTTTGTGTTTCTTGCATAAATAAGTCTTCAAGGACTAGACATAAACTAGATATAAATATGATTTGTATAGTGTGTACAAGAAAAGCACCATCAAACACTCCGGATCACAATACTTTTGATTAGCTATATCAATTCATGCAATTTGATATTTTCAAATTAAATTACACACTTCAAAAGTAGCCTAGAACATTGTTGAATTTCAATTTTAAGTGGGAATGAATTCAAAGTTAAAATTGCTAAATTTTTTCAAATTTTACTTTGTAATAATTTATTCAACTATCAACAAATTCAACTGCATTTGATTCGATTTTCTGGTTGGGAAAAGATACTTATAGCCTCTCTACAATATTAATAAATGAATTGCTTATAATTGTATTAACACTACAATAACTCACTGAGTTTAAGATTGAAATGAATATTTTCTAAAACAACAGCCAATAATTGATGTTATTTATTGTAACACTAAAAGGAATAACTTAATAATATAGCTGACAACAAAATAAGATGTTGGCTAATACCAGAGAGATAGTCTTCCAGTAATCAACTCAAGACAACGGCTATATACTATTTGAAATATATAAGAATCAGCATATTCCAGAAGCATCTAGGCTACATCAATTACTAGACTAGGCAACTGGACAAATATGTTTTTGAGTAATAATCGCATCACATAATGTTTTTAGTCCATACAGCATTTTATATCATTCATGACTATGAAAAAGTACGGTTATTTATTTGTCAGAGTTGAATTATCAGTCCAGCCACCTAGAAGCATAAGTTTTAAGGTGATGTAATACGTTTAGGCTATATAACTAATGCCGTTCTAGAATTTGCTGATTGGATCAAACCTACTTATATTAAATAATACTATTGAATATGAGCAAATGTGATATTCTCACCATAGAAACATATTCATGTTTAGTTCATACTTAAAACTTAAAAAATCTTCCCACCTTCATTGTCCTTATGCCTTCAAAAAAAAATATAAACTGAATTTATGAGTCATTTTGATGCTTTATGCTTTAAACCAGCATGGAAACGTTTTACAATGTAATATGGAATAGTTTTTCTTAAATCTACCTATTTTAAGATTATTTAGTTTTTTCCATACAAATATTATGACACAAGAATATCAAGAGGTTTTCGGCGTAAAAAAATCAGTCTTGTTAATCACAGACTGTGAAACATTAATGAGATGTTCACTCTAGTCTACACCGTTTGGGAGAAATGTGCTGGCAGTCTTCACTGTCAGTGTCCATAGGAGTTGGACCACTAGTCGCTAGCTTGTTCATTTCGTCAACAACCTGTACAAATAACAAATGCAAATCAACCACTAGTCACCAATCACCAAGTAAGCTTTACTTCCGTCACCACACATTCACATCGTCAGCTCCCATGCATATATATGTACATGAAGAACTATTAAAATAATAATCTACAAATAGATTAAATCAGAATACACATAACAAAAGACACAGAAACACAAGTAAGCAAAAAAGATTCGATGACCAATTATGTGAATGAATCGAGCGAAATTGTTAGTAGATATGAAAAAAGAATGAAAATAGTTAACAACATAAATAGTCTACTTATAAAAGAAACAAAAACCTGTTGCTATGCTGAAACAGATATTTCAAGTAAATATAAAGAATTGCAGATATTGAACAAATAAGAATATTTCATGCCAATGGAATAAGTTTTTGACTCAGCTCCACACTACAATGAGATGTATGAGATGATGAGATGTGCAATGTGCATTATTATGTGCTATTGTCTACTAGGATCGGATTACACGTCCAAGCTCGCAATCTGTAGAGACAAGTAGAAGAAGCTATAGGCATAAAAACTGAAAACAAAGAAATAAAAAATGAAAAACAAAATAGAACTTGAAACAAATCTTTGTATGGAATCGAGATAATTATCTAATAAAACACATTACAAAATTTATAAGAAAAGTCCAAACGAAGATATCTCAAGAATATTATTTTGAGGGGGGAGAGAGAGCACACTATACAGAACGCATCATACTGTTGCTCAGCTTTTGGAATTTTAGTTATTTCAAGTAATAGTATTAGAATTTCAAATAAAACTAACCAAAGTCCGCAACACCAGGCGCTACTTTGTTCTATTTAAATTTACAGCATTATTCAAATCTAGTCTTATAGCTCAAAAATTAAAACATTTCTAGAATTACCGGAACTGCTCGGACTGAGAGATGGAGCTAATTAATATTTTCCAACTCTTCCAATATAGTATATTAAGTTTCAAATTATATTGCTGATAAAGAGTTCGTTTCGATAGATTTTCATTACGGTACTAAAAAACATAAACATTGCCACAATCAGTTTGCCATCAAGTTTTAGCTCCACTTGTAATGCCACGAAACATCATCTTTGCTTGTTCTAAAGATCGGTACAGTATTTTGATATCCTTAAATGTGAGAACCCTATGAGAATTTAAATTTTGATAAAAGCTTTAAAATAACAAAAATTAAATCATTATAAATCATCTTTTCTGTAATATTTATTTATAAGGCTTGAATATTCAATAGGCAATGAATAAATAAGGTTCCTACAAAGTGTTTCTAAAAAAGGCCGACGAACTACTCAAGACTGATTCCTCACAACAGTTAGTAGAAGTTTACAAAATTTACTGAAGTTTTTTTCAGTATTCAATTCTCTACAATATTTCATAATTCAAACAATAAGGTAATCCTATTCCAAACAATAATCCTATTTCTATATCTTTGAAAAATCGAGTTTATTAGTTTCTTTTGCTGATTATCTCAATAACCATCAAAGTTAAGAAAAAATATTTAGAACTATTTACAGCACAACAAGCGATGGAAGAATTATTAGATATTACAGTTAACCAACTGCTGGAAAATTATAATAATGATTAATTAGAATCTCAACTTATTGCTATATAAATAGACAAAGGACTTCTGCAACTGCAAATATTGACCAATGTACTAAATAGCAGACGAGATCCATTGAATGAAACTGATCAAAAAACTCTGCCAGGACCGGGAATCAAACCCGGTACCACTCGGCCGGCAACCGAGGGGTACCGGGTTCGATTCCCGGTCCGGGCACAGTTTTTTGATCAGTTTCATTCAATGGATCTCGTCTGCTATTTAGTACATTGGTCAATATTTGCAGTTGCAGAAGTCCTTTGTCTATTTATATACGGTAGCAATAATTTGAGATTCTAATTAATTATTATTACAACAAGAGAGTTAGCACACATTGATGTTATAACATTCACCACCCATTGATGCAGAAAGAAAATACCAAGTGTTGACATACAGGCTAATGACAGAAAATGCAACAGTAAGTGCATGACAAAATTACAGCCAGACACCAAAAAAATTCAATTGAAAAAAGAAAACATTCAACCAATTAAAGAACATTAGATGCGATGCTATCTCAATCATTGCAAAAATTCATTCGAAATTACTCTTGAGGCAGAGTAAATTTGGTTTGTATATTTCGTCTTATTCAAGATCCGGTCTAAAGGCTACTTTTTTGTAAAATTCGTTTAGTCTTCTGTCACCTCTCAATCCCAATGCATAAGCAAAGAAAGGTAAAAAGTGAGTCACGTTTATCGAGGCGGTAGAAAGATAAATTTATACAACAAAGTATCGCTTTAATGGACATGATTCAAATTGCAACGTTTTATATTTATTTATTCGAGAGATGACAATGAACTTATTAGGGTAAAAACACAGACAATACAGTCCAAAACATCGTTTTCCCAAATTTTGATGAATAAGTTTAAAACATAGAGGTTATGTTCAATTGTTTCTTGATCACTATCACTATTCACAAATTTTTTACACAGAAAATTTAAAAGCTATGATTTGGAATTTTGAATGTTCATTTGAAAATCAGAATAACATAAAAAATACATAAAAAGGTTTTAAAATATCAATTTTCACTTAAAATTTCCAAGCCAAAAATGTATAATATTCCTTCTCTAGATCATTTTGCAAGATTTGAAATTTAGAAGTGCAACTAATTCTGATAAGTAAGGAAATCAAATATCCTTTGGAACAAACGTAAATCTCTTAATTGGATCTCAACATGATGCTCTAAATACTCACGGCGAACTTGTCGACATCGCCTTGGATGATGGTTTGGATGGAGTTGAGTGGCTGGCGCAGGTCGCTGGCTTGGTAGGCCACCCCGTACTTGATTGCAATGGCAAAGTGCGTTTTGTCTCCGATCTCATCATTCATGTAGCACATGAATGGCAGCAGGTGGCTGGTGCGAGCCACAATAAACGCCCCGTTCGAACAAGGCGTCAAGCACATAGTCTATAATCGAATAAAATCAATTATTCTTCAAAAACATTTTTACTATAGGGTAATGTAAATTTATGAGAACTTGCAACAAAATTATGTGCAGTGCATACAATATAATTTATTGATAAAAAAATTCCTGCATATGCATATGTTTAAACCAATACCACATTCACAATAACTCAAGACAAAGTACAATACGACACAGTCCCGAAAGAAAAATTGCGGACATTGCAAAAGCATTGTCAATGCTTTGATAAGTCGTGTATTGGTTATGTTTTGTCGTGTTTAAGGTTATTTGTTTGTCAATGACTCAACAGCTCATGAAGGGCCTAGGCCTACCAGCAGCTGGTTGCTAGTTCGATATTCACTCCACTATACAGCCTGTCCAAGAAAAGAAGACAGAAAGAATTCATCCCGGCCAAAAATCCATAAATTCTCAATTGTCTTAAATTGTAGGTCAGATGCTTCCCACAATCAGAGACTGAACCCACAGCTCCCGATTCAACACTGACCGAGCCAAAGCCGCACCCCCATCCCACCAGAATGTTCTCCCCGCCCAGACAGACCATATAGCAGGCGAATAATCATCAACCAGGATAGAAGTAACGTGTACCGTGTAATCAAACGTTACCTCTATCCTGGTCAATTATTATTCATCTCTCCTGTATAACGGAGTGAATTTGAAACTGGCAACCAGCTAGCAAGCCTAGGCCCTTCATGGGCTGTTGAGCCATTGACAGACAAAAAGTTTGACTGGTTATCAAAAGAGCTCTATCAATTGTTTTTGCTCAGGAAGCAGTCTCTAGTCGCTCTATTTTAAAATGCTGTTTCTTCTTCTAGCTTCATTTTCATATAAAATACATTGTTTTTTCATCATGTATGATAAGAATAATATCCAATTCATAAATTTTTACAAATTCACAAATTTCAAGTAGTTATTATATATTATACTACTCTGCCAATCTGATGAGTAAAATAATAATAATAATTAGAGTAAGGGCACCAATTCAATAATTCCCCCTTAATTTTTATGCAGCACTCTTCACTTCTCTCTCATACATACTAGTACGATGGATGTCATCTCTCAAGTGAATACAAGTATTGAAAGTTACCGATTGATATTAAAATCGATTCAGACGTTATCACAAACAACTTTTTTTACAATACTATCAAGGAATAATAAAAGGATACATATGTTACCCTCTTCTTTTGTTTGTCGTAGTATCCGAAGTCTCCAGAAAAGCCAGGATTGACATGATCAGCGTTGAAAAACAGCCACAAGTCGATAGTCGATCTTCTTCCATACATAAGCTCATCAACCGCCAACATATAATCACCTTTCTTGAATCTGATCACTTCTGTCGCCACTGTGATGTCAGTTTCGCGACCTGTGCATTCAACAAAATAGCCATAACAGGTGATGTCACACGAACGGACAAAATAACCGCAAGAGACAAATGAGTGGCAAGAGACCATGTCCAAACATTTGTATACGGTATGCACAGTGCTTTTTCTGTCAGTTTGTGTCGTGTCCAACCTGGTAACATATCATTCAAGTTATCATTCTTACCAAATAACAAAAAATGGAACATCTACTACATAGTCAATATCACAATGAAAAACAGCAAATAATAATGTTATTTCCCTCATGTTGGACAAAACAGCTATCGCAAAATAGGCAAAACATAGTACAAGTGAAAAATCTGTATTTATTAGTGATTTTGCGATTTTTGATCGCTATTTCCGAGATTTGGGTAAGAGTTACACGATTGCCGGCATTCAACTTTTCCTTTAGAATTTGACCCTCTTCAACTTCCATTAATATAAAGTACAAATTTATGATCCTTATTTCGTTACAACCCTCAATTGTTGACAAAAAATTTTAATGAATATTTTCTCCATTATCTTGATAACCGTTGAAGTTACAAACTTCAAACTGGTTTCATTGAATTTCTCAGTTAATTTTACAAAGGAATTACTAATTTTAAATCCTGCATGAACCCCTGAAGAAAATTAGATATTTTTTGAAAAATATCAATTTACCGCCTTGGCTATCTCGGTAACAAAGCGTTTTTGGGGGGTTTGTCCTATGGAACTTTTTTTGTCTACTTGGTGTAAGGAATCAGTCTGAGAAGTATTGCACATTCCTCCTGAAACACCCTGTATATTATAGCCAATTGAGGGGTATCAGAAATATTTCTTTAAAATAATATTAATCACGCATCAAGTATAACATTAGACAAATCATGATGCAAAGAATGAATGAAAATAGTCTATATTATCATGACAAGAATTGAATACCTGATCGGCGTAATCATAAATAACATTCATTACTGCTCATAGTTCACGACCTTCATTTCGATTGAAAAAAAAAACCAGTGATGTATTATTGAATTTGTTCATTGATTAACAGTGGAGACAACGGGATTCCCCAAATATGTCTCCTACACATTCTAATAGAATTAGAGGGATTTAGTTATCAAAGTTCAATAGCAATTTACAATCAAGTAAAAAAAAGCGAAAGCTTTGCCGCTTGAGAACTTACAATCCAATTTTTTCATGATGAATATGGACAGCAGTTTCATGAAACTTGTACCCAGCAGTTTGAAAAGTAGTTCGTTAATTGCAGGGCAATTAAGTATTTTTCTTCTTCTCGTTTGGGCAACTTCATATTTCCTGGAGAACAAATGGAAAGTTTCCTTTCATGAAGATACACAGCATGATAGATGCAACAAATCCAACATTATTGAAGCGCGTTTGTATTCTATTAGTTTATTACATCAATTCTCAGATTGTACATTGAGTAGTTCTGCGTGAACTACTATAGTCTGTAGCAAAGAAGGCCCTCTGGAAAGTTGAGAAAATGACTCCAGCTCGGTCAATATTGGTTCAAAGATTTATCAGGTTTCAATTGTCGGAAACATTCTGGTCTACAATTTGAGACCAAATTTATAATTTTTTAATCAATATTGACCGAGCTGGAGTCATTTTCTCAACTTTCCAGAGGGTCTTATTTGCTTGGACAGACTATAGTAATAATAATTAGTAGTAGACCTCACTCATGGACTCCTAGACACGTAGACTCCTCATTCATCCTAATAGCCCTGTCTACAGACTTTCTAAATCGCAGTTTCACACTTTCGATTGATAAGAAAGTGAAGGTTAAATTGGATGTTAAAGTCATATTATAGATTGGTTAGCTCATCAAAAATCCATCATTTTTTTGCCAAGTCTAATCAGATTTACATTGAAATAATACGCAAATCATGATTGTGTTGTATTGAGATATACGCTTCTTTTCCAGTGTTATGTTTCATTAATTATTTTTATTTTTCAACGGAAAATAGAGAGTCACTGTTTTAAATATTGGAGATGTGTTGTTCCTATTGAAAGTATTTGGAAAATAAGTGAATAAATTTTTCTGTAATTTCACATTAGAATTCAAAAACTTGGCGTAAGTATGACGACTGGCTGGAAAAATTAATTAACCAGCATGCTAGTATGGAGTGCTTCACACCAATGCGAGTACGGCCCTTTCCATACTAATTTCTTAGACCGGGCATTCAGCAAAATTGAATGCATGTAAATTAGTGTTGCATACCACATCAAACCTTTACTTTACTAGAATAGTCCATCTAAATCCAAGTTCATAATAATTAACTTCTCACATGGAAGCCTCATCATCTGTTGCCTATCAACATTTTCTTATTTCAATTCAAATATGATATTCCTAAATTCAATCACAATATATCACATGTTCTGTAATGTATAATCATGAATATAGAATTGGATCATGTACATATCTTTACTTAATTTAGTTAAATTCGAGTACACGACATATTAACCTCAAACTGAGGGCAATACCTTCAACTACAGTAGACCGCAAGAAATAAGTCCGATGAGAGTTGATGTAACGTTATCAAATAAGCTGATTATAAATAAAAATTAATTAAAACGAATTGACAAAGTCTATGGGTGCGAGTGAGAGTGAGGGAGAGGACTCAACTGTTTCAATTTTCTAACGAACAGACGGACAACGACTTGGGCGTTGAGTTGAAACTTGGAACTTGCTTTGCTCATTCATTAATTTTCATTTTGGTAATTTTCAGAGTGAAAATTATTGCATGAGTGAATTTTAATAAACCTGACTTTGAACATTTTCAACTAAAATTGGTATAGAAAACGTTTTAGGCGAATGCCTGTTTTTTATTCTTTCTATTATATTTATAAACAAATGAGATAAATAAGCGAATGTGACATACAGTATGTACTTGCCTTCTCGCAGCCGATCCAACGGTTTTCCATTTTGGCCGACCTGATTGTAGTTCGGTAAGAACCATGTTGTAACAGTTGTCAGTCAAGAACGGTTTGAGCAAAACACAGCTATGTTTAACAATTTCACTGCGCAATGGCTCAGCTTGTTCTGCAAAGTATTTCACACCTTGGCGAAGGTACAGGTAATCAACTTCGAACGCCTAGAATGAGCGGCTCATTAACCAATAATTATCAACTCTATCAAACGGCATCAAAGATGGAAAAATTATTGCAATAAAGAAAATAATTAAATCATAGCATTAAATTTGTTAGTAACACCATTATGTACGAAACAATCCTAAATTCATTCACATATTATAGTCATCGAATCACATGCATCCTACAGAAGGCTGAAATAATAAGTTTTTGTAATAAAAAATGAGGAGTACTTCAGTTTAGGAATCAGTTTCCATTGCTACTGTCGACCGCTGACGAGATGAGTCACACATCACGGGTCGTCCTACTGAAAACAATCAGAAAAACAGGCACAAAACCAACAAGTACACTTGATTGGACGAAATCATGCAATAAGAAACCAACGGTCATTGTCAAATTTGGCATAGGGTTAGAGCTCCAACTCCTCAATTGCTAGTCTATAGGTCCAGCAAATTCTTACCTAGTCCAACCTGCATGAAAACAATTCATCTTCAGGATATTTCAACTTCAAACGCAATGGACATTGGTTGCCCGAACTGAAATTATAATCGATCAAGAACAATATCATTTTTAAGATGGTGATGCCCACATGTGCTTTTAACATGTGCGTGGGTAATGAGAGGGATGATAAGAGATAACGACTGGCTCTGAGTGAGTCGGGACCGATGGTTTTACGCCTCCTCCAAATGAGGAGGCCGTGTCTGTGATTACGCTCTGGTCAAAGAATGGTTCCTCGGTCAAGAATCGAACTCGGAACCTCTGATTATCAGACCGGCGCGCTATCAATTACTCCAAAGAGCCAACCATAATAATAAATTGTGACTGTATAGCAATGAGCAATTTCTTGGAACACAACATTGCAACCATTACCAGTAATAGAATTTACTAATATCACTTCAACTCTTGAGGAAACAGGCTATAATTTTGTGCCACAAAACCACAGACCCGGTCAAAATGACCCCTATAAAGATTATCATGAAATGGCTGTACAGTGTACAACCCGATAACATATCTCCAACTCTTTTCTAGTTGGTTGTGGGTCTTGTTATTGGATTTAAATGAGAGATTTTGTGAAGGATATCAATTTCAATAGTTCATAATGTTTTGATATCAAAAAATCTGTTTTAAAATGACTGTTTCAAAGTGTAAAAGAAATATAACCTACATATGGTTCTGCATGTTCCCATCTAGGGAACATTAGGTTATGTGGCGAAGTGGAAAACCCTTGAGTCTCCCTATTATTGAAAGCCACAAGCTGAAAAATTATGAGAGATGAATAGAAATTAAATTTTTTGTATGTCAAGGCAACCAAAAATTGCGTCAAAACAGAGATTTAGATAAAATCATTAAATATATATTCTGGACATCAAGTGTCTCAAATGAAAGATTTCTCATGCTTGCATTAGAGTACTCACAAGTTTCGTTACAGGATGGTTGATGAGAATCGGTGCAAATGTGGGTGCTCGATCAGGAACCGTTCTGTTATTATTCATGTCATTTGTTTTGCCAGTATGGAACCAGCCGCTTATGGCCAAGCGGGCTCTATCATTGCACAAAATCTCTGCCACCTTCAAAACAAACATATTCATAAATTAATTCTATTACTGTCCTCATAACACAAACTTGAAACTCCAACATAAACCAGTTACAACGAATGGAAAGAAGTATTGGATGAGAGTTCATATAAAAAAAGAAATACCGAATCTGAGGAAAACTGCTAATAGACTAAGTAAAAAATAATATTCATAGCAATAGCAATAAGAAACGTACAATACTGAATGGGAAAATACACTCTAAATTAAACTAAATTATTACAATACAAGTAAATATAAAAAAATTAAAGAGAAAATGGAAATTAGTGATGTAATGTTGCATATAAACCCCTCCTATGGGAGATTGGCTGTCGTTATTGTAGATGGTCAGTCGTTTCCCGTCTCTGGAGGAATAGTAAGTGTTGCATTACACTCTAACTGGATATTATTCAGAGGTGTTCTGCGCCGTCATTTGGTTACGGAAACCGACTCATGGTTGAGATTATCAAAGTTGTAATCACACGTTACCTCTATCCTGGTAGATGATTATTCACCTGCTGTATGGTCTGTCAAGGTGGGAAGGGCATTCTGGCGTGGTGGGGGGTGGCTTCGGTTCGGTCAGTGTTGGTTCGGGGACAGTGGGTTCTATTTGAGAATCTATGGCTTTTGGGCCGGTATTGGCCTGGCTGGAGTTGTTTTCCCGTCTTGCCGGGATGTCTTCTTTTGTTAGACGGACTGAATTTATTTATTCATCCATTTACAGAAAATAATAAACTTATTTGCTAAAAACACAGACTAACGTCCAAAAGTCTTATACCAAATTTTGATAAATAATAAGTTCGAAACTAGGTTATCTTTTTTCGCAGCACTTTCAAAATAATTTATAGTCGAGGAGAAACACCGTATTATACAAATTTTTAATTTAGAGCAATAGGATGTACCAAATGTATAGTTGAGTGAATATACTTCAAGCATCCACCCACCTATCTATCCATCCTCTATAACTATCACATGTTATATTACTATAAATGTTGTATGTTTTTTTTAGATTAATAATTAAGCAGCACACTGCACAGCCCTACCTGGTGATGGCTCAAGTGATTGACAGAAAAAAGGACGAGTCGGTTGGTCTTCGGCAGAATTGAAAAGGACAAATCAGCAGCGCAACCTCTTTCTGAAAATCAAGTTTTTCAACATCAATAATGGCGTAATAAAGATAGGCTTCAAGAAACCTATATTTGTAGCACAATTTGTCAATATCCCCATTTTCTTTCGAAATCAAGTACATCTATGCAGAATACAAAATCGCAAATGTTTATTAAAGCCTGTATCACATCTAGATGCTCAATTAGCTAAACAGCTATAGGAAGAAGCAAGAGTGGCATATAATAGGCAGTAGCTTCCAATTGAATCAACTACTAGAAGCTCATCATGACACTACATATCACACAAGCTACTTTCGAGAGAGAGAGAGATAAACTGGTTAGCTGAGGTAGCAGGTAGCACTTGAATCAATATGATATTGCAGACAGTCTGCTGTAGCTAGGTGTGATACAGGCTCAAAGGATTCAAGTAATTCGTAACAGTAAAAACTGTTCATTTCTACGGAAAAAGAAGACTAGCATTTCAGAAAATTGTCAACGAATCGTCAGAATCAGCTACGATAACTTATTAGTGATGTATCTTCATGCAAGATAATAAATCAATAATTAATACCCTTTAAATGGTGAATTTCAGTTGAAAATTACTTGAAATTTCAAAACTAATTGTGATAAAGAACAAACTCATTTTTAAGAGTGCTTTTATTGATTATTGATACATTAGTAGCCCTAATAACAAAGTGAACTTTATGCAAGAATACCTTAGAACATCTTTAATGCTTTCAAGTCAATATTTTCTGACACTTGAATATCAAAAAGGTTAATAATTATTTTTAAAATAAATATAAATCTTGAAAATTCTCCCAAAAATACAGTAGAACATAATAAGGATGCGTTCATTCCATAGCATAGCCTATGATATAAATATTGACGAAGCAAAAACAAGCAAAAGTAACAATGCCCACTCGTAGCAGAAACCTAAAAATAGGATATTCAAAATACTAAATGAACAATTCTTACCATCGTGACTGAAGAAGTCCAGAGTACCACCGTTTTGGTTGTGCCAGTCCTCAAGATATAAAATGAAAGCTACGCCCCTATCCTCTACTTGGTCATCGTGACACAGGAGGAAATCTGCAAAAATAGAGCACTGGTCAGAAAATACTAGGTGGATCACACGTACAATATTTCATTTCATCATAAAAATGTAGGCTATACTTTTTCTCAATTTGGCGTCAAAGAGCCAATGCTCAATGAAATGTTATTCTGCATATAAGCTTAGTTGAAAATAAATCAATAATAAAATAGTTGTTACATATGATGCTATCATATGATTTCAATATAGTTACTAAGTTTATTTAATTAAATAATAATTAATATAATTAAAAGATGGTTCATTTGAAATAGGGTTTATTATTCAATTCCTAACAATAGCTAACAAAAAAAAACATGAATTAGAAACCATGATAGACTCACCTTTATAAGCGTATTTTGACGCAGTCATTGAGACTGCTCCAGCGAGCTCTATTTTAAATAAAGATTCCGCCAATTTCTTCATATTATCTTCAAATATTTTGTGTAATTTCACACACATTGGGTATTCAGAAGGATCAAGGTCTTGGAAGTCAAAAGACTGTTGAAACTCGAACAAGTCTGATACCTTTTCCACAAAAATGAAATTTTTCAATTCTGCAATCAGATTTTGGATCACTAATGCTTTTAGTGGTTTCTCTACAGTTAGAACATCAAGAGAACCATGGTTCTGTATTCCTGTAAAAAACCCGAATTATGGTTAGCCTATTACTATTATTATTCAGAAAAAACACATTCATGCAATAAATTAAAGCCCGAAGTTTTGATAGAAAAGTGAATGTTCTCTCCTCTCTCGTCGGTGTTAGGGTGTCGTATCGGGCTGGGCCACAGACTTACATCCAAATCAAACAGCATAAACAAATAACTACACAAATGTTGAATATTCATGGATTAAATATTAATTTGATCTTTATATGCAAAAAAATACAATAATATATTTTATAGTTAAGAAATATTTATATTAGACATCACTCAAAGTCACTTTTTAATAATTATAATTATATCATCTTAAATCTTATACTGTATTTATGCCAACAATAATAATGATAATGAATAAGTTAGAAATAAAACAATTAATAGAAGGAAAACATTTATAAACTATTTGGTGAGTGAAACATTTCGGTAGCTGGAACTTTTTCAGTCCCTGGAAGGGGATTGACGGGGCTGCTTTGAATCAGAAGCAGTCAGCCATTGCTTATGGGCGATGTTTTAGGAAGTGATTCACACAGCGTTACCCAAGGTTGTTCACCTATAGATTCAAACAGCGAGGTATTCAACTATAACGACTTGTACAACTCAATATAATGTGTAAGTTACCTCTCCAATGTAGCGGAGGGTTAAGTGTAAGAGAGGGCTGGCTGCGCCCTAACTTCGCCCTCCCAGGCTTAAAATAAAGGCAGCCATTCAATTCAATTCTTCGAAAGTTAAACTAAGCTGGTGGCTTTAGCGAGAAAATTCTGGGGACAAGAATTAATGGGTTGAATAGGATAATTTATGAATCCATCTCCATGAATCCACCAACTGCTTGGTTTCAGCTTATCATGGGCTGTTCCATAGTCACATAAACTATGGAATAGTGCTATGGGGCCATGCAGGGAACTGTGATAGAATTATCCTCCTGCAGAAGAAAGTTCTCCGCATCATCGCATTACCTGGAGCACTGCCGGCCAATTTTCAAACGTTTGCGAGGGCTGACAGTCTATAGTCAATACGTGTAGGCCTATAGCTCGCTGCTGCCTTACGAAGTGAGATCCACGTTTACCAGGATAAAGGGCAACTGAGCCGCCGCAACACTAGGAGAAGGGCATCGACCTGCCCTACTCCAGGCTGTCAAAAGCGCATGAATGCTACCCGTTGCGAACTCGACAGTTTTTCAACAGGCTGCCACTTGGTGTTCGTGAGTTGGAGTATGAAAAGTTTGCTAGCCTCCTGCGTGATAAACTTCTCAGCTAACCTCTCTACTCACTCAAAGATGAAATTAGTTGCCTTATGAGGGAGTTTGAGGATTTATTGTAGTTTCGTGGATGAGAAGTACTGGTCAGTTGCAGAGCCACTTGAAACTAGCTATCTACGGCCATCTGAAAGTTACCAATTGTTTTATGTTTTTTAAACATTGACGAGATCTGTCTGGCAACTGCCGGTCAAGGATTGAAGATACTGAATTACTGAAATCCTCCTCGGATCACACTAACACTGGAAATCTTGATGGAAGATAACACGCTCTATAATCGCTCTTTATAGCCACCAGAGGCTCAGCGTTTCCTAGACCCTATTTATGGAAGTGATACATGCCTCAAACATCAGAATAGCTCAACTGGAATTTAGGTGGAGTGAAATTCAGACAGCCTTTTACTGCAAAAGAAATCCATGTGGCTTTCGAGCATTGTTTTTACGAATCATCAATCCTTCTAAGGATATTTCATGCTGAAGATAATGACAATGTGCAAAGTGGGCCTATTGTGAATAATTATATTTGAGATTGGTTTCAATAGATGTTTTGTATTTTAGGCAAACAAAAATGAATAGCTATGAGGCAATGGCGAGTTACTACTAGCCTAAAAAAGTAATACTTTACCTTTGAAAATGCGAGCTCTAGGACCACCATTGATGAATTTAAGCACTTCATCCCTAACAAATAATTTAGATTCCATAGTGTTGCTTTACTTCAAATTAGAAAAAAAAACTTAGACAAAAATGCTCATTTGTCATTAACTGATATAATTTGCAGAATAGTCAACCCCAGCATACGATACAACTACAAAATTGGAAGAACAATGCGGTTTATCGTTTATGCCGTGTGCATGTGTGCGTTTCACGCGGGACGCGGGTGGCCATGCACATTGCGCAAGATGCCTTCGATTAACTAGATAGTAGAGAGACTGGCGGAGAGTCAAAATAAAATAAATCAACAACTAAATATTTGACATATAAGATGAAACAGTTTGTCCTTAAAATTGATAATCAGTATTTTCATCAATATTGAGCATCGCTTTACAAGTATAGATATGATTTGTAACTCTCATTTTGACTAAATAACATTTTTCATATTTACAGCCTCTCTATTTATGAGTTGGCTTGGGACGGCGACATTCTGTACCTCCGACATTTTGTATCAACGACAGCCTGTGATACTTTTAGTCAAAAAATGGTACAGATTGTAACATTTGGTACAGAATGTCGTTAGCACACATTGTCGGAACGTGCAGAAATATAAAAAATGGAACAGAATGTCGTTGCACGCAAACGACAGATTGTGATAGCTTAGGAATGTCGTACAATCTGTCGTTGGTACATTTTGACGGATAGAGTAGGAATTTAAATTGGTACAGAATGTCGTTGCATGCAAACGACAATGTGTACCAACTTCAGAATATATTGATTTTTATCGACTTTCTCTATCGGTTTTTGGATTCTGTCGATATGCTACCACAATGGAAGTGAAACTGAAAACACTACCTATATATTCTGCCCCCATTGAAATGTCAAACACCGAAGACCAAACAGCCTTTTGTCTCATTATATGGTGCCGGTACCCATTCTAGGCACGGTTGGCTAAATATGTTTTTGGTACCTATTGTTATTTTATAAAATGACATCATTTATAATTCACAAAACGTTGTTAAAAAAAGGACGTCTTGTCTAGTAAAGTGTCTGGCAGGGAGAAGGGTGGAACGAAATCTTGGGAACTGGAATCAAAGCAGGTCCACTTGTAAAACAAAACTTTCTTAGTGGAATCAATCTCTAGAGCAGAGATTATGATTAGGCCTACTATTACGTTTGTCCATTAGATAAGTATAATGTAATAAATCAAATTAAACCGCTTTCAGAGGCCTCAATTTAAGTAAGGAAATAGTAAGGGAATAATTTCAGAAGTATAGAAATCACAAATTGTTGTGATTCCAAAATTGTTGGAATAAAAACTTTAACTTTTTAGCACATTACAGCAACTAACCACAGTATGCTACCTTTGATTGCTTATACTCAGTATAATTCAATTGAAATGCTATTAGGTTTATTTTGATCTACAGTAGAACGCCAATTATCCAAATTAATTGGGACCAGGATCAATTTGGATAATTGGACATGTAATTGTATTAAAGAAAAACAATGTGTTAAACTTGAAATAATAATCTTTATTAAATTTGAAGAATACAGTAAGGAGTGATGTTAAATTAATGTGGAAAGAAAAACAAATACTTTACTAAAACTACAGTAGCCTACAGTAAGTACAATTTGAAAAAAGTAAGAAAAGCTACAATCACAATTTAAACGATAATTGATAGTTCATATCTATTAATATCGATACACTGGGTACGTATCAATACACGTATTGATATTTGGATTTTGATATGCATCGATTTGCTGTATCGATACACTGGCCTGTATCGCCCATCACTACAGTACAGTGAGGCCGGGCGTATGCTGAGACGCACAGTAGCCTGATTTTCACATCCCTGGCGGAGTTAGAAGAGATAAGACATATTTTTCAAGCCTCTTGACAGCTGAGGGGGAACGTCCGGGCTTGTGAAGGGGGTGATGCTGATTCGGACACGCACCCCTGGAATGGCCCACGTACTGCCGGAACTGGGTGCTGGGAACCTGGCCTAGCCAGGGTGACCCCGGCCCCAGGCCAATCTTCCATTGACGCTGGCCGGGCGAGGTGGCAGTGGTCAACCACAGGGGGAATCAAGGCAATGTCCTATGGTCCGCCTCCGTAACTAGGTTGGGAATCAAGGCGAGTTCAGGGCCTGCCTCCGTAACTGGCTTAGTTTCAGGGGGATCAAGGTGGGTCCTACATGTTCCGCCTCTGTCCCTAGGGGGAATCAATGCAAGTCCCAATGGCACGCCTCAGTAACTGTGGTGCTAGCTCCACCTGGAGCACTGCTCTGGTATGCTAACGCAGGTACAGAGGGCTCTGGGTGGGTCGGCTGGTAGAGGTAATCCATGTCACTTGATATGCAAGCAATTGTGTTGATACGCATATCCTTTCCAAAATTAATTTCTGGAGAAAGATTTCAACCATCACTCTTGATGTTGTTAGTGTTCTAGTCAGAATCATAATAAAGCCATCACGAGTTGAAGTTAAATCTTTAAAAGAAATATCTATACTATTCATTCATTCAAGACAGCACAAAAATACAAACAGGCAAAAACACTGACACAAATGTCCAAAACGTCTTCATTACAAATATTTATTAGAATATTACAAGTAGAGGTTATGTTCAATTTCACTGATATTTCCACTTCCAAATAGAGAAAACGATGAGTAGGCTAACCAATTTAGAATTTTGAGTGTGTGATATTGAATAGAAATTGACTACAACTTCAATTCAATTGAAATTGAATTTCTCATTGGATTAATCAGTATGATAACTCAATATTATTTTCATGATTCCCATGACCAATATGCAATGAAAATCACATTTGGACTATTCCTGATCTATTGGCTTGAAGTTAAAGAGTCTGTAAGCTAAAACATGAATGGATATTCACAATTGATTCATCTTTCTTCAGATTTACCTCTACAATTAATCAGAAAACCTCTGAATGAGGAAATTGGCTCAACAGTAACGGAAAAATGATTCCTCAGTTACTTGTTTGATGAACTTTTATGCATAATATATTTAAAAAAATGTGGGATATGTTCAATCACCAATACCGTATTATAAATCAAAATGAATTAATCAAGTTCTATACTTTCAAACTTTTTGAAACACTTGCTTTAAGCTTTAAGGCTGGGTAGGCTAAAAGATAATCCATATAATCAGAGTTGGGCCCAGTGCTTACATTTATTTAGAGAAAATATTTTTTGTGATTTATACCATAACCTAGGCTATTCAGAGAACTCAAACATTAGGCTTCAAACACGGAAACGGAAACGGAAACGGATAACGAAATAATTGCTATTATAGTGTGTTTGTTGCTCAACTAGATAACTTACGACTTCCCAACTTGTGACTTTCAAATAATCTTTCTCCGAAAATGACTTTTGGAAAGGATATGCGTATCAAAGCAGTTTGCAGTTGCTTGCGTCGAGTAGTGCACATCATAGATCTATGACGTCACCACGACTCTCAGGGATGTGAAAATCAGGCTACCGTGCGTCTCAGCATACGCCCGGCCTCACCAGTGTGTCCAGCAGGGGGAAAAATTATGTACTAAATTTCCCCTACAAAATGTACTAGATTTTTGAAAAATGTACTAGATGGCAAAAAAAATCGTGAGTATTGAATAATTACATTTAAAATGGATGAAACTAATCAAAATAATCTAATCTTTGATGCTTCAAGGCGGGTGTACTTGAAAAAGCACTTCAATTCCATCAAAATAATGTCTCTTCAATGATCACTGTTTGATATACCATCAATTTACGTATCTTAAAACTTATTTTTTAATTCCATTTTTTGTTATTATTCTATTATATATTTTATTTACAGGTACTTTTTTCCATTTTCACACTAGCTAGCCCATTTTTAATAAATAACGATTATTTAACTTTTTACTTACATAGGTGGTCTATTTGAATTACTGTATCAGAATCTCTGAGGAAATATTATAGTTTGCAGAAGAAGAATGTTTCAGTTTCTCTTTAGATAGTAAAAGTCCATTAATTTTCAGAGTTGATAGATAATTTCTCAACTTTTTTTTATTTTTATTAATGGATTAAAATACCCACTCAGTTATTATAGCTGACGAATGAGGCAGGAAAAACATAGTTAATTGTACAGATTTTATTGTCATGAGTGGTAACATTACTCTGTTGGCTTCTTTTTTAAACTGAATACTGTCTTCCAAAATTCCATCAGCTCTACTCACTCACATGTGTCTTAAAATGAATAAATAAACACTTTTGTAATATCATTTTCTAGAATCTACAGATCAACATTAGTAATGATAAATCAGAAAATCGTACCAAAGACTTTATTCAACAAGCGACCGTCTACTGCAACTGCCTCTCTTGGCTACTATACAGACTGGCTCTGTTTGCGGATAATGTTGCTTCATAATTGACATAATCATATTTAATGTTGTTTACCATCAATATAGTTGTAGTTAATTATCTGAATTGCAGTCAGATTGCCTCCAAGCTGTTGGAATTATTTTCTCTATGAGGTGAAAAATATGAACTAGATTCTGCCTTGAACGTACCAGTGTACTAGATGGTGGGAAAATGTACTAGATCTAGTACATATGTACTAGGGTTGGACACACTGGGCCTCACTGTACTGTAGTGATGGGCGATACAGGCCAGTGTATCGACACAGCGAATCGATACGTATCGAAATCCAAATATCGATACGCGTATTGATACGTACCCAGTGTATCGATATTAATATATATGAACTATCGATTATCAAAAAATCGATGTATCAAGACTTGATATATCAAAATTTGCAAGATGAAAAAATGACTCCTGCTCGGTCAATATTGGTTCAAAAATTATTGATTTGGTCCAAATTGTAGGAAAAATTCTGATCTACAATTTGAGAACAAATCTAAAATTTTTGAACCAATATTGACCGAGCTGAAGTCATTTTCTCAACTTGCAAATTTCAATATATCGATAATCTCAATACATCGATTTTTTGATTAGTCTAAATTGTATGAAAAATTCTGATCTACAATTTGAGATCAAATCAATAATTTTTGAACCAATATTGACCAAGCTGAAGTCATTTTCTCAACTTGCTAGAGGGTGTTCTTTGCTTGGACTGACTACCTAGATATTTGATGAATTTATACAGATTAAAAACGAAATCATATGAATTTCATGCTAAAATCAAACACATGTGTTTTCTAAGAATAGAGTATAAATAGAATTGATTAATGTTGTTTACTTGTTTATTTGTATTTGCATACTACAATATTCTTCCCCTATCCCTATTCAATTTTCACAATTCCATCTATTTCATCACAGAACGCCCTTCTCCTTCCCACGGAATTTCTCCTTCCCTGCCAAGACCATCAGTACCAGCACAGCGACAGCAACACAACATTACAATAGAAGGCAAGGTATAGTCTGTTCAAGGAAAGAAGACCCTCTGGCAAGATGGGAAAATGACTCAAGCTTGGTAAATTTTGGTTCAAAAATAGTGAATTTTAACTCAAATTGTAGGAAACAATTTGATCCACTACTAAGACCACATTTATAATTCTTAAACAAATATTGACCACTCTGGAGTCATTTTCCCATCTTGTCAAAGGCTCTTCTTTGCTTGGACAAACTATAGTAGCTGGTTTTTTTTATTGTTTGAGATTGCAGTGCAGACAAAGGTGAGCAGTTTTCCAGATGCTGCAAATTCACTTTGTATCAATACCTAGCTAGAAGCAAGTGTATCGTCATAATGAGTGTATTGATACAGTATCATTTGAACAAAACTCTTTGTAGTCTTATTTGGAGAAGAGTCTAGATATCACAAATTTCCTCCTTCCAGCTGGGTGTTCCAGGTTTGAAACTTATTCTGTTCCATGTTTGGAGATGAGATTTTTAAAAATATTGATTTTCTTATCAATATTATCATAACTGATAGTCGATCATGTTCTCATGTATCGTTATGATAATACTGTAATAATAGTAATATTGTTTTGCTTTTTTATGCCATGTATCGGTAGTAATAATAATTCAATTATCAATAGTTTACTATCATATTATTCTAGAACAATGATAAATAGAATGTTATAGTCATATTAAATTTGAATTCAATGCATTTCAGGTTTGGAAATATAGCTAGCCTCAACTTATTACCCAGTTCTGATGTAAATCGTTGAAGTTTTCCAATTGAAAACCGGACTTTTCAACATTAATTTGATCAAATATCCTCCATTACTTGGCTTTTATTTATGTTGTATCAACCATCAAGTGTGTTATTTGGATTTTAATTGCCTTAATCAACAGGTTTTCATGATCAATTACTGTTGTGTTGTAGACAAAATAACTTAGACTTTCAAACATCTTGAAACATTACTACATTGAAACTACAGTCTGCATTAGGCTACATGGGATTAGAAGGTAATGTCGGCCAGTATTAAGCCTAGTGCAACAAATAATCTGCTAAAAATATACAATCTGAGAATTCTCATGAATCAAATGTGAATTCGAGAAAATTCTCAGCCTACCGTTTGCACGGTAGGCCTACTAGCCGCCCCTACTTGCCCCTGTGTAGCCTACTGCAGGCTAGACAGTCAGTAGCGCATTGGACATATCACTGTCTAGCATTGTTGAGCAAAATCAACTTATTGCATATTTATTTGTAATAAACCTGATTTTGTTTTCTTAATAAACTAAACTATCAAATTTGTTTTGCAACATAAATATACTGCCTAATAGGTTTGATAGAAGATGCATAACTATTGATACATTACTCACTCAGTAGTAATTCAATTACTAAAAATTCATTTTGAATTATTATTATTATTATTATTATTATTATTATTATTATTATTATTATTATTATTATTATTATTATTATTATTATTATTATTATTATTATTATTATTATTATTATTATTATTATTATCAATAATTCATTATTCTAAACATTACCGTATCAATCTAATTATCATCATTAAACTAGTAAACAAGTGTGGGAGCGTGGTTATCAAACTGAGCTGCACAGAACAAGGAACAAGACGTTGAATAAGAGTGAGGAACACATCAACATGAGGAGGAAATTTGTGATATTTAGCCATTCCTTTATTTGGGTGCTTCCTGCTTGTATTGACAGGCTGATACATTGGCTTCTAGGTATCGATACAAAGTGAATTTGCGGCATCTGGAAAACTGCTCACCACAGATGATGAGGCCGGGCGTATGCTGGGACGCATTCTTGCATTCTTGTTGAGGACAAGACAAGAGCTGTGATTGGCTGGCTTGCGTGAGTGTACCTGAATGCATCCCAGCATACACCCGGCCAGCTTACTTACTTACTTGCTTACTTGCTCCATCTTCTCCGCAGTCTGGTGACCGGGGAATTGTCAAATATCTTCCCTTGAAGGGGTTCATGTCATTCGTGGTCTATAGGTCGTCCCATCAAATGACTGTAGGTGTGCTCCTGGACAAACTCAGTTGTAGTGTAATACAGTCTCTCAATCAAATAGCGCTTGAGTGCTCTGGCGAACAATGTGTCGTCTTCAATGGCCTTTAATGTTATTGGCAGTTTGTTGTAGAAATAGGCTCCTGCATAGGCTGGAGAGTCCTTAAACTTTGTGAGGCGGTGCTTTGGCAGGTCTATGTCCTTGTTATTTCTAGTAGTGTATCCATGTCTGTCTCTTCTCAGTGGAGGTTTCGTTTTCTTTGCTAAGATTGTTGATTCCAGGATATATATAGAAGTTACGGTTAGTAGTTTGTGCTCTTTAAACAGCGGCTTGCAGTGTGAACATGAAACCTGAACATGAAATGAAATCCAAACAAAAAAGCAGAAACCAGAAATATCGATATTTTTCCCAAAAGTATCGATATTCGTATCGATACGCACATCACTACCTCTCAGTCTATGTGAAATGTGAAACAGCATTCGCCATTCACCAATCACCACCGTGGCCTGGTTGGCCTGGTTGTGAACGTGAACGACAACAACGTTCAATGATTCAATTGAACGATTCAACCTATTTCTCATAACAAAGTAGACTGTTATATTTTGGGTGGGTACGTTAAGCCCATTTGCATTGGAATTACTATCTCTGTTGTAAAATGTCTTGTCTCGTTTAAGCTGCGCATTTGGGTCTAAATTGGGCGCAGTTTGGGTTTAGGCCTATCACTTTTTAAACTCTAATTAGTAATTGGACAATGTGGAGTCCAACTCACGTTCAACTTACAGGTAAGTCAAGTAGATTAAACCACAATGTTCTCATATCAATTTATATGACGAACCATTTATTGAATAGCACATAAAAAATCTTGGTTCTAATATTAAATAGTTTTATGTTTTAAAATTACTAAGTTACCGTACGTAAGTAAGCCTACCTAGTTTGTCTTTCCTTGTCATTGATAAAGAAGTTGAACAACCCGTTATTTTTATGTAGAGTGTAGTGTTATTATGATAACTGCTCCAACGGATTTCCTCATCTTGTAATTTCAAATGTAAATGACTAAATACGTTGGTCAAGTAATCCTGAATGGCAAATCATTCATGGAAACCTTTTCACTCTAATATAGAATGGAATGGCTGCCTTTATCCTGGGAGGGCGAAGTTAGGACGCAGCCGGCCCTCTCTTACACTTGACCCTCAAGTAGTATACGTTGAGAAGATCGCAGAGTAATTCCTTCTCTTTAATTGAGCTCAAAAAAATAGCGGCTTATGGTAGCTAATTGCGCGACCGAACGAGGATGGTTTTAATTCAAGTCGAATTGATCAAGGAAATGCGTCTGAGTAAGCAGATTTTAGAGAATCTGATTTCATTGAATTAAAAATGACAACAATAGAAAACTATAAGCCTAAACTGAACTATCCTAGAAGAAATCATAGCCTAAAATTTACTAAGTTTAGTAAGCTAAAATTTAGTAAGTTATTACGTACCGTAGTAACTAGTAACCTTTGCCTACCGTATATTTATCAACATTAAGTACAGTCTGTACAAGCAAAAAAGACATTCTGGCAAGATGGGGAAAATTACCAGCTCGGTCAATATTGATTCAAAAATTATAAATTTGGTCTCAAATTGTAGAACAGAATGTTTTCTGCCCTATTTCAAATTTATAATTTTAAAATAAATATTGACCGAGTAGAAGTCATCTTGCCGGAATGTCTTCTTTGCTCGACTAGACTGTATTAGGAAAGATTTGTGGCTCTCATTCCGCCTAAATAGCGTAGTTTCTATTTGTAGCCTCTCTATCATCTACTCGAGGTATCTTCTTGATCAATGATGAAATCGACTACCGTATTGACTCAAAAACGACTTTGTATGGTCGCGCCACAAGAGTAGTTCAGAGGGTCTGAACTCTTATCGAAACAATTAGGGTTAGCTAGGTAAAACTAATAAAATAAGGTTAGGTAGTATTGGAATACCTATATGATGAGTTCTATTGTGATCAGCAGGGCCTGTCCTCCGTCCTAGGCATTTTTCGAGTTTAAGCATGCAACATTTTGGGGAACGCATTCCGGCCAGCTCTCCTTTTCAACTTTAACGTAAATGAATACTGCTGCCGGGGTTTTCCTAGTACACTCAAACTTGAGGGAACCTCAAATTTTGATAGAACAGCTGACATTTTCTATGTCAAGTATTAGAAAATGTAAACTGTTGAATGTAAACTTGAGGGTCTCTAAAGTTTGAGTGTGCTTGGAAAACCCGGGCATGAGTGTTACAGAAGGAATCTGACAAACCTCTGAAGGCTGAATTTTGACACCAAACAGTGGAAAAAGGGTACAGTACTTGTTATCTATTTAAAGCAACGGCTATACGGCAAATAGCCATAGAAAAAACTAACCAAAGGTTGATTAAATCATCTTGAGTGATTCGTAAATCACTAATACATATCAGATATTATCTAAGATTCGTTAATTGTGGTAATCATGGCTAGTTCTTTCGTTGCTGGAAATGAACCGGAAAAGGTTTCATATGACATACCCCCAGACAAGATTGTAGGTACTTTTTTCATCAAATATAACATTTTTCAATCCATGTACTATGTACTATACAATCTCGTTGAGATTTGAAAAAATGAATGTTGGCAACTTGGCAGTGACAGAAATTAGCAGATAATTTTGCTGATTCCTGAAATTAATTGGAATTTCTTGCCTCCCCTGGGTACAATAGAAATAGATAAGTATTTTAATCGGCTTCAGAAGTGTACAGGCAGGGTGTCCACAGAGCGGGAAAAGCGGGAATTTTATTTGTGCTGAAAATGAGCGGGAATTTCTCCCCGACTAGCTAAATTTTCAAAAACAAAGTTGAATTAATTTCAGTCTGAACTATTTTACACGACACTGTGACTGCAGTCAATAATTTGAATATCAGTTTTACTATAAACTACTACCACTTGTGAGTAGTAGTTTAAACTAAATACTGATACGAATATTCAAATTATTGAATGCAGATGCAGTGTCGTGTAAAATAGTTCAGAGTGGAACATTTACTATATAGCAGTTAATAAAAAAAGATGAGTTGAATTAATCTTAGTTAGGGATGGTTATCGATACATTGATGTTAAGTGTTTGATGTTTTTCACTAATCAATGTTGAATTGAAAAACTCCTAAACATACCAAATGGTGATCAGAAAATTATGATTGCTGAGGTTTGAAGAGTAGAGGGGACTTGGGAGACAACCCAATTTTTCATTTACATCATAGTATTTTCATCTGAATAGAAAAATTGTTCAAAATGCCAATTGAGAGGAATCTCGAGTTTTTTTTCTACATTATCCACAGACTTCATGTCAAAATAATCATTGGAAGTATAGGTTGATTCAAAAAATCGCCTGTTCTTATATATCAAATTAAGAGGTTTATTTTGACAATAAATTGAAAATGAATACATCATTATGTTCATATTTCTTTCCGATTTCATGAAAAATGACGTCAAGCATGTGGTCTCCTCTACTGCGATGACACCATCAACTCTGTCCATAAAACTCCCTATAACTGCACTAAAAGTTTCCAGTTACATTTCGCCGTCACACGTCGAATTCTCTCCATCATTCATTGATGTTTCGGGGTTTACATACACCAATGACTTGAATTGACCCCAAAATGAAAGTAACAAGGTGTCAAATCACACGACCTTGTTAGCCAATTTGATGGATTATCAGCGAAATGGAAGTTGAAACTAGTATACAGATTTGATGCGTACCAGTACAATAGAGGAGGTTACGTGCTTGACATGATTTTTCAAACATGGACTTTGAAAGAAATATGAACATTTTGATGTATTCATTCTCAAATTTTTGTTAAAATAAACCTCTTGATTTTATATATTGAAACCGGCGTAAGTAATTGTCATCCTTGACATGACTTATAAAGCTGGAACAACCCATGAGAGTCCCCTCTTTAACCCATGAAAAGTCACTTCATTCGCTTATTATAATAGTAATAATTCTTTAATAAGGATTCTGTAGGTATCTGTTGGCCACTGAATTCTAATGTAACAGCCAAAGAGTATCCTAATCTAATTATTATTCATATATGTGTGATGTGTCTGCATTTGATTGCACATTGGTTGCTATGCGAAGTTTTTACAGAGAAGGTTGCTCCATAACTGCCTGATATTGAGCAAAATTGAAAACGAGTGGGGGAGGCTAGAAAGTGACGTAGTTCAGATCAGAACTCCTTGTACCGTGCGCATGCGCTAGTATTTTAACGATAAGTATCACAATTATGTTTTTGATTTGATCTTCATCATTTTCTGTTTCCCCACCACTTTTCTAGTTCCCTCAGATCGAAATTACCTATTTGTAATTGCCTTGGTTAATAGGGCTTGTAATGTTAGTCATAAACGCTATGAACTTTTTTGAATAAGTGACAAGAATGTAACCAAAGCGAGTGAAACCTACCCTTATGAGTAGCTTCACCAAGAAACTCATATGTAAGCTTATATTATCATCACTCCTATCCTAATCAAGAATCATTCCTCCAAATTATCAATTGATTTTATTAACTCTCTTATTCAAAATAATAAATTGATAGTAAAATAATTTCCCAGTGAATAATTACATTAGCCTCCTAGAGTATTCAACTGTTCAGTTTGTACTTCTTGCCTTGAAAATTGATGCAATTCAACAATCTAATTAAATCTAACAGTTGATAATAAACTTCAAAAGAAATGTCATGCAGTAGCGTACTGGGTCAAGTGTACCTAAAAAGGTGGGTCTCCCTAATTGGGAATATATTTAATCAAAAATCAATAAATGAATATTAAATTTACAAATAATATTATACTATAGTTTTTAGCTTAAAATAGGCTACATATAATTGATCAAAAATGCAAAACGACTTCCAAGTTTTCATTTATATTGACAAACTTGATAAGAATCGGGGAGTTCAGAATTTACTTGGATGCAGTGATAAAATGAAATTGGCTTATATTTCCAATCGCAATAATTGTTGCATGATGGCTTTATACTGTGAGTCATTGTCACATGAAATGGCATTCAATGATGCGAAAATCATCACTCAAAATTCACCCCATTCATGAGAAATTGTGCAATTTATAAACATGTATGGAATTATACCTGCACATAGAAC
Source organism: Sogatella furcifera (assembly GCA_017141385.1). Classification (NCBI taxonomy): domain Eukaryota; kingdom Metazoa; phylum Arthropoda; class Insecta; order Hemiptera; family Delphacidae; genus Sogatella; species Sogatella furcifera. The sequence goes on from CM029560.1 coordinate 39,302,090, forward strand.
AAATTTCTCAAGATCCCTCTTTAGATCTTTAGAGTGAATTTTTGAAGATAGCAGCAATAAGTTTTCAGTACCGGTAGACAAGGAAAATGTTCAAAACTACATATAAATTTCAAAATATTTCAAAAATATACTCTTTTTCCAACCTGACTAAATAATACTATTTTGTAATTACAAGAGCAGATCAGAATAAGATGATAATGTATAAATATCCCATTTTCACGAGTTCATTGAGTTGCCTTGTTTGACATTGTGATAATCATTATGTTGGAATATACTGTATAATTTCTAAAATATGTGATAGTGTTTGATTTGCTTGTTCTTTTCCATAGTATCATGGGATGAAAATTTAGTTTGAATAGTGAAGCTGTTTCCATCCCATATTGTTTCTTGAAACAATTCCTTATCTCGAATTGAAGACTTGGAACTCAACTTGAGTTTAACTGATTTATTTTTCATTTTTATTTTACAGTTCAAAAAGCCAAAGGACTAATCACAAAAGGAAAAAATGGTAAGAAAGTTGTTGGGATTCATTATCATTTAGTCTTTCCAAGAGGAGGTATTGTATTCAAATTAGTCTTATAAGATCTCAATAAATTCTACAACCAGCTTAATTTTACTGAACAATGTGTCACGTAACAAGTTGTTCAAGCCTATAATGCTGCACAGTACAAAGAATGCTTTAGTCGACCTGCTTTATCTGTGATAAAATAGGTGTAACCGTTGGAATAAGAAGAAATAAATAGGCTGATGATGATGATAATACCAAGGACTATGCCTGTTCTTTCAACCGATGTTTTTTTCCAATAAATAAATAAATAATAACAGTGTTACAGGTTTCCACTATAATGAAAGACTTGAGACAATTTATACTGATTAGCTTTAATTACACTGCTATGACACACTGGAAAAAGATAAACTATAACAAAACAAAAGATAGCACAAGAGTTTATAACGTTTCACAATACAAAATGACACTAAAATTAATACTGCACTGAATAAGAAATAAGAACAGTCTTTATCACGCAAGTTACACTAAGAAGAAATATGAACTGACTAATAAACAGAATGAATATCACTATAGTGTGTCTATATACAACGATTACGGCTTGTCTGTCACACGATACAACTGACACAACTTGTTCAAATACTTGAGTATATATAAGCGTATGGTGTCACAGTGGTCAAGGCAACAAAATTAAGTCAACTAATTAACATATTAGAAACGTATGTACAAGCATACACACAAAAAAGAGCCTACCAATGTTTATTTGTCATAATATTAAAAGAAAAATTCAATAAACATAAAACTAACAACTAAAAACATTAAGACCCAGACAGACTTCAAATGCCACCCAGCCAAGACACAGCCTCTTCATCTGCCAGGTGCAATCTGGACAACCCTTCAGGGAAGTGATACAATGGACATGATGAGACAATGTGGTCCATTGTTTGAATTTCTCCACATTCGCAATTGGGAGACTCTGCAAATCCCCAAATATGCATGTTTCCATAGCATCTTCCCTGGCCAGTTCTGAACCTGTTCAGCCGAACCCACTGCTGTCGGGGCAGCTCAAAACCAGGGACTTTGTTGCCTGGATCAGACACCAGCTCTTTGTTTTTAACCTCTGGAGACTCCCATATGTCAGACCATTTCTGCGCTGTGCTGTTTGTAAACCCTGCTTCATGGGAGTAAAGCCAAATTGGCTTCCTTGATTTCAGGCGCAAGGCAGCTGGAGAATCTGGAAGTAGGTCCTCATGTATTGGAAGTGTTGGCATCTCACTAATCTTCTTCATCTCCCTATTAGCAATTTCTTCTCTTCTCAGCTGTGGGGGTAATATGTGACTGAGAACTGGAAGCCAATTGAGTTCTGTCTGCATCAAACAACCAGTGACCACACGCATTGCACTATTTAGCACTGTGTCCACCAGATGAGTGTGGCAGCTCCTCATCCAAACAGGGGCACCATACTCTGCAGTACTGTAGACAAGTGCCAGAGCTGCAGTTCTAAGTGTATTTGCACTGCTGCCCCATGATGATCCAGCAAGCTTCTGCAACAAGTTCTCCCTGGAAGTCATTTTCTTTTTAACTTTCCCCAAGTGCTCACAAAAAGTGAGTGTTCTGTCCAGGGTGATCCCCAGGTAGGTTGTATGAGGGTTTGTTTGAATTACCGTGCCACAGAAGTTCACTGTAGGAGCTGCATTAGCCTGCTTATTGTTCAGGTGGAATGAAGTTATGCATGTTTTGCTTGGGTTTGGTTTCAGGCCCCAGTACTGCAGGTCAATGTGTTGATGTCACTTTGAAGCACATTCCCTGTTTCCTCAATGGTGGTTGCATGTGCTGCCAGCGCAATGTTGTCAGCATACATGAACTTTCGGCCCTGGGTAGCTGGTATGTCTGATGTGTTAAATGTTAAACAGTACTGGAGACAGAACTGAGCCCTGTGGAACTCCATTGTTAAGGACTTTCTTCTTACTTATTCCATCTCCCAGATGTACTCTGAAAGTCCTATTTGATAGGATACTGTCAAACAGTTGAACTAATTTGTTACATTTGAACATTTTTCCCAATTTCAGCAGTAAGCCTGACTTCCAGACAGTGTCAAAAGCTGCAGTCAGGTCGATGGGAATAGCTGATGTTTTCAATTTCTTCTGGTACCCTCTCTCTATATATGTGGTTAGAGCTAGCACCTGATCTGTACAACTCCTTTTTGGTCGGAACCCTGCCTGCTCAACTGGGAGAAACTTTTCTACAGTGGGGGCAATGTGTGCCAAGAGTATCTTCTCAAAGAGTTTGATAAGTGTACAAAGGAGTGATATTGACCTATAATTTTTGGCATTGTCAGGCTCTTTTCCTGGTTTAAGCAGTGCAATTATTCTTGATTCCTTCCACTCAGGAGGTAGCTTGCAGCTTTTAATCACCTTTGTGAAGAACTTTGAAAGCCACTCAGTAGCTTTTTCACCAAGGTGAGTCACAAATTCAGGGAGTATGCCATCTATGCCTGAGGCCTTGTTGTTTTGGACTGTTTTGATAGCAGTAGCAACCTCTTCCATTTGCACAGCTCTTACAACATTAGATGATCTCTCATTCTGAGCTGATAGCTCTCTTAGTTGCCTCTTCTCTCCTTTCTTGGCATTTTTACTGAGTTTGGGTTTGCTGTTGTCCTTGAGAGTTTTAGCTACACTGTTTGGAGTGACTTTCGGTTTGATTGGAGTTATTTGTGATGCTGCACCCAGGCGGCGGATAAGAGACCAGGCCTTTCTGCTAGAATGTTTAAAATCCAGGTTTGCTGTGACCTCCCTCCAGTGCTCCAGCCGACCAGTGTTCAATTCTTTGATGAGGCTATCTGCAGCCACCTGGTCACCAGTCTCCTTAACTTTCTTCAACAGCTCACTGCACTTATCAGACCAGCATGGAATGTAGTTCCTTGTGAATCCCTTAGGAATAGACTTTTTGGCAGATGCCAGGATGAGACCAACCAATCGATGGTAGTTAGAGACTTCAGGCTTTATGCGGTCAATGTTTTCCTCAATATAGCCTTGAAACTTTGACCAATTGGAACTTCTTCAAGTTCAAATGGGGAACTGGATGACCACCTGTTATTGGTATAGACAGGCCCACATTTATCAGTGATGGGCGGTGCTGAGAGTGAGGGAAATCATTCAACACAACACGCTCTGATGGTATTGGGCTCCCATTCTGCTAGCAGGTGGTTACAAAGCATAGATCTGGATTTGTCTCAGAGTTCCAACGACCAGATCTGAATGTTTTTTCTGTTTTGCATCTTGCAGCAAGTGTAGCCTGTTGGCATTGGCCCAGTTCATCAAAGCCTCTCCTGTCTCATCCACTGTGTGATATCCCCATAACAAATGTCTGGAGTTGAAATCACTGGTGAAAACTGCCTTTGAGTCAGGAACTGGGAGCACTCTAGCTGGCCAAGTACGGGAGGGTGGTCTGTAGATGTTATATATGCTAATATCCCCTATTTTACTGGCAATACAATTTTCATCATTGACTGTCACTGATGAAGTAGGAATTGATATATCTGATCTGACGTACGTAGCAAGTCCATGCTTAGGATGAAACTTGGCTTTAAGTAGTGTAAATCCGGGCAGTTGTAATCTCTCCTGATGATCTATGTCAACGTGAGTCTCTTGTAGGGCAACTACATCAATTCTGTATTTTTTGTGAGGTTTGTGAGTATCTCTATCTTAGCCCTTCGAGATACCTTCTATATTGAGTTGAAAAATCCTTAAATTACTACCAACTTCAAGTCGGGTGTCATGGTTCTGAGAAGAACCAAAATTTTCTACCACTTTCCTCTTCCTATGCACTTGAATAAGACTAACTAATAGCTCAAACACTCCGACATTATATAAGCTTCTGAACATTCCAGAAAGCACGAGTGAATGCTAGTGTAATGACTTCGGAGGGTTCCAGATAATTGCCTGTTTACATAACAAAGCGATAATGTTGTTGACACAAAGCCTTCCACCCCGCCTGTCCAACACTCGGCGTGTAGCTATTTCAAGGTCAAGACAGAGTCGAATTCCATAACAATAGTGTACTGAAATCACAAGAAATCTATAATAGAAAGTTCTGAGGATATCTACATCAGAAAACATTGAACAGAATTGGGAATTCAATTTCGCTGTTGTATGAAAAACTTACAAATGTTTTAAAATTTTGTAATTTCTCATCTTGCTGTAGGAAAGGATATATAATGTTTACGGAAAATAGTATCAATTTGTCTTGAAGCGAAACACGACTTTTTTGTCAAAACGAGCCGTCATACAAAATTTGGTCCAGACTGGAAGTTTTATTGTACAGGGTTCGCCAATGAAGTGGGACGATTTGAATAAGCAACAGGTAGTTTAAGAAATTGTATTTTTGTTATTTTTTTATCATAAATAGGAAGTAGAAATGTAGCCATTTAGTGTACAGTATGTCAAAAATCATTTTTTTAAATATAACATCTTCCAAATGTTCTCCATTGGAATCTATGCACTTTTGCAGCCGGGCCTGAAAGAAACGGGTAGATTTGCTGTGACTTTTAACTTTGTGTGTTACATCGAAATGATTCATAACTTTCTTACACCAGAACTCGCCCGTTTTCTATTGAATTAACAAACAATAGGGAACAACAAGCCACACTGCGAGAATTGCCATGAATGCTGTGAATGTTTTGTTGTCAAGCCGCGTCATTTCTCAAAACGGGGATTTCCCTTGGCCCCCTCGCTCTCCAGGTTTATCAACCTTTCACTTTTTTCTATGGGGCTACTTAAAAACGAGAGTTTTTTAAAGCGATCCACCCAGAACTATCCCAGCTCTAGAACAACGGATTTAACTGATTCGAGATGAGATTGGAGGAATACCACTCAATATGCTGCGAAATGTCATGGGAAACTTCCAGGCCTGGCTGCAAAAGTGCACAGATTCCAATGGAGGACATTAGGAAGATGATATATTCAAAAAATGATTTTTCACTTATTGTACACTAAATGGCTACATTTCTACTTTCCTATTTATGATGAAAAAATTACAAAGATACAATTTCTTAAATAATCTGTTACTTATTCAAATCGTCCCACTTCATTGGCGAACCCTGTATTATTGTATTTCACGATGACTTGAGAAGAAATAAACAAACTTTTTGCGTGTAAGTATGGGGTGGCTACCTTGGCCACGACAAACCATAACCAATAAACGACGGAGCATAGGCATGTCATAGCATTGGCAATGCGTAAATGTGTCAGCTATTTTTTGTCGGGGCTGTGTCGTATCGTTGCTATGATGCCATGTATCAAAAGCCGTTTGTTTACTTTGTGGATTTTTTTATTTCGTCTCAAGTCATTGTGTATTAGATAGAGTGAATAGACGCTGCCTAATGAAATCAAAACTAATATTAATATCCCGAGTATTTGTGCTTATGAAGCAGAAAATTGAATAAATGGGAAGGATAAAATCCCAAATCTACATGCTCTGGTCTTCGCGTTCTGTAAATATTATTGCAAACAATTTTTTTTCCAGGTACAAATGATGCCTTTGTGACAATCGCTTTGGGGAAAGATAAATATCAAACATCTTTAAAAGCTAAAGCGTCGGACGTCATTGAGTGGCACGAGAAATGTGATTTGTGAGTTTAAATTTAATATCAAACGGTATTTCTGATGACATTATAGAGGAAATCGTCAATTTACTTACAAGATCTTTCTCCCCTTATCAGTTCTATTATTCAATACACAAGGATTTCGCATATAAAAAGTTTTTACCCAATGAAATGAATACTTTTAATTATTTATTGCTTATGGAATTGTTGTTTTTGTGCCTATTGATTAGAAGGGGTTGAGATCCAAGGAACTCTATGCCAAAAATACATTGAACTCTCGATTATCCGTTTCGAGGGTTATCTGCGGTGCTGCCTGTAGGATAGCTTGTGAGTCCCATGGGCTGAAGAACTTGTGTGCAAACTTCCAACTCTTGAAGTTAACCCATGAGTTTAATAACTTAATAACGATGAAAGTGCATTCTATAACTTTTGATCAAGTTCGTTGATCAAGAGTTATAGGATTTTCATATAGCCAAGAGTCGATTCGAATAGTCAAGAACAAAAAGTCATTAAAACTTGAAACTCATATAATAATGAAATACAGGATATTTATAGTTGAACTTGTATGTTTTTATTCCTAGTTTCTATTTTTTGCTATTCAGACAATCCGCAAACCCGCTTTAGGCATCGCACCACTGAAAACCCTTCTTGTACAAGACGAATTGACTGCATAAATTTACATAGAATAATAACGGAACTATTCTAACACAATTTTAATATATATATCAATACTATTTTTAATGAAAGTAATATTTTGCCTACTGAATTTACTTTGGAATATTTTTTACCTATATTTTAAAACTTGAATGGTTTTGAAACATTAAAAATAGAAAAATTGGAATAATTGAAATAATTTAGTTTAGTAAATTATTCTGTACTTCTATATTCTTAGAAAACACGTAGAAAGGTTAAAGGTTACTTGAAATATGTGTTTTCATTAATAAAGTTGCAGCAACTGCTCACACTACTACATGTCAACTACATGCAGTAGGCCAACAGTTGCGGTCACTGCAAACACATGAGTAAAGCCGGCTGCCGGTGAATAATTATGGCTTATTTTTTGTTGTCTGCTACGCCACTCAAAAAATGTATTGATTCTATTAGATTTTATAGACTATTGTTCATTCATAACTTTATAAAATTGAAAGGCAAACCATGTACAAACATTGTAGAGCTCAATCTCTGTAAGTATGGAATTTTTTAAATAGGACATCTATACCCTAACGAAAAGGATCAATTCAGTATTACATTTTCTTATTTGTATATTTATCAATATTCGCTATTGTATTAATCTATTGATGATTTGTAGTTTCTACGTCTATCTTGATTATTTGCAGCATCATTACACCTGATTAAGTGGTCTCGACGGAAAAAAATCATTGTTCAGTTTTAAAAAGCAAAAGTTAACTTCAAGAGTTGGAAGTTTGCACGCGAGTTCTTCAGCCCATGGGGCTCACTAGTAAATAAAATAAATTATATATTTTTTCACATTGATGTGTTTGAATGAACTTTGGTCATTTGTATTGAATATAATGAAAAATCGAATGTAATGAAAAAATTTCGAATGTAAATTCTGTAATTTTTGGAGGTAGGCATATTTTATAGAGATTATTTTGTTTGGAGAATATTCAAGTCATCTTTTTCATAGAAACTCATATGTGAAGATGCAATCTTGAACAATCAACAATTATTTGAAACTATTAGTATAAGGAACTCAAGAATTATTATTCATCCTAATAATAATTATGTAATATCCTTTCAATTGCAGACAAATCCCGAAACAAGGCAATACTGCCGAGATAACGCTCACGGTTTTTCATCGCAATTTTTTGGGCGTCGATGAATTTTTGGGATGTGTCAGCATACCTTTGGCTGATTTCGATGTATATGAAATGCCTAGAAACAAGTGAGTAATTTGCTATTACTTAGCTTTCACCAAGTTCAATTTTATCAACTAGGCCTATTCTATTACTGAAAATTCCACTACCCACTAATTTCCTAAAACTGGAAATTCATGTCACTTTGCTTCAAATAAGATAGATTGAATTGTGCAAATGATTGAATCATGAAAATTCACACCATCGATATGCTTGATGTTTATTTGTTTTATAAACAACATTGTGAACTGCTCATGAATAGGTGACCAGTATTTGGCAAGTGAGAATTATTTTGAAAATGAATAAAAGTATTGAATGTTTCAACTGTTAATGTTGACTTTCAAATCGATTCTCACGTTTTCTTGAATCTTTCTGATTACTGTGTTTGATTACTCTATTCCATTTTTCATCTTGTTCAATATTCTGTTCTCATTTTTCTTACATAGAATTCTAATATAGAATGGAACATTTTTCTCCTTTGACAATACCTACTGAAAGAAGGTTGTAAGTACTATACCAATTATATGCTTCTATTCCCCACAACTCCATACTTGCCTCATTTCTCATAAAGAACCTTCTCACAAACATGCCTGTAAAATCAATTACCTTGAAAAAATGCTGATTGGCAACAATACTGAACCCAAACATATCAATGAAATCATATCACTGACAAAAATTATTACCAAGCAAAACGACTTCACTCAAAATCAGAAATACTACAAACTAAAAGATTCGACAAAATAAAATGGTCAAATTATCTAAAGGCCAGAGTTCTTGATTTATACTAATTAAATATGGTAACTCATAAAATAAAAAAAATCATAAAATATAGTAACTTATATAAAAACTCATAAAATATTTAATCAACTATAATAAAATTCATTCAAGCTGGAATACGGCCTTAGACTCAGTCACTCATATAGATCTTTCTTGAATTTAGTTGTCCTCTGGCAATGATCAAGATAGCCTGCGTTTTTTCTGTAAAAATATAATTTTATTCCTATGTTCACCATTACCAAAGATTAACAAACCATACTTAGATTATACTTGGAAAATAGAAAAATAAGAGAGGTATTTCTCATTTACAATATCCCTTAGTTACCTTAAAAAAAATATCACTTGTACTCTACTTAAACTGCCTTGAATATACTTTATATGCGATTCCCAAGCCAATCATCAATCATTAAGCCTAAGAACTCGATTTGTTCGGATCGCTCTTTTGACCCCTCTCTTTGACCTAAAGTCAAGAACTGTGTCTTATTTTTTTCAAGCATAAAACCATTTGCCTCAAACTATTTAGAAGTTTCATCTGTATGGCATTTGATAGTGTTTTCCTACGTCTGGATGAGCATTAAGAAAGGTTGTGTCGTCTGCATATATAACATAGTATGAGTAACAAGTAGAAGATCGTTAATCATTATGACAAATAATAGAGGTCCCAGTATTGAGCCTTGAGGAACGCCATACTTAACCATCAGAAGGTCTGATGGATGATAGATAGAACTCTAGTGAACATATTTTATATGAAACTTGATCTTGAACCACATTCTGTTCTTTGCTATCTATTTTTTGTAATGTGAAACTCGTTTGTGATTTTCTAGATGGTATAAGTTGAGAGACAAGCCTGGAAAAGATAAGAAAAAAGAGCGCGGAGAGCTAGAAGTGAAAGTGGCTTTCGTGGTTATGTCGGGCAGTCTTGCTGATCTCAGTAAAAAAGATAAACACAAATCTTCGGTTGGTCAGCTATCCCAAGTTTTCAGTATGTATTATTTTTTATTTGAATTTTGTTTTGCATATTAATGTTAACCTAATTTTTATTTCTGTACATGACGTGGGTAAGTGGTAGAGAGGATGGTAGGGATTTGTTTATAGAAATGGATGTTTTAACTTTACCATTTTATACAGCCTAACTAATATATTATATTGGAATGTTTGATGTTCATTAGGAAGAATATTAAATAAGTTCTGACATTCATAATTATAACACTCGAAACAAATGCAAAGTGAGGGTAACATATTATTGTAATTATGAAGTTTCTAAGAGAATCTGACAACGCATGACCATAAAACTATTCTATTGTCTTCCTAAATAAGTGCGAGTAATGGATATCACATCCTACAAGACATACTTGAAAGACTTACAGAAAATGTATGCAATTGAGGAATATTTACAAAATTAAATTCTATAGTCCATTGATGATGGCTTGAGACGAGATAAACAAAAGCTCTGCATGTGTGTGTGTGTGTGTGTGCGACTGGAGTGGCTTCGTTTTAGCCACGACATGAACAAGTCACAGAAATGCCGAAATCCCGAATTTTGTTGTAGGCAATTCAGAATAAGTATATTTAAGTAATCTTATTATAGATACACATTGAGAAATTGCTTGTTTCGGTTGTCTCTCGACTGCATGTACCTAAAATGAACAGACAATTATTGTAAAAGTTTTTGTGCCAATGTTTTGGTTACAGTCTCGACAACAACAGAAGGTCTCATTAAATGGTATTGACAGTGACCTCATGTCGGTGGACTGTGGAGTAATTCAGGGTAGTACATTGGATCCTCTGCTCTTCCTCATTTACATCAACAACATTTCAAAGTCCTATCAATTAATATCAGAATGTAAAATATTGTTCCCTATCTCTGTAACTCCAGTGACTTGAATTCACGAAATTTATGTTTTTGACTTTGGTCCATGAGTACGTTTTTGTATGAATTGTCAATAATTTTCCTCATGTGACTTCAATATTTTTATGCAATTCTAGAGATGAATATTATGTTTTTATGTGATAATTTGTAATTGTATGTACCTATGACATGCCTATTGCTCATATAGCCTGACGGCCAATTAAACTAATCTAATCTAATATAGAAAAAACCAAGTGCCTCCCATTCTACCAACGTAACAGCCCTGGACACCTAGAGCTCAGACTGCATTCATGTGGTAATCCATTGTCTGCTGTCTGTGCCTGTCCACCCATTGAACCAATAAGACAGTACAGATATCTGGGTGTTGTAATCGATCACAAGCTAAACTGGGCGGCTCACGTGGAATATCTAAAGCAGCGGCTCCGAAGATTAAACTATGCTTTCGGTCAGCTAGGGCAAGTCTTGAGAGCTGGTCACTGCAAGAACGTTTATCACGCTTATGTGCAGTCTCTGCTCGAATATGGCATCTTGGCGTGGGATGGTGCCTCATCCAATGTGCTGCGCCCCCTTGCAGTCTTGCAAAGAACTCTGATTAAAACACTACTTTCAAAAAATATAAGATACTCAACTCCCAGTATTGAATATCAAACAGCTATTCATAAAAAACTTTTAATTTTGATTCAAAAAAATAGTTCAATCTTCACTGAATTACAGCATAACTATCCAACAAGAAATAGAATACACATGAACATCCAAATCCCTCGTCTTGAAAACTCAATGCAATTATTTAACTTTTTTCACTTGGTCCACTGGCTATAAGCCGTCTATAAGCGCAGAGTGAGTAGGTGGCTCCTCAGCATTGGCCCGGTGGCTGCAGAGGCTATGTTGCTGTCTCCATACGCTTAAGAACTGCATGTCATTATCATTAAAATAAAATTATCCCATCATATGTCATTACGTATTGGTTTGTTTCAGATTTCAATAGGTTCCTTCATTTACATCTTAATTAGATTCACCCTAAACGCCGCAAAAAACGTTTAAAAGTTTACTTTTTTATTTATTCATGTATATATATATTTTTTAATTACTTTATTTGGTTATACATAACATTAATTATTCTATAACTCTTGATGATATTGTACTGTATATGTTTATTGAATATTCACAGTGAGAAGATGGACTTATCTAATAATGTAATTGAAGCAAGAAAACTTGAATATCTTTCTTTCCATCTGTCTAAAACCACTTCCTCATGCGCACGGTTTTATCGTCCAAGCAGGGTGTTATTCATTTACACTGCACATTTGTTATCATATTAATATTACATCTTTTATGTAACGCATTTACTTGTTTTGATAACATATTTCGGCATTGCTGTGACTTGTTTATGCCGTGGCTAGAACGAAGCCACTCCAGTCGTACACACACACACACACATGCAGAGCTTTTGTTTATCTCGTCTCAAGCCATCGTGAATGGACTATAGTATATTCGTTATACAGCCTATGCTTTCGTATTAGGTAGTATTGTGATGTAGTATGTATTGGTAGTAATGATCGTGATCGGTGGTGTTGACATCGTTATTCTCAGTATTGGGTATATTCTGTCCAAGTAAAGAAAGATGAGAAAATCCATTGGCAAGATGAGAAAATGACTCCAGCTCGGTCAATATTGGTTCAAAAATTATTGATTTGGTCTCAAATTGTAGATCAGGATGTTTCCTACAATTATTGAGATTAGATCAATAACTTTTGAACCAATATTGACCGAGCTGGAGTCATTTTCTCATTCTTTGAGTAGTTGTGAAATTGATATTGTGGTAGTTATCCATAATAAATGAAAATACAAGATGTTGTCAAACCACTGATTTATTAGAAAATCGAGATACCGGTCTCGGTCAATCTGATGGTAAACTCCAGAGATTATAATGATTAACAACCGAGACCGGTATCTCGATTTTCTAATAAATCAGTGGTTTGACAACATCTTGTCTTTTCATTTATCATTTTCTCATCTTGCCAGAGGGCCTTCTTTGCTTGGTCAGACTATAATTAATGTATTTGAGAAATTGTTATTGTTGGAATTTGACAATAATTCAAGACATTATATTATGTTAACGTTGCTGTAACATTTCTCAATGTCATTTGGCTATAAATTATTTCAATTGGTTCGATCACATACCAAACATGTCACAAAATGTCAACAGTTGCCGACAATGTCAACACAAACACAAACATTTCCGCCGCTATGAAACTCCAATTTACCGCCGCAATATATCCATGAATTTGAGGATGCGTCTTAAATGGATCACTCACCAGATATTTATTAAATATATTTGAAATGTAAAAAAATATGTTTATGATTAATCTTTATTGCAGGTGGAAGTCTCATTAGTATTAGTAGCTTAGACAAAAGAAAGGGCCTGAAGAAACTAGCAAGTAAAATAGGTGAGTTATCGATTATTAAAATTATTTGTATAATTTGAAAGCAGTTGACTATCAAATGAGCTTTACAATATAATTGTTACATTGAGTAACTGTTACAGTTACATTTAGAGTAACTGACTTTAAATTTGAATTGAGACTATAAAATTTCGGAACTTATTTACAGCTTAATATAATGATGTCTCATGCCAATCTACGAAACCCAGATTCTCTCACTTTCTGCATCTCACCAATCTCTGGACCAAACCAGGGTGGAGGGTTTTTGTTCACCCTCTTTGTAACTAAATGGGCATGAGTAGAATTCAGAACTAATAGAAAATAAAATTATTTTATTTCTCAATCATTTCATCCACACGTTCCGTTAGAATAACCTCGTACCATAGGATAGAGGCAGCATCTAACAGGAGAGAATTCATATCTTGGTAACAAAGCATCTCTGAGGGTATGTCCTATGAAACTTTTTTCACTACTTTGTGTAAGGAATAAGCCTGGGAAGTATTGCAAGTATTTCTCCTTCAACACTCTCTATAAGGATTATTCCCCGACAAAAATCGAGATCTTGGTGTTTCATATCGACAGTTTTAATAGTTATCAACAACCTTGGCCTTCTGTTTGTAGAGCTCCAGTTTAAAGAAATGTTCATGATCCCAAATAATATAAAATTTAATAAATCTATAAAAATAACTTAATCAGGTTGTCATCATTCATTTGGTGTAATTAATAATAATTAGAGTAGTGGGAAAATGTCGTATGCAACTATAGTGCAAACGTCTTGTCAAACGTGATTAATGACAAGTCTCATTCTATTAAATTTCACATTGGGCACTTGAAAATAAATTACACAAATATACCTTTGAAAATGTTCCAGGAAAGAAAGTGAAAAGTGCAAAAAATAATGATGCAGATGGACATGATGAGATGAGTATTGGGGAGATGGGTATGTCAAGGCAGGTTCCCGGAGATGCTGACCCTGGTGTGATCAGTGAAGGCGAAGGCGAAGGCCACAGTGAAGATGAATTCACTGTAAGTTCAAAAATCGCCTATTATCATCAATTTATTTCAATTTTAACAATCGTACTGCAACTGCATGGTTATTATTTTATCTCAATAGTCTATTCAAATAATTATTACATTTCACTATTTGGAGATCATTGATTTTAATTTGGCGTATTTCTAATTTGTAGACAACTTTTGTTGTGTGCTCTAAATTTTTATCAAGAGAATTTTCAATAATTATTTTCAAATGGTAGTGAGAGCAGTTCCTATTGTTCCAAACTAATCAAGGTGTTTCAAGTCATTTTTAAGTTATTTTGAATTCCAACCAAGAAATTATTGATTGCAGTGAAAAATAAACGGAGGAATATTTCAAAATACAATTTTTGCTATATAAATCCATACTAAAAAGCATAAAAATAATAATAATGTAAATTATTTATTCAATCAATAACATACAGAAATAATCTGATCCATTATAAAATGGCGAGCCAGTGAAACCTGCATTTCTGAAATGGCTGTAAAATATAAACGGATGAATATTTAAAATTTATTTTAAATTATTTTTTACTATCTTAGAAAACATTCATATTGTAATTGCAGTTTGTTACGTCATTTTTTAGGCAATTTTACAATGCTTGCTCCTTGACATCTGATTCCTGCCATTTACACCGGTCTATGATTTCCAATCACTTCTTTATGCTCATCGAACAATTATGTTAACTTGCCTGAAAAATGTGGGTTTTATGCAATTTTTTAGTTTTTTTTACTAGTATAGGAAATCAGAGAAATAGAGATGGAAAAATATAGATGCTCCGTGATGTGATAGGCATTTTCATTTTTTTTTTCAATTACAATATGAATGATTTTTAAAATACCTAGTAACAAAAACATAAAAATATTTATACGTTTATATTTTAGTCATTTAAACAATGCAGGTTTCACTGGCTCACTCTTGTACAGTAGATCAGATTATTATTTTTATTTTTTTAGAGTTGGTTAAGCTTGTGATTTTTAGTGATTTCAAATTTATAATTTATTATCAAATTCAAATTTATTGTTCACATTTTCATTACAGAATCTATTCTATGTTGTAGGAAAATGTGTCGCTTGTCATATTAACATTTTGCTTTGTTAACAATAAAATTAACAATTCAGCACAATAATTGAATCTTATGGCCAAGTTGCATGCATTGCGGTTGCGGTGTATTCTTGTGGCATGACCGCATTCCAGTATAATAACCATAATAACAGAATTAGAACGCAAAAATAATAATGATTTCTTCAAATTTCAATCATTAACACAAACATAATTCACGCTTAGTCATCAAGTTAACAAAGTCGTTATCTATTGATTATTTTTAAATTATCAATTTGAGGTAGTTTTGACATTTTTAATTTCTTAGAAACAGCTGACATCGATATCATAAAATAAAATTTGTGTTGATTTTCAGTATTATATTTCAAAATGTGATAAATTTACTATGGAATGTCCTCAGTAACCACTATGATTCAGAGTGGTCGAGCTGCCACTTCTCACTTCAGTTCTGATTTAGTTTTCAATTTATTATTATTGGGAGATGAAAGTTGTTCGGTGCCGATCTCCTATGGCGAAAAGAGTTTTTTTAACCAAATCTTCCCCCAATAATACTCGTAATAGGTGTTGTAGTAGATTCTGCTCACCTTTTTCCTCTTGCCCTCACTACGAAGGTGCAGATCAACTTTGAAACCTGCAAAATGAGAGCCAATGCCACCAAATAAAAATGTAAAATTAATTTTATTGAATTTGGTAATTTAAGTTGCTTGGTCATGAAATATAGTTTACTAAATTTGATAATCAGTTTAGTATTTCACTTGGAGAGTTTCTAAACTTATTTTGCTTCAGGATGAAGAAGAACAAGAAGACCAAGATGAACATATCAAATTTACTGGTAATTTAAACTTTGTCTTAGTTTTTTGTGCTTTTTATATACTTATCAATAGTAAGTTTTGCACAAACAATCGATTTATACGAATTTTTGTTTAGTTCAATCGATCTGTAGTTTTTTCTACTGCACTAAACATCTATATCTATTCTTTAAATACTTTTGTTCTCATCTTTAGGTTCCAATTCCCGTTTTCTTTCTTTCGAACGTGAAATTGAAAATATTTTTCGCGTTATTCAGTTTTTACTACAGGATCAACATTGATATCTATATCAGCAAGATCAAGATTATGTATAGATAGATAAATGTCTCTATTTTCCACTTTGAACATTACAAAAAGTGCTGTGGGTGAAGTTGAGGCACAAGAGCTCTTCCACTTAACCCACAATATACAGTATACAGGGTGGGTGAAAAGTTTGGAAACGGCTTAATATTTCTTGAACGAAGGTCATTTGTCGGTCGGTGACAGAGGATCGTTCTACTCGATTTCGAAGTTAAGAATTTGTTCCGCCATCTTGAATCCAACAACTTTTTCCTAATGGTGGTCATTTAAATGTGATACGTATTATAAATGATTACGATGCCGATTTTAAAGAGAAATCGAATGCCGAAAACCGCACATCGCTATCTCGAACCCTTGCAAAGATATTTACGTTTTCAATTTGAAAAAAATAACTTGAAATCAGTCAATATCTCCAAAGCTGTTTGTGGTCTCCACCATTGATTTTGCCATGAAATTTCGTCTTGGAATTATCTATCACATCACCACTACAACATTTGAAAAATAGGGCCAAATATTTGGATATCCAATATGGTGGACTCATTTTCTTAGAAACTTGAGATGGTATGTGATACATGATTACAATACATTGACCCAAAACATTAAAAATGCATAGCTCACACAACATGTAAAAACTTATCAAAACTCTATAAAACTTCTTTTTTTTTCAATTTACTCACATGTTTTTTCCATGATAATGCCGAATCAGGTATCAAACCGTGATGTATGTGATGATAAACTATTTTCAAAACTTGATTCACAAGTCAAATTATATATCAAGTGTTTTTTTTTCACTCGATATCATGTAATTAGTACTAAACCGGTAATTCAAAACTATTAGATCAGAGTTAATTTCTCCATAGATTGATTTCGAATCGGCACCCCAGTTTGTAAGAGTAGTTTCATCTGCAAATGCTGCTTATTTTCCATGAAGATTTGCATTAATATGAATTTATAACAATATTTCAGATTTGCATTAATTTGCATTAACAGAATAGGGCCGAATACCGAGACTTGTGGCACTCCAAACTTGATATTTTCAAAAGTACTAAACCTTTTTCCAACCCTTAAGGTAGCATTTACTTTGGGTATGCTACCTTTACACACTGCTTTCTATATTTAAGGTAGCTGCAGAACCATTTATGTGGCACGCCATGTTCACCGGCAGCCCACAACTTTTTTAACAATATTGTGTGATCAACAGTGTCTTGCTTTTTTATATCGACACATATTGCTGCACATCTCTTATCCTCATTAATGTAATTCAGGGTGTCTAGCAGTCGGGAAAATCGGGAAAGTCGGGAATTAGTCTTGAAATGAAATAAGGTCGGGAATTATACTGGAATTTGAAGTTAAGTCGGGAAAATTCATAGATTATAAAGTTGTTCATTTTCTTCCGCATGTTGAGTTATTTTCATATTGGGCGGGCCTAAACTAGTGTTTGATATCGAACATAGATATTTGCTAGTGTTTTCAATTCGAAGTTAGAAACTTAGTAACGGAATAATTCCTGTGAAAAAACTATGGAGTTTAAAAAAAATGTAACTTGGGAACGGTTGATGATACAGAGTTGTTATTGATCTCAATTTCTTCCAAATTTTATTCTCTAGAAAATACATGAATAGAATTTTCTTCGTCCGACGCTTGGTTCGGCACCTATTTACGAAAAACTGAAATTTTGCACCTTTCAACCCACCTCCCCTCGAAAGGATGTAACTTTTTACCAAACATTGAAGGGGTTGTATAAAACAAGTAGGAATCGTCCTTTGCCTTCGGATGATGAGGTTCGAGTCTAATTGCACCGTAGGCTACTATATGTAAACATAAAATATGTCAATAGTATTTTTCATTTATATATTAAAATATACCCTATTTCAAGACATAGGATAGTATTTTTTAGATATTAAATTATATCACGAGTTTAAAAATGCATAGAGAAACTCCAACTTTGTCTTTGGATAAGTCGGGAAAAAGTCTTGAATTTCATTCATGCAAATTGCTAGACACCCTGTAATTATAAATATCTTTAAGTTAGATAGTTGTAGTCTATACAGAATAACCCAATGTAAGAAAAATCTTTCTGCAGTGATTTCCTCTTAAAGCTGAATTCAATTGGAGTAGTCATAGCGACGAGTAAACTAGTGTTTTTATTGTGGCATGAATTTTCAAATTTATTCTACACTGTCATGAATTTCAAAGTGATATTTTCAGTGAATTAATTTATTTGGTTTCTTATCCTTTTATTTCAAATTCCAATTTTTTTGTAACATTTTCTTGGACGAAAAATTTTAGAGTGAAGTGTTACGATATTGTACATAACCTTGTTTCGGACACATTACATTTATCAAAATTCAGGGAAGAAATAGTACAGGCTCAGCCTAGTTTTTCTTGCCTGGTTATAATAATATTATTATTATAATTTGTGTAATGATATCAATGAATAAATGAATTCATATTGAGGTTTTATTACTATACAATATTTACTTATGATCTCTTCATTATTTCTGTGGTAAGTTTTATGATTTAACTGCAATTTTGTAATTTCTCATTGAATATGTTTTTATTGTCAAAATAGATTTTTTCATTCTGTAGAAATATTGAGTTTCCTCAATAGTAGCAGCCTAATTTATTGGTAGTTATGAAAATACATTATTATCAATTTAATACGTACAGTACTTGGAAGAATATTTTGTAATAGAAATGTTTCTATGGAATCATTCAGCTATCCCATTAGACCCTTAGTTGGTATTCATGTCCATTTGTTGGGGTTGTAATAGTTTCTACAAGTTCAAAAATCCGTGATTGAGGGTAAAGCCATTGCCATCAACTCTTGAACAATTCACCTACCTGATTATAATAAGAAAGTGATGCTTTCTTGTGATTTTTGATAGATTATTCTTGAAATAAATTCTGCTGGATGACATTGTAATATCATTACAATGTAACGAAAACAGATTTTTTAAGAATTTTTCTCAAGTATGATCAGGTAAGAGAGGGGTTCCTTTCAATTCAAATATTATGATTGTTGCTTGCCGAAATCTTTGTGGGAGCACCAGCATTTATTTTGTAGTGCGGGGAAAATATGGCGATATCACAACGTCATTAGTCATTCCTATATTACAACCTTGACTCTTTTTTTTTGTATCAAGTTCTTTATAAACCATTAAATTTATTTATCTTACATCACGACCACTACCATTCTCAAATAATTTTCAAAATGTAATGGTTTTGTTATTATTGAACTGTCTATGTGTTACAAACTGTTGAAATTTTCAATGAAGCAGCTGGGAATGCGAGCTTGGTCACCGCTCAATGTCATTATAGTGGATCAACTCACTAAATGTTTGGAGTCTAAGCTAGTTTTGAATAAGTGTTTATTATTTTTAACCAACTACTTGTTCACTCACATTTCAAGGATCGATTTGATTGCTTTTTCAGCTGGCAGTGGTGAAATTGAAATTGATGACTTTTCTAATACAAGTCTAGGGAAATGTGTTAACTTTGAGAAAGTAGAAAAATCGCAAAAGAGTCTTACTGTAGAGTTTCCAAGTACAGCCAATCATGGTGGTGTACCCAAACAATGGATGAAAGCTTACAAAAAAATTAAAATAGGACATGCTTCTATTAAACTGGTGAGTCACTCTGTAGAAGTAGCAGTTGGGAGCTATTTTTGTTGATTTTTTGTCATCATTCACAACTCCAGTTCCTGGCCTTTCCAAACTTTTCATAATTATTATAGACTCATCTGCTATTCCTTCACTATTCAGCTAGAAGTACGGGTGGTTGGTGCGGTGCTCGATGCAGAGAGCGTTCTCCTCCAATGTGTGTCCAACCCCAACATCATTTGCCTTCTTTTTGTTAATCTCATGTTTGTATAAATATTATGTTTGTCGAGTGCTTACTTTAGCTAGATTATTATAACTTTGAACGCTTTTAACTTATGCAATGCTTATAAGCTTATACTTTAACATTATAGTCCGGGAGCAATTTTCATTCCGTGGGCCTATCAGTGATAGTCGTTTGGGATTGGTGTCGATGTCTTTTTCTCCGACCTGAACGCGAAAACTCTTCCATCGATGAAGCTATAGCCTCGAAAACCATATGATGTTAAGCTGAAAATAGCTCTAAAAATCACACATTAAATTGTTCTGTCTATATTATACATGTAAAAAACTAAAAGCAAAAAATGAAAATTTTCCAGATAAAAAATTTAGATAATTCCAAGAGGAACAATTTGAAGAAAAAAGTTTTTGGGATATCTTGAAAAATGACTGAGTGACGGCCGAAACAGTGGAACTGTGAAATTTTTGGACGCTATCTTACATTTCAGGTCACGCACCCCTGGAGAGCTTATAACCATCGATATTATTTTTACTAAGACATTGACACCACTTGCAAAAACCTGTCACTAACAGGTCCGCGAGATGAATCTTGCTCCCGGACTATTAGGCGAGCAATTTCTGTTTGTATGTTGTTCAATGAATTTGAAAATGACTCCCAAGTGTGGAATATACTGGTAATGAATGAGGAATCTGCCAAACCTCTCAGACTGATTCCTTACACTTACTTGAAAATGATAATTTTTGCTTAGTTCAACCATTATCTGAATAACTATGAAGTTACAAAGCGGTTCCATTCATTTTTTCAGCTGATTCTAAATTATGAATAATGATTTATTTATAGTTTGTCCAAGCAAAGAAGACCCTCTGGCAAGATGGGAAAATAACTCCAGCTTGGTTAATATTTGTTCAAGAATTATAAATGTGGTTTTAATAGTAGATCAAATTGTTTCCTACAATTTGAGATCAAATTGATAATTTTTGAACCAATATTGGCCGAGCTTGAATTATTCTCCCATCTTGCCAGAGGGTCTTCTTTGCTTGGACAGACTATATCATCTTGAGGCCGCTACAAAATTAGAAGATGGTAGATTTGGTGGGGAATGCGCAATCAAAAATAATTGTTATCTCGGTAAGGTTGCATTGACTGGTGTGTGTTGACAGTTGGACGAGCTATCTCATAAAGGATCAGGCTGTTCTCTGGCTGCTGGCTCGGCTGCCAGCTCGGCGTCTCTTGAGAACTTGGCTGGTGGCGAAATATTGAGACGCTCGACAGTCCAGTCCAGTAGCAGCCCTCCTGCCAAACCTCCCCGCTTCCAAAGGCCCGACGAATGGCAACAAAAACTCTATGGAAAACATGGCAAAGGTAACATGCTATTATAATAACTCCATATTAAAATAATCTTGATACCCCTTTTTATCAGCTTGTGTAAAGTGTCAAATAAGGTTTGGGATGAAACGATATCAATACGTTTCACGCCAGAATAAAGCTCAGCGGTTCCTAGATGTGCAAGATTTATTAGTATTATTGAAAACCCCTGTTTTCTGGGTGCAAAATGTAAAGCAAACTCGAACTGTGTCTGCCGAACATAGCTTAGTAAGTTAACACTGATTAGAATTCAAACAAAGCAAGCGGTGCTTCGTATAAAACTAGTACAGTATTACTAAAACATTCATGGAGCACCAAGTCCAAGTTGCACAAATTTGTTGAGCTTTATCTCACTAATGGTCGTATGGTTAGGGTGAACTATTTTTAATCAGTTTAGCTTAGTACTGATGCCAGTAATAAGGGTGAGATTGACTATCTTTACTTACTCGAGAATAATTGTGTTGTGATGTGGTGTGGTGTATAGGGGAAGGAGGTAGTGTGAGTGGGAGTGGAGGCAGGAAAGTGGAAACTCTGAAGAGACGTCTCAGTGTGCTGTCGCTCTTCTCAATGAATAACGATGAAAGCGCCAAAACTCCTTCGCCCTCATCATCTTGCAAGGACCTTGATGAAGGTATTCACTATGAACTAGAACATGGTTGGTTGGCTGTCTCTTCTCTTCACAAAATTGTTTTGATTTCATCCATCACTGTAAAATATTCCAATTTTCTACACCTTATGGCTCGAGTCTTCACTTTTATGTTTCTATCTCATCTCATTGTACATAAATTCTAGTTTTTTAGTTCATGTTTGGTAGTACGATCTCTTCAGTTCATGCTTTGTTTTCAGTAATTTTGTTGAAATAAATAATAATTTTCTCATCCTTGTTCTCTTATCGTTGTTCAGAAAGTTGTAATTAGTTAGCTCTTAATTAACTCCTTTATGCAAAACGTATTGCAAAGCGTTTTAAACACATTCAATGAACTCGTTTAATGCTGAGTTTATACAATGCCAATTGGTGAGACAATAATTGTCTTCTGAAACCGTCACTTGTTGTTGTCAATTAGAGTTTTCATTTAGCCATGCCTAGATGACGATTTTAAGATCAAAAGATACAATAGATACTTAACATCAGCTATACATTTCAGAAGACAATTATTGTCTCGCCAATTGGTTTCGTATAAACGGAATAATTAAGGAGAAGGTTTATTTGCCTCTTGATCAAAAATCCAATTCAATCTAACTGTGGTAAAATGATGAATCATCTTACATAAATCGTGATCAATGCAACAAGATCAACGAATCTGATGGCTGAATACCTAGACTTATTGTTGAATCCAACTGGAATTGTAAATTGAATTGAAGCTTCACCCCTTGAAAAAATAATGGAAATGATTTTCATTTCAGATACGGCCGTTGTTTGAATATTTGAGTAGCTTGTAAATAGCACAGCTTCAAATGATGTAAATAATGGTGTTCCATTTCTTGTTATTTCAAATGTAAATAAATACTATTCTTCACCATTAAGGTACGATGGTAAAAGTGAAGTTTACCGGCCATCCTTCCAAAAGTAAAATTTCAGGTTGCAATCGATAAAGTATGGCCTACGCCCTACTGATGGCAAAATAAAAAAATTAGCCATTGCTGTCCAGTAGTTTTGAAATAATTGAAGTTTAAAGTTTGGTCTGCAGTTGCTATAATTTAACCTTAACTGAGCTTCAACTAACCTAACCTGAGCTTCAACTAATCTAATCTGAGCTAAAATTAACTTAACCTAAGCTTCAGCTAACCTAACCTAAGCAACAACCAACCTAACCTAAGCTCTAACTAACCTAACCCAAGCTCTAACTAACCTAACCTAAGCTTCAGCTAACCTAACCTAAGCTTCAGCTAACCTAACCTAAACTTCAACTAACCTAACCTAAGCTTCAGCTAACCTAACTCCAAGCTCTAACTAACCTAACCTCTAACAAACCCAACCTAAGCTTCAACTAACCTAACCTAATCTAAGCTTCAGCTAGCCTAACCAAAGCTCCAGCTAGCCCAACCTAAGCTTCAACTAACCTGACCTAAGCTCCAACTAACCTAAGCTCTAACTAACCTAACCTCTAACTAATCTAACCCCAAACTAACCTAACCTAAGCTTCAACTAACCTCACCTAACCCAAGCTTCAACTAACCTAACCCAAGCTCTAACTAATCTAACCTAAGCTCCAACTAACCTAACCTAAGCTTAAACTAACCTAACCTCCAATTAACTCAACCTAACCTTCAACCAACTCAACTCCAACTACCCCAAACTGAACCAACCTAACCTAAGTTTCAACTAACCTAACCTTTAGTCATAAATAAATCTTAGACTCATAATTAGTGCTCAATTTGTGCTGTTTTGTACAGTTTGAATGCACTTTAGAACTTCTAAAATAAGAATTAGAGTACATGTGAGCCAATTTTATAGCTTCAGAATAACATACTTAATCGATTGCAACCGGAAATTTGACTTTCGGAAGGGTGGCCGGTAAACTTCACTTTAGCCAGGTACGATTCCCAAGCTGCGCTACTCTAGCCATCACAACTCTATTCACTTGACTTAATTATAAATTTTCACTATGCTATTGGGGTTACTAATGTATAATAAATCGTGAAATTCACTTGAAAGTTACTTAACTAGCCGCGCGGCTCGAGCTGTTGCTTGGGAATCGTAGGTACTTCTAGGCTGCATTTTTAGTAGGTTGAAATATTGAGATGATATCACTGAAGATGGTATTCATGGATCAGCTGTTATAATCAAACACAACGAAATAAATGGAAGTGAGCATACGGTTTAATGTACTTCATCTCCATCTTAATATTTAACTCACTATGAATGCACCCTTATAGATCCGTTTCCATCTTGAAATTCATTTTGTCTAACTTTTACTAATACAAGTAAAAGTACCTTAGCAATAGCTTCAATTTGTTGATGTCCATCCATCTTTTTTCACTAATAATATCAAATTTAATACAAAGAATTACGTTTTAGACGCGTCAATTGCTTTGTGCTGTTATTGCAAATTTTCAAGCAGATACTTCTGAGTTTCAAAGTTCTAAAGGATAGTTAATTGATAAGGAGATGGGATGGCGGAGGAAGTAGGGTGGTGAATGGTGGAAGGTTCAAATAAAGATATCAAACAGTGTGTGCGATAAACGGTGTTCATCTGCTCATTCAGAATTCCCTTGTGATGTTTTTTCGTTATGTTTGTTCATTTCAAACTGTTCCGAGAGGTCAAGTTTTTTGCATTTTTGTTCAAATTGTAGTATTTAGAGGTTGTTGTCTAAAGTGATGTGTGGAATGAGAAGGGGGGTGAGTGATGGCTCTTAACCATGTCATATCAAATGAATTAGGTCCAAAAATGAACAAGAAATTTCAAAATTCCTTCAAAATGGCCAATTGAAGAGAGAGTGTAACTACGCATGCGCAGATCTCGAAATTTTAGTGTAAAATCACTTCAGCTAACATACCCCTGGTGAGATGTGATTCAGATTCAATCACTTTATTCATGTAGATTACATAATACAATAATTCAAACCCTATGGTATAAGAATAAAAATAAATGAAAATTACACTAATTACATTATGGTTTGCATAAGTTGGCTAATTATAAACTATGAAAACTTGTAAAATGAGACAGATGTAGTATTCAATAAGCTAACGGTAATATAAATTTGTGCTGTATCTACATAAAATGGCGGAGTTTAGACACATAAATGTCAATTCTTGGAGAGGGATGTACAAAGACATCTCTCCCATTAACACTCAACCATTGATTGTCAGGAACGTTGCTTGGCGGGGTTGTTGCGTTGATTTCTCCCACTTCTGAAATTATAATTCTATATAATTAGTATATTAGCTATTTATAAAATATTTGATGTGCTAATGATCCGGATTATTCACTAAGGGTATTTATCCCAGTGCATACATGCATTTTTTCCACCTCAGAATTTTATTTATTTTTCCTCTGTAATGAATTTTCATATTTGTTCTACTTTGTATTATTTTCTGAAGTAGTTTGAAAATTTACTAGGCCTATTCATATTTATATTTCATGTGCATAAACTTAATATGAGGCTCATTTTTTTATTTTTCATTCTTATCTTAGTTTTGCAGTGATTTTAATTCAGAGTAATATGGTAATTATAATCTTTGATTTTTGTAAAATAGTAATATAGTAATTATCATCTTTGATTTTTGTAAAAATTACAATATTTGTAACTTAATGTTACAATAGGCGGCAGCCTTGTAACAATTGAAAATAAAATATCTATCTAACCATGATGAGAGACAGATGGTGAGAGTGAGACTATCTTCATTTCGACTGCTGGCAGCATTAAACAGATGTCATTTTGGAGGAATGTCTTCTTTGCTCGACCACACTATACGTAATCAACAACTTCCCAAGCAAGATTTTTGTTTAGGAGATTGCATTTAACAGAAAATCAAACATCAGCTGTTTATTAACTCACGCTCATAGTAGAATTTGAAAAGAGACAGCTGCTGTCTGTAATGGAAGATGATTTCATCTAAGTTCAAACTGTTTTTAGGTTATGTTTAAAGAACAATTATTTATCGTTTTCATTTTATCATAAGTTATGACTAACAAATTGTACTATACTCGTGTGGAAGGTGCTTACAAACTCATTATCATATTCCATGTTGATGTCATTCATTCGTTTGTGAACACGACCTTCCCTCACTTGGTATGTAATATTATGTTATTTCGCTCTAGTTATTGAACATCTTTTTTCAATTTCACAGATAATAGATCTACATTTTCGCCATCAGCTTTCAATCGAAGCACAATGGAAAGAATCATAATTGGAGGCGAGACTGAGAAACCAGCTGCTTCCAACTCATCTAGATTATCGCAAGAAGTTCTCAACAACTATGAGGGCAAATCAAGAGAAGTATTAAAATAAAAATATCACTGCACATGATAATTCGAATATATTTTCACATTATTATCCTTGCGCTGCACGGCTGCCCCCTCCATCTATGCTTTCTTGTCCAAAGGCTGTTTTTTAAATTCTGTCTCATTTTCTTCAACATTAAATATTTATTCCTGAACATTCAATGATTGCGTTGATTGTTCGTGGAATAAGGATAGATTCTTGTTTCTTGCCAATACCTCTTCTTATTACTTCTCAACAGTCTTGTCACGTTTTTTGTTGGTTTTGCAGATACTTATGTAGCCTAAACTACTGGTTTTTATATTTTCTCACTTAGAAGTAGAGCAGCTGCCATCAACATTTAAAGCACTAAATTGACCAAAAACCAAGTTTTTATTTTTTCCTCAACTTGGAACCAATATCCACTACTGTTTGAATATGAGGATGCACCTCCTTTATTTGACATTCAATCACATAACCCTCTTATAAGAATGTTAATAATTGGTAACAAAACAAATAACAAACCCCCAACTAAAACCGCACTACTAACAAATATCACGTTTCATAGAAAACTGACAAAAACAAACTGAACGGAAACCTGAGAGTGATTTAACACCGCTGCATGCCTTCAAATACATGCTCGTTTGGAATGCATGAATGTTTGTATGTCTGCTGCATTTTATGCATCTCAGACTTATAAAATTGAGTCAGCTGTTTTGAATTTTTTAAGGTCTGCGTAGCGCATCATCAATTTCATACAAATTCAGGCCACTTTGCTGTACTATAATGTCCCAAGCCCATCATATATTTTTTTCAGCGCATCAATGATAACACGCATTATTTTATACGATGACATTCATGTTGACTTTCCGTTTTCATTCTACATTTATGAAATTATAGGCCTACATGTTTTCTCTTTTTAGTGAATCTTGTTGACTCGAATCTTGAAAATCTTCATTATTATTAAAAGTGTTCCTTTCATTAAATATATCATTCTCATTAATAATTTTACTGTCAGCAACGCTGATCCAAGTCTACTCAGTTTCCTTTCCCGGTTTTCTAGCACATTCTCACACTTGGCGAAATAAAGAGATTTCCAATCAAATACAGCCGAATTCTTCGGTTTTAGAATACCTTCTCTACGGTACCAACTATTTTTCTAAAAAGTAGTCGTCATCTATCATCCATGTCATTACCCAAGCACAAGCCTGTGAGCTCATGTGGGCTTCACCCTCTTAAACCAAAACAATACTTAATATTGCCACAATTGCGTTCCGAGAGTAAAAAAAAACATTAGTTGATTCATTAAAGCACAGCTAACGGCTGAGCAGTTGTAACTAGGGTTTGAGCAAGATATTAACACCAAGGTAAAACATATTGTGTACATCCCCAGAAGATGTAGACATTGACAAGCCTCTAGGGTTGTCACATCTTGAAAAAAGTCAGTCTCACTACTTCATTGTCTCATTTTATTTATTGTCACAGTATGCATTTACGTTGGCTTATTTGGGAAATGAAATGTTCAATTTTTCAATTTAGTTTCAAACCTTTTACTCCTAGTTTGGTTGAATTTCAAAGAATTGATTGAAAATGATACATTCATAACTGAATTTCACCAAGTCTATCAGTAGCCTATCTAGTAAGAGTAACAACAAAAAATACTCAACAATTCCAACTCTCAAAAAAGCCCCAGAAACTAATAAAATTGTAGAGCATTGTGTTAACTAAACATTTAATCAATAGTCCAGGCATTTTAGAACTTAACCTCCCAATGAGAGCAGCTAAGCTGAAAATTGGAATAAATCACTATAAAGGCATTCTTAATAAGGATACAAAAGTATAATACTTTGTCATGTGGGAAAAATTTTTTATTCGAGGTCAAATATCACGAAAATCAGTTTTTCGCGAATAACTTGTTTCCTGTTGATGTTATGTTCTTGGATGTTATTATAAAACTTGTAGATATTGAAATTCCCCTCAAATTTGGTTATATGTATTTTTATCGAAAAACTGAAGGTTTTAGAGATACAGCGCGGAGAGGGGGGAGCGCGCACTTCATCATAGGATAATTCCTAATGGACTATGAAGTGGAACGTTCAACTGAACATGCCTGCCAAATTTGAACGCATTCGGTTCGGTGGATTTTTAGTTCCTGGTGATGAATCAGACAGTCAGTCAGTGCCAATAGTATAGATAAGCCCTATGGTACTTTTATCAAAGTATTTTATATCGCACATATTATATTATGTACGAATACTGTCACAGTATTCATCAATAGATATTGTATTTGAAATATTTTCAAAGTATTTTTATTACGGTCAAGTTTTTCGCTTGAGCAGATGTATTGAGTGTGGCAGTGATTGATGAGAACGTCCATGTACAGCGGAATTCGAACCCATGACCAGCCATTACCCCAGACTACTAGACCAAACTGGCTGGTTTTCAAATGAACGTTAGTTGATAATTATTGAAACTTATTCATTACTCGAATTGCAAGATTCATACCCGACCCAACAAAATGATCGCTCCAAATGAATTCAGCATCTTAAGTAGATAAGACGACGTCTTCGCAACACAAATAAATAAATAACATTTAGTGGCAGTAGGTTGCTTTCAATCATCTCTGCTAACCTATTACAGAATATTATACTTTGCCTGATCGATTTAAATGCAGTCCGTGATTCGTAAAGTTCACCCTATTGAACCTTTCATTTCAAAAGCAGATTCCTAGCTTTTGAGAAAAATAAATAGTTGTTTCCTATCTAGATTCTTTTATATTATTCTCAGGTTGGTGAAAACATTAAGCAGTTTTTATAGAGTTTGATTTTTTCAGGATTTGATTGAAATGGTAATGCGACTGGAGGCAGAGTTGAAAAATAAGCGAGCCCAACAAAAGGACCTGGAGGATTATCTAGATAATCTACTTCTTCGTGTAATGGAAACATCGCCTCGAATCCTTCAAAATCCCTACATTAATTGCAAGACGCAAGCTAAAATCATGTAGCACCTAGATATCAATTCTCCATTCCTATTACTTTGTCTTCCAAGATTTTACTTTATAACATATTTTTATTTTTTGAGTGTTGAAGTGAGACTAGTGTCTTGATAAAATTTATCTCTCAATTATGGCATGATACATTTTGACGTAGACCTATCAGGTTATTTGAATCTGATATTATTTTAACAATTCAAGGGTGTATTTTAACTAGATGGAAAAGAAGAAAATGTTCGAATCGAGCCAATGTGACAGCTCTAGCATTGGAGTGTGCGATACAGTTACGCATGTTCCAGACGAACAAAAACATCCTGGTTTTTCTGTTCTGTTCCACCTGGTGTGAATGCATATTTAATGAGCACTATGTTCTAGATTCTGATAATTGGATAAAAAATACAACTTCAAACTGAAAATGACATGTTTATAGGCGCGACAATTGTTTTGCCGGTTTGGCATATTTGAAGCGTATATTTTTTATCTAAATTTACAACATAGATAAGAACAACAACAAACTAATACAGTGTAATAATTTATAATCATTATTGAATGTAGTGTAAACATTTTTTGCTAACCATTGATATTAATTTGAAGATATAAGTCCAGCCACCTATAAAACAATTATTTTGAAAATAACTATCAATTTAGAGTTGAAATAATATAATAAACACTTGTAGTTCAATGAACATGTATTATTATTATTATTAGCGTATGGCTTTATTTGGTGGGGAGACCAAAAGGTAATTCCACCTCGCCAACATAACCATGTTTCGCCAATAGGAAACATGGTAAAAGTATTGATTATTTCCACTGTAATTTAGATTCCGAGAAGTCTTTCACAATTTAGAAAGTAATGAACATGTAACTTACACTTTATGCGAAAATCGTTGATATGAAACTTCAAGGAAAGAAGTTCTTGCAATTTGCTCATGTAAAATAGTGAAATCGTTTATTTATTTTCTCCTACGTTTAGGTACAGTATTGCTTCATTTTATCAGAATGTTCTTTATTATTCTTAAACTCCTCAAACTTTTATTGCTTCAGTCCTTTCCTTGAAACAATTAGTCCATCGATAGGATAGATTTGTTCAATGTTAAAGAAAACCCCGAACCCTAACCCAAATTTCAAGTTTTTTCTCAAATTTCTTAATGGTTCACTTTTCATTCTTCTCAAATGCCTATTGACAGTCGACTGCATCTGGCTGTGACATATGCCTACAACATCCTACAATGGTTCCGTTATACTTAACGGAATGTTTTGCACATTCTAGCACGCGAACTATATTATAATGTAAGGAATCAAATACAACACCGTATAAAAAATATAATATAGATAGTTTATTCTCATAATATTCTTCGAAGAATTCTAATGTTTGTTACATTTTCAAGAGATTCTTTGAAGCTGCTCAAAGCTATTTAGGGTTAGTTTAACGCCAAATTAAGAGTGAATAATGCCTTGTATTACAGACTGATCTTCTAGTCCTATTACCCAATTTCTAATGTAATTCAATCTATATAAGGGATAAGCTAAAAATTTCCAACCATCAAGGTTTCACACGCTTTTACTATTTTCACGATATTGGCAGAAACCTTTTTTGAAATTTTCACTGGAAACATTAATTTGTGATTGACTCTGTAATATCGGCTTCAAGTTCATAATATTATGAGGATTGTTCTCAAAGAACTTGGACTTTATGTATCACCACAAAAAGTAATCAGGGAATGTGAGGTTTGGCTTTTACACCCCAATGTTCGTTCAATTTTGTGCTCATAAGACTACCGGAATCCACACAGAATGTTACATAGCTCAAGGATAATCAACTTGCACTACCGTGTTTATAGGCTACTGATTGAGTGGGACTACCAACTTTGTCCTACAAAACAAAATTCCCCTTCATTAGAACTGAATTACCACACATTTGAAATTAGATAACAGGACTAAAAAATCACTCTGTATAAAATATTAAATATTTATAACAATAGTGATCCATTGTTATGCCCTAGTATATTTTTTACAAATATAAAAAATCGTTTTTATGCTGAAATGATACTATGCCTTTAAATATTATTCTTAGCTGGAGTTACATTTAGTATTGCAATGATACATCATAATTAGCCTATTAGTATTCTGCTCATGCAGAGTATGAGCATAATTCTAAAGCATACTAATACGTATTGAGTATTGTAATCCCTCTGAAATGTTATTTGAGCATATCTTGATATCATTAGCAAATGATTGAAAAATATTTCAATAGTTTGTGATTTGTTAATTATCTATAAAGATGGGTTTCGTCAAAGCGGCATGCAACAGCCAAGAATGAGACTATGACTATAACAATGTGGCTTATCTGTCTTAGCCGCAGCCGCAGGTGGCAGCCGCGCTCATTTTAACCATAACCTACCTTTACAGTATATCTGTCTACATTTCTATTCTATCTTGTGACAAAACTCTTACAGTATTAGTATGTAATTCAAATAACCACATTCAATTAGTGTTTAGTAGGTACATATGTCGGTTGTTATCAAGCATTGTTTTGTTTTTGTTTTGTACGTATTTTATGAACTTGAAATATTGTTATCACCAAACTTATAAAATATATTTTTTTCTATTAAACAGCTTTGTTTTATTCCAATTTTCTAAGAGGATAAAGGTAGGCTACGATTGAATTTATCAATTTTTGAGTACTACGATAAGTTTTAAATTGGTCTAGAAATTCTAGAATATTGGGTTTTGTTTAGGATTGCACTATAACTATAGGAACTAACGAAATTTAATTTTCGTAAAATAGACCTATTAAGCACAAAAGCTCGTTAATATTTTCTGGATATGCAAATACGTTAAATATTTGATGAAAAATCTTTGGATATTAAATCAAATATATAGCCTACATGAAAAATGTAACTATTCAGTGCAAAGTTAATATTATTGGTTCAGTGGGTTACTTGACTTAAGTATTGGAAGAGTTTGATTAATGTATGTGACAGAAAAGCCAACATATTATTTAATTGATACCTATTTCAAATAAAATAAAATACCTATGAAATCGAGTTGCAATAAATATAAGAAGACGTGATGTAAACAGGAAACTTCATTTCATTAATTGCTTGATCTCAGGTCCAAATCCATGCTGCAGGTGCTCTTGTGACTCGCCTTGTCTTGAGAGTGTTTCGTTTGATTGTACGGTAACTTAATTATTCACTAATATCCCAGTTGACGAAAGTCTTGATAGAGATAATGAGAACCTCTCGATAAATGATTCTTTACTGTTAGGATTGATGAAATTATGCACTCAGCATAATTATTTCGAATTTAATGATAATTTTTTTGAACTTGAGGGATGGGCAGTGGGGTCACCCCTTATTAATCTAGCTGAATTATTTATGGATGAATTAGAGAGTAGCATTGTTGAAAATGGTGAAATTAAAGATGAAATCGTTCAATGGTTTTGGTATGTAGATGACGTAATTTGCTTATGGAAGGGAAATAATAGATGATTGTACAATTTTCTTTCCTATATACGGTACTTGAATGAATTGCATCGGAAGGCTATTATTTTTTTAGATTTGAAAATAGATCATATATATTATACAGTAGGCCTAGGCCTAGCCATGACTCATGTAGAGCCATGTCACGTACACTACACACACTGGATAATGATGATAATAATAATTCGAATCTCCATTTATTGCTATATAAATATTTATTATAATTATCCAGCAGTTGGTCTACTGCAATATCTGATAATTCTTCCATATTACATAAGGGAGAGTGGGGAACGGTGAGACACGGGGAACAGTGAGGCATGATTTTTAATAAAAAATGTAGACACCGTACAGTGGCGCTGTTCAGTGACAATAGCTTCTACTAGAGTACCAGATGTATCACCCGTGTTTCATGGATTCACGACGACGATTTGTTTCAATCTAACTTTGACTTCATTTGAGGGTATTAAATATTTTTTCCACACTTGAGTTTTTCTATTCTATGAAAATGAGTTTTCATCGAAATATGACAAGAACCAAGGATGTTCTCAATACAGTTATTCATGCTGATTGAAGCAGCATGTAATTCACTTGATACTATTTTGAGGTTATGTTTTTTTTAAACTAAAAAGCCATGTTTTACAGAATGGGGTACAGTGAGACATCACAGAATGGGCAACAGTGAGACTATGCTGAATGCATAGGCGCTTGGGCAGAGTTTACCACTTGATCTTCTGGGGGGCCAGTTCACCTTAGGGATATCAAAAGGTGTATTAGTTTTGTTCTAAAGGTGTATTAATATTTTTAGGGGAGCCAGTCCTCCTTTGAACTTCGCCTATTCTCTGAAGTGTCTCACTGTTCCTTGGTATGAGAAATAAATTTTAAAATGAATTTCTTGGAGCTTATACATGCTTTTTGTTTGTTACAGATGACTATACTGGTTTTTAATAATTGATTCTTTTTTAATATTGAAATAAAAATTGTATAATATATCATTTATCTTGAATTAAAATTTTTGTCTCACTGTTCCCCATGGTGAGTCCTGTGTTCCCTAGGGGTGGGGGACACTGAGACATTTGAGGTTATGTGACTTTTTGAATTTTAAAATTTTCAATTTTGATAGAAATGTTTAATATGATTGATTTTCTTAGAGTAGATATTCTAGACTATCTACTGGAATACGTAAACTGTCAAAAAAGGCTTTTTCAAACTTTTTATTGGCTTTTGAAAAAAAGTGTCTTGCTGTTCCCCACTCTCCCTTACCTGGCCAGATAGGCTACCTACCATAATTGAATAAAGCTGTTCAGAGAGCTGCAAGGTAGGCGAATTGTTGAGTCACTCTGTTGACAACCGAGGGGTACCAGGCTCGATTCCCATCCAGACACAGTTTATTGAACAGTTTCATTCAATGGATCTACCTGCTATTTAGTACATTGGTCAATATTTGCAGTTGCAGTAGTCCTTTGTCTATTATTTATATTGCAATAAATGGAGATTTTAATTGATTATTATTATAATCATCCATAAGTTGGGGTACTGCAATACCTAATAATTCTTCCATCTTTGAATAATAATTTATTCAGTGAAATCACAGAGAAGGAAATAAAAAATGTATGGTACTTGAGTTCAGTTAATGAACTTCTTGTACACTTGGTGCGCTGCCTGCGTTACTCTAACAACCCATTATTGGGGAGCTACAAAATGAGGCCAGCGCGCCCGGTGTACAAAAAGTGTACTTGGTGGATTGCCACGAACCTCAGTCTATTCAAATGTATGTACCTACATTCACTTGTTTTAGAATACCTGCAAGTTGAAAAACTATTAACTTTTAAAGAAAAGATACCGAAGTGCAAGAGAAAATTAATGTTGTGTAGTGGATTTCAATAACAATCATTCCAATTCTGAAGAAAAAGGTTTCCTATTTATTCTTCTCCTGGAAGATCCCAATGGGTTGGGTAAATTCACTATTATTGACAAGTTGCTATTTAGCCGAGAACACCGAACTGTCGCCAGGGAGGTGACTCACTATTTTTGTGTGATACCACCATTGAGCTATTATACAAAATATAAACAAAGTTGGTATATAGCTCAATGGATACCACTGGATACTAGCTGATTCCCCGCTAGCCACCCACTCAACACAAGACCGTGTCGAAGATTACCGACAAAAAACCCGCTAATTATGAAGTGGGACAAAAAAGTGAGTGGGCCATAATAGTCCAGAATAGTAAATGGTGAAACGCCCACGATTGGGAGAGAGAAAAAATCAAAATGGATAATAAACCTAACCTAGATACAAGTGATATCAAATAGTCTGATGAAAATGCTTTCAAATTAACTGATGCATTTTTTTAACAATTCAGAACTAATAAATAATTTATAGCCTCACAATATTATTGATAAATAAATGATAAAATTGAATAATATCCCAAAACATGTTGTGTCAATTGACATCGGTAAGTTGGCTGTGAAGTTCATATTTTGACCATCAGAGACCGGGTAAGTTGTATCACAAGCCTACCTCTGGAGCCCTGTGGTAAGGGTTTGGCATCGATATCAGATATATCGGAAATATCGATATATTGAGGCCGATATGACGATATTTTTGTATCGATATGTTCTGACCAATATATTGACCATATCGATATTTCTGATTTTATATATGAATATATCGGCTTATAAATTATAACATAGTAAGTTCGAAACGTTTGAGAATTTTTAGAAAAATTATTCGTATTTTGACCAATTCAAGATATTTTTAAAATGTTGAGATATTTTCACTATTTTCAATACTCTTTTGATATTTTTTATATCGATACTTTTCTGGCGATTTTTTTTCCAGTATCAATGTTTAGGGCTCGATAAATCGTTTACCCGATATATCGATATATTATGAGGCAAAAAGGGATAATACAAATGTGTACCACCGACAATCTATACCATTTTTCTGAGGTATTACAATATGTCGGGTGCATGCAACGACATTCTGTACCAATTTAGATTCCTACACTATCTGACAAAATGTACCAATGACAGATTGTACCACATTCTTGAGTTATCACAATCTGTCGTTTACGTGCAGCAACATTCTGTTCCATTTTCTATATTTCTGCACGTTCCGACAATGTGTACTAACGACATTCTGTACCAAATGGTACAATCTGTCGGCTGCGTCAAACGACAATCTGTACCATTTTTTGACTAAAAGTGTCACAGAATGTCGTTGGTACAAAATGTCGCCGTCCCGGCAAAAAGATCGTAGAACGTTCGAGAATAGGATTCCTCTTTGTATGATTGTACTTCAGTCTTCAGTATGTTTGTACCTCTTTGTATGTAGTTCTTTGCCAGGAGTAGTACCGACACCGACATCTTGGATTTTGGCCATCTCGCATTATAGTGGTATGATCAAGGATTGTTCGCGGTTATTTATGCAGATAATATTATAAATTGTTCAAATGTATAATTAATCGTTGAATGTTTTATTCCAGCGTTTTGTGAGTTGTAAGTAGATTTTTAATTTGGTTCAAATTTATGTCGTTTGCAAAATATTCTTAGATTGATTGATGCCCAGGATACTGGTGGCGCAATCCCAGTTTTGCAGTATTGGGATATGTACCAATAATAAAACTTATTAAACCAATAATGAACCAGCTATTTGTATTATAATATTTCATATTTTGTCGCCTTGATGAAGACAGTTACGAATTGAATATCATGAATTGAATTTTTCCCATGTCTAAAACGTCTAGTCCATTTCTCCCTATAAGTCTTTAATTTCGTAATTCGGTTCATCGCCTTGAAGTTGTATCAGTAAGATGATA
Organism: Sogatella furcifera; assembly: GCA_017141385.1. Lineage (NCBI taxonomy): Eukaryota > Metazoa > Arthropoda > Insecta > Hemiptera > Delphacidae > Sogatella > Sogatella furcifera. Next base: position 39,338,789 of record CM029560.1, read on the forward strand.
CTTGAATGGAAATTAATCAGTGAAACAAAGCTTACTCTTTCATTAATGCGATTTAACTAGTGAATAATTCTAATTTAATGAATTTTCAAGGGACCAGACCAGCCAATGTTCATGTTAGGTTGGTTGGTTGGTAGGATAGGCTAGCACCCTGATGAGTGCATTTATTTATTAGCCAGAAAACTTTATTATTGTAGAACTTTGTCGTGTGTTTTTTCATAATGATGCAACTGTACTCGTCCGAGTTGCAATATTTAATGATACCATAGTCTTAACATAGTCTTAAATGGCGCATAACATCACACCTATTATATTGTTGATGATAAAGACTTTTCAACAGTATCCACTTATCATGCATTTGCTTTGTAGATTAAAAAATCAGAAAATAATGTTATTTCTTTGTTTATATTTTTAGTTAGCTCAGCAGCTGAAAAGATGGCAGTATGATTGTTATCCCACTTCCTTCAAATGAATCGCCAATTGGGAAAAAAGTTCTTGTTCAATTCTTTTTTGTGACGGTTTTTAACAGAATGTTTTTGGTCGAAAAATAGGAAATAATGTTAACTTACTTTCATCTGGTCTCATCTTGTTAATTATTTCTCATGACCTATTCCTAATGATGCCAGAATGTGTGAACCGTTCAAAGCTTTTTCAGGTCTTGTGGCCTGTTTGATGAAGTTTGAAAAGTCTGAAGTACAGGAAAATTAGATATATACACTACTGAACAGATTAAATTATGAGCTGTAGAAAACAAGTAACTCAAGTCTTTCATGTTTTATTCAATATTCTTAATAGGCCTAGTTTATTCGACTTCTAAAAATTGAATAATCTTTCTATGTTTGATTTCTTCGTGAGTAGCCTAATTTCATGTGTGAACAAACGATGTTGGACATGGGATGACTTCAAACGTGAAGTGTTTACAATATTTCTGTTTTACATGGAATTCATGGAACATCGTTACTTGTTCATGAAGTTCTTAGGATTGAAGTAATCGTGCAAGTTGAGATGTATTTAGGATTGTGACAGGTTATTGATATATTGAATAATGTAAATAAAAAAATATATTGAATCCATGGAAGTGAGGTGGGATGAGCATTCACAGTTTTCAATAATAGAATTTAATCATTCAATTGTCAACTTAGTTTGATACGTCTTGGTTCTAGAATCCTCAGCGAGTTTTATAATACCGGTATCTGAGAAATTTGGTTGTTATTTATTGAAGTTTTTCAGTTTATCCATAGATAATTTGACACCTTGTGAGATCGGACTCCCAATCCAAAATCCTTAACAAGTGAAACCCTTGACAAAATCGTGTCTCTTCTCAATATCTACAGTGTGCTTAGATGCAATATAAAATTCAATTTGTCCTTTTGCATTTCAATTAGTATTGGATTGAATTTTGTGTTTTATTTTCATTTTATAACATTGGATCAGATTCATGATTTATATGTTTTAATGAAAATTTCTTCATGATCTGTGGTAGTTTGTTAGTACTCATGTATGATAAACCCCGTCTTTCGGAGGAGACGATAAGCCGTCGGTCCCGACTACCTCAAAGTAGTCGTCATCTATCATACATATCATTACCCACGCACAAGCCTATGAGCTCATGTGGGCTTCACCCTCATAACAATAATAACAATGCTCAAACATATTGTGTCGCATAACACCGAGTTATCCTGATGTTTTTATTAAAATAATATTTTGTTTTTCTCATTAGCCCTAATCAGTACTAGGCTAGTACTAATCTTGATTCATTTGTTTACAGCTATTGTCTTTTGATGATGTAACAAGCATCAATATGAAAATAGACACAAGCAAGGCGCGGAAGAGCAGTCTGGAGGTGGTAAGTAAAAAACAAAATGTATTTGTACGTCTAATTTTGCAAATTTTAATTATGTACCATTATTTCAATCATTCTGGGAAAGTTGCTAGTAATTTCAATCATACTAGTAACTAGCCAGTAATGGACCAGCTGACTAGAGTATAATCGTGAATAAATTTTCAAGTCAGTTAGTCCGGTACAGTTGAGCAGACTATTTTCATGCAACATCAGCTGTTGGAACGCGCAAGGAACAGACAAGTCAACATTAATTTTTGAAATCAGCTTTATATCCTCTCCAAAATTAAGTTCGACACTATACCATACCTCATTGACAATAACTTAGGACAAAGTAAACAAACCTATCCAGGGTGGCTGTTGCTGCGATGACTAACCATATCAACGCTACGATAGTCCTGACAAAACAAAATGGCGGACACATACGCGTTGCCTATGCTTTAACGTGTCTATGCTACGTCGTGTATTGGTTGTGGTTTGTCGTTGCTAAGGTTGCCACCCTATATTTACACCCATACAAGGTTTGTTTGCTATGACTCAAGTCATATTGAATAGTATTTAGACGCCATTCAAGAGGAATTCTTCTACAATATGAACTTGGTGCGCTCATATAGTTCTACAATATGAACTTGAAAGAAAATCTGTTGCAGTACAATTTCTTCATCCATTTATTAATGAAGTGAGAGTAATTTATAAATGTAACATCATCAGCAATAGCAGCTTACACATATAAAATTGTTTTTTCAATGAGTTTCCATTGCTGATGAGCCTCCCACTAAGGAGTGGCTTATCAAGGCCAATATCAGTTTGTTTTGCTTTGGCGGTACATACTAAAATTGGGATGATACCTTGGCTCAAGATTGCAGGAATGTATAAAAAAGAGACTTCTCCGGTATGTTATTTAAAAAATTGTAAATGTGTGAGTTCCATTTTGTGAGTTAAGAATTGATACAAGTCAATTATAGTGTTCTATTAATCACTGCCGCATCCGTTATGCGAAATAGATGAGTTGAAAAGATATTATATATTTTAGGAATTTTTGGCATTTATATTGTTGCATGTTGCATCCTCCTTTGGGAGATTGGCTGTCGTTAGTAAAGATAGTTAGTCGTTTCCCGTCTCTGGAGGATTAGTAATTGTTGCATTATACTCTCACTGATAAACTGGATGTTATTGAAACTGGAAACTGGCTTATGGTTGAGAGGATCACCGTGGTAACCACACGTTACCTCTATCGTGGTTGATGATTGATGCCTTTTGTAAGGTCTGTCCGGGCGGGGATTGCATTCTGGTGGGGTGGGGGTGTGGCTTCGGCTCGATCGGTATTGTTTCAAGGACTGTGGGTTCTGTTTCGGATTGTGGGACACATTCCGATCTACAATTAGAGACATTTAGAGAATTTATCACTTTTGGGTCGGTACTGGTCGGGCTGGAGTCGTTTCCCGTCTTGCCGAGGTGTCTTTTGGTTGGATGGACTGTATAGTGGAGTGAATATGAATCTGGCAACCAGTTGGTAGGCCTTGGCTCTACATGGGCTGTTGAGCCATAGACAAACAAACCGTATGTGCAGTTTTTAGCGCTGGGAATTATTTTTACATTGTTCAAACTCATTAATTACTCGAAAATTGTGATTACATTGTAGTTTTAGGCTTGCATTGTCACAGCTATTGAATAATCTTTCTAATAATATTATTTTCATTTTACAGCCTCCAGATTGCAAGGAGCTGATTGAACGACTATGTCGATGTACATGGTCAGAAGTTCTGATAGAACTGAAGAAAATTGATACCTGGACTTATGGAAAATGTGAACTCTACCACTGGGTGAGAGTTCTCGACTATTTCGATGCTGTTTTGGAATCAGCTGCCACGCGTGAGGGACCTGCTCCCAACGGCTCCCAAAGCTGGCATCTCAAACTGGACAACCCTGAAAATGACGAGGTACAACTTGATCTATTTATGCAATGTTTATGTCACTCAGGAAAATTTTTTGGCCCTGAGGGATCTATGTTCTGTCTATTCAAACTCTTTAATTTTGATTGTTCCCCAAACATTCCATTAACTTTATGTAACTTGTTCTGTACTCATTATTGTTAAGGCCCGTATAGACAGTGCGAGGCATGTGCCGCGCATGCCTCGGGACACATGCCTCGGTCTGTGGATACCGGGTTTGCTCGTAGCGAGGCAAACGCGGCGCACAATTCGAGGCGAGCAGTGTGCTTGTCGGTGAAAGGGCCGTGCTCAAAGGTGCCTTTTTCCTGCCGGATGACGTCACTAGTTTTATTTTTTACATTATGCTTTATACCTATATTTATGATTCGACATGTATCTAGGATTCCAATTTTCCAGCTGTTCCACAGAGAATTGAAAAATAAAAAATACCACATAAAAAGCTCAATATCAATTAAAATAATTGTGAAAATATTTAAAAATGATAAATTAATTTATTGAGTATTATAACAGTCGAATAATGATGAATAATGTTGTGATATTAGAACAATATAATGCTATTGTTGTCATAAATTGGGGCCAAAGATTCGAGAAGCTGGCGCTCTCGTTGAGAAGAAAATAAGCTTTGGTGGTTTCAAACTATGCGATTACGATTATAAAAATGAAAATAATCATATTTCACTACAAAACAACTAGGACAACTTAAAAATATTGTTTCCTTGTTAATTGTGATGTTCTCAACTCATCAGAATTAATTACAACAATACTATTCTTCAACACTAACGAAAATAGGTTATGTTTACATTTTCATCAGCTGTGCTTTTCATTTTGAGCGCTAGAGTGCGACACTGTAGAAAAATAGTGACGTCAGATTTGTGAACCATAATTTCCAGACAAATATCCCACCTGGTAAGATTCACTAGCCTTGGGTGGAGGGTGGATAGCATGGTGGGTAAATAGCCTGGAGGGCGGAGGCTGGTAGTTCTTGATAATGTTGATATTACTATGGATGGTATATGTTCTATAGATTTACCAACTACCCTCCATGGAGGGTAAATAGAAATTATAGTTAATTACTTTATAGAAATTATTATTAGGCCTACTTTGTACACAAATACAATCAGTTGTCCACCGTCTAGTTCTGTTTTAATGCAAAATCGCTTCATATTTTAGATCTGTATTTGCTTTGGCGTATAGTTGGTATATTTAGTACTATAATGAGTAGTAAGTTAGTTGCTGGATATCGAGGAAGACCTTGCATTAGTGACCAAATAAAAACTCTCTAAATCCATTTGATATTCTTAGCATGTTGTTGTTTCTAACCTTGAACTAAAATTATGTATGTTTCAGCTTAAGGAACTTGTAATCTGGGTCCTTCATTTTACGACCTTACTCATTGAGCACTCTTTCTCCCGACATATGTACAATTCGGTTGAACACCTTCTGGTTCTACTTTCATCATGCAATCTCGAAGTTGTTTTAGCAGTTCTCAATTTGCTATACATGTTTTCTAAGAGAAGCAATTTCATTCTACGATTGAAACCATCTATGAGAGATGCTCTGCTCAAGTGTCTAACGTATCTTGCTGAGGTAAGTTGATCATGGCTTACTTGCAAACTCACTTGTATTTATTTAAAAATATTAAAATTGTTTAATGGTTCTACAACGCTGATAGTTAATAATTCAGTTGATGTATTGTGATGAGTTCAAACTCGACCAATTGCAGAAGCACTGATGGCATCAATAACCAAAATATCGATAGTTGGACTGCTTTTCGAAAGAAGATTATTTACTGTAGATTTACAATCAAAGTTTTACAGATTTCTTTCTCGAATTTGAACTGATAATTATTGAAGTGTCAACATTCCACATTGAAAGATGGGATTCATTCTCAATTTAAATGGGTATTTGTTACAAGTGAGGATTATTATTGAACTTGATAATTAGTATTATCATTATCATCATTAGGTGTTTACTATTAATATCGGGGTTTCTATACTTCATATCATTTATCACGTTGAACTTACACTTTTATATAATTATCAATTAAAAGAGCAATTCAAACAGTTTTAATTTCAATTGTTGCATTTTATCACAAAACACTATTAAGTATACAGTCGAGTATTCCCTAAATTTGATGGGTTTGTCTTCGGTAATTGATGAAACAACTGTGTTGATCTTCTTCCCTAATCTGGAAAGTTTATTACTAGCGGAAGCACTTGATAGAAAACGCATGAAAGATATGGAAGTGAGACTAGTGAGCAAGTTGACATAGATAGAAAAGCTTAATGATGCTTACAATGAGACCCACGGTCGGATTACTGAAAGCCAGACTATCAAATTCTACAAATACTCAACTGTATACTTACTAGTGTTTAGTGATGTAAAATTCCCGGGAATTTAAGATCGGGGAAATATTCCCAGGGAATTTAAGGGAAATATTCCCAAAAATCATAAATTCCCGGGAATTTTTGGAAATTTATGATTTTTTCCATCTAAAATGCTGAAAGATACTTTTTTTGCTACACAAAGAGTCAAACACCTGTTATACAATATATTTAAGTGAAATATATGAGAATGGATAACTTGAAAACTGTAATAAGTTGAAATTAAACAGTAATTTAAGTTCATATACCGGTACTGCTTATTTTCATGGAACGTGTAAGGAGGAATGAGCACTTAATTGAAGTGTTCTAATAATTTAATTGTTCACCACTATTATCTTACTATCAATCTAATACTCTACTATTGTCATCTAGTCTTACAAGTTGAATCCGTTTTTTCTTCACTAATAAATGCCTGTACCTGTAAGTCAGGTAAACTATAAACATGAGTCAAAAATTGTTTGGTGTATTTGGACTTCCATTGCATTGACTTTCATTGAGAACTGAGAAGTAAGTGTATTCTTTTCCTTTGCACAAATTAATTAAACCCCTAAACAAAGACTAGAATGGAAAACCAGAAATTGGAAATTTTCAAGAATCATTAAGGCTTACTTGACTTGTAATAAAGAGTCTTTGTAATACCGGTCATACAAAGTTATAATACAATATTTACGGCCACAGAAGTCTTTCATTTTGCATCAGATAATATAGGAAAAAATAGCCATCTATTGTCAAGAAGCCAACTTTCTCATGATTGTAGAAACCTAATTTATCGATTGATGAAACCTATCCCAAGATATATTGAATTTCTCTCAATGTCATTTCCGAATTCCTAATTCTATTATTATGTACGGTATCTAAATTATATTAATGTGTGAGCCGTTTCCTGAGCCGTTTGCAAACAACATGTAACACCAATTTTGCTAGCATGATCAATTTTAAAATTAAAATCAAGTTGCTATTTCATGCTAATCACATTTCTTTCTTCCAAAAGTCTTTCTTCACAGGGGTAGGATAAGAGAAAAAGTGAGTGTCTGAGAGAGATCAAGTTGGGTTCTGTTTGTACGTGGACGTGGAGTAGACATCATTATAGTCAGTAGGCAATAGTGTTGAAGACAGAACTATCAAAAATACTATGTACAGTTTCAAACAGTATACCTGTATACAAACATTGTGCAGTACAGTATATGTATTATTTATTATTGTGTATGTATACAGGGTGTTTAAGGAGGAAGAGGAATATGCAATACTCCACACGCTGATTCCTTGCACCAAGTAGACAAAAAAGTTTCATGTGACAAACCCCCAAAAACGCTTTGTTACCGAGATAAAAATGACAGAAAATTAAGATTTTTCAAAAAATCTTAATTTTTCTAATTTTTAAGGTTTTACTCAGGTTCTAAAATTATCAATTCCTATTTAAAATTAGCTGAGAAATTCAATGAAACCAGTTTGAAGTTTGTAACTTCAAAGGTTATTGTGATTATTGGAAAATATTCTAAAAAACTCAATTTTTAACAATCAAGGGTTATAACTGGATAAGGAAACGATACTAAACACAAATTTCTAACTTGTGCTATTTTTTGTCTATTTTGTGGTTTTTTTAGCATATTATTTCTGAGATTTAGGTAAGATTTACACAATTGCCGCCATTCAACTTTTTCTTTTAGAATCCGACTCTCTTCAACTTTCATTTAAAAAAATACAAATTTATGATTCCTTATCCTTTATAACCCTTGATTGTTGAAAAATTGCGTTTTTTAGAATTTTTCTCCCATTATCTCAATAATCGTTGGAGTTACAAACTTCAAACCGGTTTCATTGAATTTCTCAGCTAATTTTAGGCTACATAGGAATTGTTAATTATTTTTAAACCTGAGTAAAGCCTCTAAAAAATTAGAAAATTGATATTTTTTGAAAAATATCAATTTTCCGCTATTGTTATATCGGTAACAATGCGTTTTAAGAGGTTTGTCCCATGAAACTTTTTTGTCTACTTGGTATAAGGAATCAGCCTGAGAAGTATTGCACATTCCTCCTCAAACACCCTGCATAGCTGGATTGGAAAAGGAAAAAGACAAGAGCACTACACCATTCATTAAAAAATTATAAGAAAGTGATTTCAGTACAGTTAAGTGAGCCAAATTGACATTACAAGGATGATTTATAGCTTGATTTATATTGTGAAAAGTTACTGAGATTGATAGATTCCAATAATTTTAAAGCACTTAACGTGAAAAGTGACTCAGATTGATCAATTTCAATAAATTTGAAGCAATTTTATAAATTCCCTCAAATTCCCAAAATTTCTTGGCCAGGGAAATATTCCCAAATCATAAGTTCCTTCCCACTGGGAATATTCCCGATCCATATCACTACTAGTGTTGTTACAAAAATGCAACACTTGAATTTGAAACCTTTTGAGTTGCTCTTACATTTGATTTATAAGTGTAGGTTCAACCTGCCACTAATATTATTTTATAATTTTAATGTTTTTTTCAAGAAAAACGCAAAGGAATATTTCTAGCTCTATTTTCACTTGCTAAATTAACTTTGTTTTACAGAGCTGGGGTGGACGTGAGAATGGTTTCGGCTTGGCTGACTGCTGCCGGGATAACCCATCGGTAAGGATCCTTGCCTTTGTTAATTCGTGGTGAAATTTACTTTACAACTTGAACCGGTGTTTTTAACGTACATAGTGGAGCTATCTCTGAGAACGCTGTGATACTCCGTGTTAGCTAACGTGTGTTCAAATAACGAATCTCTAGCGCCTGGAACCAACTTGAGTAACTGTGCTTGGCAGTGGCTGAAGCCGAATGCAATAAAGCGTTGGTCTGTTAATCAGCAATGTCTGAGTCTGATAAGGCTCCTGGGGTTCGATCCCAGTTGGAAGTCACCAATTTTTGACAGCTAACAACCACTCCCGTCTTTCGGAGGAGACGTAAAGCCGTCGGTCCTGATTGCCTCTAAAGCAGTCGTCATCTCTCATCATCACCCCTCTCATTACCCACGCACATGCTTAGGGCACATGTGGGCTCACCCACAGAAAAAAGAGAACTCACTGAGAGGACAGTAACAATTGCATCAGTGTTCCTATTTCATGAGGCATCTACTCGTCTATGCTTTCTCTATGTTAGTAGGCAGTCAATGTTAGACTTCTAGCTATGATTTGTAGCAAGCCAAATGTGAGAACGCACACAAGAAACGCATCTGTGGAAACAGCTGATTTACAAATGATTTCAATGCTTTTAAATGATCCGATTTTCCTACTCTACGTAGTTGCCACTTTTAAGGTTGCCACTTCCTTATATCAAAGGAAGCTATGATAAATCTCATCTCATCTCACCAGACACTGTGTCATAAATTATAAATTGGACTGATAATCTGTTTTTTCTAATTCTTATTCTATGTTTAATTGAGATCAGATACTTGCACTGAAAATACTTCTTCTTGTTTAGTGTTAGAATGATAATAATCTTCCATATCTCAATTATACTTATTTATTAAAATTTATTACGATCCTCTACCAACGATCGATTTGTAAGGTAGTAAGTTTTAATGATAAAACTGAGATAATGGTAAAGTTAATATCTTGAAAAATAGTCGAGATACACATCTTCCAGATGAGTGCGACATATTTTTTACAACCTTTTGACATTTTCAATATAACTTTAATATATAATTTAACATATAATTTTTAATATACTCGTAGTTTGTAGACCAAACAGAATACAATTTTCAAAACCGAAAGTGGATCAAGCTCACTTTATCAAACTCACTGCATGCGATGCGTGTTCTAATCTAACAAACAAACACATTGGTGATATTTCGAATTTAGGTTAGTTTTGTTGTTGGTAGTTTTTGCTGATTTTGTTGGTTAAAGATGATATGGTATATGCAACGGGTTGTATTTGGCCTTAACAGCATTGGTGAGATGCTTCAGGCTGTTCGATCAATCTCGCAACCTATCCCTTATCTATCCTGTAAAGTACCACATTATTTTAATCGAGGGTTGAAATGAAAACGAATTAATTGCTTTTTCAGTACTGTCCGCCAACCGCCACTACCCTGCATTATGAATTCTATTCTGAAGAAGAAAAATCTGGCAAGTTCAACCAAGTCACTTGCATTCATGTGGAGAGTCTTGATAAACTGAATCGTACCGCTGCTGAAATCATGAATTCACTTCTTGACGCTTGGAAAGTTCCAATCGATGGACAGGTACTCAAGTTCACAATAAATTCCCAACCTTCAATATTGCACATGATTTTCTAACTATCACATCATTAAAATGAATCCACTTCATAATTAAATAACTTTGATGCGGTAAATTTAATAAGTTGGAAGATTTTGATCATTTGGAACTCCAAAACAAATGTTGAAAAAGAGAACATAGCTTTGTAATTGATCGATCTATTGTCAAGTATTCAGCTGCTACTAATAATATACAGAGTGGCGCAATAAGAAAGCGTGCATTTGAGTAGAGTAGTACCGCTCGATGGCACCGATTTTGTTGGTAAAAATATCCAGTTTTAGTATCAATAGCGTTGTGGAATGTGTAACGTCGCTTACTTGCTGTTTTTAAAATCGAATGAATTGGCCATCTCCGTTTAAAAAAGCTTCCATGTATTGTCATTTGTTATTTTTTGTGGGTTCATTTGAAATTGGAAGTTTTTTGTCGAAAACCTCGTACAATTGAAGATTTGATGACTGAAGAATATGTGAAAAATCACTGTTGTATCACAAGACATGGACAAATATATATGCGTATGGCTTTTATGGTGAGTTGACCCTCACGGGTAGGCTCACTTCCCGTTATTTTCATTAGAATTAACGCAAAAGAATGCAATCTCTTTCTGAATTGAAAAAAACGTGGTAGAGTGCTTTGGGGATTTTAATACAAATTCTCAAATTGGGTTATTTGCTTAAAATTGTTACGGACTACGGGTTCTATCTCGAAAATGACTGTCCTAGTTCCATAGATAAATTATATTAAACATAAAATATGATAAATGTCGATGAAACATTTTCAACATCGTCTTTCGGAGGAGACGCTAAGCCGTCGGTCCCGACTACCTAAAAAGTAGTCGTCATCTATCATCCATTTCATTACCCACGCACAAGCCTATGAGCTTATGTGGGCTTCACCCTCATAAACAAACAAACATCAAGTCCATAACGAATATAAAATTCATATGTCCATAACAACGCGAAAGTTCTCAATACAATGCCATGAAAACCACAGCCGTAACAATATTCTGGCGTTAGTAAATATGTGCATGATAATCTAATTTGCTTCACCCTGTTACAGATGTCGCTGTTCACTCACGTGAGACTTGCTCACGCGTTCTCCAATTACCAACTGAGACTTCAGTGCGTCCAAGCAAGACTGCAGTCTTTGTCTATCCTGCTGTATAACCATTCATTCATAGAGATCCACAATCTTTTGTATCCTGGACTTTTGGATGAATTGGTTGAGCTATTGGAAATCAATGATCCCAAATTGATCGAGATTAAGGCAGCTGCACTGAGGACATTAACCTCAATCATCCACCTGGATAGAAATCCTCGATCTCCTTTGTTAGTATCATAATTTCTATATTAACTTGATACTAAATACTTAACTTGATACATTTTCTGATAGGCTACATTACTAACAATTCATCTCAGTATTTTATTTCTATAGGCTATCATTCTGTCATAAATAATGAATACCTACTATTGGGAGTGTGGCGTAGTAAAATACCAAATTGTGGATGATACTAAAGAAGTAGGACTTGAGCATTGAAATAACTTGCTGGCTACCTGGTACCAGCATATTGGCTTTTTCCCCTTCAACTTTTTATCGTTTCTATCTTACTCTTGCCCCACTCATAGAAGAATCAAATTGAATACAGTATATTATTGCTTTTTTTCAATATTAATAGAAATTTGGAGAATTATTTCACAAATACGATTGTTTAGGAAAAAAGATCTTTTCATGTTATAAGTGATGAGGCGAGAAACAGATAGTTCCTTATTTTCCACATGAGCTATAATAGGTTGAGTCTCAGTCTTATCTCTTATGTCATCAAAAACTTTTTTATTGAATTGGATTCATCGCAACAAATCAACATCAAATCAGCTACAAATTTCCAATGCTGCATTAAATTCTTACAAACATGCTGAAAAACGTGTTTTATTACTGTTCAAGACTGTCAATAACATAAGCCAAGTCTTGTAATTTGATATAATCAATTAATAGAACTTTTCTTTGAAAAACATGTGTATTGCCGCAGTATTTTTTTCTACAGCTTTGTTTTTCCATTTTGAAGAATATTACTAGTATCTTGCATTACTGCTAGTGAGGCTAACCAAACGTCTAAATAAACTCTAAAAATAATTTGAGAAAACCCTCTTGAAAGTGAAGGTTTCAATAAACAGATTTTTCTGCGGTTTGTGCACTAACAGTTCTCAGCATCCTAAGTTTAATTGTTTAAATGTAGAAATCTCAATAGCCAACAAACATGCTATTCGTATATATCTATTGTGAGTTTGAGGTACTAGAGGAAATAAATATATAGCTTTTATATAAGATATAGAAGCAGCAGCAGGAGGCAGAAGTTTAATAATGAATTATTATTTAAATTTTGACGATTATTCCATTCAAGTTCACTTCATACCCATGGTATGTTTCATGAAATAGTTACCAAACTCATTCGCAAGAACATTAGTCGTGTGTCGGATCTGGGTTTGAATAACCATAGAAAATAAAGCTCCGGTAGAATTCTCAGTTGAACTAAGTTTGCACTCTAGATCACTTCGGGCAAGAGTCTGGCCCCAACTGCTGCTTCTGCTAAACTTAGCTTGCAATGACGTTCTTCCTTTCCCTATAATTCGTTATTTGATTGATTACACCTCTTTCATCATAATTTTTATGTTATATTTTTATAAGTTGAAAGCAAAGCTTTTCATCTCTTGAAAAGCAAGGCTTTTTACTATTCATCTTTTGTTCAACAAGGTTTTCACGCTAGTCTTTTTCAATTCCGGAAAATATTCCATCACAAAACGATAACTAAATATTATATTGCCATTTAGCACTCGCATCAATTTCCAAACAGATGAATGAAAAATTGATCAGTTGCAATATATATATATATATTTACTGTGCCTCTAATGTTGTGTGATTATGTGGTGTTTTCAGGAAACCGGGCTCGCGATTGAATATGATAATTGAGGTGACGGGTGCTAGCCTGTATCATGGCTTCTTGCCTCAGATGGTGCGAAGCTGCATCAGCTGTCTGACAGGGACCGGGGGGAGTAGGGGTGCAGGGGAGCAGGTTCCTTTGCCGCTGGCCACTGCCCTCTTTAGTTTCCTATACCATCTTTCCAGCTATGAACAGGGTAGCGAAGCTCTCGTCAACTGTGGCATGATGGAATCACTCTTGAAAATTGTCAATTGGCCCGGCAAAGAACTCGAACACATAACTGTAAGTATATCTATTTTTGTAATAGTTTTCAAACTTCTCTTTGATTCTTTTTCCATTTGTATGTGCCATTTGCACGGGCCGGATCGAGACATGATGTGCTATATTTTGCAAACACCGACATTCAAATTCAAAATTCAAATTCGTTTATTCATCAATTTAACATATTTACAAAAAAATACAGGTGTTTCAGATTACATGAATATTCTCCCTGCGTGGATGATTAGTCCGTGTGCAGGGAGGAGTTGCATAAGTTGTCAGAGAGAAGGTAAACACTAGGAATGAAAATTAACAATAAGTAATGGTAATATAAAAATAAAATAAAGTACCGGTAATGATATATAATATTAATAAAATGAAAATAAAATATTCTTAATATCATAATAGGTAATGAACATTGAATGGCAAAAAATAACATTTATTTCAGCTTGACGGCGTTCAAGGGCTGAGTTGGCAGTAGTTTAATGACTTTGTTAAATGATATTGTGTGAAGTATTTAATTTCGCGTAAATTGTAATATTTTATCTGTAAGGTGAGTGTAAAAGAGCCTCTGCAGCATCTGAACCGATGCGGAGCAGCCACCTGCTAACTCTTCGCTTGTAGACGGCAACGCTGACCCCCTCAGTTGTTGAAATCTCAGCCGGAATATTACGGTACAGCCAATGTGCTAAATGGAAACAGCTACCAAGTTGAATAGAATTACTTAATCGGGGAAATTGAATATTTATATGCAATCTGTTTCTTGTGGGGTAATCATGCTGAATTTCAGGGAAGACAAAGTTACTTTTTTGATGAAAACTAATGGATTTTTTATGAAAAGTTGTTTTATATTCAAGACAGGAAATTCCTGAAAAAGTAAATGTGTTGGGTATCTATGATTTTTGACTAGTAGTGTTTTGATAATTGCTCTCTGTGAAATTGCAAGAGGGCGCAGGACATTCAAAGAGGCACCACCCCACGCCAAGATGCCATATTCAAGCAACGCCTGCACATAAGCACAATAGACAGGCCGACAGTGTGCAGCACTCAGGACCCTTCCCAGCTGTGCAAAGGCGTAATTCATTTTTCGCAACCTTTGTCTGAGGTACTGCACATGGGCCACCCAACTCAACTTGTGATCAAATATTATACCAAGATATTTGTAAACTAATACTTGTTCTATGGCAGGACAGTTACATTCATTTGAGAATGGATCACCACAAGAATGCATCCTGAGCACTCTGGGTCCAGGGTTATTACAGTGGAATATAGGTAGACACTTTGTTTTTGAAATATTTATTGATAAAACATTGTTGTCAAACCAATTTTTGAGCTTGACAAGATCGGAAGAAGCATTATTAAATGTTTCAGTCCATGTGCAGCCTGTAGACACAAGTGCCGTGTCATCGGCAAAGAGGAATAATTTCCCATGTAGGCTCAACCTTGATATGTTATTTATGTATATGAGAAAAAGTAGAGGGCCCAAGGTGCTTCCCTGTACCACTCCGTAATCAACAGCAGTGGAATCGCTGGCTGTGCCATTCAGGTATATTATCTGTTTTCTATCTTCAAAGTAGCTTCTAAACCATCTTAAGGTGGTGTTTTTGAAGCCAATTGTTTCAAGTTTTGTGATGAGTATATTTCTATCTATTGAATCGAAGGCCTTGGCTAGGTCTAAAAAGGTAATTAATATCTGTTTACTACTGGATTGTGTGGTAATGTACTTGTTAATTTCAAAAAGAGCATCAGGTGTGTTTTTGGAGGACCTAAAGCCATACTGGTTGTTGGAAATTATATTTTTACTGTCTAAGTAGTTATTGGCTTGGATTTTTACACACTTTTCAAGTATTTTAGATAAAGCAATCAGAAGGGAGATTGGTCGGAAGTTACTTATAGTCGATTTTGAGCCGGGTTTATAGATAGGTATAACTTTTGCCAATTTGCAAGACTCAGGAAATCTGCTAGAGGAAATACTAAGGTTAATTATATGTAGAAGCGGGATGAGGAGCCCATGTACATTTTCTCTCAGCAGCTGAGTCGGAATTGAGTCCCAACCCGGCGCAGAACGCCCCTTCATGCTACCCACAACACCCAGCAGTTCATGCTCGGTAACAGGACGAAGCTCAAACACAGCATCAATTGCATAGTCTGAGTCTCTCACCTCAGATGGACCGGAGGGTTGGATGACCGCAGCTAGTCGCGCTCCAACAGAGGCAAAAAATTGGTTGAAGTCGTTAGAGATCTCTTTTACTCTTGAGGGAGGAGCAGGGTTGCCATCATTGAAAGCGTCAATGGGAAACCTATCTTTACCAGGGGGTCGACCAGAAATCTCACTGACAACAGACCAGAATTTTCGAGGGTCTCCTTCTGCTGTATTAATTTTATTTTTATAATAGTTGTATTTAGCTCGTTTTATAGTTGAGTGAAGGACATTTCTGTATCGTATATATCGGTTTTTAAGAGCAATGTTGAAAGGTTGATTCTGTGTCTGTTTTCTAAGTTTGTCTCTATTGCGGATGGAGGTTACTAGACTATAAGTGATCCAAGGCTTAAGCCTTGAATTTTTTTCATTAGTCTTAACTTCAACGGTATTAGATGATATTATATTTTGTAGTGTGCTAATAAAATTTATTGAAGACAAGTCTATATCAGATTCATCAGTTAAGTGATCCCAGTTCTGATTAGCTATAGAAACATTAATGTTTGGGCCAGTTACGTATTAATTTCACCTCCCGTTGTTCAGATCTTCTATTTTCTCGGTTGTAAAGTATCAGACAAGTGGCGAAATGATCCGTCACTGCCGACTCTATTACAACCGATCTTGCAATAAATTTACTTTTCGGCCTAATAAAAAAATGATCCAAACAGCTATTGCTGTCCGGTCTCGTTATATTTTCTATACACGGTATCAGATTTGCCTCACAGAGCGTGTCCAAGTAATCGTCACGTAAGGGATTAGTAGGTTGTAGAAGATCACAATTTATATCTCCACCAAAAATACATAATTTAGATAGACGGGTTTCATTATTGTAGTACGCAGAGAGACCCTCAATGAACTATGGAAAGCTGGAGTTGGGACTGCGATAAACGGCCAACAGGTCGCATTGAACCCCCTCCCAATTGAAGTTCAGAGATAAGCTGGTGGCCACTCCACCCAGTAACAGCTGACATGTGAATGGTTCATTATTTGTTTGTTACCTTCTATTTTTTCAAACCATCACAAACACTCAAACAGCCCGAGTCAGTATTCTGGATTGATTAAATTGATTTTATGGCCAAATTTATTTTTTCTTGACTTTCAACTTTCAACATTATTGTCACTATTTTAGTGCATTGATCAATCATTTTCCTATAAGAATACATTTTTGTGTATTTTTATTATTTTTGTTATCTTGTTCTGTTGTTTTATTTACTTCTTCTTGAGCATATAATACAGGGTGTTTACAAAATAACTACGGGGTTTTGAGCTTGATCATTTCGAAGGTTCATCTCTCGAGTTTTTTCTACATTTCAACACAATCCAATATGAACACCTCTAGTGGCACGGTACACGTCGTAACGGTATGCCACCCATTTCCCATGTCCCGGCCACATTTCACGCAATCAATTATTTGTTTCCTGAGACGGATTCTCTACCACAATATTTTTGATGAGCCTCTTCAAGAATAAGTCCAACGTAGTCATATCAATTGATAAGTCTTTCTCTTCCTACTCATCTGTTGCCAAATCAAACATCAAGTGTGTTGGTGAGTTTCTTCCAACCAAAAGAAAATTATCGGTTTCTATAAGGTAAATGAGAAAAAACTAACGCATTGATCCTTTTGTTACGGGCGTCACATAGCCTGACAATCACTGGCAGACACTAAGCATTGGTTTTCAAGGTTGACACTTTGCAGCCCTGCCAAATATTGATGAAAACGTTAGTGAGTAAAACTTGAAGTGTTGGAGAAATCAACCGAAGGTCTATCTTCTTTAGTATAGTTATTAGGTGTTTTTTCAAGAGGTATAGAACTTCAAGTTGGCATTACTGTTCAAGATGGTGACTGATTCAACATTTGACAAGTTATTTATTGTTAGTTTGGTTTGGCAATTCATCATCAGTTGACTCATACCTGAACAACGCTTTTGCAAATCGCGATATTTTTTTTTAATTATGGTTCTGTGCGGAATACATGTCTCTCACTACGTCCATTTTATCATCAACAAAATCGTCTATCACAGCAGTTGATTCGATTAACCATGGACCATTTTCGCACTACGTTCACTCTTATTGATAACTCGCACCCCCAGAGACGCCATACGGTGCAGAAGAAGCTATTGCTATAGCCTACTGTAAGTTAGAGCGTAGCATTGAGGAAAACGCGAATGAGCCATTCGCCATTGAGCACGTGAATTGGATCTGTGTCCATCCACTTTATGGACGATTCTGCGGAAGGATTTTGGTTTGCGTGCTTACAAAATTCAACTCGTGCAAGAGTTGAAGCCAAACGATCATCAAGCAAGGCATAGTCAAATGGGCTCAAAGCGAGATAGCCGTTGTTCCCGATCTTCATAAGAATAATTTGTTTAGAGATGAAGCGCGCTTTTGGTTGAATGGCTACATCAACAAACAAAACTGTCGCATTTGAAGTGAAGTGTATGTCAAAACACCTTTACATCCAGAAAAACTGACTGTTTGATGCGCTTTATGGAAAGGGCTGGTGGAATCGGCCACAAATGTTAGAAAAAGTGAAAAAAAATTGAACACCCAGATTGGACTTTATCCGAGCCAGCCGTGGCGGTCATGAGCTATAAATCGTTTTTAAAATGTAATGCTACAAGATTATCTTTCGAATAAAAAAAATCTTGTTAATCGAATAATCCATTATTGTTTTATTGCAATTTAAAGTTCTATACCTCTAAAAAAACACCCGTTATATGAATTTTTAAAATCCCGGAGCTCTTTTGTAAACATTGTGGATCCTGTTCTGAGATCTGATGGAGATTGGTACATAGACACCTGATTAATGTGGAGGTATCTGAGTTTACAGCAGCACAGTCTGATCGAAGCATTTCACCGAGTTTATAATGCTATTATTATAATTATTTTATGATTATTACGTCCAACTGATACTGATGTTTTTTTGTTTTGTTTTTGTGTCATTTTATTTTATTTTATTCTTCAGGTTTTTTTTAGTTGTTACTTTATAACAACTTTTTTCTGCCCAAGCAGGTTCCTGTAAGCTTTTCTTTGTTCATTGAATAAATTGTATATTTTTGTAGAAGGAAATAAAATTTGAGTTAAGCATGCTAATAACTATATGATGATTTCAGTTTGTAACTCGCGCTGTCCGAGTCATTGATCTCATCACAAACATGGACATGCAAGCATTCCAGACCCATGGTGGAATGAACAGCTTTATCGATAGATTGGACGTGAGTATCTGTTGCAATTTTGGTTGTACTAATATTATAGTCGTCCACAGATTATTGGAATGGTCAAGGACGAGCAATTCTTCCGACACCACTCCCTGTTTCTCCCTCCGGTGATGCCGCTTTGTACTTAGGAGTAGGTAGTAAGAGAGTGTGTGTGAGAGAGAAGGAGTGATGTTTTGTTTGGGTGAGGGTGGACAACAGTGGCAACAGGGCTCAGCAATCCTGTGACCTTGGTAATTCCAATGATCTGTGGTCGACTATAAATGAATATTTTCTATGAGCTACGTTATAAGTCCTGTGATTCAGCTTGAAACCAGGTATAGAATCATCTCAAATTTTCTAATGCTAATTGGAAGTAGATCTGTTCAAATACTACTGTAACAAGTGCATTATTTTATCAAATGGTTAATGATTTGATTATTCAACCCGGATGCTGCAAACCTGTGATGCTAGGCTATGAATATAGTCCTCTTATATTGGTAAATGAAAATTAGAATCGCAGTGCCCTTTTCAATAGTTTTTCATTTCAACACATGTTTGGTGCTCTTTTAGAGCTTTCTTATTCACACTAGAAAATGCCTGTAGAGAGCACGAAACATGTTGTGTTGAAATGAAAATACATTGATAGTAGCCCTAGATAAAAAGGAATCATCGTCTTACATTTTTTAATATCTTGAGTTAATTTTCTTGGATTAGCTGGTTTGCCTAAACGAGTGAATTTCTCCCAAGTCAAGTTTCAAACGGGAAATTAGTCCAGTAATTTGCAACATCGGCAGGTTGTAACTTAGTCAACCACAGAGCATTGCCAATCATCCACTTTTTCATTCCAGATGGAGGTGAAAATCTGTAGACAGGAGCAGCCTTTCGAGATAACGCCGACCTCAGCTGTGGCCGATGCACAACTCGACGAGGAAATGAATCGCATCAATGTGGACTCGGACTCGTCGTCACACGCACCAACCACTCCCACCACCCCTCGGCGCCCCGCTGCCAACCCTCCTCGCACCTGTCTCACTCAACGCGCTGCTCTACTCAAGTCTATGCTCAACTTTATGAAGAAGGCTCTCCAGGTAACCTAAAAAATATCTATTTTATAATATAACGAATTGAAGGCTACAATTATAACTAAGGCTATAACTAATGAATAACTAATTTTACACGCATTTTTGTTTTGTAAACGAAAATTTCACTATTTCCAAGTCAGCTGGTTAGTGACTACGAAAAGAAAACGCGTCATGATAGTTTTAATACTGGAAGGTAATCTCAAATAGACTGTGTTGAGCTACGCTGTTTATTTTAAGTTCTTTGCAATAAATAAATCAGTTTCTGGTTTTGCAATTGATTGGTTTTAAAATTATTTTGACTTTTTTCCAAATTAATTTGCACAAAAATCTGTGGGCCTATGAATCGCAAATTTCGTTTGTGATTGCAGCTTCGATTGCATTCAAATCGGTGAATACGCTACTCACTGTGTATTGTATACGACAACGTAGCATTCTATTGAAAGAATATGTTTTATAATCAATACAAAGATAGATTTTCGGACACCGGATGAATGTTTTCTCCACACGCTTCGAAGCCATTTCTTCAATGAAGCAAAAGCTGTCTGATATGTATCTGTGCAAGAACTGATTCTAAAATTTGCAACTTGTAATTTGAGCGTTTTATTAGTAAATCTACAGAGTCCCGACCAACTTTTTTCTTCATTAAAACAAGTTGTAAATATTTATGAGCCAAGGTTTCAAATTTGTAATGTAATAGAGCAAGCACACTCAAAATCTGACATTTTTTTAAATGACTGATCCCGTGTTGTGTTGTGTTGCAGGACACTAGTATTCAAGAAAGCATTCGAACCGTGATGGATGGATCACTGCCTTCGTCATTGAAGCACATAATCAGCAATGCCGAATATTACGGTCCTTCGCTGTTCCTACTAGCCACTGACGTGGTCACTGCCTACGTATTCCACGAGCCCACTCTACTCTCTTCGTTGCAAGAGAACGGCCTAACCGATGTTGTTCTACATGCACTTCTTGTCAAAGATGTAAGTTATGCAAGCTCTCACTTTCCATTCAGAGTTCACAATGTTTTGTGTGTTTTTCCATCTTAATGCTCTATTATAAGTGATATCATTGATGGTTGTTCCAGAGGTGAAAATCGCATGGATTCAGTTAGGGTGAAAGAGGAAGACTTGATTAGTAGAGCTCAATCATTGTTGATTTCAGGTCCCGGCCACACGTGAAGTTCTCGGGTCTCTTCCAAATGTGTTGAGCGCATTGTGCCTGAACCCGAGAGGACTGAACTCGTTCGTGAGATGCCGTCCGTTCGATAAGCTGTTCAAAGTGCTTATCTCGCCGGTCTACCTTTCAGCGATGCGCAACCGACGCAGTGTCAACAACGGCGACACTGCCACCAATCTCGGCAATGCCATGGATGAATTGATGCGTCATCAACCCAGCCTCAAATCTGAAGCCACTGCCGCTATTATCAGAGTAAGAAATTATTTTGACGAGTTATAATATAAGAACATATCAGTATAAATAAGTAACAATAAATCAATGGTCTACAAAAATAACCACAAATTTCTCGACTTCATTACAGAACATCTAACCCTATTCATATTCTGCTGTATAATGAAATTGAAATCTGGAAGAATTATTAGATATTGCAGTACACCAACTGCTGGATAATAATAACAACAATAATAATTTATTTTAATCTCCATTTATTGCTTTGTAATATTATATATTGCTATTTTTTGAACGTTTTCATTCAATAAGAATAAGAATAAGAATCTTTATTAGCCATTAAACATTTAAACAATCATGCAATAGGCTTTGTCATGATAAAACAATACATTAATGTCCAAAACTTGCATTCTAAAACAAGAAGAAATAGTCAGGTAACAATATCAATATCACAATCCATAAATTCTTTTACATTGTAAAATGGGTTTTGTCGTAGCCATTTATTAATAACTAGTTTGAATCTTTTTACAGGTAACATTCTTATCTCATGAGGAAGTTTATTATATATTACACATCTTTGGTATATGTGGCTTTTATGAGTAATATAATGTAAGGATAATCTTATGTAAGGAGTCAGAAGATCAGAGTTTGATCTAGTATTGTAATTGTGATTAAAGCTATTTTGATTGAAATTGACTAGATTTTTTTTAACATGAATCAAATTATAATAAATGTACAAAGAAGGTACAGTCATAATTTCAAAATTAATAAAGCTATCTCTGCAGGATTCTCTCTGTTGCAGGTCTGCAATTATTCTTATAGCCTTTTTTTGCAGGATAAGTATCTTTTTTGCATTGCTACTATTACCCCACAGCATGACTCCGTAGCTAATAATAGAGTGAAATAGTCCGAAGTAAGTCATTATAAGTACTTGTTTGCTTACACAAAATTTAAGTTTTCTCAATAGATATACAATTCTGGAGGCTTTCCTGCATACCATTTCAACTTGCGCATTCCAGGTTAACTTACTATCTATACATAAGCCTAGTAATTTTACTGCTCTATTTTCACTACAATTATTGGCAAGTGAAAAATATATATATTCTGTTTTTTCATTATTTATTGATAAGCTATTAGATTCGAACCAGGCTGTAGATAATTTAATACTTTCTGATAACATAGCAATGGATCTCGCTTGCTATTTTAGTTCATTGGTCAATATTAGCAGTTGCAGAAGTCCTTTGTCTATTTATGTAGCAATAAATGGAGATTCTTATCATTTATTATTATAAAGTGAAATCTCATTCCGCGTTAGTAGCGTATAAATAAAATGATCAGTTTGTTTTATTTTCGTTGTTGGTAAACATGTGACTTGGTTACAGTTGTTGGAAGCGCTTTGTCAACTGGGCAGAGACCCGCGCTACGTGTGCTGGCGAGCATTGAAGGGCGAGTCGCCTGTGCCCGCGACTCGTGTGGCGGAGGGAGGCGTGCCGGCGACCGCAGTGGCGGCTGGTGGTAGCAGTGACGAGGAGGACGACGACGAGGAGGAGGCATCCACTTCGACGCCGTCGCACGACACCGCCACAACCACCACCACCACCACCACCACCGCCACGACCAGCCACAAAACGCCCATCGCGCTCATCGACTACATTTCCAACGTGGTCAGTCGAATATAAAATATAATCTTATATTTAATATGTTTTTATTTGCAAAATCAATATGATAATGATATTTTGAAATACTGTACAGTGTTGGACATTACGGCCAACGAATTATGATCTCCACCTTTTCAACAAACATCCCTCTCACCATTCAACTCCTACAACTTTTTCAACTCTATGTATGTATCTCCAACTCAACTCGGTTGATATTGTACGAATGTTTTGTTTGTTTGTCAACTTTTTCAGCATTCTTCTCTTGCTTTGGAGCCAAACTAGGCTTGATGTGCAATATCAACATGATTTTCCCTTTTCACCAATGACACACACATTTCTCAAAATCTTCATGTAATTCACCCGTCATGTATAGTTTGCAAATAATGCCTTCTTCAACTTCAGCCTGACTTTCCTAAAGGAACTTGAAACTATTAATTATTTATCACTAGGCGGTTTATGTTGGACTTGAGTTGCATTATTTTAAAATATAATGTCTTATTTATAGCAATTCTTAAATTATTCCCTTCATAACACAATCTGAAGTACAATTTAAAACTAAGAGTTACATCATATTAAAACGAGTAAAGTACTGGATGAGAGTTTCTGTGTCATGAAGAAAAGAAGTTCCTGAGAGAAAAATTAATTTCTAATGAAGACATTACTTATGGATACTATAAAATAAATCTAAAAAATCTATATCTATGGAACTAGCAGAAAGAAACACAGTCACTGAAAGTATGCTTCAAATGTTCATACAATACGACACACAAGACGACTTGTGTCTTGAGTCATTAATAGTTGATTTTTGTTCATTTCAGATGAAATTCATTGACGCTATCCTGAGCAATAACTCGACTGATGACCATTGTCAGGAATTTGTGAACCAGGACGGTCTAGTTCATCTGCTGTCAGTTCTAGGCTTGCCCAATTTGCCAGTCGACTATCCTTCGACTGTTCTTGCGTCGCAGTCTGTAGCGTCAGTTTGCAAATCGATAATGACTTTGGGCCGTCAGCCGATAGTGATGCGCGTGGCCTTGGGACAGTTGTCGGAGCAGTTGGAGCCACTTGGGCCGCTGATAGAGCGCCGCGCCGAGCTGAGTGGCTCGCTGCTGCTGCACGAACTGGCGTCAGCCGCCAACCTGGATGAGGCGATGTCGCAGCCGACCGCCACTCCCCTGCTGCATGCCATTTCGGCCGTCAACAGCTACGTAATTATGCTGGTGAACGTGTGCCGTACTGCACAGTCAGAATCTCGTACCAACGCCCTGCTACAGTGGGCCTCTCCCCTCGGCACCAGTGTGCTCGACAAGCTCTGTCGGCTGTACTCTTCGTCGTTGTGGGAGAGCACCATTCTGCTTGCGTTGTGCAGCGATGATCCTGCCACTGCGTCTCGATTCAGTCGCGAAGATGTCGAACGTCTCTTCCCTTCTGAAATGTCCATTGTGGAGGATGGGCCTGAACCGATGGATGTGGATGAACAGCAGTCTCCTCGTCAGCCCACCACAGCTAATCACAAACAACGAACAATCCCCACTGTTATCCAGTGCAAATACATCAAACCGATCCTCGGCTCATCGTCACGTCTCGGCAGAGGTCTGGCCGAACTGTTTGGCTTGCTTGTCAAGGTAACTAACTCAACAGACATCTATAATCTGTAACTCATCATACTATTCAGTATAATATAAACCTAATTATTATCCTAATTTCTTTCATCGGTTTCCATTTATAAGTTTTTTTAAGGCTATAAAATAATCTGTCACCTAAATATGTAAGGATTACAAAACTAATGATGACACTTTATTGCAGTTGTGTGTTGGAATTTCGCCCAGAGGACGAAGACAACCGAATCCGAATCAAGAGGTGACTAGGGCCGCATCGCAAGTCGCGAAGACCATTGTTCAACTTTTAATAAGAGGGATATCACCTCAAGAGCTTCCCACCACTCCTCTTCCTAAATTTGCGTGAGTATTTTACATGTAGATTTCTTTGATTCATTTAAAAAGAATATACCTTCTATCTCGATCCATATGCAGCCTATATATTTTTATCTTTTTATATTAAGAAATGTCCATTTTATCTGCATACTTGAGGGCAGGCCACACCAAGCCCGCTCCCGCGGCGGTAGTGAAGTTGAAAAACTCGCTTTCCATGTTATTAAATTGGCCACGCCACACCAAGCTCGCCGCCGCGGAGGGAGTACCTCGGCGGTAGTTACACTACCATCTGCCAGGCGAAGTTTTAAAACGTCTGCTATAGAACGTGGTACTATCGCTGCGGTACAGAGCTCGGTCTGGCTCGGCTAATTTAATAACATGGAAAGCTTATTTTAAAACTTCGCTATCGGTAGCGTATGCAAAGTCATTAAATTCATTGATTTTACAATATTGATTTGTACAAGTATAATAATAATTTGTTTTGTTTTTTCTCCATATTAGCCTCACATATTTGATATGTTGTTTGGGATTTTCTACACCTGTTCTATTTGACGACAAAAAGGCTCCTTACCACGTGATGCTTGAGCAGTTCGTGCAAAATCGTGGACCTTTGGCGCTATTCCAGTAAGTATATCTGATACATTTTAGTAAGTAATGTAATTTGATACATTGAAGAATATAAAAAAGCCTATCAAAGTTTTCTGCCTATCCTGGAAATTGAACTGTGGACATACACCTCAATATTTTTAGCTTGGGTGCACTGAAATGACAGTTGCAGCTTTCGCAGAGTTGCATAGCAGACATGAATGAACCAATCAGTATTATCATTTTGCAGTATTTAGTGCCTGTAACCTGATTATCTGGTCCTGTTCTGTGAACATTGCTCATCTTGATATCAAATATGTGTGATTGGAAGTTGCAAAAACATATGAATTTTGTATATTGATGAATTATTCAATTCCTGTTTGTTGGAACGGATAAATTAAAACATATGCCGTATTTTTTATCGTGGCATTTCCAAAAAGCAACAGAGTGATGCCTAATCGGTGGTCGCGATTGCCTAACTTTTTGATAAATCATATTTGTCTACTTTTTCAGAGTATTTCGATGGGCAATAACGGCTGGGAATACAATTCCCTTGGAGGAAAGTATCAACAACCTGGCTGGGCTTCCAGAAGGAACAGATGAATTCTTGGATGCCTGGTTCATCTTCATGGAAAAAATACTGAACACGAAAACTTCTCTGGATCGGTCTCACATAGCAGTGCAGATGCCTCACATCTACTACGTTCAACATCTGATAGTTATGCATAAGGTGAGAATTGATAATTCAATTTATAATAGATAACTCATTATAATAACTAATAGATAACTTATAATAATAACACATGGAGTTACTATAGTTAGTGACAACAAAAATTTAAAAAGAATTACTAACACTTGAAATAATTTTTTTAAATAAAATTAAAAAAAAATATACATTGTTAATTACTTATTTCAATTTTAAGCTCATGTATGTATGGTTAATCTCATTCATTTTGGTAATGTATGCTGAGCCCTGTCTGAACTTTTTGCGAGAACTTATTGGCTCATGCAGACCGCTTGCAAACTGGCCTGACAGTGCTGAAAATTTCAGTCATTCGCAATCCGCCAAAACAAATGACATCTTCTATGTAAGGAAATATTACTCCTTTGTAAAAAATTTATCAACTTCTAATAGTTTAATGGAAAAAAGAGCTTTCACTAAAACAACTATATTCTCATTGTTTTTTATTCTCTTTATAGTTCTCATGCTGGGTTTGCTCTACAGTATTGTTTCAATTCTCCATTATTTATCATTCCAAAAGTAATATTAACTAATTAATTTTTGTAGATCGTATTAAGATTTTACCTTATAGTAAGAATAGGAATTTAGCTTCAAAATCAAAGTGTTGTAACAATTTTTCAATTGAAAATATCGTTTATTGAAATCTCAGAACCTTCCTTCAGTATTTTGATGTTTACGTTGTAGAATAGATTTGTTGAATGTTATTTTGTCATTGCAATAGATGATGTTCATGGCTATAATGAAAATATGGGGCAAACGAGTTCTACCTGTGTCAAATTGGACTTACTGGCCGAGAATCGTCGAGACAATGTTGACTATTCTGAAAATTATCATTTGTGGAGAGCGCATAATGCATTCTGTAAGTACACATTATTTACTCCATAGTCATCTAAATCAACTTACGGAATCTGAATTGATTATGCTGAATAGTAATCTAAATATTAATAGGCAAGCACGTTTTTTGTGACTTGAACTATTCCGTGGTTTCTGAACAAATCAAGTTCGTTCATGTCTCATTTGAAATATCTTATGAGATCTCAGTCCTCCATAAAATAAAATTCGTATGTCAATTATAAAATATTTTCTGTAATGTTTATTCTCATTTCCTTGTTTGTTGATTTTTTTGTATATTTTATGAAAAGTTAATTGACGAAAAATTGAATTGAAACAGTTCTAATACTCAGTGGAACAAACTGCAAATGACTGCGATCCACTTCCGAAAGCTGTGCATGAGTCCAATAGCAAAGGAGTTCACATCTTGTGGATAGTCTCGTTTAATAGAACATTGAAGCTGTTCTAATTATCGTTGGCTGGTGCTTGTGCGATTGTCTCTAATGATTGTATTGTTTGATTGATAGCACTCGCCAAGGAAGAGGAGAGTGGAGCAAGGGCAAGGGCAAGGGCAAGGGCAGGGGCAGCAGGGTCTGAGTGAGGCGGCTATTCAGCGGCAGCAGGTAAACCTATCAGATTTGCAGCAGCTCATGGACATGGGCTTTTCCCGTGATCATTGCTATGAGGCTCTCATTTTGACCTCTACTATGGAGCATGCAACTGACTATCTACTTAATAATTTTTTCCCCTACAGCGCCAGGGGCTCGCAGGTACGCCATTTCAACGCTGAGCTACATACGACTATATGACTTTATTATTTTATTATTATTATGACTATATGACTTATTTATTTTATGACAGAAAAAGAAAGTAAATTAAAATTACACTAAATAAATATGAAATCTATAAATATGTTGATATTAACTCATTCTATCATTTTTAATTATAAATTCGACTGACAAACCTTGTTTTAATACAGAATTAAAATGGTTTTGATCTCTGCAGATTTCCCCCTTAAAAATTACATGGATTTTATTTCTAATTTAGGTTAGTGAAAACAAAAGTTGTCAGATTCACAAAGTTTATTAAAAAAACAATACTTGAGTTTCAATGCTCAGGGCATTGAAACTTGAGTATGGGTTTTTAAATAAACTTTGTAGATCCGACAACCTTTGTTTTCACTTACCTCAATTATGAATAAGTTCCACAACATCTCTGATAAAAGTGTAGATTTTATTTCTGTTGATAAAAGTAAGCAAAGAGTTCAAAATACTCAATTTCAATTTATTCTGCAATGGTTAGATAAATAAACTTAATTGAAAAATAAATGAAAATCAAACACCTTTTTAAAAAACTTTAAAATTATCAAAACACAGACATGTTTCGGTACATTAGGCCATTATCAATGTGTCCTAATGTGCCGAAACATGTTTGTGTTTTAATAATTTTAAAGTTTTTTAAAAGGGTGTTTGATTTTCATTTATTTTTCAATTATTTTAAACAGCCCTAAGTTTTAAAGTTCAGTTTTCAAATAAACTTAAATATAACATATAAATAGAAAATTCCTTGTCTTTTAATGATTCTCTTGCATTTCAACTTTGATAAGTATTTAGAAAAAGAAAATTAAAACCTTGTTGTAGCTTAGCTGATACATAATTTTATTAAATTCAATATCGACAAGAAAAATAGAATACTTAATACGTTGATTAAATAAAACTATCACTAAATGGATTTTTTCCTCTTAACCTTGAAGAAGCTAATCGTTAGAGTTTATCACTGCAGTAACTATCAGATATTTTTTCAAGTTGGGTTGGTTCAAGGTGTTTGTATATTCATCCAGTTCAACAGGAACATTGACAATTTTCAGCAGCCATCAATGGATACAGAAGACGAAGATTACTTCAGTTCAGCAATATCTTTGGATGACCAAGTTGACAGTGTGAGTCGCTTTCAGATAAGGGTTTAGGGATGCATTCTACACCGCCCACCCCCCTAAAATCTCACTCTTACAATACAATGAAGAAATAATAATAGTTAGTGCATCTTCCCTATAATCTCGCCTTCACAGTTTCTCACAGGGTGTTTCAAGAGGAATCTGCCAAAATTTTCAGGCTGACTTCTTATACCAAATAATAAAAACTTTCCATTGGACATATCCCCAGAAATACGTTACCGAGAAAACTTATGCAAAAGACTATGCCCTTTTCTTGAAATTTCTAAAGGCTTCATGAATTTTGAACGTAAAGTCAGCTGAGAAATTCAATTGAACTAGTTGTAAAATAGTAACTTCAATAGATTTGAGGTAATGGGCAAAATATGCCAAAAATCCTAATTTTAAAACTTTTAAGAGGTATAACTGAAATATTTGATACCTATGATCAACTCAAACCTATTTTCTATGTAGAAAATTTCATTGTGATCAAAAAATATATGGTACCTGAGAGGGGGCAGCAGCAAATTAAATTAAGATCAATTTTTAAAAAGACTCGCCATTTTTATGAACATGAATACATGTTACGTCATTGGAAAGAGAATTCAATTCTCCAGGGGATGGATTCTTTACTAATGGGACATAATACAATATGGCCGACAGCTGTCGCCCCACCCTTAATGGTAAACCACAGAAATCGCGTTTTGAAAAACCTTTTGAAACACACTGTGATAAGCTACTGTTTCTTATTATTTTTGTTTAGTATTTTAAATCATTATCATTTTGTATGGTAATAGTTGGAATAATAGCTGATCGCTGCATGCTTGCAATTACCGGACACAGCTTACGCTTTGTTTAGACTTAACAAACCAAAATTAACCAAATAATAGACTTAAACTTTAATTAACCAAATAAAATTTTATTGTTCACATCATCAGTAAATACATTATAAATTATAGTGTACACCGCAACAATAATCAACTCATTCACTGCACCTTCACTCTTTGTGCACGCTTCTGCATGGCTTCACAATTATCTACAATAATTTGAAGACTAGAACTCCATAATTATTATGTGACTCCAGATTAATTTCATCCTCCCCAAACATCAACTAAAAAAACTGTCCACATTTTCATAACTTTCTACAACTTACTAAAACTGTGTATCGAATTGTTGAGTTTGGTTAGGCATTTCGATTTTTTAGGTTATTGAATTATCAAATTGAATCGTTCCGCATTGAAAACGCAAAGAAAAACTAAAATTTCTATATTGGCGCGTAGTTGAGTCGTATGTGAATTTCTTCTTAAATTCACTCCACTCTGCACCTTTGCTAAAGTTTTATTATCTACTCATTTGAAGCCATTCAAAGGCTAGTAGTTGTTTCCACTTGATCTGGCGAATGAATAATTGGGCGGAGATCATTCATTCCGACTAATTTCATTACATTGATTACCGTCATACTTTCGTGAATGCAAATTCTTATGTGATTCCACATGATATAAAATGTAATGTTTTAGTTGCCCTTGCATGAGTATATAATTAAAATCAATATTTATCTTTTTTTATTTAGCTCAAAAATTTTCAAGTCAGTCCAAAATATTGAAATCTTTTAAATGATTTATTGAAGTAGGCTATTATTGAAACTTTGTAGTGAACTGATATAAAAATTCTAAAGTGTTTGAAGTAGAAATTTGTCAAGTTTTATAATTCAACATAACCTGGTTTTGGACTGAGTAGTATTAATTAATAGAAAAGCATGAGAATGTTACAATCACCCAAATGTATTGAATAGTGCTTTTGTTTTTTCTTTTTTTGCTGGTTCTACGAAAATACTATCATTATTCAAGTTTGAGTTGGATTATTATCATTATATATTTTGTTTAATTCAATTCAATTAAATTTATTTCTTATTGTTGAATTTTTATCATTGTACTAATTTGTCGGGATCGCGGAATTGTGTCCACATTGGTTTTTGTTGTATCCACATTCATTATATCAGTGTTCATTGTCGGTTTTTTGGCTGAATCCACTGTATGTGCCTACAAAATATTGGTTTTACTGTATATGACTTAACGAGTTCCAACTTTGGCTCTTTAACAGGACGGCGACAAAGTTGCCGACAAAATTTACAATAAACCGAATCTGGCAGGCGCCAAGTTTGAATTTATTAGCAACCAATTACTTGGTCCGTAACACTTAAATGCATCTCACTTTTCTAATTATACCAATTATTCGAATGCAAGTACTATTCTGCTCAGCCTTATGTTAGGATATATTGTTCTACCTATCTATATTTTATTGTGGAACTTGAAAATCTCAGATCAAAATTTCAGATCATAAAATTTATACAGGCTACTGTTATTAAATATTAAAAGTTTAATCATAATATTGTTTCAGTTTTTTATTGGCAGTTGGTTGCAATACATTGGAATCAATATTATACAGTTGAAATAATGTTGTCTGTACAACTACTGGTGCCTTCCAGATTCAAAAATAAGTTATCAGCAAGATTTGTGTGATAAGCATGTGTCACACGAAGCTACTTTATTAGATGCTAGCAAGATAGCTGCTACCTAGTAGCAAGTGTGACAGGAGCTCCTATACATCAGCTGTTATGCTAGCAGCTAGTAAAGTGCCCAGGTGTACAGTCTATTGTAGTGATGAGATATGTAGTATGTATATATGTAGCATTTTTATTTAAAAGTAAAAGCAGTGTCTTGCATTGATTACAAGTGCACGTCCAAATTTGACACATATTGTATGGCATGTGGGCTTGCCACTGTGAATTCAATATAATAGCCTCACCCTGGAAGCATTCTCAGTCTGTTGCATTCATATAGAATATGCCTCATAGTCTGCTGAGGTACCCCACAATCACACTCTGGAGAATCTATAAAACCTCATTTGAAAAGAGATGCTCTGCATCTACCATGCTTAGTGCGTATGCGGTTTAATGTCTCCCTGGTGGGTCGGGGTAGATCAAATCCTGGTGGATTACCGCACTGTCTGAGGGCATCTGGAATTTCAGAGAGACTTTAATAATTTCATTTACTCAACGTATTTTGGCCAAATTGACAACGCTGTACCCTGAATAATCTATATAAAGAGCAATTTCATGAAAAATGTGAGATGTATCTGAGGAGTATTTTTTAATTAAGCTCTCTCGGGCTCGGAGTAGTTGTGTGTCCCGACAAAAGAGTGTAATTTTTTTCATTTTCATTTCGTGTATCTCAATTTTATTCTATTTGTGCAGTATTCTTGGGTTTTATTTTTAATTTTTATAATTATTCAAATTAATTTTTTATTAATTTTATTCAAATGACGTTACTTGATTATAATTGTAATCACAGTGAGTGTATACTTACTCATATCATCAAATAAAAAACATCAATCATTTTGGTGCAAAATGAGAGGCGAAACTTAATGCAGATTATGCTTGAAAAATTTCAGACAATCGAGTTATGCGAATTTAGAACTGAAGAGGAACTTGATACCTTGATAAGAGATTTTGGAAACGATGTTGTTCCGACCTGCCTTCAAATGCTCGAAGATATTCCCGAATATGCACAGCACGATATTGTCTACCATATTTGTGAACTCATCAAAACTGTTCTGCTGTGTATTGGCAGGGACTTTACGACCGAAGTACTCAACAAACTCACCACAACTGTAAGTAGTCTATTACTTATTTATTTAATCTCCTATTGGATTGCAACCATAAATTATTTATATAAGCCATGACAGTTCTTCAAATGCACACGATTCTCACTTACCTGTCTTTTAACCGACTCAGGTTAGGCCTGCTGTACTCGAGGTAAAGAAACCTGCTAGGTCATCCACAGAGCACAGAACAAAACATGGTCAACCAATTATATATAATGAATGAGTGCCATTTCGCTTTATATATATTGTTAATTGGTTACGGAAACTGGCTTATGGTTGAGAGAATCAACGTGCTAACCACACATCACCTCTATCCTGGTTGATGATTATTCGCCTGTTGTATGGTCTGTGTGGGCGAGGACGGCATTCTGGTGGAGAGGGTGTTTTCATTCTGGTGTTTTCGGCTCGGTCAGTGTTGGTTCGGGAGCTGTGGGTTCAGTCTCTGATTGTGGGAAGCATTCTGATCTACGGTTTGGGACTGGATTCATGGCCTTTGGGCCAAAATGGCCGGGCTAGGGCTGTTTTCTCGTCTTGCCGGAGTGTCTTCTTTGCTTAGACGGACTATATAGTGGAGTCAATATGAAACTGGCAACCATTTGGTAGGCCTAGGCCCTTCATGGGCTGTTGAGCGATTGACAAAAAAAATATATATATATATTGAGAATTAAATGTATTATAATTATGTAGTATATATATTTAGGTAATAAATAAATGCCTAAAACGTATTATGTTACCTAAAACTTATGACGATTCCTTGAATTTCAGATCAATACAAAAGTTCAATATCTAATAAATGCGTTGGAAGTGAACAGCGAAGTAGCAATCAACGCTGTATTTACTTCTCCAGAATCTTCACATACTGCCTCAATCATCACACTGTACACTTTGGTTTTCGAGGTATGTTTCCTAGTTTCATGGTATATGCAGACTATCCCATACTTGAAAATTGATTTCAACAATGAATAGTCTTTATTCATGAATAAGCTAACCTAACTTTGATTACAGTTTTTATTGTTTGAAATTGACGCATAAAATATTTTGGGATATCTTATAAAATATTTGGGATATTTCAAGTCTAGTATTCTGACTTTTGTGTAATATTTTTGTATTATTATAAAAAAAAAACTTGAAATGTTGAGAGAAATCAAATGAACAGATTTTACAATTATGTAATATATTCATTGATAAAGTAAGAAGCATATTGATTTTAAACATTGAGAGTTCAATTTGAAGCAAAGGTTAGCCTTCCAAGTTGAAGAATTAAGAGTTAAAGGTTAGAAACAAAAGTTAATATTTAAGTTACGTTTATTTTTACAAGTTCTTGAATCGGTTTGTTTGTTATTCATGTTATGATGAGGACTGTGGAAAAGTAGTATTTTATTGATTGTTGTATTTTGTTCACCAGGACCTGAAAATAGCTTGTGCGGAGTTTGTACTCAGCAGCGGTATGCTGGAACGAGTGGTTGAACTACTGTACAAGGGATCGCAACTGCTCACTCAACACAAGAACCTGATCACACCAACGTGGATGACGTCCGTTCTTCGGTTACTCGACCTTGTCGAAAAAGTATCCGTTGCCACAAAACGCAAAAGCATCATGCATGATGTAATTATTACTTATTCAAATTTAATTTATTCGATAATATCAAGGGATGGATCATTTATTTTCCAGTTGATATGGATAAATAATTATAATTTCTTGAAAATTCGACTGAATCACTTTCGATATTGTAGAACCGGTCCAGATGAAATGAAAAAACGCAGATATTGTCAATTTGGT
Source organism: Sogatella furcifera (assembly GCA_017141385.1). NCBI lineage: Eukaryota > Metazoa > Arthropoda > Insecta > Hemiptera > Delphacidae > Sogatella > Sogatella furcifera. The sequence goes on from CM029560.1 coordinate 39,373,410, forward strand.
TATGTACCAATAATAAAGAGTAGAATTGATAAAATCTGCGTGATTCCATGTCATCAATAATTTATTAGTCGAGTAAATTATTCATTCTCAGTTGTATTGTAGCTTCTCCATCAGCTTGAGAATTAAAATGTTGATTCTGGACTTATTCCACGATCAAAATCTATCAAATCTATTTCCAACATACTGAAATCGAGTTGACCATATCATTACCCAGACACAAGCCTATGATCTCATGTGGGCTTCACTCTCAGAAAAAGAAACAAAAACTGTAAAATTATTTTTCCACTATTCAGAATTTCTAGCATATAAATAAATAAGTAAAGTTCGAGCATTATCAGAAAGTACATTGTGACGGCGTCTGTTCCAGCATCACGGCATTGTAAATCAACTTGAGGTAATGTAATATTTATGACATTTCAGGTGACAATCGATAAATGGAAATGGTTTGACTTGTCGATTGGTGTATGGCAGACGTACGAAAGGGAAAGCCAGAAAACTATAAACACAGCGTATTGGCAAGGTATGAAAAGTGTTAAATTTCAAGGAACCGGTCGTCGTTCTTATTCCATAGCATTTCAACACATGATGCAGGTCAGTACCAATACTTACACATTTTTTCCAACCATAATAGCAGGACTAACGTTTTATAGCAATAATAAAATATAATGGCTTATAATGACTTGAAGAAACTGCATGATTTGAAGAAAAACTTTCTTTTTAATGTTGAACAAAACCAAATTGTCACATAGTCTATAACATTGAAATTTTTATATTATTATCAATAACTAAGTAGCAAAAAACGTTACAAAATGACAGTGGAAACAAAAAACAGCAGTAAAAACTAATAAATAGATCCATGTAACTAACATACGAGTTTACGAATGGGTGATAATACGTATTTGAATATTTATAGAATATATATAAAAAAATTAAGTGAGTCATTGAAATACGTGTGATACATGTGTTCAGTTGGGTTCAACCCTCCTATCAATTCTGCTGTTTTGAAGTAGCTAATATGTTATTGTTGGTTGTAGACAAATGAAGAATCTGGCAAGACTCGTCCTGTGATGAGAACTTATATAGGTAAGAAAGACGAAGTAAGGGAGAAAATCGAGGTTTCTGAACATGATAATGGGGCGATCTTGACTCTGTCCGGGCCTGTCAACCTTGAAATATATGACTCATGCTTCTTTGAGCATAGAACGAATATTAGACCGATTAGGGGCATACCAGAAGAATATATTGAGAACATATTAAGGTGAGTTAATTTTTTCTCATTTATCTTTACAGGATGCTTCTCTTTTTTTAATTCAATCACTCTTTTTAAACTCAACCGAGAAAATAGACTACACCTTATTCCTTGGTTATTCTATTTGCGTGATGGAAATTGGCAAAATATTTTTATTGGCATGAACACTGAGGAACTAATGCAGTATTTCGTAATCAAAACGAAATTCCATATCAACAATTCGAAAAAGTAATTGAATTGCCGCATAAACAATAACTCCTCAATGTCTGGGTTAGTTCTGAATTAATAAAAGTCATAAGAACAAGAGATAGAATACACAAAATATTATCGAAGAACCCTTCTAATTATGCCCTAAAAATGAATACAAATGTTATAGAAACAACTTGAATAACTCATTAGAAATCAAAATTGAGCTATTACGAAAACAAATTATATCAACATAAAAATGACTTTTGGAAATATATTAATGACTTATTGGACAATAAAAAGAAAACTCAATAAGAATAATTATAGCTCTTAACGAAACCTTACATTTATTCACTAGAAAACTCTAAATTGCGCGTGATTTCTGTTCGCTGCTTCAATTAAATTCAAAAGAAAATTATTGTGCTCTAACCGACTCATTCTCTAATGAAGTGTGATTTTTTTCTCGATCAATGTCTTCACCAAGTTATTTCTGTTACAGCGCGTGTGTGTCACTTTTGAAGTCAACTGATAACAAAGAAACAATTCAAGCGGCTCTTGTGATGTGCGTCCGCTTCACTCGGCAATTCGAGATGGCGCGATTTGTGGCTGAGATGGATGTTGTCAAGACTCTTCTCAGCCTTAGAAGTGCCTCCAATTTTCCCGGATTTGAAAACCTGTCCACTATACTCATCAGGCATATTTTGGAAGAGCCCTCCACATTGCAGGTGGCCTTTGAAAAGGTAAAACCAATGTCTTGCTCAAAGCTAAATTATTTACGAAAGTAATTCTGAGTTGCTTGTGCATAATAATTTCGCAAGTCCAAAATACAGTATTAACGAAAGAAGACTAGGAATTCATTTATGAGCTAATTATCCTACAATAATTCTTTCACCTGTATTTATGATAAGTAAACTTTCGAATGCAATTATTTCAAGAACTATGATCACAAACTATCCACAAGCAACACAGAATTTAGAATAAGAAATATTTTATTATCCGTCATTCTTATTATGTTTTCCGGTAGTATATCAGGAACTCGTAATTCAATATAATGATACTAAATCCTCTGTTTTTGCACGATTCCATTTTTTAATTAAAATTTCATTTAAAAGAAAGTTGTTCCTAGTTATTTGAATAAATTATTTATCATCGTTGAAGTGCGATTCAAATAATTGTGGCAGTGATATAATCTAGTGCAACACGTCACGTCAAAAAGTATTATTAGAAATTTCTATGTACCGTACTCAATTGTGCTAATGATCCTCTGCAGGTTGTGAGAGCTAAAACCCTACAGAATATTCCTCCGTCGTACAAAGAACTGTACTTCATATTGAGAGAATGCAGTGCTGCTATTTGCAGAGATATGCCAACTTTCAAATACGTCGCAGAAAAAATTCTGCGCATAGACTTGTCATCTTTACCAAGAAAATGTAAGTTTCATTGCTCAACAATTACTGTTTAATTCATTGTTTCATTAGGCTATTGTTTGCTACTTTGGGAATGACTGTGTATATGACTGGACAACATGATGCTACAGCGATTGTATAATCAGCGAATGTCTCTTAAGCTGGTATTACACGATAATAGTTCTATGATCATATAGAAAAAGATGAAAATATGATTTCGTATGATCAGATATGATCATAAAACTATTATTGTGTAATACCGGCCTTATGTTTGGTCAGCTCAACCCACCCAACTACCTCAACATTTACATTCAGCGATACCCTTCTGACCATAAATTTGCGTATGTCAGTAATAGTTTTGATCGTTTTTGAGTTGCAAGTAATATGAAGCGTTGGAAGGTTACTTTTAATGTTCGATGAGTGTTTTTATGTAGTTGCCCTTAATCGAAGTTTGATAAACGAGTGAATAGGATCAAGTTTGCCTGTCAAAATCAAAATACCAGTCATAAAATGATTCTAAATCATTTCGGTGGCGGGACAAATGTACAAACACATTGTTATCAGAACCCTTATCATCAATGTGATGATTAAATGAAACAATTCATTCACAGTTTGCAGTATACTAATTATAAGATTACATAGAACTTGTTAATTTTGCTATGACAGACTAATCTGTGTGTGGGGGAAGAGTGCAATTTAGAACAAGGTTGCTAATTGTATCGGTTCCATGGTCACAGCTGACAAGAAGTAAAACCTATTTTAACTTCCTCGGTTTTGTACGAAATTACTCTTTTTTTATATTAGATCAAGTATAATTGTTATGTAGGCCTAGGCCCTTCTTGGGCTGTTGAGCCATTGACAAAACACAAAAAATATTATGTCTAAAACTACTGTCAGCATTTCAATAATGACCAATTTCAGTTATAAATTTCATAATCAAGTGACATATTCATATTCGTATTCATAGACGTTACTTTCCAAAGAGTTTTGGAAAGATTCTTTCCTGAGTGAAGTCGATATTAATGGAAATGAGTGACTTTCTTTTTCACTTTCCTTGCCCTACCTACTACCATAGGTAAGGAAAGTATTGTTTTCCAAAAAAATTTAAGATACCCCGATTTCAAGTTTTCTATCCGTTTTAAGGTCCCCTGAGTCCAAAAAAGTGGTTTTTGGGTATTGGTCTGTCTGTGTGTGTGTGTGTATGTATTTCAATTTCAATTTTCAATTTCAATTTATTCACAGCCAACAATACAATAGTACATCAAGGTAGAGTCAGAAAAGTTATCCGTAATAATCTTACAACACTACAGTTATATAAAAAAGACAGAAAATAAGAAATGAGAAATTAAAACACAGTAGCCTATGTGCTAACAAGTTGGACAATAATTTTACATAGTTCACTATGCTGTCAATATTAATATTAAACTATCTATGTAGTAGTTAGTTCTACACAATAAAGATTAATTCTGAAATCAAAAATAGTTAAATGTTACTTGTCAACATTTCATCAATTGAATAAAAAGCCCTGTCTTTGAATAATTTGGTAACTGCATGCTTGAACGGTTGGTAATCCTTTTCACAGATACTCTCAGGCAATCTATTAAATAATTTTATCCCTGTATACAAATACATATTTTGAGTCTTAGACAGTCTTACCCGCCTGGCATCTATCCGATTACATGCTCTAGTATTATGCTCATGTATACCGCATCTGAGATCTAATTTACTTAAATGCTCTTTGATAAATATCAGAGCCTGTAGCATAAAGATGCAGGGCAGGGTCATAATGCCATGCTTTTTGAATAATGGCCTGCATGAATCCATTCTACCCAGATTAAAAATAGTTCGCAATGCTCTTTTCTGGCATAAGAAAACATCGTTGGCACTACTTGAATTTCCCCACAGCAAAGTACAATATTGTAGATGGCAATGAAAGAGAGAAAAATATGCCACCAAAGTTAAATTAGCACTAGTACATGATTTTATCCTTTTCAATAAGAATATTACCCTGGATAGGCGACTACAAAGAGCTTCAGTGTGGGTGTTCCAGGTGAGTTTGGTATCAAGGTTAATCCCTAGTAATTTCACTGATCTATTCTCACAATTTCTACTTAAACCAAATACAATAGATTCTGTTTTGCTCTCGTTTACCACCAGTTTATTAGCTGAGAACCAAAGATTGGCTCTGTTGCTCATGAATGTTGTGACAATTTTATTGATTACAGATGACTTATTTGAGCATAACAATGTTGTGTCATCAGCGTAAAGAACAGATTTATTTGGAATGTATGAAGGAAGGTTGTTGATATACACTATAAACAAGAAGGGGCCCAGAACAGACCCCTGCGGGACACCCCCTGATACCTGCTTACATTCAGATGTCTGCCCACCAATTTTCACGTACTGATATCTGTCAGAGAGATATGACTTGAAGAGTGACAGCTCATTACCTTCCAATCCGTAGTAGTGCAGTTTTTCTATCAGTTTCTTGTGTGGGACAATATCAAAAGCTTTGCTTAAATCTAAGAGTAGGGCACTAACCTCCTCTCCATTCTTGAAGCCATCAACAATAAAAGACACTACACTCTCAACCGCTTTAGCAGTATTCAAATTACGTCTGAAACCAAACTGCGCTTACTGAAATAGTTTTTTTTGCTCAAAATATTTCTGAATTTGTATTTTTATTGCACTTCCCATTATCTTGGATATGACAGGCACCAATGAGATTGGCCTATAGTTATTGATGTTGGTCTTATCTCCTTTTTTATATACTGGCACAGTCACAGTGACTTTTATGTATGTGTGTATGTCTGTATACACTATATCTCGATCCCTAATTGACCGATTGACTTGAAATTTTGAACTTGAGGTTCTTATACCATGAGGACCCGACTCGAAGAAATTCAAAAAAATTCATCAAAAAATGGCGAATAATATGCCAAAAATGGTGTTTTTCACGATTTTCTCGAACACGACTTTTAACGATTTTTTTAAAACTCATACCCGAAATAGTCCTATATAAGCCCTATCGACTGCCACGAGTCTCGTTCCTGGCAAAATTGCAGAATATCCGCAGCATTGTTGAGAATAATAGATTTTGCAATATTTCGATTCCTAATTGACCGATTGACTTGAAACTTCGAACTCAAGGTTCTTATACCATGAGGACCCGATTCGAAGAAATTAAAAAAAATCATCAAAAAAAGCCGGAAAAATGGGGAATAATATGCCAAAAATAGTGTTTTTTACGATTTTCTCGAAAACGTCTCTAACGATTTTTCTTAAACTCATACCCGAAATAGTCCTATATAAGCCCTATCGACTGCCATGACTCTCGTTCCTGGGAAAATAGCAGAAGATCCAAAGCATTGTTGAGAATAATGGATTTTGCTAGCCGAAGCGCCGACAGGCGCGAGGCGTCATGGGCTATAGTGATAATTGCAAATCATACATATTATGATGGGCCGAAGCGCCGGTAGGCGCGAGGTCTCAGCGACGAGTGAAAAATTCACTGTTGGTACCAGAAGAAGAGGAAGTAATGGCCTATTGCAATTTGCACTTGCTGATGACTACGTATAAATACTTGTATTAAGTAGGCTCCCGTACGCAAATATGAATGGCAAGGAAAGTTGTGTGAGTGTACTACACCAGATTTTTTTTCAACGTAACGCATGCACAAGAGAGTGTATTTTGCTATTATTAGAGATTTTTCATATTAGATTTGTTATTTTGCTGTTTGTCTGATTTGTTAGAACATAACATATCCAAATATAACATAATAATGAAGCGTTATCATCAACAAACAACATACATCAGTTTAAACATTAATCATGTTCTAATGATTATGCGCATTTATACTGTTACTCGACTTGATGCTGTTTTAACAATTATGTGTTTTTGTTCTAGCCGATGAAGAAGAAGTGCGTTTTCTGATGAAATCGATTCCGTCAAATCAATCTTCAACTAACAATAAACGAAAGAAAAAACCCGCACAGAAAAGTATTGACGATTTCGCCAGACGAACTGTGTATGATCTGCTTAATGCCCTGGTTATCGAGACCGACGAAAAGATAGGCCTGACACAGGCAGCCGACCCCTTAGATGTCAATCGCATGTCGACCCCCACTCACAATCACAGTATGTATCAAACAATTATTATTCTCCTCCAATTTTTTGTTTTAAATAATATGAGTCTTGGTGAGTTTTTAGACATTCATTACCGTACTGATGATGGTTATTATCGTCTTCAATATAAAACACGTCAGTTTTTACTCTTGTCATTCAAATAATCTATTCTATTATCAATAAAATCAATTGATGCCAAAATAAGCATATTATTTGAAAGTGAATATGAGTCGTGTCAGTGACACATTTTTAAAACTTACTTTCCGGTTTATCCCGAAATGAATCAATAGAGAGTAGGTTTAAGTTGAGTTTTGGTTAGGCTTTGCTAAATACTCTGTATTAATGATGATGATGTTCATCATCATTCTTTTCATTCATTCACATAGCATAGGCGAGTGCAACATACTCATGCCCAAAACTGCTGCATTTATAGCCAAGCTATGTTTGATAATGAAACTTATTACCAATTTTCACTATAAGAAATTTTAAATTCTAATAATGTTTGGTGAGGCCTAGCTTCAGTATGAGTTCATCTCTTCATAACACTTGGTAAGCTGTTTGGACAATTCTGTCTTTGGGTTAAAATTTGTTGATGCAGAAGAGGATATCGATGTATAACTCGACAGAGATGCATTGCCTTCCGTGCATATCACAGGACATGCTGATTCTGTCGAGTTATAGTGAGACTATGCTCTATTTTAAATTGAATTGTGAATGTATCGTGTGTGATTGCAGGCGCAAATTTGAGTGAGCATATTGTGGCACGGCATGTGCTAGCCAATCACTTGGCCAACATTGTAAACGGCTTTGAAATGCCGACTAGTGAGCCATCAAGCAGCGTCAACGCAAACGCAAACGACCACTTTGCGCCGCCTGGCGCCGCCGAGGTGAGTCAAATCCTCCCTCCTTCATTGGCCTAGACAAGCCACTCCCATACTGAACTATTCAAACAAAGATTATCAACAATGGTGCTCTTGCAAAAAATGTGGCAATAATATGGCCAAGCGTATGCTGGGACGCACGTGTACACACGCACGAAAGCCAGCCAATCACAGCTCTTGTTGAGGACAAGACAAGAGCTGTGATTGGCTGGCTTGCGTGCGTGTGCACACGTGCGTCCCAGCATACGCCTGGCCTAAAAGATCATTTCTGATGACGTTTGTTTGAGCCATCCACTATGGAAGTGGCTATTAGTCGTTCAATTTGATTGGTTGAATATTCAATCTTTGATAGGATTGCTGGAATGTACACAACATACTGTAATGGAGGTCATCCTTGGTATTTCTTTGAATGATAAATAATTATGTAAGTTTAATTTGTTATTTTTAAAATGAGTGTTGTTTCAAACTTTTGAAACAATCATACTTCAAAACTTTCATACTTTTGTTGTTTTCAAAATCGCCCGCATTTGTTCCCACTGCCGCACCCGTTATAATGATGAATACAAAATAGTATCCAAGGATCTGACATAGTACTAAACTAGTAAGCCCCATGGGCTGAAGAACTCGCGTGCGAACCCTCAAAGTCAACTTATGGCTTTAATTATTTAAAAATATGAACCACAAATCATACTAATACGATACCTAGATTTATTGAATACTGATGAATGATTCCTTTTTGTGAGGATATAGTTATGTACGGTATATTTTGATCAATCGTTTGATCATATTTCGATACATAATTATCCGCAACTCTTCTGCCGCCAATGCACCAATAAAAACGTAGGCCTACTTATTCAAGACGACTTGACTGCAAGAATTCAGAGTGGACCTATTAACTGAACATCGTTCAGTGAACAATTCTAACAAATTTACAAATATGGATGTAATAACTTTCCCTTATTTTTTCTGAAAACCATACATACTATTGAAACTTTGTGTAGAGTCTATCCATTATCTAGGTATGATGAAAAGTCTTAAAATGATAGAAGGGCGGATTAGAGGAAAATTAAGGAGAATTCGGTGTTTAGCCAATGATATGTTCTGTTTTCTTTCAGCTCAAAGAAAACCGTGATAGTACTTTAGTTAGTCATTTTCGGAACACTCTGTAGAGTCATATTGATCGCCTCTTGTTCTAAACTCAACAGAATTTTTAAATAGTGTATCAAATTGAAAACAAACATTGTAGAGATTCGTTCAAGAATGGATTTTTTTTATAGTTCAGTATTTCCATTCGGATAAATCGTATAAATTATTAGAGATCTCCTTAATAGCATTCTTCAAATCCCGTAGAAAAGCATTATTTATTAGTCTTACTTATCAAAGCATGGAAATCAAATGGAACAACGAACTTTCTTCAACAAGAATACTTGGAAAATAACCAATGGTAAAATAATTCAGATTTGCCGCCTTTTGTCAGCTGTTCAAATAAATAGACTCCTATCACATGTTTAAACTTTGAAGTCAATATTAACATATGACTTTACGAAAAAATGTATTGATTTGAGAACATTCTTATATTTTCTCATGATAATATTTTCAAATTTGGCGCTAATATTCAATCAGCTGTTCCACTGTAATCAGATGGATTCTCAAAAATATATATATATATATTCAAGTTCCTTATTACATTTTCCAGCCGTGAATATTGTGTTGAAATTTAATAGATGCCGGAGTATATATAGATATATTGTTGCTGAGAACTTATCCTTTTTTCGCCTGAAAAAGGATGAAGGAGTCGATTGATTTCATTGTCCAACGAACTTGACCTGTATAAAAGTATGAAGAATATATGTTATGAATTTGAAGTTGATTAATTGAGGCGTTCGAAAGTTATTGTCGAACATACAGACAAACAAACGAACAGACGGACAACGACTTTGGGCTTGAGTCAAAAGAAGGAACTCGCTTACGCTCGTTCAAACAACATTTCACATGAGAAATAATATTTAGAAATTTTAAAAATTCAGCTGGCCTCAATAATCTGAATAGCTGTAGTGAAACCTGTTTGACGCAATAGCACTTTTCGTTTGAACCTTTTCGTAAGTATTACCCTTAATGTTAAAAATCAATATGCTGGTTACTTGATCAATGAAGATGGTGTAGCGTGCAGACGATAGCCGCCATAAGGCCCTGTTATTTTGTATTGCTTATACATGTCTGTGCTCCTCTTTCAACTTCCATTGTTTATCAGGACTGTTTTTCCAGCCGAATGCATTATTGTGAAGTATTAAGTTTAATTACCCAGTCAACTGAGCAAACTATGTCTTTGAGTCTCATTCAGGTTCTGTTTTGTTTCTTTTGCAGCAAAAGGATACCAAAGTTCCTCTTTTGTCCAAATCTGCCATTCTCAAAATACTTGGTGATGCCGTGAGATCATACAATACAATTGCTTCATTGATTACCCAATATACTTATGTTGGGAATAGAAATACCTTGGTTAAAGAGGTAAGACTTTCTGAATTACAATTAACATCTCATTCATTCATTCAGCTCGAGTCGTTAATCGAATAATGTTGATGGATTTTTATTCATTTTCAGACGAACCTTCGTCAGCTTCTAGTGAAGCTTTCCATGACTAACTTATTGTTATAAAAGTAAACTATTTATTGAAATAGACTTCATAAAATACAAAAGCATGATATAAAACTTAATTTTTCATCAAGCTGATTATAACTATCATTTTCTAGTAAAGCTCTAGTACAATCTCGTCATAATTAATTGAAATATACCAAATAAAATTTGCCAAATGTATAATTTGAAAACACAAAACTGTGTCTTATATTGACTGACGTTTCCGATAGTATTGTATGTATGCATGCAAGTTGAAGATGATACAATTCTGAAGCCTCTAAAATATAAAACTATAGATTTGGTGAAAATTAAAATGGAATCTTCCGCCATTGTTATCACGGTAACGAAGCATTTCTGGTGGCATGTACAATGAGATTTTTGGGGTCGTGAGGTTTGGCAGATTTCTCCTGAAACATTCGGTGGATGATTGTCCAATTGTAGTTGTTATTGTGTGCTGTTTTCAGGATTGCTCGGCAATTGCATTCGTACTCGATAACATGATGATGACAGAGGAACACATGGTAGACGCTGAACGTCCCAACCTGGCCAGGGGACTTATAGCCGCTGTTGCGTCATGCAATCATTCCCCCGATGCTCAGCTGGCTCTTGTCAACGAGGTAGGCCACTCAACATTCATCAACATTATCCAAGTTATCTTTATATAGAATATTTTTTTGATGGTGATGCCCAGATGAGCTATTAGGTTAAAAAAATCATTGTGCGTGGATAATGAGAGGGTTAATGCTGATCGTCTCCTCCTTTGTGTTGTGGTCAAAATCAACTTATTTCTAAAGCTCCACGTCTCTTTGATGTGCATTGAACTATTTATACACATTTGAAAATCATATGTTCAGCTTCATATATTTGAAGAAGGTTGTTTCTTGATCCATGACGAGCTGCTGTGTGTTTATATTCACTGGGGTATATTAATATATTCGTCCGCGTTCTATCTCTTTTGTCTGAGAGCCCTTACACTGTTGAAGACAGTATTTTCAAGTTGGAAGTAGATCATTGCAAAACAGTTGTAGTGATTCATAGTGATCTTGCAGTTTTTTGGCTCAGAATTTTCAATTTATATCAATATTTTAATGAAACTTTGGAATATTGATTTGTGTTATTTGACTTTGTATTACACCTTCTAAAATTAAAATTGGTTATTTATTACTTAAGGATTATCGTTCTTGGAGTGAATACCTTCGGCAGAAAATAAAACTTTGACATAAACTGAAATTTTAGACTATATTCTTATTCACCTAATTTCTTAGGAATTCAAGAAGTTTTGGTCTTATTTCCATAAAAAGTGTATTATTTTGTTCTGAAATAAACGAATGAATTTACAATTATTTATGTGTAAAATTGCATATGTGGATAGAAATGCCTGACACATTTTTGTAATGATTGCAGGTGAAAGCTGCTCTACAACGAGCCCTGACTATGAAAGAGAGCGCCAAAAAGCACCAACACATCGTTGATTTGGTCGGCATAGTGACGATCATGATTGAAAACTGTCCTCCAGTGCCCATCAACAGTACTCCTTTGACTACATCATTGAAACTCAGTCAATTCAGGTGAATATTATTTCTCACTTCTTCCCTATCCTTATCCCTTCCTCATTTCTCTCCCTTTTTTCATTCATTGATCTGTGACCTTGAATAAAAAAGTTTGGAAACGTGATACAGTATTATACTTTTGAATCCTTATTTAGAATGCCACTATAGATGTTGTGCCAAAATTCAGCTTAGCTGCTCTCATTGGGAGGTTCGACCTTATTTTCGTCTAAAATGCCTGGACTATAGATGATTTAGCTGTTGATCTCACAGAACCTTGGTTTTACTGGAAACTTATATAGTATTCAAGTAGCTGAATAAAAGGTAGACATGATAAAAGGCAATGTTATATTCAGCTCTGTCTGGAAAGCCTGCAAATGATATTATTTGTTTTTCGTGTTCGTTAACATTTGATCAATTAATAAAATCGAACGTAAATCTATGACAATCATTATTAAAAAGACTTTTATGAAGATTTGCTTTGAAAATGTATAATTTGGAGTTGTGTTTTAGCACAAACAACATGGTGCGGTTGATGATGAAGCGAAACATAGTTGTGGATGTGGCACGAGTCTCGCACACACTGGACCTGTCCAGCCCTCGGATGGCGAGCACGGTGAATGCGGCCCTCAAGCCGCTCGAGACGCTCACTCGCATCATGAGCTGCCCTGCTCCCACCCCACCCCCCTCTCATCGACCACCCCAACCTAACCCCACCAACCAACCAGGTAATAAACTACCCTCACTCAAATCAAAGAGCTTCTTTTTTAAAAAAAAATAATTGAAAGATAATAAATTGAAACGAATTCTGTAATATTGAGTATGAAGGTTGTATTTCCAGTGGCCTTGTACAATCGCAGCCAATATCAATTTTTAAAATACTATTATACATAATACTATATTACAGGACTGCAGTATTATAAGTAATGAAAATTGATTTATTTCAGGTACAAGCACTTCTGATAGTACCAATGCACAAGGTGAAGATACAGTTGAAGATACGGACAACACTGATCATGACATGACAATGTCAGAGCCAGTTGATGAAGAGAGTATTGACGCATTGGGACGCCATGAAAGCCTCTGCAATGCCGTGCATAACGAACTGGAAGAGCTGATGGAAAGAGTGAACAACGACCTAGGATCCGACTCTGCTATGATTGATCAAGACGATGACGACGCCAATCCAGCAAATGCACCTCAGATGATCATATTCGATGACAACTCGTTCGAAAATGGCCAACAACTTCCCCGGCCTCGATTGAATAACCGCAGCGGCCAGGTAATTATTTTTAAAATTGGCTCGGCTCAATATTGTTATTAATTACAGCAATCTATTTGCTCAGAATTTGGAAATGATTACTGAATTTTGACTGGGTTTCAGCGAGATGGAAGCAGTGGTGAAGACTCTGATTCGAATTCGACAGAAGACCGTCGCATGGATGAGCATGACGATGACGATGACACAGTTGATGGTAAGTACTTGCACCGAGCTCACCTTTCTACCCAAACTATTCACTACCATTATCAAGATGATGCAAAAAATATATAGTTGATGTTGAGTGTGGTCAGTTGTGTTAATGATTATCTACTTATTATTGATGTAAGGGCTCTGTTTGCATGTACTGTCGCTTGCATTCGCCAGTCCCCTATCAACAATTACGAGCAAATCTCTATCTGAACTTTTTTATTGTGATGATTATTCTGCAGACGCTTCCTCTACATTGTAAATAGTTCTAGAGTTCTTATGCATTAATGTTTGTGAATGGCGTGATTGCCCAACTTTGACCATCAGCCTAACTTGTAGTTATAATGTTGATGTTATGAATAATTGTTTGTATATATGTGTTTATGAATCATGTTTTATGTAGTAGAGTAGTCTAATGATAATAATCGTTGTGAAAAATTATTTCTATTGGATGCTGCCTGAAACTGTAGCATGAAAAGTCAGTTCATTTTCATATACAGTAATAGCTTATTTTACCATATTCATATATACAGTATACCGTATATATGAATAGAATTTTATGTACAATAGACCGGGTTCCATTTCAGGCGAATAACCAATGTTTGCGATCTTAATGCTTCCAAAGCTATTTACCACGCATTGATACATTTTAATACAGCTTATATGTCTACGGATTGCACATCAATTTTTCATAATATAAATTAAAAAAGAACATTGAGAATAATCATGAAAATTAGAAAGAATGATCGTTTTCACCATTCAATTTGTCCTGAAATTCTGTATCGAAATAATAAATATAACATGACGACATCAGTGACTTTTCAAATTTGATTCGCCATCTTGGATTTGCCGCTATTTAAAAAAAATGTCAAGTGGTCATGTTATGCATGATTTTGATACAGAATTTCAAGGCAAAATGAATAGTGAAAGCAGTCATCCGTTTCGGATCTATCAACTGATTTGTAGTAAATATCTCTGATGAACAATTGAAATGGTTCAAGATATCGATATGCGGTTTCCGGCTTTATTATTTTTTTTAATTTGCAGCGAAATCATGTGTAACATGACCACCTTCTGATTTGAATAAATGAACTTATATTCAATATGGTGGACTGAATTTATAATGTCACAGTTGAGTAGAAATTTCAATTTTAGTACAATCCCCTATGTCACCGACTTTCAAATTACCTTTCAAATTCAAATAAGTTTATTCCTCAAAGTACAATATAAAATAATAAAACAAGAAATAAACAATGTGATAGAATGTTGGGAAGCGGTTTGTCCCAGTGGTAGAGAGCGTCTAATCGGTGACATTAGATAAGCGACGTGCCTCTACCAACACTGTTGTAATGGTGACCGGATCCTCTGAATTCAATTCATGAGCCTCAAAAATCGCTTCCCGGTGGTTCGGAACCCACCTAAAGCAGTAGGTCCATTCATCTCTCATCATCATCCTTCCCATTACCCACGCACAGACCCAAGAGTCCATGTGGGCATCACCCTCACAAAAAAAAGAATTCCTCCACAAGGACTGATCGTCTGCGTGTGGACGTCTTTGTGTTGGAGATTCAATTCCCAAACTTTTCACCCACCCTGTATTATGAATACATTTATATTCAACTTCAATTTCCGATGAAATTGCCTAACCTTCGATATCTTTTTGAAAATCTTGCTGATAATGCTCTTATTTTATCCATCATTATAGAAAAAGGTCTGAAAAATATCAATATATTGATAAGTAGCATGATAATTACTTTCGACTTTGAACTTATGATGATATTGTGGCAGTTATCCATAATAAATAAAAAGACAAGATGTTGTCAAACTACTGATTTATTAAGAAATCGAGATACCGGTTACGGTTGTTACACCATTATCAATCTCTGGTAAACTAGAAAAACAGGTAAACTTTTTATAGTTAACCAGAGATTGATGATGGTGTAACAACCGAAACCAGTATCTCCATTTTTTAATATATAAGTGGTTTGACAACATCTTGTCTTTTCATTTAATATGAATTAATTATCTTGAAAAATTGAGTAGGAGATTCTAAAAATTGAGGTTTCTAGTCATAAATTTCAACAGCAATAATTGCTTGCTGTTTTGGCTTAAGATCTATTGTATTTTTCGAATTGGAAATTTTGTAATACTGTATCTTGTGTAGAATAGCGGCTTCATCAAAGTATAATTAATTATTATTATTGTCATTATTAAGTTCCGTTTGTAATGAATACCAAAGTTAAGTAATTAAATAGAGCCAATATAAACTATGTGAATAACAAGTTTTTATGTAAATCAAGTGCTTTGATGCGATTGAAGCTTTTTATTCTTATATAATTATACTTATATGTTAATCTGATTTTGTAACATTACATTTGCGGAAAAAGCTTATTGAGAAATGAGTTAATAACTAGTGTCTAATGTATTTGCAAATTGATGGTGCATTGGAAAAGTGAGAGCAATCATGGATGGCAGCAGGCAGCAGGCAGCAGTTGCTAGAACACAGTCTCAGTGAATGCAATTTGACCATGCTCAACTCTTACAACGGAAAATTAATTCAAGTGAAAAGTCAACAACTACGAATGAAATTGAATATTTCGCTTTTCAATCAGTTTCAATTGTGAGATGTCAGACTACACAAATAGCTGAGGACAACATAGTGACCAGAAAACGATTTGCTTGCACGCTATCTACTATCAGAAATAAGCAAACTATGCTTGAGCTCCAGAAAGGACAAATCGACCGCCGCCTTCACTTCACTCCACTTCACTTCACTATTAATAGACTATTATTATAGTATGATTACGATTGTATAATTACGTAGGCTAAGTACTAGAGTACAGTGGCGAAGACACTGTTAGTTATTTGATAGTAGCAGACAATTTTTTGTTATCTAGGTGAGGGCGAGGAAGAGGAGGAGGAGGATGGAGATCAAGAAGATGAGGAGGACGACGATGATGATGATGATGATGATGATGGTGATCATTATGATAATGAAACATTTGAGATGTTTGATTCTGAGGATGGAGTATTACACATACCTGGTTTAGATCACGAATCAGACGATTTCCTGATGATCGAATTTTCTGAACCAAATAATCACTCTACTCCATTAATGCCTTGGATTAGCCCCGCGTTCTCGTTTCCATCCAGTCTTTTAGATGAGGCCACACATGAAAATTCAAGTCAGACACATTTATTTTTATAGCATTTGGTGTCATGATCATGCTGTAGTTTAACTGGTTACATGTGTACACTGCTGTTAATCTTGCCTGTGCACTTATTCCCTGGTCTTGGAAGATAATATTTCCTTTCGTATTTTTCTGTTGGAGTATCTTGTAAATAGTCTACTGTATTTATTCAGTCATTACTTTTACACTAATATTAAACTGCATTCTCATCATTTAAACAACTCGAGCACCATTTTGGTGGACCCATTTCAAAGTCCACTTGCTAACTTTCTAATGGCTTACCTATCCCCTAATAATAGTTACCAACTTCTCATTAATATCAATATTTTGATATGATTTTATAGTACACATTATACTATTACAGACAATTTTCTCTATTGTTAGGATAAAAATAATTTCTGAATGGTAAAACAAGAAATTGTGTGATTTTAAATGGAATTTTGCAAGTGGTCAATTATTGATTTCTAATTTTGATGTTTTTGACTGGCCTGCTTCCTATTAACTCAAACATCAATCATATCAAAATAAATATATTTTACTAGTTTTCTCGTTAAAACTATGTTTGACGAACAACAATTTTTTTAAAGGCAACTCACGTATAGTAGTAGATCTTCTGTAGTTTTCTGTAATAAAATGCTATCGACCATTGTAAAATAATATGATATAATGAATAATCAAGATTTGAATTGAATTCGGTTCAAAATATAATTTTCTCAGTAGCTGAAGCTTTCTTCTTCCCTATTCTATTGTTTTTGAATGATATCTAATATTTACTTGATATAATTTCTAAATCAATTTTACTAAAATTGAAAAAATTATTTATAAAATTGATGTCCCAACTATTACTTGCTCAAACTTTTCCCCCAATATATTCTAATAATTTCTAATTTATCTGAGTATTTATTCGCCTGTAATATAAATATTCAAAACATACTAAAATTATTTTTCTATCCGTTTATTCCATTGTATGAAGCGAAGTACATTATCATTTCCACAAACAGAACTACTATTCACTTTGAACGTATTTTTTTAATGATCAAGAGATTAGGAAAAATATTTGAACTGTGAATAAATCAATACAATATCATATTCTAGAGTGCTCCATTATAGAACTCAACAGCGTTCACTCATGAGATATCTGAACTAATAGCATTGAATAGCTGTGAATGCTACAATAGTAATTGGTACTATACTAAAATTATAATACTCTATAATGTATCTCTCCGCTAGATTTTTTTAATAATAAATTTCATTACTTGCGAGTGATTTCTCATACTGAATGGAAATGCTGGGACTTCAATTTTATAAGATTGTTGTTGATTTGCTGGATTTTGTGTGGTTAGGTGGTGCTAATGGTGATGGTTGGTGGTAGGTGGTCGTGGTTTTGGTGTTGGTTAGGTACTATCGCTTGTTGACTAATTATAATTTGCAACCAATTAACAATATTTTGAAAACTTATCTTCAAATGATTAAATTCTGATTTGTTTTTGCATATCATTGTAACAAATAACTCGTATTTGGCTTGAAATCACGAAATCATGATCCTTATAAATTATCTCATCCTAACCCTGATAACCCATATAACTAAAATTTCCAACTAATGGATATTCTTTTACCCCTAATTATAATAGGTATCATACATACTGGGAAATTAATGTCAAATAATCAACCCCTATGTATAATAATTTGTTTTATTGATGATAAAAACTTATGTTGGCCCTATTTCTAATGAACTTGGTGTAATTATGTTTTTTATTATTTTAAAAAACAACATTCTTTCACTTACATTTAAATTATGCCCGGTATGACGAAAATTTAAATTGCAGAATGGAGTATATTGTTGTCCGAAAACATTGAAGTGTTATTTTGACAGAAATGATATTTTGTAACAGACGTAGCTAAACGGTTCCTTTGTACAATTTAAGCAATTTAAATACCTTTAAAAAATGTGGATTGCTAGGTAATAATATCATCATATTAATCCAAATAGAAAATATAATTTATCAATTAGTTTGGGTGACTCGTTGGAGGAAGTGATAATGTGATAATAGTGACGGGTCTCAACCGAGGCAAAATTCTTTGACCACAGCACAATATTACATAAATACCGCCATCCCGTCTTTCGGAGGAGACGATAAGCCGTCGGTCCCGACTACCTAAAAAGTAGTCGTCATCTGTCATCCATCTCATAACCCACGCACAAGCCTATGAGCTTATGTGGACTTCACCCTCAGAAAACCAAAACAAACAATTTGAACAGTTATTCCCAAAAGGTGATGTTGCTTTTGATTATAAAAAATCTTATTTTTCAAATGAAACTTGAAGTTAGAAACGTATGAAGACAAATAGTATATTTTATCTATCAATACAGGCTGTGAATGTATTTGTTGAAGCATCCATAAATTATTAATTCGAGCTAATGCTTGTTGGATATATAAATTTTGTCGCTTTTATCACAAATTTTTTGCATTGAGAATTTCGTCATTCATATTATTCTACTTGTAAATACCAAGCTTCAGTGTGATGTATGCTCTACTGCTTAATCTCAATTTGTTTTATTGGTGGAAAACTCGAAAGCTTGGCCGTTACTTGTTCTATGAATTCGGCTAAAACATGTATTTATTCGAAACACAATAATATTGTATAATATGCATAAAATTAATTGCAAATGAATTACTTGATGTGAATTGGCATGAAATTTATTGGTAGTTGAGTGTTGGAATATTTACTGTAGTGCAGTAGCATGTTTATATAGAACTTGCGGTGTTGTTATTTGTTGAGTCAGTTATGTTGCAAGCAACTCATAGATCGTTTTTTATTCGTTTTGGAATCGTTGAATGAGTTTGTTACATGTATTATAAATTTCATCCGTCTCAACCTATTCCAAGATAACTTTGGTGCACTCAAATTTTACGTATAGACGTGGAAAATACTATGATTCAATAAATGATAGAAATTGGAAAATATGAACTGTTTATTTCATCTGGTTGTTGTATAGTTTATTTGTAAAATTGCTTATCGATGGTTGGGTACACTATTGACTTCTTGTCCTTCATTGTCCAACTAAGCTATACGCAATGGTTTATGTGCTTTCGATCAGGGGCCTGTTTCATACAACTTACAGGTAAATCAAGGAGACAGATGGTCAGACAGATCAGAGCTAATTTTATTCAAGTTTAAGTCAATACTGTATTTATGAATATTTTCAATGGTCTATAAATAATTCAGCTTGCCTTACAAGCTTTTAAGATTTGAACTTCATAATATACTTGTAATTATTAGGCGTGTCAAAAAATTGAAGACAGTTTGAATTTTTCAGCCGTTTGGGGAATTATAAAGTCAGCTAAAACACTATCTTACAGCATAAAATTTTCTCAAGCGCGCTTTAGATTTGTATATAGGCCTCATTGGCGCCTCACAACCGACTTCCGTAATCAGCTCAACATCTTCACCTAGATTTCGAGCCAAATATTACTACAAATGTTATAAACATACGTCATATAATAAAGCTAACATACATAAATAATATACATAACAGTCAGAGAATTACGTTATTGATAAGGTACTCGTAAATTGTATAAAGAGCCTATTGTGAATATGAATTTTTTGAGGGGTAAATTTTCTTATACTTGGAGGCAATTTGTTGAATAATAAAAATTGTTGATAATTATGGCTTTTGAATGATTTATGCAGTCTGATGTTTGGTGTAATGAAGTTATTTCTATTTCTAGTTATGTGTTCATGAAGATGACGATGTCTTGTTAATAGAGCCAAGTTTTTTTAACATGAAGTTGCAATAAATGTACATTGAAGGGAGGGTCATGATTTCAAGCTCGATGAAACTATTTTTACAGCTTTCATCACTCCTCAGGCCAACAATGCAGCGAATAGCTTTTTTGCGAAATGGAAGCTTTCTTCATGTCACTGGAGTTACCCCCAAAGGCGAAGCCCATAATTCAGTTGGGAATGAAACAAGTCATAATAAGTCAAAATCAGCACTTCCCTACTGACACAACTTTATTTAGTTTCCTAAGTAGGTACATAACTCTGGATAGTTTTTCTACAGAGTACTGTATGTGACTACTCCAACTTAATTTGCTGCCTAGTACAGTACCCAGCAGTTTAACCAGCTTCAGGTACTCCTGGTGCTCTGCTCAGAAAAAATGCAAATAAGTTTGATAAATGTAAAAATTTACAATTTGCAAACAATCCAAAAGAGGAAATAGTTTGGAGATGGGTATTGTTGAACAAGGACACTTTCTTTGGCAATTTGTCCTTGTGCTTGTTCTAGATTGTTCTTCAAATATTCTATATAGAATTTTTCAAGTTTAAAAATACCGAGCTGCACTAATAGTATTTACGTTTGATGAAAACTCGTAAAGCAAGACTTGTTCCGAGCAGGAACGGACCTCTCCTCCCCTCCCTACCTTACCGGTTGTTGAACTGATTCATTATTATAATAATGAAATTCTTGTCGCAGAGCTGCCTTTAAAGTATGGAGGCTATCTTGTTTGAAGGGCTGTCGGAATAGTTCTCCCATACGGCTGCAAAATTTAAACTGCTTCAATTTACTGGACATGAGCTTTTGATCATCATTCTTACACTTGTTTGAAAGCTATGAAGTGGGCTCCTGGTGTGAATAATATGTCATGCATGTATGATTGTGAATTGAGTAGTTCAGTTTCAGTTGACTGAACACTTTTCCATATTTGGGAGCAATGCAATTAAAAATTGTTGGAAATTATGATAGTTGGACAGATTTATTATTATTGTCTTATAAAATTGAAGTTCCTTCCCTGTATTAGCCCTTACAAGTAGGCTAACGCGAAATGGACTTGGAAAAATTATTATAAGCCCTTCATTTATAATTTATTCACATATTAAAATGATTAGAGTTGAAACCTCTCGAAATGTTGAAATATTGTTTGTATGATTTTTTATCGGTGCTGATAGGATGTACCTGGCCTCATTTGGTCTCCCATCCAAGAGCAGTCTTGAGTATTCGTGTCTTGACCTTATGGTCACTGAACAACTGTTGTAAGCAAAATTAGAATTTTAGAATTGAGAATGAATGTACTTGTTCAATCCTGCTATGTATACATGCACCATGTTGAAGTATTTTGTTGTATCATGACATTGGTGCTATTATAAGGATCGATATACAGTACTATAGTGCTATAGTAGTACCGTACTATATACATGTGCTTTAGTTTTCAGGCTGATTCCTCATACCAAGTAGAGGAAAAAGCTCCATGGGACATATCCCTAAACTAAACACGTTTTGTTACCGAAATAACAATGTTGGAAAATTTACATTTAAAAAAAAAATATTTATAATTTTTTTCATTTTTTAGTGGCTTTATTTGACTTTTCTCAGTTTTTGATTGTTGATATTTTCCGTCTGAAGTAAGAGAAATGTATATTTTAACATACCTCTGAGGATAATTTTGTTTTCTATCATTTAAGACCAAGCAGGTCTTTTTATCTGGTATATTTATTGTGTTTCCTTGCACAACGAAAAAGGCCAAATTTTAACTAGTTAACTCCAAAATAAGCTATCAAGTTTATAATGCTATCAAGGAGGTTTACTGGAGAAGACCTTTCGAAAAATTGGAAGAAATAGAATAAGGACACCCGTAAATTTCGTAAAAGTTAACGAATCTTAACAATCAATAGCTCATTGTTTTCAGTTCATCAAGGCGGTGTAAATGCATGTATCATTTTTTTAATTTGATCAAAACTGAAGAATTTCACTAACTTGAGTACTTGAGTTCATTCTCATACATTGAGAAAAAGGCTACTATTTGTGTTTGCCATTGACGGAACAAAGTCGCATTTGCTCATGGCTCAAATTGTAGAACATAATCTTAGTAAGCAATAGTCTGTCCAAGCAAAGAAGAACCTCTGGCAATATGAGAAAATAACTCCAGCTCGGTTAATATTGGTTCAAAAGATATTAATCTCAATTTTAGATTAGAATGTTTCCTACAATTGATACCAAATCAATAACTTTTGAATCAATATTGACCAAGCTGGAGTCATTTTCTCGTCTTGCCAGAAGGTCTTCTTTGCTTGGACCGACTATAGTATCATATATATATATATATATATATATATATATATATATATATATATATATATATATATATATATATATATATATATATATATATATATATATTAGTGAATCGCATCTATATTCTCCTACCGGTGTTGTACCGTTGTACACACATTAGTGTTGTGTTTATGGATACCTATCTCTAACTATTACTTGAATGCTGAATGTTTGTTGATGGCGTTTTGCATATTGTGATACGAATGTGTTATTCGACAGGGCTGCGGCCTGCATTGGTGATGTCGCGGGGTGGAGGTGGTGGTCGATCACGTGTTGTCGTAATGGACAATGGACTGGGCATGTTGACCAACAGCGAGGAGGAGCAGATCAGTTATGTCGACCAGGCCGGCTACCTGTCCGGGCCTAGCTTGGCTGCCACCCTCAACAATGTGCCCACCACTATGCACTGGTGGGCCGAGGAGGCCAAACTCATCGATGGACACTCGCAGGCTGATGCCGCCGCTGGTAATTATTCCCTAACAACATTACCCACATTCTAATTCCCTAAGTGACATTTGATATTTACTAATTCATTTCATATTTTTGTGTTTTTTCTTGATATTATTCGTTCAAACTCTAAATCGATAATTCATATCGATTTATATAATTCATTTTTATATTCGGGAGTGGAAATTTGTGATTTTAAAATGGCGAATTTTAACGTAGCCTTTTTTCAAGGATTCTCATCAAAATTGGGAAGAAAGACGATTTGGACATGTGTCTGTGTTTTCACCTTCAAGTGTCATTGTAATATATCCATTAAATAAATCGGCAAGGAGAGCCGTTTACAATTTTGTGCTCAGAATCACTGTACACATCAGCACAAAGCACATCAGTAATTGATAGCAATAAGCAATAACAACCTATGATCAGGTTATAACCTTATTCGTTCTGGAAGACAATTGAAGAGCTCAAGCCCAGAATAAATAATATTCAGAAGGCCCCTTCTTGAATAAAAAGACTAGATTTAATGGTGTAACAACCGAAACAGGTATCTCGATTTTTAATAATTCGGTGGTTTTACAATATCTAGTCTTCTATTCAATATGGATGATTACCACAATATCACATCACCTTCACAACTACTCAAAAAATTGTATTTTCTCCAGAAGAGTTAGTCTGTGGTACGGTATGATTACCGTAAACACCTTTATGTGAGAGTCGCGTACGATAATTTTCGCCAAACTACTGGCCTGGAATTTGAATAAGAAATGATTGAATGTCCACCTATCCTTTCATCCCTCCTCACCTTTCTTCTTAATCCCTTAAAAGTATTGAAACCCTTCCTTAACTCCTCCACCACCATTCCTGAATTAGCTTTTTATAATAGCCATTATTCTTATTTCTATTACTATAGTTAATAGTTATTGTCATAATTTACTTCTGTACTTTGTATATGTGTGAAGAAATCGATAAATAAATATAATTTCCAAATGTTTCGGAGTATGCACTCACCAAAATTAATTGTTGCCATTTATTTTTTTCAGTGATAGGTTATGATATAACAAATGTAGTGCTTCATCATCGTGCTCAAGAATTAGCTGAAAGACGTGAAACCATAAAGAAATACGTCGAACAGAAGAGAAAGAAGAAGGAACCGGAAAAGAAAGGTGAGGCAATAGAATAAGGGCAATAAAATGACTTGCATTATTAAATGTGAAAGGGCGAAGTAAGGGCACAGCAGTCCCTCTCCAATTGATATACTCGTAATCCCGGCTCCACACGCTGGCCGAGCGTAGGCGATATCAGGCGAGCGCGAGCGTGTGGATGGTCCGCTCGCCTGCGATCGCGTCCGCTCCGCTCGACTGGCCTGCGCTCGCTGTTTTGTCGGTCTCTGACCAAAGATCAAAGGAGGCGAGCGCTGTCGAACGGCCAAGCGAGTCGATGCAAAATCTACCATCCACACGCTCGCTCTCGATCGTCCCTGGTCACGTGACCCACTACGTCACTTTTGTTGATGTTTATATTTCAACAGCGTCTAATTTTCTTTTATAGTGTTTAGTTTGTTTGACGATTTACGATCCACTCAATAGAGTTTATCAATGCAATAGTAATTAATTTCTAATTCATCTTGTGAGAATATCTTATAAATTTTATTATTCACTCTTAAATTCTACCAATTGGTAAAATGTTATAAATTATCCAGTTCATAACTATTTTCAAATTCAAAATTATATTATTAATACTGCTCATTAATAATATCAATAAATTTGAACTTTATACAACATAATGACATATAAATGACATAAATTTTACTATACAGGATAATTATTTCGTTTTTGTTTTGCAGCGTTTATGATTGAGATTGAAGTTGAAATTTATTGGTATTATTAATGTGCATTATTAATAATATAATTTTGAATTTGAAAATAGTTATTAACTGGATAATTTATAACATTTTACCAAATGGTAGAATTTTAGAGTAAAGTTTATAGATAAGAATGAAATTAATAAGATATTCTCTCAAGATGAATTAGAAATTTATTGCTACTGCATTGATAAATTCTATTCAGTGGATCGTAAATCATCAAACAAACAAAACAAAATAAAATGTGTTGAGGGTTGATTTCAGCAATTACTTCTATTATAATCATCAAGTTTAAACCTCAGTCCTTATCTCAAGTGTTGTTTTCTCCAAAAAAAATTGAGCTAGTTCTAGTTTGAACCATCACCTAGTCCAATTGAAAGTTGAAACACTTGATAATAAATGTGGCCATACATTTACAGCTGATGGTTTAAACTGAAATTTCAGGTGAACTTATAACTAAGTTCTTATAAGAACTTAGAATTTTGTAACAATCATTTTATATTTAGGGTCGGTTTTTTCAAAAAAGTTCATCTGTAATTTCAGTTTAAACCATCAGCTGTAAGTGTATTATGATGTGTTTCAACTTTCAATTGGCCTAGGTTTAAACTAGAACTAGGTGATGGTTTAAACTAGAACTAGCTCAATTTTTTTTGAGAAAACAACACTTAAGATTAAGGACTGAACTTGAGGTTTAAACTTGATGATTATAATAGAAGTAATTGCTGAAATCAATCCTTAACACAAATTTTAGTAAGAAAAAGCAGCGTATACTTGAGCAACAGTAAGGCTGAGGCCGCACTGCCGGTGGGTAGAGCCTGGAGGGTGGAGGGTAGTTGGTAAATCTATAGAACATACACACCATCCACAGTAATACATTGTATGAATGGTATGACATCAATCTGTTTTTTGGAGGGTGGAGGGTAGTTGGTAAATCTATAGAACATACACACCATCCACAGTAATACATTGTATGAATGGTATGACATCAATCTGTTTTTTGAGGTATATTGTCCATATTTAAGAATTTCAAGATGGCGGCTGAACACATACCATTCATACAATGTATTACTGTGGATAGTGTGTATGTTCTATAGATTTACCAACTACCCTCCACCCTCCACGCTCTACTCACCGGCAGTGCGGTCTCAGCCTAAGGTCTACAATTTCAAAAATCAGGAAGAATTGACGGCAACCGGCGCTCGCCTCAGCGCTCCCTTGCGCTGTCAAAATGGCGCTGGCACTCGTGTGGCACTCGCGACCTGTGTGGATGGTAAACGAGCCGCTCGACTGGACGCTCGGATGGCCACTCACCCGAGCGTGTGGAGCCACCATAATGATTTTCAGTTTCATGTTTTGTTTTATTGGCTTGCCTTGCAGATGAGTACTCGGGCCTAATGGATATCGTTGAGAGTGATGGCGGGGCAGGAGGGGTGGTGGGAGCGGCCCTGGCAGGATCGATAGTCGACTCTGTTCTGAATACAGCCACCAGGTCGTGGCCAACACAATCTATAGAAGTAGATCTGCCACCTTCGCAGCAAGACCCAGACCTGCAGCTGGTCGATCAGCAAAACCTTCCGCCCTCATTTGGCGAACTCAGTATACCCTATGAAGAGTCAGTCAACGTCCAGCCATTGAGCCAACGTGCTGCTGATGCTGAGATGATTCTCGGCGATCTTATCCAGCTGAGAACAAGGCCAACGTCAACGTCAACGCCAACGCCTCAGGCCAATGCTTCTCAAGAATCTGTTGACAGTCAGGCGACAGTTTTATTGCCAAGAACCCGTCCTATAAGAATGTGTCAGAGGCCTACCTTGCGGCAGAGAGGAGAAGCAGCCGAGCTCAACTTCGACTGGACGCCTACCGAACAAGAAGAGCAGCACGGCCTAATTCCTGGCTCTGTGCCTTTCCCAGCGCAAACCGATCCCGACGATGGCTTTTTCAGAGTTAACCGCTATGAAACTGCACAAAACGAAGAAAATACCGAGACACGCACACAAGAGAATGCTGCTGCCAGAATGTCAACTTGGCTTGACAGTCAGATGACCAGTGCTGCCAATGCTCCAAATCCAGCCGCCTCTTCTCAAGAGTAAGTTGAATTAGCAATTCCCATATTTATAGTACTGTATTAATGCTTTACTCATTTAATATAAAGGCTCCTTTACTCAAGCTCCAGCTATTTACGACTTTTAATAGTTCTTACTGAACTTATATTTTCAAACATGTTTCATCTAATGACATTCTCAGAATCGGTTAGATATTAAAGAGACCGGATAGGACTATTTCCAACCATTATAATCTCTAATTTTTTCATAGATCAGCTAGAAGTGGTGAGAATGGTGACCTTAAGAATCCCTCTTTTGGTTTAAAAAATCCAATAATTGAATTTGATAGCCTATTATTAAATATGAATAACAATCACAATATCACATTCACAACTACTTAACAAGTATATGTAGTTGATTAGCCAGTTGAAGGCGCGAAGTATCCTTGTAAGAATGAAATATTCAATCGGATGTCATGAATAAATTTTGTTGTTTAATACTATGCTCGAATTGATTTTCAGTGTCAGTCCACTTGTGAATGCATTATTTTGTTTCAGTTCTGAAGAGTGCATTGCTGAGGAAAGAAACAATTCAGCTGTACCGAGCAGTAGTAGCAGCAGCAGCAGTAGTAGTAGTAGTAGCAGCAGCAGCAGCAGCTCAGAACACAATAATGCAGCAGCTGATAGCAATGCTGAACAGCCGACGAATAACGCTTCCACTAGCCTCTCTGACATTCCAGAAGGAGTTGATCCTTCTTTCTTGGAAGCATTGCCCGAAGACATGAGGGCCGAAGTAATACAAGAACATCTCAGGTAATTTAATCTTTTATCTATTGAAATTATATTATTCTACCGCTTTTTTTTTGTACAGGACCATGGTTTCGTGGCCACATAGGTCACATTTTCGAGGTATTATCCATTTTTCATTAAATTACCTCACAAACTATGATGAATGTGTAAAAAATTACAAGCACCTTTGCATTTTTGTTGAAAGCATTTACGCTGGTCACCTCTGATTAGTTATCTTTTTAAAAAATTGAGGGTCATCAATATGGAAATGTATATTATTTCAAATTTAATTCCAAATTCATAAAAAACTGTGTATTTCCCTTAATTCCAATCTTTAATTCAGTTTGGGGAGGAACTTTACTTCAGTATGATATGTATAGGGAGGAGTAAAATAAAACCTATTTATTTTACAGTTTATTTATTTACCTATTTATTTTACCTATTTAAGTTAACAAAACCATTAAGAGATATCCAAGAGACTTTCCAAGTGTCACATTGTTTCAAAATTCTAATCTGTTTGAGACAATTGCTTATTTTAAAGGCTATTGAGAAGTATGTGTTCAAATTAAAAAGTATAAAAAACGTTCAAAGAATAACTAGGTAAGTCACTCAAAACCCTATCACAATGGAACGAGTCGATTGCGCACCTTATCTCGTAGGAGTATATCTTATTTGAGGAACAAAATTTATAATAAATGATTGAATCCCAAGGGGCATGGTTAATGAAGCCTATATTGAAAGCAGGGTGTCTAGCAGTCGGGAAAATCGGGAAAGTCGGGAATTAGTCTGGAAATGAAATAAGGTCGGGAATCATCCTGGAATTTGAAGTTGAGTCGGGAAATCCATAGATTATTATTAAGTTGTTAATTTTTTCGTATTAGTTGAGTTACTCTCATATTGGGCGGGGCGGGCCTGAACAAGTAACAAGTAGGCTATAGAAAATCGATATTTTGCAAATATTGATATTTTTGAACCTATATTCGATATTTTTCACATTGATGGCCAGGCACTAGAACGAGTTTAGTGGGGAGACGGTTCAGTGTTTCCACTTTGCTTCTTCAATATTTCCCTAGCTAGTGCTATAAAGCATATTAATTAGTTCGGTGGAATTAGTTGGAAAAAAGAGGCCCAACCTCTCAACATCCAAAGAGAAAGGACGATTCCTACGCCAAAATGTTCTATACAACATTATTATTGTTTGGTAAATAGTTAGGCCTGGCGTATGCTTGGGCGCACGTAACGCATTCCACGCGAATTAGCCAATCTCAGCTCTTTTCTTGTCATCAATATGAGCTGTGATTGGCTAGTTCGCGTGGGCTGCTTCAAGTGTGTCCCAGCATACGCCCGGCCTAACACCCTTTTGAGCGTCGGGTTTCGAG
Source organism: Sogatella furcifera (assembly GCA_017141385.1). Classification (NCBI taxonomy): domain Eukaryota; kingdom Metazoa; phylum Arthropoda; class Insecta; order Hemiptera; family Delphacidae; genus Sogatella; species Sogatella furcifera. Next base: position 39,402,726 of record CM029560.1, read on the forward strand.
GGGAGGGGGTTGAAAGGTGCAAAATTTCAGTTTTTCGTGAATTGGTGCTGAACCAAGCGTCGGACGAAATAATTTCATGAACGTTTTTTTCTAGATAATAAAATTTGGGAGTATTTACAAAAATTGGAAAAATGAGTGAATTTATTAAAAAAAGGATGATAAAAACCGGTTGTGAACCTTCTTATGTCAAAGTTCTCGCAATTCTTATAGTAACCATCTGAAAAAGGATGATTTTTCTATAATTCTTGATAATTTTTAGATTTCTCGATCACAACTTCCGGATTAGGAGCATTAAAATGTGAAAAATTGGAATTTCCAATGTGCAGGTATTATTATTATTATTATTCAAGAGTATAATTTAAATCTGAATTTTGGAGGTTTTCACCGAATTTGGAATATATTATATGAATTTATACCGCCGTTATAAGTAGAAATTTATGAGCTATTGAACGATATAATCCGACGTACCATTTAAAAGTTATGAGGGAATATAAATGATGAAAAATAAAAGGATGCTTTTGACCAATCCCCATGAATTTTATGATATTATTGGTCGTGCGAACAATATTTATGACACTCTAGGGTTTCAAGAGAAGAAACCTAGAAGTATGAGCAAATCCTAATATTCTTAGTATGTTTTTCGTATTATAAAATGTAATTTTATTGGTTTTTGGGGGTGTGAAGAGTGAATTTGGTCTCAAATTGAAGAGAAATGAATTTCGTCGAGAGGGATTTTGAAATACGGATGCAAGTGATATCAATTCACGAAAAACTGAAATTTCGCACCTTTCAATCCCCTTTCCCCCAAAGCCCGACGCTCAAAAGGATGTAACTTTTTACCAAACACTAATAAAAGGGGTTGTATAGAACAAGTTGGCGGAGGAATCGTCCTTTCTCTTTGGATGTTGAGGTTCGGTCTTTTTTTGAACTAGTTGCGCCGTAGTACTAGTTGTAAAAATTGAATTACATAGAGGTTCGAGTCTAATTGCACCGTACTATTTATGTGAACATAAAATTATGTTGATAGTATGTTTTAAAATATACCCTATTTTAATACATAGGGTGGTATTTTTTAGACATGAAGTCATATCATATCACGTTCAAAAACGCATAGAGAAACTCCAACTTTGTATTGAAAAAAGTTCGGGAAAAAGTCTTGAATTTCATTAATGCAAATTGCTAGACACCCTGTGAAAGAATTTCATCCCTATATAAAATGAAAAAATATCAATGCAATTAATGACTCAGTCTAGTATTGCTTAGTGGTGTATGAATTTAGAATTTAGTTTTATAAATATTTTCAACCGTATTTTTTTGGAACAGAATATGGAGTTGAATGTTGATAAAAAATATTTAAAAAATTTATATATTTCATAATTCAATTGAATAAGATATGTTGAAAGACGTCGTCGTACAATTTTTCTTTTGCCGATGAGTGGCACAAAGATACACATTTGATTTGAATGTGTGTGTGCAGATTGCAGCGTATGTCAGCGCGCAGTGCCGAGCGAGTAGCAGCAGCAGCAGCAGCGGGTAGCAGTAGTGGGGGCGGGGGCGGTGGCAGTGTTGGCGTTGAGGTGAATGCAGACTTCCTGAACGCACTGCCTCCGGCCATCCAGCAGGAAGTGCTGGCTCAGCAGCGTCTGGAGCAGCAGCGTCAAGCTGCCCTACTGGCCAATCCCGACGAGCCGATGGATCCGACCGCCTTCTTTCAAGACCTGGCTCCGCCGCTGCGCCAAGCCATCCTCGCTGACATGGAGGAGTCGCAGATCTCTGTGCTTCCTCCCGAGTTGGCTGCCGAGGCGCATAACCTGCGTCGTGAGTGGGAGGCCAGGAACCGTCATATCGTGCAGGAGCGATTTCTCAATCATGTCACCAACAGCTCCAACTCGCTGTCCTCTATTCTGCGCAACTCGGCTCCCACAAGTCAGTAACTTTATTAATATTCTTGAATAAGACAAGATATTAATGCTTGGATTAAAATTAATTACTCTCTCTACCTGTAAGAACTCTAAGTATGTTATTAAGAAATCTCTTCCGATTTGTGTGCTTGCTTAATGATAGAGTACAAGCGTTTTCTGAATAGTGGACTTCTATCCCCTCTATCAAAACCTTTCTCCCCATCCCTCCCAAATATTCCATACTTATAAATATTAATATACATATATAATGTTTATTTTTTATGGAAAAGATTCGCATTAGAATGATAAGACATTTAGCCTTATTTTAACCGTAGTTTATTGTTTTATGGTATTGTCAATTATTCATCAATTTCTTTTTTCATGTTGAGCGAGAGAAAAGTTAGTCACGTAATAATGAATTATATAATCAAATAATTAATTATTGTAAAAATATCTCGTTTCTCCTTGTTGAGACTACTTTATACAATGTACAGCATTGGAAAGCGATCGATTATCGGCATTTATCTAGCTAACAGTCACTTAGTAGCTTAATCTGTCCTTATCATAAACTACATTGTTAAATAATCCGTTTCTACGAGTTGTTTTTCTCGATCTACTCTTTCTTCCTATCTGTCCAAAATTGTGATCCAACAATAATTCTCTCCCTCAAAGGTTTTTTAAAAGAGTATAATATTCATTGTTTTAATTATTTTAATCAATACGAGTACCTATTATTTTAATTATTTCTTTGTAATGGGGAAGACTCTGAATCTGTTTAGTTCTATTACGGATCCTTAATGAAAAAATATATACAGATGTATGCACATAACGTATTAATTATTATAGACTAGCTGTTATTAACGACACGTCTGGTCGGTGGACTCGGGCGGCGAGTCTGTTTGTCTGCTCTAACACAAAACAAGTTTTTTCTCTCCTTTTCTTATCTCTTACTTTTTTCTATTCTTCTTTCTTTTTTCCCTATTTTTCTTCCTTTTTTTCTCCTTTCTGGATAGATGAATAATTTTGATTTAGATGATAGAGTTGGGGATCTTCTGTCGGTGGAGCCTGTGGTGTGCGGGTGCCCGCTGGAGGCGGAGAACGTTTTTCGCGACGATTGTCCTGCCCCCTTTCTGAAAATATTTCATATGAATGTTCGCTCTTACAATAAAAATTTCGATGAAACACTCATCATGCTAAGCGACTTCCAAACCAAGCCGGATGTTATAGTGCTGACTGAGGCCTGGCTAAGGGAGGATAATAACCTAATTTTAATAGATGGGTATGAGGCTGTTTGCACAACTGTTTATTCTAACAGAAGTGATGGAGTTGTAGTCTACTCTAGAAAAGACATAATGTCTGATTGTAGAGATGTTGAGATTGGAGGTGCAAATTGCTTGGAGGTGGTGTTGAAATTCAATAGAAAAAAAGTGAAACTCCTATCTATTTATCGGAGCCCTAGGTCCAACTTTAATGCTTTTCTGCTCAGCCTAAGGAATTACTACGAGGTCTTTGAGGAAAATTGTACTTACATAATGACAGGTGATATTAATCTGGACCTTATTGATAATAACACGGTTTATGAACGTGACGAATATCTTAATTTTTTGATGGGGAGTGGTTTTGTAAATTGTATTAATTCTCCTACAAGGGTTACTCCTACAACATCTTCTTGCCTTGATCATGCGTTTGTAAGACCGTCGGGAGCTTCTGTCATCAGAGCTGCCGTCCTCATGTCACAGATTACCGATCACTATGCAACTGTTATTGGTATTCAATACCCTCCCGCGAATCAAGACCCACCTCTGCATATTATTTCTCCAAAATACAAAATCAATCCTAGAATTTTCTCTGACAGAATAAGAAACGAAACATGGCAAACGGTAATGGAAGAATTTGATACTAATAAAAGTACTGATAATTTTATGAATATAGTCGAAAAAAATCTAAACGAAGCAAAATGCACCCTATCAATACTACAAGTAGAACAAGAGTCATAAAATCGTGGATAACTCCTGCACTCGTGCGCTCAATACGTGAAAGAGACAGATTAGGGAAGCAATTGAAGAATGAACCTTTTAATACAATATTAAAAATACACTATAAAAATTACCGTAACAGACTCTCTAATTTAATCCATGCAACCAAAAAACAATACTATAGTAACCTTATATCTGAAAATACAAATAACCCAAAAAACCTATGGAGAGTAGTAAATGAACTAGCTGGAAGACAGAAGAAAGTTAACAATTTCCCAATTTCAGGGTTCACACAGAATAACAACGATATCGATAACATTAAACAGATAGCAGACAATTTCAATAACTATTACTCCAAGGTTGGAGACAACCTAGCATCAGCTCTAAATTTGGACGGTGAAAGAATCGTGACAGATGAGGATTTCACTAACCCCAATACCTTTATTTTTCAAGCTGTAACAGAAGCTGATATAACCTTAATAATCCAATGCATGAAAGGAAACTCAGCCCCTGGATGTGATGGAGTTGCGGCATCCCTGGTTAAGACAAATGTTGAATGTTTTGCTAAACCTTTAACACATATAATAAATAATAGCATGAGACAAGGAGTTTTTCCCAGGGCCCTGAAGGTCGCAGCTGTCATTCCCATTCACAAGGGTGGAGTCAAGAATGCATACCCTAATTTCAGACCAATATCACTTCTCTCTGTCTTTTCCAAAGTGTTGGAGAAGGTTGTAAGGACACAGCTGAGTAGCTTCTTAGAGGCTCACAAAATTATAGTTCCTGAACAGTATGGATTCAGGGAGGGGGTCGGTGTTAACGAGGCCTTATATGACTTTGCTACATCTGCCTTCAATAGTTTGTCCCAGGGCAATTATCTACTTGCTGCTTTTTTAGACCTGGCTAAGGCTTTTGACTCTATTGATAGAAGAATACTTTTGAAAAGCTGAAGCATGTGGGAGTAAGAGGCATTCCCTTGGATTGGTTCACAGATTACCTTACTAATCGAAAACAGGTTGTTAGAATATTGAACATTGAAAGTTCCATGACTGCTGTAGATTATGGGGTGGTACAGGGCAGCACACTGGGCCCTCTTCTGTTTTTGGTTTATATAAATAATATAGCAAAGGTGGAAGCCCAGGGAAAAATGTTTCTTTTTGCGGACGATGCAGCTGTTCTGTATGAAGGCAAAACTTGGGATGGGGCTTATAGGAAAGCTAACGAGGGCCTAAACATCCTAAAAAAATGGTTTGACCAAAACTCTTTGACCTTAAACACAAACAAGACAAAAGTAATGCCTCTTCAACTCAGGAATCAGAATGATAATATTAGGGATGGACTGAACATTATAATTCACACTTGTACTGATATTACTGCATGCAATTGCCAGGAGCTGGAACAGGTCTCGGAGTACAGATATCTAGGTGTTTACTTTGACAAAAACCTTAGATGGGATAAGCACACATCTCACCTTAAGCAGAAGCTTAGGAAATATATATATGTATTTAAAAAGTTGAACTCCCTGTTGGATCCTCCTATAGTGAGATTAGCATACTTTGCTTATGTACAGGCACTACTCCACAGTGGTATCGTTGTATGGGGAGGTGCCTTTATGAATGTATTAAAGCCATTGTTGATTGTACAAAAAGCAATTATCAAGGCTGCAACAGGCCAACCAAGACGCTATCCTTCTGATCAGCTTTTTCATGGGATTTCAGGTTCTAGATATACGCCAGCTCTTTATCAAGGCACTTCTTGTACACATGCACAAAAGAAGGGGAAGTCAAATCATAATTGTATCTAATCATGAGCATTTTACGCGTGCCTCTAGCATCAACAACATAAGGATGCCTAGATTAACAACTCTGGCCTCATCCCGATCTCCCTACTATATTGCTCACCGATTGTGTTGCAACATGCCTGTTCAGCTCTCAATTTTCAACACATTCAGTTCTGCTACCTACAAGAAAATGTTGCTCTCTTGGCTGTTCCAACAGGGAAGAGAAGCATCTGAGATGTTATTGAGGTCTGCTTTTCACTTCTAATAGTTTTTTTATTATTATTATTTGACAACCTCTTGATACTTTTTTTGAATTGACTTATGAATGGATTATAAGGTGATAAGCAACCCGCTTCACACGTGTACTATTTAAAAACGTATTCTCTTTTACCAAATCTCTTATTCATTTTCAAGCTCTCCAAAAATCAAGTTAAAACTCCTTCAAATATTAATTGTCTCTGCCTTTGTCGTGTGCTTGCCGTGTGGCTTCCTGATGGATGATCCTGAACTCTAATTATATTTTTTCTTTTGTACTTTATTCTTAATTCCTCTCTTTTTTCACTCTCTCTCTCTCTCTTTCTCTCTCTCTCTCTCTCTCTTCTCCCTTTTTTCTCCTCATTATTTCAATTTTTTGTTCTGCATCCCTCTCTTATTATATTAGCTTTTTTTCTCCTTGTTTCCTCCTCTGTATAAAAAAATTAAATCTAAATTGATTCAGACTCTTCTTCGCACACAGGCATCTAAGCCCATGTGAAGAAAACTTTTCTTTAATGTATTTTTATAAATTTTTTGTATACTGAAAAAGAGGAAATAAATTTATTTGATTTGATTTGATTCCAAGGATTATAATGCCTTCCAATGACATGGATAACCATAGTTGGAAGAACTTTGGATTCTATAACCCTTTTTCACCACTAATTGTTTGCATAGCCTTTTTCTTTACTGTTGCCAGATATATAATTTATTTATTTATTAGATATTGTATTGTTATTGATCTAAATAATTGTTATTGCTGTATAATATTAATTTAATATGTTGTGTGTATGAATAAATAAATTGAAATACAGTGTGTTTATAAAACAACTCCGCGGTTTCAAAAATTCATATTCTCTGTGTGCAAGTGGGTGGAAGGTATTTTTTGGCGATGAAAGAGCTATTAGTGGATTATTCCAGAAAAAATGCGCGGAATCGGTAGATAAAACATCAGAGGAAATAGGGCTCAAAAGAAAAAAATGCCCTGGAGAATTTGTTGTGTTCCACTAGAGGGGTTCATATTGGATTGTGTTGAAATGTAGAAAAAACTCGAGAGATGAACCTTTGAAATGATTAAGCTCAAAACCCTTATTTATTTTGTAAACATCCTGTATGTATTGTAGTTTGCTACATTCAAAAAAGCGTTGCTCACTACCTTCAAATTGCTACACTTGTGTCCATTAATTGAAACTATTATCCATTCGTGAAATATACATAGAACGGTTGACTTATTATTTTATGAATAGCTTAGTGAAGCTACTTGGTTGATGAATTGATTGTTGACTTGTTACAGACGCATCGCGGCAAGGTGGCCCTAGGTACACGATTCAAGGCTTGCGCCACGCACACCATGTGGCGCATGCGCACAAGCCGAGTGCGTGCCGCCAGATCCTCGACTACGACAGCATCTGCTGCCTGCTCGTCCTCTTGTTCATCGACGACACCAAACTCAACACTGTCCGCCTACATCGAGTATTCAGAAATCTATGCTATCATGCACCCACAAGAGACTGGATTATCAACGTAAGCCATATATAGAAGAAATGCTAAGCTATCGAGATACCGATGGCCAACATTTTATGTTTTTCAACTAATCTTAAATGTTATAAATTTTTAGGCACTCCATCAATGTACTAAAATGATCGTTTCCTGTTTTGATAAAAAATTGATTGGAAGCATTAATGAGCTAATGGATAGATAGATAAAGAATTTTTATTGTTCACTCAAATCAATACAAATTCACTACAATAAAAAAACAAAACCATTCCTTTACAATCAATAAAATTCAACACAATCAGAAATTCTTAGGCATAGCCGAAGCCGTCAGCCGGAGTTGGTAGTTATTTTATCTAAATCTAATCGTTATCTGAAAAAATCTTTTTCATAATTCCAACAATATAGAAATGAAGATATAAAAATTCCTAGATAGCATTCAGTAATAAACATGATAAGGCTACTGGGATCTTTGCCCAGATGTTGATAGTCATTTTTCAAAGCTCAGTAAAAATAAATTTCTTACAGTTGCAGGCACCAGAATCATGAGAGTTCATAATCAAATGTACGAGAGTAAATCAAAATGAATGTTTTCTATAGCCATAATACTTCATACTATTTATTATGAGGGTTTCTTTATGCAACAAACTGATTCAACTGGTAGCACAAAATAAATTACAAAAATAAATATAAACATTACATTATATTATTCATTTATATACATGGTGGTGAATACATTTATAATCTGAGAATTTATGTTGGATAAATAGATCAAAAGTAATAATAATTTTAAAAATTAAATTCATCAACAAGAAACTTCCTATATCTCGCTACACATTCACATATCCCGCTAGGCTTTTCCAATTCTTTCCATTTAAATATTCATGGACCAACTCGTCCGTCATTTCGGCACATCGAAACCATTTTACCCGGTATTCCGAAAGAACCTTACATCTCCCCATGAAATGATACATATCTTCAATTTCTTGTGATACATATCTCCAATTTCTTGGCTGTTACATAGCGAACAAATATAGCACTTTCGCTACTTTTTAGTTTAGTGGCAATAAAGACCCTCTTGCTTTGAAAATGATGCAAATCATCCTTCCTTTATTTGTATCATTTATATATTCCCGATTTACTGGATAATCTGTTCTTAGCTTATTATATATATGATGCAATTGAGAAATAGAGGCTCTCTCCCACCACGTTCCCAGCACATTACGGCGTATTTTATCAATTATTTTCTCGCACGTCCTCCCCCATAGATCCGACTGAGCTACAGGGTCCACCTACCCCTCATTAAATTGATTGAATAATTGCTTCCATTCCCTACATCAGCCACTATTACTATGTACCACTAAGCTAGTTACTCTTTTAGGAAATCTATTATTGGGCATGTCAAGCGTTTTTAATATGTATTTGTAATTCATTCGAAGAGTCTGTAGCCACATAATATCCCTTCCACTTTCTAAACATAAGATATAGTTAGGAGTATTTTGCGGTAACCCGAACATTCGTTTCATGAAAAACCTATGGAAACATTCTATGTCCTCCCTCCGTTGATAACCCCACACCTGGCCTGCATATGTGACGGTCGTTCTGCTCACCGTATCAAACACTTGCCATTTAGTGGAAATAGGTACATCGTCGCTGCTTATAAACTTTCGCCATAAACTATTTATTCCGAATCTTGCTGATGTTAGCTTACTCGAACAATGTTTACTTAGAGATAACGTGGGAGTGAACGTAACTAATGAGCTAATAGAACGCCAATTATCCGAACACCGATTAACCGAATTGCCAATTATCCGAATCTGTCTTAAGCGTAGTAATAAATTGAAAACCAGCGTTTACGACGTGATCGTAGCTTTTATTACTTTTTTCGAATTGTACTTAATGAACTGTAGTTTAGTAAATTATTGTTTTGCTTCCCATATTAATTCAACATCACTACACTGTACTTTTCAAATGTAATAACGTTTATTCCAAGTTTAACACATTGTTTCTCTTTAATACAATTACATGTCCAATTATCCGAATTGATCCCGGTCCCAATTATTTATTTATTTATTAGAAACAAGAATAGTTCGGATAATCGGCGTTCTACTGTAATGAAAAACTAAACCCCTAATTATTTCCTCAAAGGTTTGGGATATAACAAGATATTAAATCATAAACTAGTATTCTGAATCAATATAAGTTGTAAATAGAGCCGCTGACTAGGCCTAATGACTGCTTTTTAGGCAGTCGGGACCGACTGATAACGTGTCCATCCGAAACATGGGAGTGGCCGGAGAAAAATATCTTTCCTGGGCCGGGATTTGAACCCGGGCCTCTGGATTATAAAGCCAGCGTCTAATCCACTCCCTATTTGTTGTTGAGAAGTGTGGTAGATTTCTCCTGAAGCACTGTATATTAAATTGTCTCAATCTATCAGGAATATGTCCCTAAATAAATTAAGAAAGTTATAAGTTATCTATTAATCCTGAAATTAATGTTATCTAATCTCTTAAAGAATCATGTTTGATCATGAATCATTTTCTTCCTTATCTGTGACTTTGGTGCTCTCTTGTTCAATCCAATATTTTTCTCATATCTTCCTTGTAATTCTAGATTTGAAAGTTATGTGTGACTTGTCTATTATAGCTCTTGTAGCCTGATGGGAATCTTGAATCATCCAAATCAACTCAATTGCTTGCTAGTTGTGATATGCCTCGAAGGTGTCATGCGATGTATGGTTTCTGAGATGTTGAAGCGTATTGAAGAAAGGGGGTTTGTAAAAAACTCATGTGTGCCATTGTTTTGTGTTGCAGGCATTGCTGTCGATAATGGAGAAGAGCAATGAAGGCGTAGGTGAAGGTGGGGAGAAGGAAAAAGAAAAGGCAGTGGCAGCGGCAGCCAGTTCGCACCGATCCAGCAAGAGAATTGCCGCTCGCACTGCCAATGCCAATGCAAATGCAAATGCCAATGATCAAATGCTGCTCGGTGCTAGTTCACTTGGGTCAGTTGTTTTATATATCACCCATCACAACTAATTCTACATGACATAGGCTTTTCATTATTTTTATCACTGCTGTAATCTCTTTTTTGATATGTAACTATGTATAATCTTTATAATTTTCTATTTCCAATTTGAATAATTATCTATTTTACTTTCCATGACGAAGTGCTTGTTAATATTCAACTTTTGAACTATTACTTGAAACATTTTTTAGTTTTTATATATATTAATAATAATATTTATTTTCTAGTTAATATTCATCTTTTGAACTATTATTTATATTACGACATTTTTAAATATTAATCAATAAAAAACTAGTACTCACGTATGGAGCGCTTCCTGCTGTGTTGAAAATAGATGTCATATCCGAAAGCGCTCCACATGTGAGTAATAGTCTAATAATTTGAAGTTGAATCAGGAACAACACGAAATTTGTAGAGCAGTGGCACATAATATTCTCTCTTGAAATAAATCGCCGGTGGGTGGATAGGTCTGGATGGTGTTCAGCCGTCATCTTGAAATTCTTGAATATGGACAGCATTACATGAAAAATATATTAAATATGGACAACATAACATCAAAGAACAATATGACACTGGGCGGGGAGAGTGTGGATGGAACCAATCAGCTGAATTTGTCACTTATTTTGGCTTCAGCCATCCACCCTCCACGCCATCCATCCACCCACCACCAATGAGGCTCACATAATACAACTGTTGAATAAAATAATACAATTGAAATGAAGTAGTTTTGTACAATTTCCAAATAAAAATGAGAAAGCTGTTGTCGTAGAGTGGAAAGTTCCAATACCGCCATTCTTTTGATTCTAGGTATCGGAACGCGAGTATTGAAAGAAAAGTATCAATACTTTTGTATCGAATGAATGAACCTAACTATTAGTATCGGAAAAGAATAATTTATATATTGGTTTTATATTGAGTTTTGTTGTTTTTGAGCAGTTGGACTAAGAACGAGAGTTCATCGTGGTTGAACATCAGCATGGATGCGGCCCTTGGCTGTCGGGCAACTGTATTCAACGTGCATAAGATCCCGGGCAGGAGGACCAACACAATCACCATCAACCACCAAGCTGCACCTTTTGTCTATAGGTAAATACATTCATATTTTCGACTAGATAGTATTTCTAAATAATAAATAAAATACCAGTTTGACAGATCGGTGTGTGTTTTCGTTATTAACTTTCTCCTGAAATTCTGCATCGAAATCATACAGGTAATATGACATGACATCGCTGTATAATTTGTAATGGTTGAATCAAGAGTTTGTCTCTCGAGGGTTAGTTTCAAGTATGGGAATTCTTATTCATTTTTCAAATTAGTATTGTATATTGACGTTTATTATTGAGGTACGATTTGGTTGGTGCGGAACGTAACGACCGTTAGCCGCAATGTACGCATACGGCTGCGGCTGAACCATTTTCGTTGGCACGACTCAGTCGCAATGATCTGCCTTCATGATATCTAGATCTACTAGTGAGAAATGAAAATTACTCCATTTTGGTACTATTTGAATCAAAATTTCATTAACTTTGATATCAATATCCCTTATAATTATCAATATTTTCCTCCTGGTCATCTCAATTATAACTTACTACATCTTCTCCAAGTCTCCAAAATATTTGAGGTTAGAATCCACTGCGACTGGTCGCCGCAACACCGCTTCTGGAGGAGTACGGTCGTCATCGAATGCGGCTGTTGGTCGTGGTCGTTGGTGATACGCATGAACGAAATCGGTTCTATGATTTAACACAGAAGCAGTCCGCCATTTTTTTACGCAACGACCGACGGTCGTTACGTTCCGCACCAACCAAATCCTAGCTTTATTTGGAAATAGTAAAAAATGTCTAGGTATTGATAAATGTATTGTTTTGCACAGACATGCGTTGGATCTTCTGATCTCGTTGGCGAAAACGTTTCCGAGCTCATTCATGCCTCGTGTGAGCAGCAGCTCAAGCAGCGATGCGACAAAGGCCAAAAAGCCAAAGGACGGAACCACGTTCTGGGAAATTCTAGTCAGATTAGACGCTTCGTACAACTCGAAAAAAGGAAAGAACACTGAGAAAAACAAGCAAATCAACAATGAAATTGAACACACCAGTTTGGACACGGCGCCATTTGGACAGCTGTTGACACAGCTAGCCTCCAGCGTCGTCACTAAGAGCTCGCTGCTCACCAACAAACTGCTCCGTCTCTTGTCTCTCGTCTCATGCGGTCTACAGGTAGGCCTAAACAACTAAATATTATTCATTGCATTATAGCTGCATATGACCATCGATAGGGAATCGTTAAAACATGTGACAAAAAGGGCTCATATTAAACATGTGTGAAGGGTTGTGTAAAACTCTGACATTTTCCGTTTTCTTTCATGTATAACTCATGACTGTAAGTGTGATAATTTTATGAATACAGTCTTTTAAAATGCATTGGATATTTTATTATACATTTTAATGGGAAATAGCGATTAGGTAAATAGCTTGAATATTGTCTCTTTGAGTAGTTGTGAAATTGATATCGTGGTCGTTATCCATAATAAACGATGGAAGAAGATGACAACCAACGACCTCGTGACCTTGAGAGCTGGCATAGGATGCACTACTGTAATTTTGGAAAAGAAAGATTATTTGAGTAAGGTTAACAATTTCATTTCTGATAATAATTTTATTGAGATCAACTCCAATCCTACTAATAATATTAATAGATTAGTCAAAAACAAGTTATCAACAACAACGAAATTATTCGATAAGAAAGAAACTAAGTATCTAACAGTCATGAACCCTTATCCACTTAGACTTTTTGGTCATCCCAAATTACATAAAACTAATATCCCGATAAGACCAGTAGTATCTTTTGTTAACTCGCCTTGTTCCAAATTAGCTCACAAACTAAATAGTAGATTCAGGACATTTACAGGATTTAATTCAAAATACAGTATTGAAAATTCATTGGAGTTGGTCAACAAAATAAAACACATTCCTGTCTTATCATCTTTTAAAATTGTATCATTTGATGTAACAAATTCATTTACCAATATCCCGGTGGAAGAAAGTCTTGACAGAGCAGAAGAGGTAATGAGAACCTCGATCAATGATTGTACTGTTAGGGAGGAACTGTTAGGATTGATGAAGTTATGTACTCAACATAATTATTTCAAATTTAATGACAAGTTTTTCGAACAAAAAGAGGGATTATTGAATCTGGACTTGGGCCAGTCTGACCCGGAGATTGAAAATTCGAGTAGTTCCAAACTTCATCCTCCGATAGAATGGGAAGGAAACGTCCTAGGAAACCTTTATGGTGTCATTCGATTCAGAAAAAAAAATCTTTCAGAATCACTGAAAACCCGAAAATTGTAAATTTTGGACTTAGGCCAGTCTGGTTCTGAGGTACAGAAATAATCACATGTTCAAGGCCGTGAATGTTGAGTTTATGCATTTTAATAATAAGGGCAGAACTCTCAACGTTCTGGAAGCTTGAGAAATAACCATGGTAAAAAAAGATCACAGTTGAGTTTGAATGACCAGATTCATTTCAATCAATACAATACCACAAATTTAATTTTATCATAATTTGTTAGTCAGATATTACTGTATTAGTTCATTCCGTTGTTTTCCTCATCTTTCCGCTTCACCGTTAGTATAAATACTGCTGCTCTGTACTTTAAGTTTTAGTTTACCAGAGATTGATAATATTGTAACAACCGAAACCGGTATCTCGATTTTCTAATAAATCAGTGGTTTGGCAACATCTTGTCTTTTAATTTATTCAAGTTGAATATTGTAGTAAGGCTGGATAGTCTTTTGATTGATTATTTTGTTTTCAGGTAAACAAAGAGCAAGACGCACACCAGGTATTGAGTAGTGAAACATTGAGGCACCTGTCGCTGGTTGCTGATGTTCTCACTTGCGTCTCGTGCAGTGAAGAGGGACTCGAGGACGCCACTGCTCTTCTTCTGAACATGTCCGTCAAACTGAAACCGATCCGAGAAGCGGTAATTCCTTGCATTTTCATATTGAGTCGTAGATGGATAGCTAAAGGAGTTGTTCGTCTATTTATTTTATTTACGCAATTGATTGAATGTAATAATATGCATTTATTTTCCTCGAGGGTGATTTTAAGGCGTAGCCCTCCATTCAACTAAAATATTTAGTATTCATAGTTTTATTATGGCTTGAATTTTTTAAAGTTCATTCAGTACTTTTCAATTTTCTAACTAATTCCTTGAGTTGATTGTTTTAATATATTTGTTATTATCATTATTCTATTTCAAAATATCTTAGGGATCAAAAATATGAGTGTTTTAAAGTGCCGACACGATGAATATATCCTTTTTAACTAAATTTTCAATCAAAATAAAATTAGTTCATGACATTGATAAATAAATTGATAATATAGATGCTCACACCTATCAATCGTAATCCTATGAACCGTTACATAATGTATTGTTAGTGCATACGATGAACTTCAAATCATAGGTTTTTCATCATTTTTGTTTTTTATCTTATTTTACAGCTATAATTAATTAATTTGCTTAGGGCTATAAATAATATTATGTTAATTTGTTCAGATACTGCGAATGCTGGTAGATAGCGCTACTAAGATGGCCGAACGTATGAACAGAGATGTGGAAGCACTTCTCAAAGAGCTACTTAAACATGAATCCGACGATAAAAGTGAAAGCAGAACCGTCGCAAAAGGAATATTAAGCAACAGGTAATGTTATCAGCTGAAATCAAACTCATCTGTGTACTTAACCTTGATCATCAGTATTATTATTCTATAATTATCCATTTATCAAATCATATAAAAATAAATTTGAAAGTTTCTTGACGGATTCGTGAGTTATTAAATTAGCCAATGAACTTTTGATAGAGCATTAGAGGGAAAAGCTATGTGTTGATCATACTATATGTTTTCCAATAAAGGATGAGGAGGAGCTTGCCTACTTTTCAAAATAGGTCTGAATTATAGGTTTAGAGAAGATATTGTGGAAATTCATCTATGGAAAGTGTATTTGAATGTGCAGCGGTTGAGTTCAGTGTCTCAATTGAGGGAAGGGATAATATTTTTAGAAGTTTCGGTTTATAGAGCGCCAGATTTTGAAGATTTTTCAATATTCATGACAAGCTCTTTTGTTTGCTTTAACGAGATCGTAGGAGAAAAGTTATCTTTCTATGTGGTGATTATAATATTGATCTTTTAATGAAGAAGTCTAATAGCAGTACTTTCCAGAATATCACTGAATCCAATTGTTTTACTTTTATCTTTGACAAACCAACTAGAATAACTTCACCATTTTCTACTTGCGTTGACAATATTGTGACCAATTATGGTAAGATTTGTATTTTTGGGCGTATTGTTGGACCATGTAGCCCTAACAATTTAATCAGACATTAATCCCAAAATTGGGCACAATATATTTTTAGATTAGGAAGATGTATTAATGAAGAGTCCTTGAAATCATTTTATGACCTCTTGGGCTTCGTGGATTGATTGGCCCCCTGTATGACTAATGTTGGTGGTGAGACATAATTTAATATTTTCGAATTAGTATGTTTATGTAATTAGTATTATTAAGTTTCAGAGGTAGAATTTTTTAGAAAATTAACAAATTTTTTATTATTTAGATTCACAAATGATACAGTTGTGGTGTCAGCTCCAAAGAAGATCAAAACCGGCCTAGATCTTCAGTTATCGTCTATGGCACCTCTCATATCAAAAACTTCGAGTCAAGCATCGCTTCTACGCATTTTGAAAGTCATCGTTCAAATAAGAGAATCCGTTCGAGCTATTGAGTCAAAGAATAAGGAGAGCGAAGACGAAAATGGTAAGTTTTTTTTATTTCAAATTTCCACTTTTATCAGAGATGTGGAACTTATCCATAATTTAGGCAAGTAAAAACAAAGTCCACAAAGTTTATTCAAAATACCATACTTGAGTTTCAATGCTTAAGGCATCAATTTTGTTTTCCACTGGTGATGATGCCCTGAGCATTGAAACTCTAGTATGGTATTTTAAAATGAACTTTGTTGATCTGACAACCTTTGTTTTCACTTGTTTTAAATTTGAAATTTCACTTCTTACATGCTGATCAAATCTGTTCTATCAGAAATTTTGGCCGGAGACCAATTATCATTCGACTAATAAAAAACTTGCTGTTTTTTTGCATCATGAAATTATTATCAACAAAGCTTTTTAATTGGCCTATGGCTCCTAATTCTCTATCATTGTCATCTCGGTAACGAAGTATTTCTAGTGGTTTGTTTTATGGAACTTTTTTCACTTCTGGTGTGAGGAACAAGTCTGAGACATTTAGCTTATTGCTCCTGAAATATGTTCACGGTATCTTACGGTGTTTGGTTGAAACATACATAATTAATAAGTGAAATCGGTAAAGGTTGATCAATAGTGAATTTTTCAGCAGATGGTGAAGAAACAGAGGAGGATGAAGAAGAGGAGGAGGAGGAAGAGGAAGAGGAAGAATTGTTCCTCCAAGAGGGTAGTGAAGAGGGAGGCTCGGGGAGCCAACGACAGGCAGTGTCCAAGCCAGAGAAGAGCGCCAACAAGAAGGGCCAATCTACTCCGCCACCTTTGAGCGAACTGCTTAAAGTAGACCATTTGTGGACGACGCTCAGTAGATGTTTGCGTCAACTGGATAAAACACAAGACAGCCATGCTGTTCTGGTGCTTCAACCGGCCGTTGAGGCATTCTTTATTGTGCACGCCGACCAGGGGGGAGGAGCAGTGGCAGGGAGCCAGCAAGAGGGGGGCACCGGGGGGCTCCCTCCACCCCTCTCGCCCCTGCCCACTGACCAACCACATACCTCAAGCCAACAAACCACACAA
Source organism: Sogatella furcifera (assembly GCA_017141385.1). Lineage (NCBI taxonomy): Eukaryota > Metazoa > Arthropoda > Insecta > Hemiptera > Delphacidae > Sogatella > Sogatella furcifera. The sequence goes on from CM029560.1 coordinate 39,419,996, forward strand.
TCCAAGTTCCTCAAATTTGCTGGTTAGTCCAATGTTATGTTTGAATTATATTCTAAAATAATACTTGTTTCAATTGGACGGCTTTTATATAAATGGACCCAACCGCCAAAACTAAAAACTGAATAGAACGCCCTCCAAGTTTCTGTACCTAGGAAAAATCATATAGTAAGATTTTCCAGTGTTATTGTGTAAGCTGAATCTGTTATAGTATTTAAAATCTAAATCACTTCTCAATATCATTAACAAAATTATACTCAAAATATCATAAAAGTAGTGCTTGGTTCCCTTTAGAGACATAGGCTAAGGTAATTTGTTCTAAAATAACCCCAGTGTTGGTGATTTACTAAAAAATTCTCTGTTCACTCAAACAAAAAGAAAACAAATGATTAGGTTTCTACTTGATATTCCAGTCAATATAATGATATTTATAATATTATAAAGACATGAATAGTCGTTTTGTTAGTTGTTTTTTTTAGTGTAGTGGGTTGGGTCCATTTATATGAAAGTCGCTAGCTTGTTGCCGTGTTCATTTATAAATGGAATCAACAAACAGCTGCTTTTTAAAAAATTAGATTGTAGCAATTCAATTTTATTTGGAACTATTTGTGCAAAGACGCCAATTGTCCAACGAAATAGAAGTACCTAGGTCAAAAGAAGCTCGATAACAAAAGTTTGGCACTCTGTTTTCTCACAGCATCAATTAATAATTATCATAAACTTATTGATATCATTTTATTGTCCATTCATAGGAAATGTTGTTTTATTGATAATATACCCAATTCAGATGAAGTATCTTCTTCAGTAGTAAACGTAACCAAACTTTCTAAAAGAGTAACAGGATGATGTTATATGCAATATTTACGAGTTATTTCAATTGTTTATGGCTAATTTGGTTTGTCTCTCAATCTTGGTTGAGTGTTAATGGGAAAGATGTTTTTCAACATCGCTCTCCAAGAATGGACATTTATATGTCCAAACTCCGCCATTTTATGTAGATACAGTACAAATTTATATAATCGTTACCTTATTAAATCCCATATTTGCGTTATTTTACAATTTTTAATAGTATATCTTAGTTTAATCATGCGAACTGTGTAATTAGTCTCATTTTTCATTTTATCATAGCGTAGGATTTAAACTAAAATGTAATATGGATTTAAACTTGTATGTGTAATCTACATGAATAAAGTGAATCTGAATCTTCTAAGATTGAAAACCCTTGGATACAACTTGTCATTAGGATTTACAATCGGTTATTTTCATATTATAAATTTATTTGGTTGGAAAGTAGAACCTATTCTGCACTTAACAATGATTAAGATAATGAGAGTGTTGTTTGTTGTAACAGAGACGCACAGAACTGTGCTGAATCAAATACTGCGTCAGAGCAATACACAGTTGGTGGATGGGCCATTCTCAGTGCTTGTGAATCACACGCGTGTGCTGGACTTCGATGTGAAGAGGCGCTACTTCAGAAGCGAGCTGGAGAGAGCCGACGATGCCAATCGTCGCGAGGAGCTGGCTGTCCATGTCAAACGCAACTCCATCTTCGAGGACTCATTCCGTGAACTGCATCGCAGATCTCCCGACGAATGGAAGAACCGATTCTACATTGTGTTTGAAGGTAACATAGATATGAGAGACGATATTAACTGTAATCGACATTAACATAACCTAAACTGTAGAAATAATATGTGAACAATGTATCTGAAATGAGCCTTGGCTTTATTTCGTTTAGTATGCACATGTAGACTGATGAAGACTAAATGTAGGTTGGAAACTACTTGATAAGCAATCGATGAAGTTGTGTCACAGGCATTCGAGTATGAAGGGCCTTGCTGCAATCGTATCCAACCAACGAAAGATAGATCAAGAATTTGAACCATAAGGGTCGAACTGTAGAAAAGTTACAATAAAAATATAGGTACTAACTACTTGAAATATATGCATTTATAGAAGATTTCTATCTCAGTATGAATGAAATAACATTTTAAATCACAACTTCTTGTTTATTAGAACCTTACACTTTGAGTTTATCTTGAAAACTAAACTTGTTATTTATTTATTATCCAAAGTTGTTTATCACATTCACTGTTATGATCAATCCATATGTTATGATTAATCCGCTGATATAGCTATCCTACACTTTTGTTGTTCTCCTTTCATCCCGATCCTTCTCTCACTTTGTTTTGCTATCATTCCTCATTCGCCCCACATGTCCATTCCACTTCCCTAATTATTGTTGTAGACTATTTATTATTCCATCCCACTACCAGACTGCTCTGTATAAGTACAAGATGGCCCAGAAGTCACTTTACATTTTAAAAATTAAATACCTTTTTTCTATAAATTTATTTCTCTTTCTCTTTTTAGATTTAAAAAACATAATCCCTGGAATTTTTTGCCAAGGGTTTTCAATTTGTGTTATCTTCAAAATCAGAAGACTTTCAGAAACGAGCAAATTAGGCTGTCAGGTTCCAGAGAACTGCAAGAATTGACAATGAGTTTATTCACAAGTTGATCAAGGGAGATGTAGCTCATTTCAATTTGAATGGACATGTGAATAAGCAAAATACCAGATTCTGGGGCTCTGAAAATCCATGCCAAGCTCATGCAAGTCCATTACACCCGGTTAAAGTCACAACATGGTGTGGAGTAATATCAGAGAGGGTTATTGGGCCCTTCTTCTTTGAAGATGAAAATTAAAATGCTGTAACTGTAACTGCTGAGAAATATGGAGACATGCTAGCCAATTTTGTTCAACCTCAGTTGGTAAACATGTCAGGGTATTGGTGGCAACAATATGGAGCAACTGCACACTGCTAGTTACAATGATTCAGGATCGGATAATCTCTCTTAAATCCGATTTTGAATGACCTTCACGTTCTCTTGATTTGAAATCACATAGTAGACCAAAGCTCTAATGAAAAGCCATCTAGATAATAAATGAGAAAAATTAAAAGTAAATATTATATAAATGAATGAGATCATGAAATTGATGCCATTTCCTTTGATTAATCGTCAATGTCGACATTTTTGTCGTAGTTTATCGTTAGAATTGGATTGAATAGTGATATTTCACAAGGAAATTAATTATTTTCTTCCTCAATCTCAATTCTTCCCCTTATCCTTTTTTATCATGTTTTTCAAAATGCTAGAAGTTTCTTAAAATGGTAAAAATGTGAATTAATGCTGCCTGGAATATAATTGAAATTGAACTGTTCATTCAGGTGAAGAAGGACAAGACGCTGGTGGTCTGCTGAGGGAATGGTATATGATAATATCGAGAGAGATTTTCAACCCGGATTACGCACTATTTTCGACTTCAGCTGGTGACAAGGTCACCTACACAATCAACACTTCGTCGCACTACAACAATAATCATCTTTGCTACTTCAAATTCGTCGGCAGAGTCATTGGTAAGTGTATGGCTTTTAATAGTGGGGAGACTCAAGGCTTTTTCATAATTCTCCCTAGATGGAAACATGGACAACCATGTAGGTTATAGTTCTTTTACATTTTAAAAACAGATTTTTTTTATTTCAAAACATTATTAACTAATGAAACACAAAATAACTTTCCATGATTGAAAATATTGAATTTTGACTTGAAATTTAGAGCACAAAAAAATCAACATATTAAATTTATTTGTTGGTTATTACCACTGCTTCATAATCCATTTATTCTCGTCTGTATTTGTTTTTTTGTAGCAAAAGCAATCTACGACAACAAGCTTCTTGAGTGCTATTTCACCAGATCATTCTACAAGCACATCCTAGGAATTCCTGTCAAGTACACAGACATGGAAAGTGAAGACTATACTTTCTATAAAAGCCTCGTATACATGCTTGAAGACAAAGTCTCTAGTCTCGGATATGACATTACCTTCAGTACCGAGGTATGTTTGTCTTGTTGGTAACAAAAACATTTATCGTAAAATTTTGTTTCAGCTTATTCGAATCTCGTCTTGATGTTGATTTGTAATCTAGTAGTCCACTTTATTAAGTAGTGTTCAAAGTAATCAAGTAATTGGTATTACGTATATTAGCGCCACCCTCCTGAAACGCTCTGTATAATTGATAAGAGGACTGGTGCTGGTGTTTTTCTGTTTCAAAGCAAGATATTTAAAGGAAGATTGTACTTTTTCAAATTTGGAATATAATATTTGTATTTATCATGTAAGAAGCTTTTTGAAGTTTAGGATTGAATTTAAAAAAGTTGCAAGAAAAATTATCAATTCCTATTTTGATCTATAATCTACTAGTTTGATCTTCTTCAGCTGCTGTGATTTTTTACATTTTAGTGCGATATAAAATTTTATGAAACTAGTATCATAGGCCTATTATTGAAGCAAATTCCAGCTATTTGTAACTGTAATATGTTTTACTCAGTTTGTTGTGGAGAGAACAGCTCTATTTAATGAGTTGGCACTCTCGCTGTACTAGGTGCGGATGCAATCATTTCGGTAAACTTTTATTCAACTCGAATTTCTCTTCTGAAATGATTTGGCAGGTCTGCCTTGCAAAAGCTGGTTCCGTTTTGTTTTGAGTTTGCTCCGTAATTATTCTTCAAAACTGAACTGTCTGCTGGACCGGATGATATACCAATGACAGTAATTGAAAAAGTTATGCCTGTAATGATTGAACCGTTAACAATGTAACCTGTAATAATGAATTCCTCTCAAACCTCATGTCAATTTACTAACAAACTCAAGACAGGAAAATCATACCAATTTTTAAGAAAAGTAATTTGAAATATCCTGCTTGTTACAGGCCATTATCACTTTTCCAGTATTCTCAAAAATATACGAACGCTGATCTAGCATTTTACATTCAGCTGATCTAGAAACTAATGAATTACTACAATAAAGTACAGCATGATTTTCGTCCAAAACAAACAAAACAATTAGGAGTAGATTTTATAAACACTATCATAAACGGTAGTGACAAGGGTGAGAAAGTTATTGTCGCATTTTTCAACTCAAACTTGGTTTGCCTCTTACTTGAAAGGCTGGTCACAGTTCGTGGAAGTGAAGCATTCTGAGTGGACCAAAAAATTCAATTATAAATATTTTTATCGCTCTGGGTTGAGAAATTAGAAGTATGGGGTTCAGCAGAGATCCCTATCAGGTAGGCTAAATTGCTTTTCCCGTGCTATATCAGTCTTGCCTGGAGTGCTTCTATATGTCTATATGCCTGGATCAAGCTTCTATATGTCTCTATGCGGATGATTGCAAATATAATTCCGGAAACTCAGTTGAGGAAGTGGAACTAATCTGCGATAGTTCTATAAATATTTAAACGATAGGCAAAATAAATGTTTTATTTTTCAATGCAGCAATAAATAAACCAATGAAAACCGAAAATAGCATGAAATTCTTGGGCCTGTTTGTTATTTGATAGTAATCTCTTATGGGAACTCATGGTTGCCATGTCATAAAAAATATATCCCTTGGTCTATTTTATTTAAGATAGTTCACTGAGGAAAAATATTTTGTGAAGCTACAACCAGTTAACAAGAATTAGAAGATCCCCAGATATTTGAAAAGCCTGAAGGTATATTTGGTATTTTGATCGCCTTACTCTCTACAAGAATATGATATTGATTTTCAACCAAATCAACAATTTTTTTCTCATTCTAGTCTTTTGATTATATAGGCTAGCCTATCATATAATATGAAATTTCTTGACACTATTCATATGTATTTGCACATGTTTATGAATAAAAAATTAAATTAAATTTCTACTTTATGCCGAAGGTACAAGAGTTTGGAGTGACGTCTGTGAGGGACCTGTTGCCCAATGGACGAAACATATTCGTGAACGAGGAAAATAAGCTGGACTATATTCGATTGGTGTGTCAAATGAAAATGACGGGGGCCATCCGACAGCAGTGAGTGTTGACATCGTTTATATTTTTGAAATGTTGATGATTGTATGAGCACGAGATGGCGGCGCATTGTACCCAGCTGATGGGTTGACTACAATGGGCACCACTCTCTTTTGAGACTGCGCTACAATCTCATGCTTTGCTATAGAGACATAGAGAGAAGGATATTTATTCTGATTGGTTTCTACTTGGTTCATAGATTTGAATTCTAGTGCGATCCTCCAAATCTTCATTACTTTTGTGTTTCAATGAAGATGACTTCTTATCAAAGGTCTCCCATCTATCTATATGAAATAGAATAAGAATAATAAATATTAAATTTGTTATTAGTTATTGATTATTATCTCACTAATAAAAATAATTTTTGTGTTTGCTTCAGGCTCGATGCTTTCCTTGAAGGGTTTTACGACATAATTCCAAATCGACTGATAAGCATCTTCAACGAGCAAGAACTGGAGCTGCTTATTTCTGGCCTACCTAATGTTGACATCGACGATCTAAAAGCCAATACTGAGTATTACAAGTATCAGCCCAATTCTCTCCAGGTAGGCAATTCAATAATTTTATACGAAACTAGTAGGCAACCTGTGCTTCGCACGGAAGTCCAGAAATACAGTACACACTTCATTCTCCCCAATTTTAAAATACGACATTTCCCTGGCGGATGTAATAGTTATAAATAAATATATAACATTAATATTTTCATTATTGTTTTGGACATAAATTTGTTTCAAAATTACTTTCAATATAATAGCTAATTTCAATTTATTAACAACACATTATGCCATGACGTTATGGCATGTTTAGAATATGATGATATTTAGAAGAAAATACCATATTGCTATTCACCGCGCTAACCTGCAACTCGGCCATTTTAATAGTGATCCATGCTCTGTGAGTTTTTTATGTATGTGCAAACATTTTTCTGCTTCAGCCTACGGAATAATGATTATAAACTATGAAGTTTATATTATTTTTACTTCGGTTTACACTACAAGTATATGTATTACTTTATTGAGATGAGTGTAGTGTCGATCAAATATTATATCCAGTGGCGCTTTCTACCTTTTGTTGACAGATTCAATGGTTCTGGAGAGCGTTACGCGAATTCAATCAGGCAGAGCGTGCCAAGTTCCTGCAGTTCGTAACTGGAACATCGAAAGTTCCTCTTCAAGGTTTCTCAGCTCTTGAGGGTATGAACGGAGTCCAAAAGTTTCAGATCCATCGCGATGAGAGGTCCACTGACAGACTTCCATCTGCCCATACATGGTAATTCAACATTTACTACTAGCACTTGAATCTAGTATTTTGACTATAACATAGAATAGGGTTTGATGTTGTCCGTTAACTATAATTTCCAGTTGTATTGACGCATTTGATCTATACAACAGACCGCAAAATTTAGGAAATATTCAATTTGAAAACATTATCAAGTTTGATTCACTCGTCAACATCAATTCCGTTTATTGTCATCACTTTAATATTATTATACTGTATCTCGGCAGTTCGTTATTCACTTCAGCGTTCTGTGAGATCATTAGGTTTTGTAGATAATGAAAACTGAGCTTTATTTTATTTTGGGTAGTGCGGCAATGAAACATAAATTGTAGTTCTTCATTTTTAAGGGTCTAAAAGAGTCTTATCGTGATCATACTTGTGAAAGTCTATATAACGAACTCTGACGCAGATATGTAACGAACTATTTTTACTAAATTGAATGAAAATACAAGATGTTGTCAAACCACTAATTTATTAATAATTCGAGATACCGGTTTCGGTTGTTACACCATTATCAATCTCTGGTCAACTCTTGTATACCAATGTTGGTTGACCAGACATTGATAATGGTGTAACAACCAAAATCGGTATCTCGAATTTTTAATAAATTATTGGTTAGAAAACATCTTGTATTTCCATTTAATATGGACAACTACCACAATATCACCTTCACAACCACAAGAGTCGAATTAAAGAAAAGTTACCAGCAGAAAAATAGGTTTATCGTATATCTAACATGAAATTGTGCTTTGGTGCTTGTTGAGTTGTTTGTCGGTTGGTCTTAATATTAGTCTAATGTTAACCTTTTAATTTGCAGCTTTAATCAGTTGGATCTGCCTGTGTATGAGACCTACACCAAACTGCGTGAATACCTGCTGAAAGCCATTCACGAGTGTTCCGAGGGTTTCGGATTTGCTTAGGCTAATTCTGATTTGCTATTTCTCAGGAATGGGATTATTGCTTATTTGTTATATGATGTGATTTTTGATTTGTTTAATATGTAAATGTTAATTCTACCATTTAAATATATTGTAAACAACGACTGAGAGATGATATATATATATGAAATGTATAAATATATATAAATATATTTTTTTTTGTAACACAAATATTTGAAAATAAGTAAGGATAGTGTTATTCTCGTTAATAGAGGCGTTGTGTTTTTTTTATTTTATATGAATAATTTTGGAAGATAGATAGTCTTGTAAAATTAAATTTATAAATTCATGATTTAAAAATACTGTTTTTACCTTATTAAGCATTAAAAGAAAATAAGAAATTGAATGGAAGGTCTGGTAAAAATTGACATGGAATCAAAGTACAGTACATTTCTTTCCATACACACTAATCTTTTTATAACCTTTTATAATACTTCACGTTTATTCAATGATAGTTCCAATTTTTGGCAAATCCTAAGTAAATTGGATTTATTATTCAGATGAATGTATAATTTTTGGAGGTGTAGAATCTTGTTAAGTAAGATCGATGAATTTGTAATTTTAAATCTACAAACTTGATTGTTCTAACTATTATGTTATTTTTGAGAATTCTTCGAATGATAATCATTATTTTTGTTCACTCCTATGAAATGGTGGATTACGTGTTACTTATAATTTCTAACTATTCAGAAGATAATTTCACTTTCGTGGTGGTCATTTGTAAGATCTACAATTATAAATTGATTATTTTTTGTTCACTCCTATGAAATTAGTGTTTCGTTTCATTAATTCGATTTATCTATTTCTTACTATTCAGAAGATAGTTTCACTATCGAGGTGTTCATTTGTAAGATCTACAATTATAAATTGATTATTTTTTGTTCACTCTTTTGAAATGGGGGTTTTGTTCGATTAATTCATTTCTTACTATTCAGAAGACAATTTCACTCTCGTGGTGTTAATTTGTAAGAATTTTTTCAATTATATTGATTATTTTTTGTTCACTCCTATGAAATTAGTGTTTCGTTTGATTAATTTGATTTATCTATTTCTTACTATTCAGAAGATAGTTACACTATCGAGGTGTTCATTTGTAAGAATTTTTTCCATTTATATTGATTATTTTTTGTTCACTCCCATGAAATTAGTGTTTCGTTCGATTAATTCGATTTATCCATTTCTTAGTATTCAGAAGATAGTTTCACTTTCGTGGTGTTCATTTGTAAGAACTTTTTCAATGATAATCTTCATTATTTTTTGTTCACTCGTATGAAATTGGTGTTTTGTTCGATTAATTCGATAAATTTTTGCTATTGAGAAGACAATTTCATCCTTTTTGTTTCACATTTCGTTCTGAATAAAAGTTTCATAATTTGAACTGTGAATGATTTTTTTAACCTGAGGCAAATCGATCATGACAAAGAGATGTAACTTAATATAATGTTTTCAATTTTGTTGAGGGTGATGCCCACGTACTGCTAGCGCGCCACCTCCGAAACCCTGGCGTCTGCGAGAGGGGAAAGCACTAATACAAACCAGCTTATGTCATTATGTGTCAACATTCTATTTCTGTGTCATTCTACTGAACACAGTCGACAACATTCGCACGCTCACTTACAATTGCATTTTTTGCATTCCTCTCTCTCAGGGACCTAGCTCAGACGCGAGTCAGTTTTCCTGGCTTGTACATTGTTAATGTGAAGGATGACGATAATGATGATGAAATACCGTATATCAATATTATTTGGGAGGTTTATCATGTTATCCATAATCGAGATTATTAAAAGTGGGCAGTAGCAGTCGGCCATATTGAATTATGTCCCATAAGATTAATGTAATTTGGATCAAACTTTTGTTTCACATAGCTCTTAATCATGGACGTTATGGTTTGTGCAGAACGTAACGACTGCCGGTCGCAGTCGATCAGCTGTAGACAATCACATCTCTTGTTGTAAGAGCTGTGATTGGCTACAGCTGATCTGCGACCGATGGTCGTTACTTTCCGCATGAAGGAAAACCTACGTTTAGTCAAAAAAACGGTACGCAATGTCGTCGCACGTACCCGACAAATTGTGCCATTTGGTACACTATGTCGGGAATTGCAGAAGTGGAGCAGAATGTCGTTGCATGAGTCTCTGGCAAATTGTGATCACTCAAGAATGTGGTACAATCTATCATCGGTACATTTTTTCGGGTAGCGTAGGAGTTTAAAATTGCACATGAATTGTCCTTGCACGCACACGAATTCCTGTGTATCACAGGAATGTAAATATGTAATACACGTCTTTGTCGTTGTAGAAAAACTGTCACAAAATGTCGTTTCAAGAATGGTACAGCTTGTCGGTGGCAACTTTTGGAGCGTCTCTATCCGAATAAAGCTAGGATTTGGCTGGTGCGGAACGTAACGACCGTCGGTCGTGATTGATCAGCTGTAGCCAATTACAGCTCTTCTTATCAAATCTAAAGGTCAATACAAAACAAGACAAGAGCTGTGATTGGCTACAGCTGATCAACTACGACTGACGGTCGTTACGTTCCGCACCAGCCAAATCGTACCTTTTTAAGAGTCAAGACATGGACATGACAACAAGATAGCAAGGTTAAGTAAGCACACGCACAAAAACAAGTTATTATCTCTGGATATGCAAATACGTTAAATATTAGATGCCCATTCAGTTATATAATGATTTATATTGATAATATCAGTTCGAAGTAAAAGATTTTTTTGAAGAAAAAATCAAAGATCATGTGAAGTACATTTTTATACAGCATGGCTGTTGAAGAGGATAAAGTCCAAGCTAAGGTAACTTAAATTTTTACGTTTTGGTATTTTTTCCAATTTTTATCGCTGTAAAGGTACCCTGGGGCACTGAATGCCCCACGGGAGATTGTGTTATCCATTCCTGTAATTTTTTTAGCCCTGTTGATTCCTCAACATTCAACTTAACTTGGGTACTTTTTTACGTTGCTCAATTAGCTGATATTATGGAGCTAGTGAGATGCTCCATTGGTTTGATCTTTGATCTATCGTGTTTGGGGCATACTAGCATGCCTGTCTTTGTACTGGAGATCCACAACAAGATTCCAGGGTATTTCCGTGAGCAGGGGACTTCGAGTGAAACTACTGCTTGAATGAAGAGGAAATACAGTTTTTTATGACTTCTACATGACTGCCCACCCATCTCGAATCTCAATCATGCGTTTTTTTTTGTAGATATATGTTTATATTGGTGTAATCTATCCAGCAAGTGCTGCTGGCTTTTTTAGTGTAGGCCTGGCCTAATATTCACGTAAATTCCGGAAGTAGAGAAAAATATCTTCATCACCACAATACCAGTAATTTCACTCATCTGTAATTCCTTGAATGGCCATAGTATTCGAAGTGAAAATACATCATGGGATGACATTTGAAAAATGAAAATAAAACTGCTTAACATTAAATATGAACTAATGTTCAATGTAGGCCTTCCGTTTGTCGCCAATCCAGATTATCTCTGAAGAACAAGATAATTCTATACAACCAGACATTGAAACCAATTTTGGTTTATGGGATTCAGTTCTGTGGTTGTGCCTGTAAGAGTAACGTCAATATTTGATGCAGAAATTTCAAAATACAGTACGGTTGGCCTATTGAGAAATTTGGTCATCGCGCCTTGGTACATTAGAAACAGTGACTTGCACAGAGATCTATAAGACTTACGTATACAGTTTGCGCCCACTTTCCAGTGAGATAAGATGATTTATAATGAAATTTTTTATCCCTTCCCGTTACAGGGTATAAGCGAAACGGGCCGGAATAGAAATCGGAACTGGTCGGAGGGAGGCATAAACCTCGACTTATTAAGCTCTTAGCGTCTATATTGTGCTTGAATATTTTTTCAAACTTGAACGTGAATTTTCTTAAAAGGAACTAACTTTGGCCCACCCAAAAAAGCAACTTTCAGCCATTTTGTTACCCACTTTCACTTTCTTTCGACATGGAAATTGAAGTGTTTTTTTTTGTAATATGGGTTCATTTACACAATTTGTATTGCTTTTGAATACTTATATAATACTTGTAGTTACATACTTGAATTCTTATCTTTTAAACTCAGAACTGAAATCTAAAAAATCTACAATCTTCACAACATTCAATTTTGTAAAATTGAAAAACAACATTTGAATGAAATTTTTCATATTATTTCTAATTAGCAGATGTGGATCAGTTGCTATCGGGAGCTCGATGGGAAAGTATCTAATCAGCTAGCTAGCAAATCCCAGCCTGTCTCGCTCAGCCTGTTTTCAACTTGCAATACCTTGAAGTTGAATCGTGTAGTGGTATTGAATTTGATTGCTATTATTTTAATTCAATAATTCAGTGTATAGTAAAATGAATAAAAGTGTTGAAAGTGCAGGTGTTAAAGTGCAACCCAACGAACATATACCGGTAACTGTGAGTAATAATATTAATTTGGATGTAGTGAAGGCGATAAGTGAGCATGAGACTTGATCAAAGACTTGCATGTTTCGAAAATAAACTTTCTCAAGGTCTAGAGAAAAATGTAATTACTATGAAGCAAATTGTTTCCCATTATTTTATCAACTACTTATGACAAAAAAATAAGCGACTTCCCTGGCTTGGAAACAGAGGAGGCCAGCTCAGGGGGTCAACAACCGGTAGCCACATCATGCAGCGATGCCCATGTGAACGTTGAGGACGGTAGTAATCCAAGTAGTGAACACCGAAATTCCGGTAATATGCATGTTTTTCACAATAATAAATGTAATTGCACTAACCTAATAAAAAAAGTATCACCATGAAGAGACGATTGAACGAGTGAATAATAATAAAAGTGGGACTATATAGAGTGAATTTCGAAAAATAAATATTAACAATACAAGTATAATATTCCTACTTCTCTAAAATTAATTATCAAATTACAATTTCAATTAGATTTATTGCCATAATTAAATACTTCTCAAAAATTGATAAATTTCTGTAACGATTAACGAATTCATATGAAAAGCAATAATAATACAAGCCTTCAAGTAAGCTATGAGCTCCAACTGGGCGGTCTGGCCACCTGTCTGTCTATAGATTTTGACTGGGAGGGAACTCCCTGTCAACTTCTTGCTGTATATCGGTGTCCAAACTCCAGCTTACCTGGATTCCTGTTAGCTCTTGAAAATCATCTTAATTCATTAACAAATAGAGGATTGCAAATTTTAGCTGGAGATCTAAATTGTAACATTTTGAAGGTGTTGCCGGGTTCGTTGGAGGAAAAATACATTGATGTATTGAATGAAGTAGGACTGACAGCTTGTATAGACAAGGTGACTAGGCCGGCCAGCGGTACTTGTATAGACCACTATTTTATAAGATTACCACAATCCTTTCAAGCCTCTACAACAATAGTTCAAACAGCTGTCACCGACCACTACGCTATGTCGCTATATGTATGAATATACTGTCTAATAAGAAAACAAAATACCGTACCCAAATAAGGATGAGTTTTTTCCAAGGTTGATTGGCAATCAATTAATAATATAGTGCTATAGTGAGATAGTGCTATATCGTAACTTAACTTCCTACTTTCCTCAACAAATTTTATTTCAAAATACTTCAAAATCAGCTTTCAAATTAAAATTAAAGAATTTTATTTCACATTTAGGAGTAGATCATTCAGAAAATATTATTTCTACTAACTACAATAGTCATCATTGATATTATTTGGTTATTCTATTCTACTGAGAATTTTCTGTGTACTAAGGTAGCCTATTCTGCAGTTTCATTTTCTAATCAATTTAAACTCTGTGAAAATAAGGAATGAAAAATCATTTACATAACTTAAAATTTACATAACAATAAAACTCATTCTTATAATATTTAAATTACCTCAATATTTTTATTATAAATAACATTGTTTTTGGTAACTCTGGTCTGCGCGCAGGCATCTGGCCCATGCAGACCCTTTTCATAAGTTTGTGCTCATTACTCTAAAAAACTCATCGTTTTCCTTGAAAACTAGCCACTAACTTGTACATATTCTAATAAGTATTTCAGTTTCATAGGATAACTTTGAGTACTATGGTTGTTATTTTATTTTGTTTAAAAATACATGAGTACATGCATTTGATTTTGTTATAAGAATAATATGGAAATAAAGAATTTTTGTCTGTCTGTCTGGATATTTTCATTGTATTAACTTATCATTAATAATCTCACACATGTCAATGATCAAGCAGATGGCTTGACATGTGTAGATAGAAAATTGAAATCTGCAACTTGATAGTTTCATTTTGAAAAGTACAACAGACAAAATAGTTCCAGAAAAATTCTAAATTTACCTTTTTGAACCTCGTCTCTAAAAAAAATTTATTGAATCAGTGGTGTCTAAAGATTACGACAGTAAATAACTTACCTCGACCACAAAATTATTATAATCACATCTCACGATCACTGTGTAAATTAATTTACCTATAACTTGAAATGATAAAACTCCAGTGGTTTCGTTGGATTGTGAATCACTGATCAAATTTCAATTGCCGTATGTAATTACCGTATGTACCATATGTAATCGTAATGATCGATATTGAAGAGTTACGTATACGTAGATATCCTATATCTTTTCCTTGATATTAGTTTTCTTGATCACTTCATTTGTCTTTCATGGGTTGATGCTTGTGATTGCAATTGACATTTTATTTTTCAGGGCTATGACCTGATTGCAGGGCAAGTCTACCTATTAATGAAGAAAGAGTATCATGTTTCAAGAAACGTCAGGCTACAGTGGTTTTTGGAACATATAAATTCAACTGTGAGGGTTGATGATCCAATACAGGTGAGCATTTAGCTGATTAAACTCTGTTTTCTGATTTTTTGCTAGTGAACTGATAGTGTTTTCTTTGTTAATCGAATTTAACTGAAAATTTTGAGAAATGATGCTTTTGTACGTGATTTATTCGGTATCAAAGCTGGAAAATCCCAGGTACCTCAGTTCTCAGTAACTTACAGTCTATCCAAGCAAAGATGGGGAAATGACTCCAGTTCGGTCAATATTGGTTCAAAAATTATAAATTTGGTCTCAAATTATAGTTTAGAATGAATTCTACAATTTGAGACCAAATAAATTTTTTTTAATCAATATTGACCGAGCTGGAGTTATTTTCCCATCTTGGCAGAATGTCTTCTTTGCTTGGACAGACTTTAGACACCAGGTAAAAATTTAGTAGATCATTGAATTTATTCCCTATGTAGGCTATATACAGAGTGTTCTAGGAAGAATGTGCAATACTTCTCAGGATAATTTCTCACACAAAGTGGAGAAAAAAGTTCCATAGGACATACCCTCACAAATGATTTGTTACCGAAATAATAAGAGCGGAAAATTGTAATTTTTCAAAAAAGCTCAAATTTTCTAATTTTTTAGAGGTTTTATGCAGGTGCAAGAATAAAATTTTCCTATGTAAAATTAGGTGATAAATTCAATGAAACCAGATACAAGTTTTTTTGCATTAACGGTTATTGAGATAATAGCGAAAGTATTCTAAAAACACTATTTATGGATATGAAGTCATAAAATTGTTTTTCCCTCTAATAGAAATTGTAGAGGAACAAATTATAAAGGAAACGTTGAATGGCCGCAGGGCGCAGGCCATGATTATGTGAAACTTTTCTGAAGCTCAGAAAATCATGATCAAAAGGTATCAAAAGAGACAAAACATAGCACATGTGAAAAGTCAGTGTTCAGTCACGATTTTTGTATTTTTGATCGGCCGCTATTGTGTTCTTGTATTAAATGTTACAGTGATGTTCCGGAACAGGGTCTTATTCCCCAAGCTCAAGCATGCTCTTCTGATGAATGTCAATAACTTCCTAGTGTATTTATCTATTCATAGAGGTCAAGAAGTATTTTTTTTTTCAGAAACATGGAGAGGAACTTATTGTTTTATCAGTTGTTCCATTGGACCCGCCATCAGAATGGAACTATGAATCTAGTCATCTGTACCAATATTTAGTTACCTCTTCAACTGATATAATATGTCTTAGTGAGTCATATAGTGCTGTTTTTTGTTTAGATATGAGTCCTTCTATTTCAACCGTGGTAAGAAATAATTTTTTATTTGTTGGATTTCTTTTAACAGGCCTAAATATTTGTGTATGTAACTTATGAAATTAAGATGTATGAGGTCAACTAGTTAAGTACTGTATATGTGTAGTGTAGAAAATTGACATCTATGTGTTTTATTTCATCATGGAACGTTTCTACAATATCGACCACAACTCGATTGATTTTTTTCAGTAGACATTTATTTATTCTCATCTTTAAAAATTTTTTAATGAAATTAACATCCACTTGTATCTATTGAACAATGAATGATATTGATCAAGTTGATCAGCTACTATTTTTAGGGACTGGAATGATTACCCCTTGAAGGAATTTTATGAGTGAGCAGATGATACATCTTCACAAGGGATGAAGGGGAAGTAATATTTGGTTAATTTAGCGCGACCGATTTTATTCTGTGGGAGGAGGAAGAAAAACCTGGTTTGAATATTCCCTCCTCCCCCACCCCAGCATTTGACCATAGGATGGTCAAATTTCTCTTAACACAAATTGAATTGAACACAGGTTTAACACATTTGAAACTTTGTTAGTAATAATGCTTAATATTTATATTTTTTAATTAAGAGATTGATTATGGAATTTTTGGATTGTTTTTAGTACTTTTTTCTCGTGTCTTATGAATAAGTTATTCATAAAGTTATTCTTGATGTATTCATGAATTTTAATTTTGTTGGTCGGGGAGCAATTTTTGGGATTTTCCCCTTATTCTCCCATAATAATAATAATATTACTATTAAGTTTTTCTTCTATTATTATATCTCCCGATGTTTAAAAATACTACATTGTTCATTGGAAAAAATAATTTTATGGGAGTGATTTTATTTCTTTTAGTGATGCAAAATAGAAATTGATGCACACTAGGTTTCATGTTGTTCACAGTTATTATTTACACTTAAAAATGGCAAATTCGCCGAAACATGTGTGAAATAAAAATATATTTTTAAACTCTGATTGTAATAATTTTTTTAAGTTTCATAGGAATTGATGATTTGATTTGTTTTCGTTGGCAATATTCTTGGATTTTTGTAGTTTCCAATTTGCGCTTATTGCTGCCACCACATTCCTACATAAATAATAAACTCTTAATTATCAACTAAGCTGAGATTTGTAAAAGTATCTCAAGTTTTATTTGATCCATTTTCAGGATATCCAACGGGGTCGTGTAATGATCGATGAGATTCTCATTTCACTGAGACGAAGTGTTGAGGGCCTTATCAATTCCGTGAGTGACAACATTAAGATGTTCTCATAGATATTATCACACATATTATCTCATAGTCGCAGGCTATCATTTGATATTTCAAGATAGCTTTTTTCCAACGATTAGTCTTGGGACTAATAATCAACTTTCTCTGGCCTATACTACTAATCACTCTATACAAGAGAATCTGATCAATGTGTGTAACTTAGGTACCTGATCAATTGTTGTTGAATTTTGTTTTTTCTACAACAAAATTGATAATCTGGTATAAACTTTTTTCCATAAATTTAATGGTGTCAGCCTTTTGAATATTGATAATATTCTTCCAAAAATTTGGGACAATATTGGAAGCAAAGATATTGGCCGGTATGATGAGATGTGGGGTTCTTTTCCAGGTTCTGGAATCATCATCACATGCAATATCTTCCACATGCAAGGCACATAATTGAGTCTATATTATATCTAAAAACATTCCACTTGAGCTTTCCTTGGTAAATTCTTCGACGTCTTAACTCTTGACTCTCTTGAATAAAATCTTCAATCTCTAGCTCGTCATGGTTGTGTGGTTGAAATGTGTTTACCAGATGATCATCTGATGATAAACCAGAAATATATTTTTGAATTATTTTTTTATTAATTTTCCAATACACCGCGCGACTGAGCACAGCGGCACTGCCGGACGCAATTCCATTCTGGTGCTGCCACAAATACTGGATTCGGCAGCGAATCGGGCGATTTTCAAATGAGAGTCAAAAATGTATGAAGTTGTTCACAGAAAATTTATTGATGCCATAATAATCTACATAGAAAGCATAGAAAAGCATTCACTATTCAATTTTTTAATATTACGTGGGCAAGGTGACGTCCTTCTCTCATCAGGCATTCGTCAAGCCGCCGATGAAAACAGTTTCAACATTTGCTGGGGTATTTGTGCAATCTCTCGACGAATGTTTTGTTTCAGTTCATCCAGTGGTATCGGCCGTTGTTCGTAGACTTTTCTTTTGAGTTAAGTTTACGAGTAAAGCGTGGAAAAGATCACAGGCCGACAGATCGGGCGAACTTGCGGGCCATGGAATCGTTCCGTTTCGAGAGATTAAACTATTAGGAAGAACGTCATTCAGAAAATCCATTTCACCTTGCCGACGTTATTTTCGCAAATTGAATTTGATTAGTGAATAATAAATGCTTTTCTATGCAGATTATAATGGTATCAATAAATTTTCTGTAAACATCTTCATCAATTTTTGACACTCATTTCAAAATCGCACGATTCGCTGCCGCACTCTGTATATTGAAATAGAACTATATTTACTACTGCTATACTTCACTACTCTATCAACACCACAATTCTCTTGAAATCATATTATTCAAGCGTGGAGAGAAATTGAGCTAAAGCAGCATGCTCATAAAACTTATAATGGGGAATATACCAAAATAGTGTAGGAATTGCTCCCTCAGTGGAACAACTTCTTCTATAGTTGAAACTTTGTTTCAATGATTACTCACTTTATAATAACCTTTTTACATGAGTTTCAATTATAAACTGGTTATTTATTTTTCCAAAGTTGGTTATTTGGATGAGATGGCTTACATCACATGCTTTATAATAATAATGTGTAACTCATATCATATTTTATTATGTATTGTTACAATTACGACTTGGTAGCAAGTATTTTAAGCAAAGGTGATAATGAATGAGGATGTTTACATGGTGAATGAAAGATTATGAAAGTTTACATCACAATTTCAACTTTGAAAAACACTTCACTTTTTAAAATTCTGAATTTTGATGAAAGTTTACTGTTATTTTGTTACTGTAAACTGTAAATTTCCTCCCCAACTCTAGTTTGGAATAGAGTACTTTTGTTTATCAATTTTTCAAAAATATGATACTGTTTTATTGGGTTTTTAAATATAACAAAGGTCACTTATCAATAATAGAATGTAATCAGCCTATGGAAGGACATGATAGCCAATTCGTCTTGATCATTTTATATTATAGGCCTAATTCAGAATTTACAGAATCATAGTTTTCTCTTGTTTTCCAGTTCAGGATTCCTGGATCGACAAGGTTTTTTGAACCAATGGTGTTCGTGACTGTGATAGTACATACTCCGTTTTTCACCACTCCCGCTCAGCAGGTGAGCCAACGTTACTTGACTAAATGCCGCTTATCCAATCTACTCAGCTGAATCCATTGGCTGATACTAGCTGGGATTTTTTAGTGTGTTAATTTCACCAAAATTTCATTCACGGAATTACAGAGGAAATTTACACTAAGCTGGCCCGCCAACCTCAATTGACATCGATTCAGTGTCAAGAGTTCACAAACCAACTTGACTAAGTGTCATTTCCAATGAAAATGAGTAATTGATTTTGTTTTAAATTTTCCATCCAGGTTCTTGTGCAAGGATGGAAGTTGACCAAATTGAATGTTGTAGAATTTCTATCTGCTATCGAGAAGCAGCTGCAATTACTTGAAGACAATATTGCTCATGTTTCTGGCCTCGTACATGATCAACTCGCTGAATTCAGAATGAGACAGGTTAGTTGAGCTAAATTAGCGTAAATAAGCTAGAAGAGAGTTCAAGCTTAAAGTAATAATGTAATACAGGCCTACCGTAATGAAAATAATGCTAATTAAAACACTGTTTAGTGTTTATACTTTGAATACCGGTACGTTGAATAATAATGTAAATTCATGGTGGAATTGATAATACAACATGTAAGTGTATGACTGGCAAAGTAATAACTTTCTAACCAATCACAATTCTCCATTTGATCGTTCCAACTCAGCTATGAGCTTTAAAAGTCTTGAGTCATGATTGAAATGATGTAGTGGTATAAGGTGTAAAAAGATAATTGATTCTAACTCACTCAAAATTATGAGTGTTCCCAGAGGCTGAGAAGCTCAAGTTGGAATAAAATATTTTCAATATTTGAAATTTTCAAAATGGCGGCCAACTAAAATATTAATTTCGAATTACTGTTAAGAGTTATGGTTTTATAAACTTCTGTACCATTCAAAAATTTAGAGCTTTGAATTCTGAATAAAATGGTGCCTGTTTTGTCAGGATTCGATGATAAATAACTGAGATATGACGAATTTAATTTTAATTTCAACCTTTCAAATTCAATATGGTAACTGTAGGAAAAATTTAATGTGTAATACGGGCGCAAAGTATCTTTGCTGCACTCGAGAAACTATTCCGCACTCGCCTGCGGCTCGTGCGTAAGTGTTTCAAAGCCACACTTTGCGCACTGATACACAAATAACTATTTATACTGTATAGCTACCTAGTACAGCTACTTTTTCATTTTATCTACCTTCAAATTTGTAAAATTCTATTAAAAAATAGCTGTACTAGGTACCTAGATATTTGATGGAATTATACAGATTGAAAACGAAATCATATGAAAAATTTATGCTAAAATCAAACACATGTGATCAATTAAAATACAGTATAAATAGAATTAATTAATATTGTTTACATTTGAAAATGACTAAAAAGTCGAAACATGTTATGTTAAAATAAAAATTATTCAAAAAAGGGTACTGATATCTACATTTATTAAAAGCTTTGATCAATTGAAAAATAAATGAAAATCAAACACCCTTTTAAAAAAACTTTGAAATTATTAAAACACAGACATGTTTCGGCACTCATTTCATTATTATTTTATCCACATTGATAATTGCCTAATGTGCCGAAACATGTCTGTGTTTTAATAATTTTAAAGTTTTTTAAAAGGGTGTTTTATTTTCATTTATTTTTCAATTATTTTAAACAGCCCTAAGTTTTAAAGTTCAGTTTCAAGCTTTGACTAGTACGATAGCCCTAAGAAAAAGGAATTATAAGTTGAAATGTATGAATAATCAGGTTTGTCCTATTTTTGTTTATAGGCTGACTCAGATAAATTAGTTGGAGCATTATTTGAAGAAAATACTGAAAAACTAGTTCTACCATCGAAAACCGAAATATCAATGGTCAGTCCAGATTCAGGGTTTATCAATTTACTGCGGTATGGGATGTTAGCTTTACGACTTCTACCTCCAAGCAGTTGCCTCAGTGAGTTTTATTGATGTTTATAAAATTATGTACATTATCTTTACTATTTCTGTACTCTTTTACTATTTCTGTTAACATACATATGATTTCATCACCTGAGGCTATTTATTTTACAAGCTTCTATTTACTGATCAGGCAATGCTGTATTTGATTGTTATTGATATGTTTTATTGCTGATGATGCCCACATAGGCATTTTAGCTTTTGCGTGGGTAATGAATATTGAGTGCAATTATTCGCGATTAGTTTTACTGTTTTCAGGTTACGATTCGTATAACATTTATCATGATGCGAATTGATTATAGCTATCATTATTAGATTTATAGAATCTAATTAGAACTAGTATCAAGACTACCTAGAATAAATTTTAGCTTTTTTCAAAATCTTTCTTATACCTTGGTCCTAAACTTTTCAACACTTTACCAAATGCTGGTAGAAGAAGTAGAAATTTAAAAGAATTTTTATCAATAATAAAATGACTGTCTATTTCATCATCAAGAAATTGAAAATTTTTCCTTATTCTATCCTAACAATTCATCATATAGGTACCTCAGCTATAATGGTTTTTTTAGTATTTTCAGTCAATTTCCAAATTTTATGTGCTACTTATACTTTTTTCCTCAGCTCAAATGTAATTGACTTAATTTGATTATTGTTTCAATATTGCAAAATTTAGTAACACTGCACTTGTATATTTGTATTTCTGAATCATATTTTATTGTTATTTTTGTATATATGAATGACTTTGTACCGCAATATCCGCAGTATACTATGCTTAAGTTCAAAATAGCAACTATATAATATTCAAATCATGTACTTATAATTCATGACACTGGCAGCGCCTACGTAAAATTGCTGCCAGTATAATTCTAAGAAAAGTTATTGTGTAAAAGATTTTTGATTGTACAAAAGGAGAATAAATTTCATTTTTCATAATTTATTAATATTATAGATATGCAGTGATTTATAGAATCATGAAAATATGAGAAAAAACGAAGTTTATTGTAATGGAGATAATCAGTTGTAGAAACGGTATGTGAACAATGTATGGCCTCCGTCATATTTGCTTCTCACTTACTTTACTTTTTTGTGTCCAGACGTCCCGCCGAACAAAGTCGTTCACTTCTCTCCCATGCCATAGGTCGTCCGGAGATATTAAAAACATGCATTTCGTGCAATTGTACAAATGTTCCATCGTCTGACGTTCTCCGCATTCACATTTCTCGTCTGTATCCAGGCCCCATCTATACATGTTTACCTTCACTAGAGCTACACCAGTTCTTATGCGATTGAGTGTTCTCCAGCTCAACCAGTCCATCTCCACACCAGATGGTTCATTCTCAGAGACTGGATACCAGTCTGGTAGATCGATATTTGTGCGACTCAGGAAAGAATGTCTAGATATAAGCCTACTTGGTGGGGGATTTGGCCTTCCGAACATTACGTGTCTCTCGTCAAATGTTTGTTCGAAACGCTCTGTATATTCGTGTGAGGCACGTCGTACTTTCGGCTCTGCAAACCCAGCAGCTCTGTACAATAAGTGGAGAGGAGTTGGTTTCATACATCCACATGCTATTCGGCAGGTCTCATTCAAAGCTATATCCACTTTTTTAGAGTGTACAGATTGATTCCAGACAGGGCTTGCATACTCTGCTGTGGAGAAACACAAAGATCTGGCTGATGTACGCAGAACCGTTGGGCTCGCACCCCACTTACTGCAGCATAACTTTCTCAGGATATTGTTTCTTGTGTGTACTTTAGCTGCAGTTTGAAGACAGTGTTTTTTATAAGTGAGACTTCAGTGTATGCCCCTCCCATGTTACTTTCAGCTTACGTTTTGCCTCTCTTGTATTCAGATGGAATGCACAAATCTGCGTTTTTGATGGGTTGGGTCTCAGACAATTACTTTTGTAATAGGTAGACATTCCAGCAAGGGCTTGTTCCAACTGTTCCTCAACCCTTGAGAAAAGAGGATCCTGTACAGCAATGGCTAGGTCATCTGCATACAGGAAGTGCTCAGCTTGAGGTTGTACAGGTTGATCGTTTGTACATATATGTTGAACAGGATAGGAGATAGCACACCACCTTGGGGTAACCCATTCTTTTGTGTCCTCCATCTACTCTTTTTTCCATCGAGGCTAACATAGAAGCGTCTATTTGTAAGAAGGGACTCAATGATTTTAACAAGGTTGAAATCTTTGCACAAGTTGTATATTTTCCTTAGTAAGAGACGATGGTTGATGGTGTCATACGCTGCAGAGAGATCAACCAATGCCACTCCTGTAACAACTTTCTTCTGGAATCCCTCTTCTATGTGCTCTGTTAGGCTAAGGACTTGACTAGTACAACACTTTCCCGGCCGAAAACCAGCTTGTTGTGGGATGAGTTTTGGTTCTATTATATCACTGATTCGAGACAAGATTAAGCGCTCATACAGCTTGAACAAATGACACAGTAAGGAAATGGGTCTATAACTTTTTGTTATGGGTCCTTACCCGGCTTCAAAAGAGCAATGACTTTTGATTTTCTCCAGAGCTCAGGCAAAGCAAAAGTTTCCCGGCAGTGGTTGAACATGTTCAAAATACAGTTCTTTGCCTTTGGCCCAAATTGTTTTATCTGCTCTGTGCACAAGTCATCTACTCCTGCCGCTTTGCCATTCCTCATGTTCTTCATTCCACTTTCAAACTCCTCAATTGTAAAAGGTGTGTCCATAACATGTTCTTCGGCTGGCAGTCTTTGAATTTTTGATCGTCCAATAGTCTTATCAGATTTGCTGTTGAGTAGTAATTGGTTGGCTATTTGATTTGTGACGGTTGCTTTTGTTACAATGACTTTGGCTCACCATTGAGTTTTTTTATTAGATTCCAGGCAATCTTACTGCTGTGAGTCATGTCCATTTTTTCCAAGGTTTCTATCAATTTTTTCTGTCTGGCTTCACTCAGAGCTGTCATGAGATGATCCCCCAGTTCAATTGTCTCCTCATCAAATGGGTTACTGCTGTGAAGCTGATAATATCTCTCCAACATGTTTCCCAGGTCTTTTTTTAGGCCAGGTATATAATTTTTCCTACATCCTCTTGGTATGCACTTCCTGGATGTCTTTTTCACCAAATCGATGAAGCTTTCATAGTTCTGAGAAACAGCTGGTAGTCCCTCAACAGCCAAGTCCAATTCTTCTCCAAAAACTTTCCAATTGGCTTTTTTGAAATTGAATCTACGCCTAAAAGGGATTTCTTGCACTTTTATTGCAGCACAAACTTTCAGCCCAATTGGTCGATGTTGGGTTTTTGGTATGGGGTGAAGTACCATTTTAACACAGCAGTCAGAGACCCTTGAACCAGCAAAACATATGTCAGGGTTATAGCCCTTTCTCCAAGCTCGGCTGTTGAAGGAGTAAGGGAGTTTTGCATCATGGATTAGAGATAATCCGTTTTGTTCTGCCCATTCCTCTACTTTTTGGCCATCTTCATTCGTTATTTCATATCCCCATGAGGTGGAATGACTATTGAAATCGCCCAACACGAATTTAGTTTCCTGTGCCATAAAGTTATCTGGTGGCTTAAAATTGAACTCCACTCCTGGAGGTTTGTAGACAGATGTTATAGAACAATTTGTGAGCTCAACGGTAATGATTTCAATGGTATTCTCATGGTGGTAATTCACTGAGCCAGTCGTCATGGTATTTCTCACGTACACAGCACTACCATACTTTTCATGTGCTATTTCTCCAACAAGGTTCATATTGCTTATTTTTGGCCTCTGGCTGTTTACACCTCGATGCGTTTCTTGCAGGCACAAAACGTCGATTTCCATTTGTTTGCACATGTCAGATATTAAAATTTCTTTATTTACACTAAGGCCTTCGATGTTGAGGCTTACCAATGTCAGGGTTGGCCTTAAAAAAGGCCTTTTGTTTTGGCTGGGATTCATCTGGTGGTGAAAGGATTAGTCGGCAGGGTATTTGCTTCTAATTTGTTGCGTCTGTGCGCGTACAAAACGTAAATGATTCGTCTCTTCTCAACCGCTGTTTATTAGCTAAATCGAGTGAAACGAGCTGTATGTTGATCTATCATCAAACCAATTACTAAATATTAATGTGCTAGTTTAATCAATTGTGATTGTTGAGGCGGTAAGTTTTATATATTGATTACAAAAGTGAATTTTTGATTTGATTGATTTGTCACTATCCCTTCTGTCTTCGTAGTAATTTTGTGTTATATGTACGTAATTAACTAAAATTAAGGGCGATACGGTCTTACCTTCATACAGTATTCCTCTATACAGTAAACCTCCATGTATCAGAATTTGAAAAATGGTTCTGATGAGCGCAATGGAGGAGGTAGAGAGCAAACACAAGAGCAAGAGCAACGCCCATCCGCACAGTTATACGGTAGTGCATAACCTAAAGGTTCTTCAACAACTCAAATTTTGGGTTACTTTTGACCTTCCGTCATACTGTCTTGACCTGACAATAAGTTGCAATAGTATTTTTCCCAATCTGAATGCTTAGCTTGAAATGCGGCGCTTTAAAACCAATTGGGAACTTGATGACAATGAAGGCCTATTGATTGGCGGCAAATTGGTTCAAAGGTATAATAAATGCCTCAATAGTTGCTTTATATACATTCATATTTGATGTACAGCCTATCGGAGGTTAATAAAAATATCCTTATTTTATTTTCCATACGTGATTGTTAATAGAGATCGAGATGGTAACAATAACATTTTGAAATATTCATCCTTTGAATTTCAGTCATTTTAAAAATACTGGTTTGTCTGAATCACCCTTTACTGATCAATATTTTTATTACTGTATTATGAGAAAGATAATATGTAACTTACATTGTTATAAATTATGGAATCAGTGTATTACAATAGATTTGTTGTTTGATTGCCGGTAGGCGGTTGCAATAAAGCGATGTCTGAAGGGGTGCTTTCCAAAACTACTACGCTGTGCGCCTGTACGCGACACACAGCACAGTACTGAGTGGGTTAAGCGCTGGCGTTGCAACCCAAAGGTCCCGGGTTCAAACCCAGGTCAGACCAAGAATTTTTCTCAGGCCACTTTCCCGTGTTTCGGATGGACACGTTGAGCCGTTGGTCCTCCAGAGACGGGAAACGATTCATCCTTTTTATAATTCTTTACTAACGACAGCCAATCTCCCAACTTTGGGTGAAACAAAAATTCATACATAACTTGAAAATTTTAACTATTTATAATGTGACTAAATCAGGAATAGAAGAAGTTATGGGTGATTACCTGTTTTTCTTCCCTTATTTCATATAATTGTACTCTAATAAATAAACAAAAGATGAACAAGTTCATCCTATGTTGGCAGTGCCAAAAATGTATCAGATGATAATGTTTATTAAATGAAAATTTATGTTCTGTTTATTTCAATATAGTTTAAAATTATCTTGTGAATTGTTTTATCTTAAAGATGTAAAATATGTTATTTCTGGCAAATGATATTCATTCATTCAAAACGTGTGCTTCTGAACGATTTGACTGTCAAAACAATGACAGCTCACTAAAAAGAACTGAATCTGTTTATGACAGCGATAGCATTGTTCACTATATAAAAAAGAACGTAGAGCGTAGAGGCCCAAAAATTGAACTACAGCTCTTTAGTGCTCCAATTTGTGAACAAACTGCATGAAAATGATGAGAACATGTAGTTTTCTTTGTACGCCTTGTGCCGGCGTAGTTTCGGAAAGCGCCCATTTAGTGCGCCAAGAACAGTTTCATAAGAACACCTAGTTTTAATTGTAGTTTGTAGTTTGGGAAAGCAGCCTTTTAGATTTGCAATGGGTTGCAGATTTGATAGTGATCACCGATGGAATGATAACAGTGCCAGACATGCATGTGCTTGACTCAGTGTTGTGGGAGCTGCGGCGTGACGCTGTGGCCGTGTCGATGCTGCATGTGGCCAGCGCCTTCCACCCTCACTGCGCCCTGGGCCTCGTGCCCTACACCCAGCTCATGCACTTCATCGCCCAGGCCACCACCGGAGCCTACATACCAAACCCACCTCACCACGCCGCCCCACCTCCACCCCCATTCATCGCCGTATGTATAAATCACTAATTATTTGGTTCCATTAGATATCCCTTCAAACACGCTTTAGTACCGAGATACCTATGGGAGGGAATTAAAATTTTTCTAATATGTTTACTTTTATAATTATTAGAGGTCTAAAATTACCTAATCCTGTGTAAAATTATCCGAGAAATCCAATGAATGTCAACTGTGTGCGACCATTCTATAGGAGTATACTGAGAAGTATCGCACATTCCTCCTGAATCACTCTGTATTTATAATAATAAAAGCCCTTGAAGCTAGTTTCAAGGAGTTGGGTATGGATAATTTGATTTTGGTAGCCCAAAAATCAATCATATTGAACACTTGTCATACAGTGAGAAAATTCGTCTCACAGCAATAGTTCTTAATATAAAAAGTAGTACTCTAAATTGTACGGAGTTATGCAGAAAGGAATAAACCCACAATCATCTACTTTTGAGATATTGCGTACCAAAGTTGAAACTGCAATAATACCTCCCATTTTATTATCCAGTAATATATTCTGATTTTGGGAACATATATGTGCTCTTAATATAATTAACAACATATTTATGATCAAAAAAAGCATTAATTCCTCATTTTATGGCATTTATGTGGGTTGGTTCTTTTCTGCGAAAAACATATTCTACTTTATGTGTTATGCAGATAGGAACCAACCCACATAATTGCCATAGGAACCAGACTAAAATTTCAGTTTTTTTCAGAGATAAAGAATCATATGAGGCACATTTTCTACTCATCGATTGATATATAATACAGAGAAGTGTTCTTCCAAAATTCCCAGTTGTTGTTTGTTGAGTTGTTTTCAGTGATTTTCCATTTTTCACAACATAAATAAGAGTTTTATCAACCCAAATATTAAAAAATCCAATTTTTTCATTTTTGTGGGTTGGTTCCTTCCTGCATAACTAAGTTCAATTTAGAATATTAATTATTTAAGAGAGAAATGAAAAATAGATTAATAATACTGGAAATTCTTAATGATCAATTAATGTAAGTTATCATTATAATTATCTCATTTATTTTCTTATTATTTTGAACTTTATCTCTTTGTACAATAAATGCATGTGTTACCAGGTAATGTACAAAGTTTGTATATTACACAATACACATGAATTGTACATGTGTAATACACAATGTAAATTGTACATGAATTGTATTGTACAAAGAGATACCATTAAAAAATAGAAAATATTTGAAATACTTATGATAACTTCCACTCAAAATAATAAGAAAATAAATGTAATAGATAGATAGATAGATAAATGTCTTTATTTTCCACTTTGTACATTACATAGACTGTTGTGGGCGAAGTTGAGGCACAAGAGCCCCCTCTTCCACTTCCCCTCTTCCTCTTCCCACAAAAAGATAAATATGATAATAACGTCAGCAATGAAAATGATGATGATAGAGCATGGTATTCATAGTCCAAACTCAAATTCTTCAAAGAAATGAAAAACTTGAAAACAACAAATAATCAAAATTGAATATTTGGTTGAAATGTTGTTTTTTTTCAAAAAAACCTATTATTTGTAGATCGACTATCAGTCAGATGCACAAAATTAAATTGATTTTAACATGAGAATGATGTCATCTAATGTAATGAAGTTAATAGGATTTTTTCATCTCCATAGGATGCTCAAGGCAAAATGAACGTTTACCAGCTTTCTTTTCTGACATGGTCGTTGATGAAAGGAGCTTTGGTAATCGAACCATGCAGTGGCGAGTTATCCAAAGGAGAATGGTGTGTCAGGTGATTATAACTTCATTATTTTGTATGTATTTGCTGAATATGATATAGAATTTATATTTTGATAAAAATGAGAATTCTCAATATTGTTGAACCATTTCAATTCGTATACTATGCAAAATCGTACTTGTCATTAAGTAGGAAATACTGTCAATAGAACATAATAGGTCTTCGATAACATAATATGCAATTCGTAAAACAGAACATTGTAGTCTATTTTGGACTATTTTCACAATAATAATTTATTTGGGTTTTTTTGGAAATTTCACATGCAAACTCTAGATGTAAGTGAAAAACAGTTTATTATTGAAATAGAAATTCTAAAGCGTTCTGTTTTTGTCAGTTTATCCTAATCAATTGAATTTAACTGAAATAGTTGCAACTATTTCATCATGAGGAATGATGTTTGTGTACGTGATGCATTCGGTATCAAAGCTGGAAAATCCCAGGTACCTCAGTTCTAGTAACTTATAGTCTATCCAAGCAAAAAAGACATTCTGTCAAGATGGGAAAATGACTCCAGCTCGGTCAATATTGGCTCAATATTTGATCTCAAATTGTAGATCAGAATGTTTCCCACAATTTGAGACTAAATTTATACTTTTTGAACCAATATTGACTGACCTTGAGTCATTTTCCAATCTTGCCAGAATGTCTTCTTTGCTTGGACAGACAATAGTAATAGTAGATCTGGATATCATGATGAAATGTCGTTGCGACCGAGTCGTGCCGTGCAAAGGAAAACGTTTCAGCCGCATCTGGCCGCGTATTTGACATTGGCATCCATCTTGTAGCTAACTGCGCAATCGGGTCTTGCAAACGAAAACGTACCCTCACGAAACATTACAAAATTGTGATTCATCAAAGTGTGAGACATGGGATTTCAAGAATATCCACTCTGAAATGAATAGTATAAATAAGCCTGGTGCTGTAATAGCAAAATTTAATTTAATTAGCTCAAATTCTCAAAATAAGTATAATAATTATTAATCGTCATGATTGTTTTCTATTTTGTGATGGTTTCAGAAATCGCAGGTTCGATGGTAACAGAGAGCCTCAGCTGCTCACTAAGAAACAAAGTGAAGACTCTCTTAATGCCACTCTGGCTAGTGTTCTATGTTGTAGAATGCGTGAAGGCTATTTTGTCAAGGTGAGATCTATGTCGAATCAGACGATGAAAGTTGAATTCAAGTTAAGGCTATATCATGCATGTGTGGTGTCTCTCGATTCGATGACGCTTAAGAAATTATTACATTTTAATTATTAAAAACTTCTATGGAACCTTTCCAGAATCATGTCCTGATTATTTTTTCTTCTTAATATTTTCTTTTGATATTACAAAACAGTTTAAGTGACCATAATAAGAGTTAATTATTTATTTTATTGCAGTCTGTATACGTGAAAGATGATACAGTGGATGTTTGCCTTGTCTTGCCGTGGTCGAATCACATATATATAGAATATTACGTGTCGAGTGACTGGCCTTCCAATGAATCAGTTCGCTATGCCATTTCAATCAAGGGTAAATAATTTGATTTTGTAACTTGTGTTTGTTAATTTTTATTTCCTCTGAGGTGATGGTGATATCTTCGTCAATAACTGAGCTTTTTAGGAGTTAGTTGTGAGTGATCGATTAGAAAATTACCCTTATATATTATTAGAATATTCAAGACCCGTATCGACAGTGCGAGGCATTTGCCACGCATGCTTTAGGACACATGCCTCGGACTTTCGATACCGGGTCTGCTCGCAGCAAGGCAAACGCGGCGCACAATTCGAGGCGAACAGTGTGCTTGTCGGTAAAAGGCCCGTGCTCAAAGGTGCCTCGCTCCGAGGTGTGCGTCAAGTGGATACCTGTCCTGTTTGCCTCGCAACGCACAACGCTACAAACTAACCTCCAAATTGTACCTTATTCCTATGCATTTTTGTGATTCAGAATTCGATTCAAGTGCAGAAAGTTCTATCAGGCAATAATAAACATTGCCTTAATTTTTTATTTACTAATTGAGCACAAACTATCCTCCAAAGTCCAAATTATCAATTGTTAGCTTTATCTCCCGCTAGATGGCGCTTGTCAATTGGTTCGCGTGCTCGCAGTGAGCATACGTGGATACAAACAGTGCAAGAACACGCATGCCTCAACCCGAGGCATGCGCGGCACATGCCTCGCACTGTCGATACGCGGCTTAATGCTTTTCTTGGTTCTCTTGCGTTGGTTGAAACACCATACATCCAATTGGAACGCAACTCTGCATATTTCTTGATTTCAACCGAAAAATGGATTTCAGCCATGAATCAAGATCCTGAACCTCAATGAGTTCATTCAACTCTATTATGTTTTAAAAGTTGAAAAATTCTCAAAAATCTCTTAGTAACAAGAACGTTATGTTCCAAGTTTCATTGCAATCCTGGCTACCATCAATTGTGGTAGAGCGGACATTACTGTCCAAACTTCGCCACGTCATTAAAATAAGAATTATATTCTATTCGATCTATACAATAGGTTCCCAGACATGGTGATCAGTTAGTTAAGAATAAGAATTTTTATTAGTCATTAAACAAATACAATCAATACAATAGGCTCTGTCAATAGATACATTCAAAATACATAACACATCATAATAACAAGAAGTGAACCGTTCACAGTCTAGTGATATTATTAATATCACAGTCTAAAATATTCTTTCAGGTTATAAATTGGGTTGTTTTTCAGCCGATTCTTGATGACTGTTTTAAAGCTTTTCTCTTGCAGATTCCTTATTACAACAGGAGGTTTATTACTTATGATACATATGACTTTTATGAATCCTAGATAATTAACATAGGGGTTAAGAAGATTTGAGGTTTGTCTATGATTATCACCATTCGTAAGGTGATATAAGTGAATCATTTTCTAAATTATTCTCTACTTTTATATTATTTTTATAAATATTCAATGAAGCCACTGTCATTATCTTGAATTGAACAAAGCTCAAAATAGTGTGGTGTGTTTAGTTTGTATGGTAGTGGATAATAATAGAACTTTTCTAGTGTAGATTTAGGCTGTTTATTATCATCATCGTTAATAATAATACATGTTTTGTTATAATTTGTAGCACCGTACGAATTTCTGCATGACATCACATGCCTGATAAAAAAACCGAAACCATTCGACTCGCCCTACAGGCAAGCGGTTGTCTCAAGGTTCTGGTCAACACTGAAAACGTTGAATCATGCTGATCTACTGCTGTCACATTTGGATTCATTGCAAAACAATCCGGCCACCTACATACTGCCAGACAGCGTGCGAAATGGAATGCCACTGTTGGAGCTGGGTGGTGGCGGCGGAGGGAGTGGTGGGGGTGGACTATGGCGGCTGCTAAGTGCCCTGGATCCGGGCATCTGGCAGAAGTGGCTGCACACCCATCGACTGGGCATCGTGCTCAGCCACGACACTCCGCTGCCCCACTTCCTGCACACGGCAAATCCCAACGGCCGCTTCCAGCCGGTCCAGTGTCGAGCAGCGGCCACTACGCTCAACAACTTCCTCAAGCACTACTCCACTTTTGTACTCATCGAAAATCATTCCTTCATCAAATTCATCACACCTAGGTAAACTATCATCGCTCATTCATTCATTCTATTATTATTATTATTATTATTTACTAAATTATTGACAATGTAGAGTACAACAGGATTTCTCCCAAAACTGTTCCCAAATCACACATTATAGTTTATTATTATAATGTTTTATTGCGACTGTTTCAGGAGGGATGTGACAAACTTCTCGGGATGATTCCTTACACCAACTAGTAATTCTATAGAACATTTACCCAAATATGCTTTCCTACCAACATAAAAATGGTGGCAATTTTTTTTTGAATTGAATTGAATTGAATCTATATATTTTAAGAGACTTCATGCAGGTACCAAAATAATAATTCAATGTGTGAATTCAGCTAATGAAATCAGTTGGAAGTTTGTAACTTCAATGGCTATTTTGATAATGGACAAAATATGTTAAAAACGTAAATTTCAATTGCAACTAGACATTGAATCATGAACTAGTATTTTTAATTAATAGAGGTTGTAGAGAATTTAATCCTGAATAAGAGGATAAAGTACGAAATTGTGTAAAACTCGCACAAATCTCAAAAGGAGATTTGATTTTCATCTTTTGATTTATTTTGTTACTTTCCTATATTGGCGACAAAGCATTTCTGGGGGAATACTCTATGGAACTTTTTGAATACTTGGTCCAATTAATCAGTCTGAGAAAATTGCACCTTTCTCTTGAAACAACCGTATAATTAACAATTTTATGATGTTGCTGCAAAAGGAACTTGTACGTATGTATGTATGTTCCTTGTCTCTTATGTATGTCAATGAAGGGCTGTCCCATGAAGGGCTTACGCCTACCAGCTGGTTGCCAGTTTCATATTCACTCGACTAGCCCATACAGAAGAGGTAAATAATCATCAACCAGGATAGAGGTAACGTGTGGCCAGCACGTTGATCCTCTCAACCATAGGCTAGCTTCCGTAACCAAGTGACGGCGCAGAACACCTCTGAATAACATCCAGTTAATCAGTTGGAGTGTGATGAAATAATTACTATTCCACCAGAACTCAATCGTATTTAAATAAAAATTGGTTTCTTTCTTATCATCACGTATATTTTTCTTCCTTAGAACTTTTAACGTAAATCTACTCATTGGGAAGATAAATAGAATTCGATGAGAATTATACTTCACTGGCGAATAGTGTCCCCATTTTATTTTCAAATCAGTTACTCTCAAAATAACCATCAGAAATCAATGGAACTTTGGCAATAACACGAGAAGTATTAAACGATGCCATTAATGTCCAATTCAAATGCAGTCAACGATCTCGTGTACATGAAGTTCTTGAGTTGAACTGATGTCTGAGTAAACTTATCAAAATCTCTGAGTTTGTACGTTGATTAGGTTATGTTCGATGAAAAATATTTAAAATATTTCTATTAATAATTGAATTCCTAAAGGGAAATATGTCCAGAACATTTATCTGTACGATCAAAATCCACATGCGAAATGTCAAGTTTAAACTTGACATTAATTTTTAATGAAAGTGTTAATTAATTTTTCTGAAAGTGTTACATCCTCGAAAAAATGGTAGTATTCCAAGAAAACACCATAATATAGTAATAGCAGGAATGGTTGCATGTATAAGCTCCAATACTATTTATGAAGATTCTATTAATACGTTACAGGCATACAGTGCAACACTTTGAAAATTTTATAAGAAACTTTAGTAATTCCATTAGGAGAAGGACACACTTATTGAATAATTTATTATAATTTACTGTAATTTTCCAGTGAAGGTTATGAGAAAGCTCAAAGTACATGGTTCTTCATCATACGAGTCACCTCCAAGCCACCGTGCGTTGTTCTTCACGTAGCATTCCTCGCAAATACACCGGGATATCTGAGAAATTTGGTATGTACAGGGTATTCATCTTTTTAAAATCTTTGAAACTTTTTATTATCAACATTTGGAAGTCGTATCCCCTTGTATTGATATGGGAAGGCTGCATTGAGTACTGAACAAAAAAAAATATATATAATATATTTCACAAATAGATGGATAAAATTTTAAGTTACATTTTGAACTAGAAAATATTTTGGTGGCTTTGCCACCTTCCTCAGTTCCAGTGTCACCTTCTGGAGGTATATATATACCATTGGCGATAAGAACTTCTAATAAACGAAAATAGATCGACAAAGTGTCCTCAGGGTGGCGGAAAAATATTATATTGAATTGGACTTTTGGAGAAACCAGACTAACGCAGATTAACTATGTAGCGCAGCTCGAGCCATTGCTTAGGAATGCTACCTTTACATGTTCCCTTTAGTCTATTCACGATCTCTTGAGACGAAATAAACGAACTTTGTGAATGTGTGCGTGTAATGGAAGGTCTTCTATGAGAAACGGTCAGCCGCAGTCGAACAGCTGACTCTTGTCTTGAGCTGATTGGCTACAGTCCGACTTGTCTTGTCTCAAGACTCTTGCCTTGAGCTGTGATTGGCTACAGCTGTTCAGTTGGCCATACCGTTTCTCATAGAAGAAGACCTACCATTACACGCACACTCACGCAAAAAGTTTGTTTATTTCGTCTCAACTGATCTTGAATAGGGTATAGATAGCTATTAGTCACCCATAAGAACTCTTATTCGTCCCGAGTTTGTGCAAGCTCTAATGTACCATAAAAACGTATCTGTAATGAAAATTCAAACAATAATATTTTTATAATTGATTAAAGTAGCTATAACAAAATAACATAGCATGGTTAACGGTGTCCTAAAATACTTCATTGAAAAGTCTTTAGAATCAAATTAATGG
Source organism: Sogatella furcifera (assembly GCA_017141385.1). Lineage (NCBI taxonomy): Eukaryota > Metazoa > Arthropoda > Insecta > Hemiptera > Delphacidae > Sogatella > Sogatella furcifera. The sequence continues at coordinate 39,455,669 of CM029560.1, forward strand.
TAATTCTAGAATAGATTCAGTAGTGTTTTTATTTATATTTGCAAAGCTGTCCTATTGTCTTGAAACTTTGTTTTGGTAGTAGAACATTTCATTATTCATTTCTTAATTTTCTGTTATAGGCGATAGAAACGTTAAAGGAAAAATTGAGTGAATTGAAGTTTCCGATACGTCCCACCAAGAAAGAGCAAAGACAAACGTCAAGAAAGTCAAGAGAACCAGAATCCGTTGGAGATCAACAGCAACAGATGACCAAATGTTGTATGCTTTTGAAAAAGCCGCTGGAGAAAATGCTCATCAGGTATTTTATCCTAATCCATTATCACAAACTTTGAGTTGTTTCCTGACATTAAAATAGAAAAAAAACCTATAAACATTGGTCGTAGAATTCTTCGTTATCGAGATAATGATGGCGGAAGAATTAGGCCGGGCGTGTGCTGGGCCGCACGCAAAGCAGCATACGCCTGGCCATAGAATTGGATTGGAACAAATTACAATAAAATAATGTAAACTTTGCAACTATAATGGTTGTTGAGATAATAAGAAAAATATGCCAAAAATATTTAGCGTATTAAATGTATTGTTTTCAAATTGATCTTCAAATGGATTTAAGTAGTTTACCTGATTGTTATTAACCGGTATTGTAAATCAATGATGAAGAATGGTAGAGAATTTAATTCTGGAGAAAAAGTTGATCACTTTTTTGTCTAAAAGTTCCAAACGTCACAAATCAGGATTAAAAGGAAACAGAACAGACACAAAACATCACATTTGAAAAATGAATTATCATTGAAGTACCCCTATCTACTAGTAGTTCTGTGAACAGTAGACCTCACGAAGTCACCCATGGATGGGGCAATATTCATGATGTTGAGTTTCATTAATTGCATGCAATTAATAATAAACTCGACAGCTGGTTAAGCATGAATAATTCTATAGTGTGAATTCTCCTATGTTCAGAAGTATAATGCATATAGTAATATTTTAGTATGGAGGTGATTCCTTTTCCTTTAATATTATCATTAAAATGCAATAATTCAGGAAACCTCACATATACATCGACGAGCAATTTCGAGAGGAACATTCCTGTCAAATTTCATCAGAATCTATTGCCGCGTTTTGTCGTAAATGCGGAACAAACAAACATAAAGAGAAATGCAAAATCCTCGTCTTGAATCTAGACCTCACTCAAGTTCGGTCAATAAGGCCGCCACAAAATTATAAAATTGAAAATTTGAAGAAAAATGTGAAATCTTTAGCAATAATTATTTCGGTAACAAAGCATTTTAGAACCCGTGATTATAAGATTTGTTCACTCGTTCATGCCCTTGGTGAGCCAATGTTTACATAATAGGATATATCATGTTTACTATCATTCGAACGTTTATTATTGAAATACAAAATAAACTAATTTAAATAACAGTCAGTCTAAATTCTTTCAATAATTGATTTCTGATAAAATATATATTTTTTAAACTCAAGTGATGTGTATTTATCACAGAGAGCAAATTGTTCTTTTCAAGGAACTTGGTAATCTGTTGTGCAATCAAGAACTCGAAAACCTTAGCAAATATTGGGACTATTGAAATAGGTCTATAGTTACCACAACTGTTGTGATCACCTTTCTTGAAAATTGGTACCACTTAAGAAATCTTAAGAAAGTTTGGAAAGATACCAGATTCTATACAGCTATTGAAAATATGACACAGAACTTCACATATATGGTAACTACTTGCTTTACAAATAAATGAGTTTAAATGAAAATTGTCAAGACAACCACTATTACTCAAACAATTGAGAGCAGAGAAAACCTCTTCAACTGATACATTAACAAAAGAAAAAGATATGTCACATGTTTGTACTCTCTCTAAATATTGGGAAACATTATTTTTACTGTCTGGAATTTTACCTAGAACTTCAGCTACACTGTTAATATAATAAGTAATGAGCCTGGAGGATGGAGGCTAGTTGGTAAACCTATAGAACATACACGCCATGCATAGTAATACATAGCATGAATTATTTGAGGTTATATTGTCCATATTCAAGAATTTCAAAATGGCGGCTGAATAGTGTTTGTTCTATAGTGTGTAATAGTGTTTATGTTCTATAGGTTTACCAACTAGCCTCCACCCTCCAGGCTCAACCAAACGGCAGTGCGGCCTCACCCTAATAGCTGGAGATTTGTTTGATTTGAATAGTATTTTGTCAATATTGTGGGAGCTTGGATTGAAATTAGCATGTTTATAAATGTATTACAGATACGAAAGAATGCCTTCGGAATTCGGTACCGTGGTATTTCCAGATGGTACCCAGCCATTGATAGCAGCAAAACCTCTGAGACCAGCTAGTAGTCTTGTGACCACTTTGTCGAGATATTTGTACCATAGAAGATGGGTTTGGTCGGCTTCGGCGTGGCCTGGCACCAGCTACTCTTTCGGCAGAGCTCCCTTGGCAAGGCTTCTCGCCAATCTCACCAGGTAACCAACAATGTATTCATACAACACACAAGGCATTTACGTTGTCACACATCTATTTTCTTACAATGTGTAGGTTGTATTTAACAACAGCTTTTCGCGCGAATGCTTTTTCTGTAAAAATGATCTCTGTAGGCTACAACTCTATTATCAGTGACTAAATTATATTTTTTGTCATATGTATAGGACATGCCTTTTTTATTTTTGACAGTGGGGTTTTCACAAAATCTCTACTATTAAGAGAATCCAGATGGAACATGGTCTTCGTCCTAGAAGAGGCTATTAGTGTGATGAGATTTACCTCTAATACATGAGTTTAATTCTTATGAAGAATTGAAAAATAAATTTTATCTACTTTTGTGTAACAGACTTTTATTTCTAGCATATTGTATTGATTTTATAATTGATATAATAGATGAGCCATTTCAAACTTTCTCTTTAAAAATGTGTTATCATTGAACTGATAAAAAGTGCAAATTAATTCTGTTGACAAATGAGCCTTAAAACAATGATCATGGGTTAATTTTAAACTGATTATTTGCAGAATGAGGCTGGACGAAGGGTTCAGATTTGCACATTCTACTGCGGGAATAATTAACATGGTCCTCGAAGTCAACATGAAGGTGAGATTTAGTTACATCTTCTAACCTATCTGTTACATGATCGAAAAATCATTATTTACTGAACTCAATGTTTGCAATAATTTACAACATTCCACATCAATGGTTGATTCTCTTAATTTACTTTGATGAATTTCATACATACATGTAGTAATTATTATCTTTGGCTAACGTGTACTTAACTCAACAGTTTCACTGCAAACAAACTAAAATATTGTATATTTTTGCCTTATTCGATGCAAACCTGGATAAAGAGAAAAGTCAAGTCTTGAATACAAGTAAAGTTAGTTATCCATAGAAACATAGAGCTGTTCGGCCGCTTAATAGTTGTTCTTTTTCCGGTTGAAGGTGTTTGGGGAGGGGGTAGTAAAGGAAGAGCCACTCTCTTATCTTCAACAGATGTTTTATCAACATTCCACCCTAGTCACAATTTACTCTGTGACAGTAAAGTACAGTCGACTCTCAATAATATAAACATACGATAATACGGAACTCTTGATAATACGAACTGAATCACTGGTCCCTTGAAAATCTCTTGATAATTCGAACAAAATCAATGCATTTGGGTACACTCGATAATACGAATCAAAATACAGAGCCTGATCCGACTACAACTCACGATAATTCGAATTTCTTTACAAAAACTCTCGGTAATACGAACTTTTCCTGAACATGAACATGATCAATCCTGCATAGAATTCTCAAACATGATCAAACCAGTCAAGCAGAAGAAAAATACAGACTTTAAAAAAATAATAATAACATTGTTTTGACTAGATGCACAATAATATTATTTCTCCTTAAAAAACTAAATATTTTTTCATCAAAAAATGTTAATCTAGTTTTGATTGAATGCATAATATACTGTTATTGTTTCCTTTTTATTTCAATTGATTTATTTATTTATAATTCCTTGATTTTTGATCATTTTTATAGTTTTACAGTACCTAAGTTACTGCATTTGAAAATTCAATAAACTACAAACTATCATACAATTTTGCTTCCTATAGAGTTACCTTTTTTCCTCTTCTGTCCAACTTTTCATAATACGAACTCTCGATAATTCAAACTTTTCCTCTTGTCCCTCCAAATTCGTATTATCGAGAGTCGACTGTAATATATTCTTAGTTGTACTGAAGTATTGATGCTTACATGGCACATGTCTGATACTGTACTTACTCCAACCTTTCTATTTTTCAGTGTTTTGATGAAGGTACTGGGAAAACTGATATTCTTCCGTGTGTGATACAATATGTTCTTTTTCCTCCTCATACTGTATTCGTCACACCTAAAAATGGGTAAGATGCACTTTTTGAGTAGACAGTAAAAAAATAATATTAATTTATTTTTCCAATCAACAGCAAAATAAACAAATGATTCGTAGATATGATAATATAAGTTATTGAAGAAAAATTAATTTATTCCACCTATGAATCAAAGCTGTGCAGGGTCAAGTTTGAAGTAGTTCAAAAATAGAAGCTAATGCATGAGAGGAAGATTTCTGATGATTAGTAAAACATAATATATAATAGTAATAATAATAATAGAAACGTTTATGAATGATCCATCAAGAACGTTTGGATGTCAAAATAGTACTCTAACTTTAGACTAAGCAGTATCACACAGTAGTCCAAGATGACAATTTCAAGCATTCCTACGCTGTATCAGAAGTTTTCTTATTTTTGTTCTGAATGCCAATGATGTATTTCTGTCTGCTGCTCAAAATTATTGAAATTTCACTTTTCACTTGAAATTTTTCTATTTTTATTACTATCCTCATTTTTATCCACCTTCTTCGCCGTTCTGCTGGATAGACATAATATACTAGTAAGGTTCGTATATATTGTTTTAATATTTTGATGTGGTATAGAATAAGCATGAATAGAGTTTATTATTTTCTGGACATTCTGTTCAATTTTTATTCACATAAGCTTATTTATACAAATAACGTTTAGTACTCATTTCTTAAGACTTGAATTGCTTAAAAAATGTTGTTATACAATAACTATATTATAATTTTGTTATAAGACCCTCCTCATACACAGACTTGTTTTAGGTGAGGAGTACTATTCTTTTTTACATGTCATTTCATTTTTAACCGGTAATGTTTATTTATTTTAATAAAACAATTCAATTCAATGGGCCATCCAACCAAACATCCACCTCACCGCCCAGTCCATCCAGCAGCTGACGCATATGCTTGAAAGGAGTGAAATACCTGCTGACTGTTCTTAACCTTTAAACATTAAACAAATGATACCACCTTCGGCCAAGAGTAAGCACGAAGAATCCGATTCTTCCAAGTAAATTGAGCAGTCCTCGCATTCCTAAGAATATTATAGAAAATCAATCAATTAATCAATTTTATTTGAAATAAATAATTACATTTTTTGTAAATAATCAATGATGTGATTTCTCGCAGAAGCTTAAGATTTTCAACCCCATACAGTGACCTCAACTGCTTAGTAGGAGAGCCAAATTCACAGGACTGGCCAAAACTTTGTTTATCATCTTTTCAGTTTAGCTATATACGTGAACTAATAAGGACTCCAGATTGTTACTGTATACTCGAGGAGACTCCTTATCAACGACTTTTATAAGTATACAATCGGCTCCATCTCTGAAAAACCGAAACATGTTCAAAATGGGCATCCTTGCAATGTTCCATACAAGTTCCCCCTAACCTATAGTAATAGTAGAAAGGATTCCTGAATTTAGTCAGGACAACACTTACACAATGCCAGTGCATCCAGATTGCTTTGCAACATAAGGCAATCATTCAACGACCCAATTTGTCTGAAGATTTTAGCATCATCTGCAAACATTAGGCACTGTGGCGTAGTCAGTACATCAGGCAGTTGACATTGATTGTCAACGTTGGATTGAAACTAATGAAAGAAGAGTGTAAAGAACTATGAGACTTAAAACATAGAATTGAAGCCAAACTCGGTGATCTGAATGTAGTTTTAAAACGTAATCAATGATAATATCACTCTCGTAATATTATTGAAGAATATCACAAAAATGCATACGTTGAATGCAAGTGCTGCTCTGGGTCCTGATCATATGTGAAACCTATCCAGATAATTGAATTAGAAAATGTTTGAATCAGGAACGATGGAGGGGACGAAGGAGGAGAAGACGGAGCTGATCCGGTTGTGCAGTTGATCTCCGAGTGCTGGATCGAGCCACAGCACGGCTCCGTTACATGCTCCCCGCCAAACAGGCTCTACATGGACAACCTTCGCTACTATCAGCTGGCTGATGTGGTCAGTTCACTATTATTACTAAATCTATTTCTATTCTATTATTTATAATTATTATTAACAGTTCCATGACGAGGTCACCACAGTAAATATGCTCCGCTCCCCCAAACTTATTAATCTGAATTTGAATTGTAATCTGTCAATATATTTCTCATATTATACGTGAGATGATTAACGAAAGAAATACATAAATAAATAACTATCTCGCAGGAAAAAATATAAAGGTACACGCCAAATATTTTGTACACAAGTACAAAATTTCTAATTCAATTAAACAAATATTTTTTTATAATATAAAAAAATATTTTTTTCCTGATATATTTATTCTGCTAAAGCCGTGGGTTTTGCAGCTTGTGCCATTTAAATACAAAATTATTCACAACGTTGAAATCAAGTATAATTGAAAATAATTCTAGCTTTTGTTGTAAATTATAAATAATCTTTATAGGTAACGCGTGGTTAGCACGTTGATCATCTCAACCATGAGCTTGCTTCCGTAACCAAGTGACGTCGCAGAACAACTCTAAATGACGTGTGAGGATCTTGTATCCTTCCCTTCTGTTACAATACAATACAAGGTGCTGTGGTTTATTATATTATTCATGCATCAGTAGCCCTAAGGAACACGGTGAATACTGGGATACAATATATCCAATGGTAAAATATAACACGAGATCCTAAACATCTGCTATCACTACCACCACCTGATGACATACCAGAGTCTCTCTTCCAAGTTGTTTAGAAAAGCACTCAAGAATAACTTGAAGATTCAGTTGAGGCCGTGGATTCAACTGCAGAATACTTTACTCTACAGGAACATTATTCTAGAAGAACCCTCTGGCTCTGCTAGTACCGTGAGTCCAAGAAGAAGAGAACCACTACGTCGTCCACCTGCTCACCTTCAGGACTTCTGGTCTTCTTCTTGTCATGGAAACCGTTAAGCACTGATAAATTATTTTTATGCAGTAAAAGGCGAGCTAACGTTGCAATCTCTCCAATTGTATTATTTTATCGTTATTGATGCATATTAAATGATTTGAGTGCTGCAAGCTTTCTTCAAATTTTGTCAGAAGTGGTATTAACAGGAAAATGTGAAGAAAAACGAGAGGGAAATGGCGTGGATCTCCTCGATTATTCAAAATTTCTCTGTTTTTTAGATGAGATATCTATGATTTTTGTTGGGTCAACTCAACTTGATATTTTTTTCACATAGCTCCAAAAATTTCGGAATTAATAAAGAATTATCTACTGAATCTTCAACATATATTTGAACTCTTCCTGTGTCAATTTCAGGAATACTTAAACATCCCCCATTTCGCCCTCTCATATGCTTTGACCGCATTGCTTGATGGTTACATAGAGTGTAAATGGAACATTAATAGAATTTTTTACTGTAGTTGAGATCTTCAATCTAACTACTATGCTATTCAGCAGTGTGGCCACAACTTCAGGGTTTATTTATATGAATTATGAGGCATTTTAAAACAATATTTATTTCATGATGCCCTCAATTGATATTCTCATACTTTTATAAGCTCGACTTTTTCACCCGAAAAAATCATTCCAATGGTCACACGGGTTCTACATTACATAACGCGTGATCAAAAGTCACGGAACCTAATTTTTAAAGCCGTATAGAAGTGACAAGAGAAAGTTTAAAGTATGATTTGTGCAACACCTTTTCTTTGTTTGTTAGAGTAGAATGTGCTTATTGCTCCAGTGCTAGAACCAATCGGGTGACTGGATCAACTTACTTGGATTACGATTCCTATCAAAGCATTGACACAATTAATTCAGTTCATTGATAAGGTATTGTAAATTTTCAAGTGTCTTATTAAGTGATCATCGTATAGAGGCGTCTGTCTATTTGAACAATTAACTGCATTGTAAAACAAGGCAAATAATTTCTCATACCAGACAAGTAGTCCTATTATTAATCATTCGATAAAATTCTGTTTAAAAAGTTTTTATCATAACCTCTCACTTGGAAATATCTTATCTTTCAAATGCTGTTTACACAGCAATACTCGAAATACTCTCAGGCCTAGTTTATAGGAGTGTTCGCCGTATTTATTCGATATTTGAAGTGAAGAATCAATTTCAATTTCGTTTGAGATGAAACAATCTTCCATGTTAGATAGTAGACATGGTGACATGTGACTTCATTAATGAATTATTTATTTATTCGATCAAGGAACTACAAACATGAGTACAACAGGCATAATGCCCAAAACTGCTCCTCAACTAATTTATGATAAAAGTCCAAGTTGAGGTTATGTCATGTAGTGAAACTTCTAACTTATTTTTACCACCAAAAGAAAAGACAATTATTGATAATTATGGTTTCAACCATATTTTGTAAAAAAATTGAATTTCATAGTACAAGGATTGTACTATAAGCCGTCCAAGAATAAGAAATAGCAATAATCCGTTAATGCTTTTAATCCGCTAATAGTCCGAAAAATAAGAATACTTATTCTAAATACTTATAATAAAATGGAAATTCTTTTTTTATAATTAATAATTAGAAATCAAGTTCATAATATGAAAATGATATCAAGTTCATAATATGAAAATGATACCAAGCTCATATCATTCATAGTTTTCGTATTTTCCAAATTTGATTTTTGAACTCTATACTTTTCAACTACCTGCTTTACACGTTCCACTTATCAGCTGCATAAAGTTTTATCAAAAAATATTAATTTTCATTCACATTGAAAATTTTTCCAATATTTCTACATGTTTATCAGCAACTCAGGTCAATCAAGGGTTGCAAACATGGCCTATTGGTCATTACTGAATGACAACTACGAATATATCTATTCGATTAGAATTAGGAATAAAAATATAGCTAATGAAAATAGGAATAAATGTAAAAACTAACGAAGTATCACATTTACACCTACACGAAATCATTGTCGATCAGTTTCTTATAATTTGATAAAATAAACTTATAGGATGAAACTGTTCTATTGGGGCATAGAATGAAGCCAGGTGAAGCATATTGAGAGCCAGACAGGCAGGCAGTCAGATAAGAGCCAGGCTGTTATCTGTTTGTAATAGTGGTAGGGACAGAGCAGGTAAATGTTGATTTAGTTTATCTGCAAGTGGCTTTTTTATGCAGGCTACAGTATAAAAACTTGTAATGTTAAGAGATGGTTTCAGTTGGTTGGGTTGTTAGTTATTTGCATGTGAGTTGCCGTTAGTTGGAAGCGGGATCTAGGCAGATTTTTTCATTGTTGCCAGATCTAACTCTTCCAGCTCATGGACACTCGCCTCGTTCATCCCTTGATTCATCCAGGTTTGCTGTCATTCAACGTTTCTATATCTAGTCTCTTTAGTTGAACATTATTCGTAAGTTTCTTTGTGTTATTCGAACTTTCTTCAAAATTTCTCACATTGATGGACTTCCAATATTCTGATAGGAAAGTGCATGATGATATTTTTTCTTGAATTGAACTTCTAGAATGATGGAAAACCAACATTCATTCGCTTTTATGTAATTATCTTCATGTGAACTTTGTTTATTATGCAGAAATTATGTAATTTTTTACCCTTGTCTTCTACGTACCTTAAAATCAAACTTCAACAGAACTATTCATAAATTATGGTCATAATATAATGAAGTAGTTTGATGGTGAATAAGAAGTTATTTTGTGTTGAGGAAGTGCATGCTTAATTCCAGGCCAACAAAATTTTATTAATTTCTATGATAGTCGTTTTGTGAACATTGACTCTTTAAATAGTAAATAGAGTTCATAGAATTTGTAGTCTTTTTTCAACTGCCAAGCCAACTAAGTCCACTTTGAAATATTTTTTAAATCTAGAAAGTTTCACTGAAGTACAGTAAGCTCCCGATATCCGCGCAATTTATTTGCATAAATAATCGAAATCCGTGGATAAGCCGCTGGTAATGACTCATGAATAGTTGAAGTCACTAAAAACAACACAGAAGTGCTTATATTGAGCTCATTATACAATAAAAGGACGTACCTGATAACAAAGTTTAATTCATTACAGCCATGCTATTATGAAGCAATGTTTACTGTTTAATAAAAATCGGTCATTTGCTTCTTTACAGTATTATTCCAATCACAATTATGTTCTTCATCCAACACTGCGTGTAACCCGCGAAGCGGATAAACCGCCAAGTATAATCAAGAGTTCACTGTTCACCGTAATCGTCATTCAAACTATATTCAATTGATTTTTTTGTCGTTTTCCACGGATTTTTCAATTATTTTCTGTTTTCATCCACTATTATCATTTTGCTTAACTTATTCTTATCTCTAATGTTATATTGTAAGTGAACTGAAGTTATTATATTGCCAATAAAGTAAATGATTGATGAATAAATTGTATTATTTCTGATAATTATTTAAAAAGTTTCATTGTAACACATCAAGCGCTAAATAATTTGTTAGTCTTTGAATAGCAATCTCAGCTAAATAATCAGGTATTTAACCTGAAAGAGGCCCAGTCATTGTTAGAAGTTCATATTGAATAGTTTAGAATTGTTAAAATATCATTTATTCAATAAAATGGCGGCTCGTGCCCACGAAACAGGTGAAGTGCTGTGCGGTAAAATATACGAGTACTTCACCTGTTTCGTGGGCACGAGCCGCCAATAAATAAATTTTATTGTTGTGAATTGTGTGTAATATGTAGTAGGACTGGATATGTCGGGCGTGGGGATGTAGATCACGAAAAGTAGGCAGAAACATCGTCAAATTGGTCGATAAGTTATAGAAATAGATCGATATTATTTTCAATGAATGGTGTAAAATTGTTATATTCAAATAATAAACCATATTATTATTTAATAGAGTAATAAAACCATTTGCCTCTTTCAAGTTGAACAGCCTGTTACATAAAAACCTTATTAAATACTCCTATCTTAATAGATTAGTCGAATTGTTTCTAATATATTTTCCCATTGAGGACTTCTCATAAGTTGGTCAATTGAATTTGAAACCTCAAAACAATCAATAGACAATATTATGGTGAACACACAAAATATCAAAAATTCAACTGAGTATAAACTGAAATTCCTAGATAAATATTTTATTCCTGTATCATAATTAAGGAATACAATATAGTAAATGAAAAATTAGTTAACATATGAAAGGCTATTAGCTGAAATCAGCTTTATGCGTGGTAGGCACTCGGTTAAATTTGTTTTATCAAAATTTATTCTATTCTCACATTACATGTACATTATACCAAGTATTATTGTGTTTGTATTGATTTTGTCTGGTAAATGAGAGATATTGATGACAGAAAGAGAATTGAAAAAAACCTTTTTATAATGTAATATCACTATAATTATTGAAGTATTCAAAATAATACTCGTCGCTATTTCAGTACATTCTATCATACCTCGAAATGAGAACTCAAAACTTGAGCTTGGCTCAGTTTCATAGAAATGCAGAATTTCTTTAATGAAGAAAATTGGTGGGCACAACAGGCATGTATAAGTTTGACCTATTATGTAATAAATGTGTCTGGTGTGTGAAGACCTTCTTCCTGTATTACAGGACCTTTTATGTTTATATGATGAGCCCCGGTCTAGAATTTAGTTGGGTGAATACTCAAAAGTCACCAATATACAGGGTGTTTCAGGAGGAATGTGCAATACTTCCCAGGCTGATTCCTTACACCAAGTAGACAAAAAAGTTTCATGGGACCAACCCCCAAAATCTAACTACTAAACAAAAAATTCTTCACTTGTGCTATGTTTTGTAAATTTTGCTCTTATTGATCGCCATTTCTGAGATTTGGGTAAGATTTACACAATCACCGCCATTTAACTTTTTCTTCAGAATCCGACTCTTCAACTTCCATTAATAAAAAATACAATTTTATGATTCCTTGTCCAGTTATAACCCTTATTGTTGAAAAATGGCGTTTTCTAGCATATTTTTCCAATTATCTCAATAACTGTTTAAGTTACAAATTTGGAACTGGTTTCACTGAGTTCCTCAGCTAATTTTACATAGGATTTGATTATTTAAGAACCTCACTAAAGCCTCTAAAAAATTAGAAAAATTAATATATTTTGAAAAATCTCAATTTTCCGCCATTGTTATCTCGGTAACTGAAAGTTTTTGGGGGTTGGTCCCATGGAACTTTTTTGTCTACTTGGTATAAGGAATCAGCCTGAGAAGTATTGCACATTCCTCCTGAAACACCCTGTATAATACTGTACAACTAGGGTTGAAAAAATGCATCATCATAATTATTATATTTGAATATTTCATGGTAGAGTTGAAGAGAAGTTTCATTATTTTTTGAACAGCCTGAATTCTTATTGAATTCTATAAAAAAAGTCACCATAAATAGTGGGGATGATATAATAAATCAATGATTCTAAAAAGTATTGAATGTTTGAGTTGGTGATATGTTGAATTTAGTCTCAACTCACAATTGCATTGCTCTGTTGTCGAATACAGGTTTCTGTAATACAACGCCTGCCAATGGTAGGTGAACCTTGTTGTTTGCTTATGAAATGGTGAAAAAACTGCCCATCAACATAGGTCCGGGAGTACTTTATTGATGGGATGGTGGTAATGTACATAATGTTCAATAATTTTGTGAGGGTTGAATTAGAGTACTGAAGTGGATAATTTTCATGACCTTTCGATGGGTTTTAATTATTTTCTTGTTGGCTTGAATATTTTATAGTCTGAGTGCCAAATGCTAAATACGGGGTAGCCTTTTTTGAAGTAAGTCGTTTGATTGATTAAAAAGATATCCTTGTATTGAAAAAAGGTCTCCAAAACAAATTTATTCGTGCTCGTTTTGAGATTTTCTCGGGTAATAATATATTTTATATCATTTTCCTGCGGATAACCCACTTACCGACCTGAATTTAGGTTGTGTTCAATAGTGAAGACCCTTCAAGGATCTCAAACGAAGGAAAAGTCTCAACTATTGTAAAAGTCAACGGGTGTCAAAAAACTTTATCTTGTTGTTTTTAGCTCAACAAGACTGTCTAAATTTATAATATGTTGAATTCGTTCAAAATTGAAAAAAAAAGATTTCTGAGAGATGGCTTTTTCATCACATTTAATTTTTTGTTTACAAATGAGTAGACATGCCGAAATTTTGGCCGCCATCCTGAATTACAAAAATGCTCAACTTTTACAGTTTAGCATCACTTGGATACGGAATCTACAACTCAAAATTAATCATAATCGATCAACGGCATTCCACAAAAAGGTTACCCCCTTTAGCACCAAGGCTATTGGTGTGTCTAGAAACAATACTAAAACCATTACGGTTACTATGAATTCATTATTATTGTTGTTTCACGTCATACATTCTATTTAAAAAAACACGTAACTAGTCAGTTATTTATTTCTCATAATAAAAGTGAACTACAGTCTTACATAATCTGTACTAGGCCATTATATTTGAACTGTAAATGGATGAATGAATGGTGATGATGAAATAGATCAACTGCTAATGGGGGATGCATCTAGCATTTAAATAAAGATAATAAGAATTATTTTAAAAAATAATCAGACAACCGCTTTGTCTAAGTACATTATTTTCTATAGTTTGTTGATATATTAGCAAATTCAATAGTGTCATTACTGTCTCACTAGTACCGTATCACGTTATTCATAATAAATATAGTCATAAGGTAAATTTAACTTGTGTTAAAGCAAGTAGTAAAGATTGTAGAAGATTATATTCCTTTTTCAGTAATTAAATATATAATTTATCCATTGATCATGTAATTGATCCATTTTAATTTCAGCCACTTGATAATAATTGAAAAATCAAGGTACCCTTCCTTATAATATTATATTAATTGGTGCATTACATGATAGAGTCATTGATTAACAACTGACCACACATTTATTTGTTTATAATTTAATTAATTCATGTATATAGATTTGTCCTCAATTGCATTTGTAGATGGCTCTAAGAGTTGAATCATGTAATGAATGAATAAAATCAATACTAAAATATTGGAAAGGGTATATGTTTTTTACAATTTATTAAAATTGCATCATTGGTAGCCCTTATTGATAGCCCTATTATTGCTAGCTTTTTGTAACAGATTGAATATTTAAACAAATATATTATAACAAATGCATTTCAAGTGGCTGAAATTTAAATGGATCAATAATTTTTTAATAATAAATTTCATCGATTATAATGAATTAATTCAACTTATTCATAATGATGATTTTCAAGAATTAATTTTTATTGAACTGTTGATGTGTCACAATCTAATTACTGTGTGAAATATTATTCAACGACTTGAAGATATTTTGTCAGAGTACAAATTGAATGAAGAATGATATCAGTTGACTGTATTACGTGGTTTTTGAACTAAGTAGAGAAGTGGTCTTTTCACTTTCATTGCTCTAGTGAGATTCACTCCTCCTACTTACTTCAGCCACAAATTGTCTTCGTTCAACAGTGAACTTCGGAAAAATCAATGCATCTTGACCACGAACCAAACGGCAATTAAGTAATTTCGTAATTATTGATGTAGTTGGAAACAATGTTGAATGTTACATTAAAATTTCAATAATCAAGGATCATCTCTGTATTTTGTACAAATATGTGAATATTGTTGTTTCGTTTATTGTAGGCTTACATAATTTAAACAATTACATCTTTTTAATTTCTTTTTTTGGTTCTATACTCAATCGTTAACACCAATTTATTCGAAAAATGTGGTTCCCGCTTCAAAATTGTCAACTATCTTTGGCTGGAGGCAACATTCTTGTCTTACAAATTAGTTATTATTCACATCCTTCCAGTAATACAGTCGATTAATTAATACATAATATTATTATTAATTTATAATAATATTATTATTTAATTAATACAATTGGTTACATACATAATACAATTATGTTTCCATAACATAATAAATAGAAGAAAAATCAGCTCACTCTAGAATAATATTGACAAATAGAGACAAAGAAAGTAGCCTTGCGACAAAGTTGTACTGTTCAGAGTTGAAGTTTATCACAGAGAAAGAAAAAATATTTTTCTCCATGAAATGTTTTTCCTTCTCTGTGAGTATAACCAGATACCCTTTTCATAATGCAATAATTATTGAGTACAATAGTGCAATACAAACAAATTATTAATATGTTGAATAATACAAATTGCAAAAAAGCAAAATCATTAATATTGTATAATTCAATAATTGAACGATAACGAGTAGATATGAACAATGATTTTATTATACATTAATAGTATCCCTCAATTACAAGTGGACATTTTTCATTGGTTTATGAAAAATTAAACACAAATATTTTAATCTCCATCATGTGATATTAAATTTGTTGATGATATAACTGGTACAAACTAATAAGTGGAGATCGAAATTGCATGATGTTAAGCTCTACTCAGTTGTATGCCTATGCCTAAGATTTTATATGTTTTTATTTTGTTTTATCAATTTTTAATTTGAATAAATACCAGCATGTTTAATTGTGTGGGTTCCTCATTTCTTACAAAACTTCACCTATCGAATTTAAAAGATTCACAGCATTCACAACATTTTTTATGAAATGTTGAGTGAAAATCTTCCAAGTTTTGAACTGTGCTGGAATCATAAACACTAAGCCTCCTCTCCGCTTGCTATGGATTATCGTTTCACAAAAATGAAAACTATGAGTGTCTATACATTGATTGCATACAGCATAGGTGAGATCGATGAGACGTGTGACAGGTAGGATACTTGAAGTACTTGAGTGCCAGATAAACTCATATCTTATCGTAGGCACATTGTGTAATACTTTTCTGAAATGAATAATCCTCTACTACAATCTAATGACGTTTTCATGATTAGAAAGTGGAGGAGCCCAAGTTGAAGTACAGCTTCAAATTGAACACTTGACGATTTTTCAAAGTTAGGAGAAATCTTCTTGAATAAGTAGATATTGTTCTAAAGAGAAAAACATGGAGCATTTTTTACTCATCTGGAAATGACCTTCTTAAATTTAGAGCTTTTTCTTTCTAATTGCATAAAAAATGTTCGACAATAGTTTAATTGTAACTATAGTGCTGGTAGACTGTGTTTACATACGAGTTTTCGCCCGAGTTTAAAATGAGAGTGACATTATGTTGATGTTAACGAGTGTGAACACCTTCCCAGACGAGTTATGTACGACTTTTTTGTCATATAAAAATTTAACAACAAATAAGTTTGAATAAAAAGGGATGAGTCATTTTTTAGTGATAGACTGGTGTTTCTAACCTATAGATCGGTGATTGAGTTGACTGATTAATTACATTCTACGATTCTAAATGAACTTTGAACCCCTTGTTACGAACTTGACGTTTAAAAATTTTCCTCTGGGTAAATCGACACTGTCGATTCGACACAATCGATTCGGTGAGAAATGATAAAGGAAGGAACACTTCTGTGCATCGCTGTTTTCGTTTGATTAAGACTCTTTCCGTTGCAAATTGATACGACTGACTGTCAACGAACACTATGGGAGTAATCCTTTGTGCTATCAACTGGAGCCTACTGCAATAATACACCTGGCGTGCAACTTGACCTGTTGCTCCGTGATATCACGTGCCCGGTTCGCTTATCTGCTGCCTCCGATTTTTCGCTCATTCTCCTGTTTTTCTTCTTGTTTTTTCTCTCACAAAATGATAATAACAATCGCGCTTATCAAAGACTCACTTTCTATTTTGTTTCATTCGGTTTCTTATTCTTTCGATTTTCATCATTACTCCTTTCAACTACCGGCTTATCACTTCAAGCTGTTTATTTCGCAGCGGAAATAAATCCATCTTTTTCTGAATTAACAACTTTCATATCAGCATGACTCGCGAGTTTCAAACATATAAAACCACTAGGAATAATAACATACGAATATTGTATAATAATTTCTGCTTTAGAAAGAGCCATAAATTAGATGTTGTACTGCGGGATGTTTAGCATCTGTCACAACATCTGAAGATATTGATGTGATTAAGTCTATAACAGCGAATCATAAGAAGCACTTATCACACCAGTTTTGTTAAACACTCATACCGATAAGAATGGAGATAGTAATAGTAGATCTTCAAGATTAGATAATAGAGTTTCCCTTGACTCACATTTACTCTCTCGTAGACCGTTAGGGCCACTTTGCTTTAACACTGGAACTCAGACAGATGATTTAGTACTACAATCAAAAGATGCATTAATGAGGAGAATTGATGAATTAACTAATAATCAATCAGCACTTGTGGAAGAGATCCAACGGTTGACATTGCTATTGGAGAAGAAGTAGGATTGTTGTAATAGAGAGAGTGTATGGAGTAATGCCACCAACGCGGAGATGCAAGTTTGCGAGAAGAGTCGAAATATGCATGACATATCCAAATTGACTTCCGATGACTGTCTTATTGTTAGTGCTGGAATAGACAATTTCAATGCAAGCTCAAATAGTGAATCAATTACCGAGTATCTTGGCTCTATTATGAAACTGTCTGCAATGTGCGCGCACACAAACCTTGTTTTAACAACTATTCCATATAGGTATGACATTCCAGAAAACAACAGAGAAAACAAAATAATAAAAATAGTTAATAATGCCATTCGAACCTTTTGCAGAGAATATGACCAGAGAGTTGTTTTTATAGAGATGTGGACAGTGCCTAGATTCTGGCATACAAGACACGGATTGAAATTGAGTATAGTAGGGCGGAGAGGTTTTGGAAAAAAACTAATTGGAACTATCCAAAAACTAAGAGAGAGAAATGTCGAAACAAGGATAGAACCCAACCACACTTTCTTGGCGGTAACAAATGGAATTAACAATCAACAGCTATTAGAAGTATCAGATGGTTTCCGAGAATACATAGGGAAGGGTGATTCAGAAAAATCAAAGCTACATGAAAATACCGAATCTGTTTCTGAAGTTTTCCCAATCACTAATCAAACAACGGAAGAAAGAGGTATTGCGGTCATAGGATATGAAATGGTAAGAAGACATGACGATTTTTTAGAAGTAGGAATGCACGAAACAATGACAACTTAATTGTTTTATACAATCACGAAAATAAATCGAGGAATAAAAGTTACTTTAATCTGATTCACTACAATATTAGAAGCCTAAAAAACAAATCTGATAAGTTGGCCATTCAGCTGGAGAAAATTCAGGATAATGAATTTGATAACAGGATTGATTTTTTGTGCTTGACAGAAACTTGGCTCCAAAATGAAAGTACAGTCAAAGTTCACAATTTCAACCTTATTTCCTTTTACAATAGAAACAACAGAGAGGGAGGTGGAGGGGCAATTTATGCGAGAGATGGGATAGAGGCGACCATACTGGAACTCGAACAAGTGGACACAGGCAGATTAGAAGTGGCCCTAGTCAAACACAAGAAATATGCGATAGTATGCATATATAGACCACCAAATAGCGATTTTAAGAAATTTATTGACGACTTGGAGGTGATCTTGTTAATGCTAGCAAACAAATTTGAAGGATATATAGTTATGGGAGACCTGAACGTGGATTTTATGGAGCAATCAACCAGAAGAAAAATACTTGAATCATTGTTTGAGGCTTTTGGTATGAGAGGCATTGTTAGAGACTTGATTGATATTTGTTTTGTTTCGCAACTGATAGAGACTAAGGATGTGGATGTAATCGAGCTGGGACTTTGATCATTATGCTTTGATAAATTTATCGTTCAGCACAGGAACCTTCCCTCAACAACTGAAACTTGGCAGAGTGATTCCTATTCAAAAAAAGGGAGCTATTGAGGAGGTTTGCAACTTCCGACCAATACAAATTACAAGTTGCTTCTCAAAGTTATTAGAAAAACTAGCGGTAAGGGCGATAACAGAGCATCTTAAAATAAATAGAGTTATTTCACCATACCAATTTGGATTTCAGCAAGGAAAATCCACTACTGACGCCGTGAATGAGTTCCTGGTCAGAATATATGAGGCTCTAGATGATAATAAAAAGGCAATAGGATTGTTCATTGACCTTCAAAAAGCCTATGACAGCCTGGATCACAATATCTTAATGGAAAAGATTCACCACTATGGATTCAGAGGATCAGCATTTGATTGGTTGAGGTCATTCATAACCGACAGATCTCAGGTGGTTGAAATTGAGGCAGAAAATCAGAAAGTGGTAAATTATAGATACAGATCTAAATTTTGTAAGTTGAAGAAATGAGTGCCGCAGGGAACAATTATTGCTCCGATATTGTTCTCCTTATACATCCACGATCTCCCAAGCAATATAGAAGGAGCCAGCAGTGTCATGTTCGCCAACTTCCTAATAGTAGGGGAAACTAGTCAGGAGTTACAACTTCGGGGAGAACGGGTAGTGAATGGCATCCACAATTGGTGTAAAGCAAATGCTCTTAAAGTGAATTTCAAGAAGACATGCTACCTGAGCTTCTCAATGACTCACCTTAACACGCCAGTCATCTTTGATTTTGGAATTGATCTCCAACCGATTGAACCAGCAAATGTTTCCAACTTCTTGGGAATAAAAATGGATTCTGGATTAAAATGGAATGATCACATAGACAACTTAATCAAGAGACTAAGTAAGGCCACATTTGCAATCTCCAGACTGACAAAATCAATGCATCAGCAAATAGTATTTTCGGCGTACTATGGCTATCCAGCCTCTCCTTACCTATGGGTTGCTGTTTTGGGGCACGTCACCAGAGTGTTCAGAGCTCAAAAAAGAGTACTTAGAATAATGCTGAAGAAACCACCTAGAACACCATGCAGAGCATTATTCCGAGCAACAGGGATTCTCACTCTGCCTTCCCTGTTCATTCTTGAATCCGCAGCACTGGGCCTCAAACTCGCATCATCGTGGACAAGAGGTGCCGACCTCCACAACTACAAAACCCGATCAAGAAACTCATTCAGATTGCAACAACATAGGACGGCGTTTTATGAAAAGAATCTAAGTCACATCAGTAAGAAGATACTCAACTCCCTGCCTCAACACCTGAAAATTATTGACAGTACAGTGAATCTGAAAAGTAAATTGAAAGAATGGTTGAAAGAAATGTGTTTCTATGATCTAAAGGAACTGATAACCTGAGTTATAATGTATATAATGTATTATGTAATTGACGATTGCCATACAATTTTTTATTGTACATGCATTGATGGAAATAAATAAAATGAATAAATCTGTTAATACATGATGATCTTACATTTCAAAAACTATGAAAAATCCAAGATGGCGGACTAAATTTGTAAAATAGCTGATGTGGTCATGTGTATTTCGATAGGCTACACAATTTCAAGACAAAATGAATGGCGAAAACCGCACTTTAATAGGTAGAACCGTTTTGGAGCTATTAACAGTTTTATAGTGAAGATCTCTGATTTAAAAAAAATAAATTACTTCTAAACGGTTAGACATACCGATGTGTGGTTTCCGGCATTCGATTTCTCTTGGAAAACTGCATCGAAATCATGTATAATATGTCCCATTTAAAAAAGTCAAGTTGGATTCAGTATGGCGGATCCAAGATGGCGGAAAAATTCTTTTACCACCTTCGATATCTTATGCCGTTTGTATTATATCCAGGTGTGCCACTTTGAGGTTTTCACCCAGCTCTGATTCAGGGTCTTTTTTTAATTCTCATTTGTTTATTTGTAGTTGAGCTGCTTTCGCATTTAACATTCCTATTTTGTATTAACATCTATCCAATTAATTACTGTAGGAAATAAGTTTCAAAAATTGGTTCAAGTTCACAGAAAAGTGCAAACTTGATAAAAAATAAATCGAATAATAATTTCATAGTTGGGCCAGAAATATAAGAAACGTATAAGCAAAGTGAAACTGTAGGCCTAAACATATCGCAGTCGAACGTTGATAACGTCTCTGATAAAATATACAATATCGTACCAGTCTCTACAAAACATACAATATTGTACCAGTCTCTAGTTGCTTCAACAATATTTTAAGAAACAACAAATTGAATTCATTTTGATTTGATTGAAGAGCAATGTGTTTGTGTTTGTTACAGATGTGGTGGAACGATTCTGAGTGTATTTCATCGCTACTGACTTTCGAGCATCTGAGACTCATGTGTCAGGATTCGTCCGTACTCATACCAGAACCCATTACACTTCAGACTATTCCAAATCCTCTCGAGTGAGTCATTCACTTTCATTTTTTAAGATTCCACTCCATCTTTTTATAATTAAGATGACTATATAAAGCATCCAAAAATAATGTGTTGTAATTTTTGACATTTGTGTAAGAGGAATCCAATCTCACGAGATTTCTAATCATCTTTCTGATCTAATGAACTGGGCAACATCAGTAATATACTGTCTGGTTATAAAAAATCGCAAAAAGTACCCACCGGTGAAATCACTGAACCTTCACCAATTGTGATCACTGAACCTTCACCAAAATATAAATTGATATCGTATTCTAATCGTATTGTTTATCAGTTGAGTAACTTACGAGTAATTGCACGTATAATATTCACCCAACACATGTCAGGTGTAAAAAGTATTTGAAACTTGCTAATTCTATTGATATAAATTAAATATTATAAATACTATAATCATTGTGTGGACGGGCATTCAATGTTAAACTTTTTATTATCTGGCTCAGTCGAACCCTCCATACTTTTTCCAATTCTTATCAGATTTTTGTTGTAATGATACGCTAATCTTATGTTTTTGAGACACTCACCTCCCACCCAGAATTGCCTATGCCAGCTCTAGTTACAACATTTATAAGCTTCTAAAGCCTAATAAAAATTGATGAAGCTACTTCCAATGCAAGAAAAGTAATTTCTTATCATATTTCTATTTGAAGAAATTGAAATTCTTTAGTGAAACAGTTGAAGCTTGCCTGTAACCCACACCGTAAGACAAAAAAATTGCAAAAGTATGGCGGCTAGCAGGGAAAAACAAAATATTATGGAGCGCTTCACACCAAAGACCACATTCTGCTTAATATACAGTCTCTATCCCATTGTTTCTTTTTTATTGAAACATTAGTAATGATCGATTTGAAAATGTAATAATTCCAATAGGTAGGTAAGGTTCTGTATTGTCTGAATAAGTTTGTGCACGTTAATGATTAATTGTGTATTCGACTAAACGTTTTTATCGCTTTTGTTTGTCAATAACTCAAGTATGTCAATTGCTCCTGAACCAATCTATTACAGAGTGCTATTTTTGTTTTTTCCAAGGAAGTGGCCCAACGCTGTTGCCCTGGCTGACGAACGAATACAAAAAGTTCCATTCGCTTATAATTTGATAAATATTCTCCCGAAATGCCAACAAGCACAAATACTGTTCTCTCTGTTCAATCAAGGTAAATATGATTTATTCGACTGCTAATTAAATATCACTGGCGGCTTGTGCCCACGAAACAGGTGAAGTGCTGTGCAGTAAAAGATACGAGAGAATGAACCCCTGCTTAGGCGGGAGATATTTGATACGCTGTAATGATACAGAGTCCAAATTGACTTGCAATCGCACGAAAGACGCTCCCTGACACAAGACATTACCAACGATGCATGGATCGCCACCAATATTTCAAATAAGCGGTTCCTATTAATTTAACAATGATCAAACATTTTAAGAGCATTTTAACTAAATTAAAGGAATTTCAAGTTGAATTCGTGAAAAGAATGAAACACCACCTTTGAGAGAGCCAATATTTTTCTCCAATTTTCAGCATTGTCAAATGAGCTAACCTTACTTTGCGTATGGTTTTGGGAACTTGTAAATCGAAAGCTTCATCATGATTTATTGTATTTCTTAAGAAAAACAAGTCTGGGATTGTTTATGAAACTCGGCACAGATAATTAATCATTTTTCAAACTTTTGATTCTTGCAACGACTTACATCTTGTTGTAAATCAAGGAGCTTTTATCGTATATCAATTTTGGACTCTGTATCATTATTGCATATAAAAAATATTCGGTTCAAACAGGTCTTAGAGCATTATTAAGCAATACATAAGAAGTAAAATCAAGTTAAAACTTATTGTCTAAAAAATATTTAAATATTATGTACGAAAGTACAACCGTATCAAAATTGAGCAACGCAGTATCTTTAAAAGTTACTTTTTTCTAAAAATGTCTTACAAATCTTGTTTCTCGTATTTTTTAATCTCTGTAACTCACCTGTTATACAGTCCACTTGCAAATCAAGCTTTAGTTGGAAATTTTCTTGTACAGAACTGTGTGGAAATGTGGAAAGTAAGACTTCAGCAGACATGCCTAATTGTCTCTTGATGGAAACTTTCTATGAGAATTTGAAAGACCTTCATGACAGAGATATGTGCTTATCGAAAGAGGATTCCAAGAAACTCATCGAATTGATAGTACAGAGGGAAAAAGACAACGCATCTCTAGCAGAGGAAGTTAAAGGTGATGTAAAAAATTATTGTCATTTTAATTCATATAGAGAACAGAATCCTATACGGGGTGTTTTAGGCGGAATGTGCAATACTTTCAGGCTGATTCCTTACACCTAGAGAAAAAAGAGGACAAACCCCCCAAAAACGCTTCATTAGGAAGATCTGGATTGAAAAATTGTGTTTTTAGCTTATTTTCTCTATTATTTCAATAATAGTTCAAGCTAAAAACTTCTTACTGCTTTCATTAAATTTCTCAGCTAATTTCAGAACCTGAATAAATCCTCTGAAAAATTAGAAAAATTGATACATTTTTTGAGTCAATTTTCTTTGTACCTGGTGTAAGGAATCAGCCTGAGAAGTACGTATTGTACATTTCTCCTGAAACAGTCTGTATATTGTCAGTACAATACATTTGATGATTTAGGCTATTCAATGGCTTTCATTTGTAAAAAAAATATAATCAGTCGAAAGCTTTCGAAATGTCCGATTCATTAAAAGTCAAGTGACGCGAGTTTTCATTAATTCAACATTTTCTAAAAATATTTATTCACATTCAAGCTGTGTTAAATGTGTTGCTTTCCAATATAAATATGCTTCATGTGATTGTTCAAAAAACGTAATATCAAGATACTGTAGTGAGACATATTTATAGTAGTTTTATTTGTTATCACTTATCGATTTCAAATGAAAAGACAAGATGTTGTCAAACCACTGATTTATTAAAAAATCGAGATACCGGTTTCGGTTGTTACACCATTGTCAATCACTGGTAAAATGTTTACCAGAGAGGTGTAAACAGTTTACCAGAGATTGACAATAGTGTAACAACCGGAACCGGTATCTCGATTTTTTAATAAATCAGTGGTTTGGCAACATCTTGTCTTCTCATCTAATATGGGCTTCATATCGATAACACCAGCACTCAAAAACTTATCGATTTAGTTGTAATAATATGTATAATGTATGTCTCAAACATAAAAACTGAGTAAAAGCCTTGCCACACGTGCGTAAACTGTTGACGCCTAGATTTTGTAATAAACAGAGACAATAGATGCTTTATATCAGCTGTTAATAGGTATTATCATGCACGAGAAACAGATGAAACTGACTTTTTGAGGTCAGCTAAAACAAATTATGTATTCAATCATTTATGAAGATGAAATATGAATGTTGGTTGTTTTATTGTGGTGACAGATGGATCGAATGTGGAGGTACCTTGGAAGCGGTGGGCAGGGGGTGGACAGGGGGCGTTCGATGGGGAGGGGGGGACAGCAATACAGTGGAGGTGCTTCGTCAAAGCTCTGTCCTCATCGCGATGCATCCTCACTCTGCTGCCAGCTTCGTTTCAGGTTATTAACTTATGAAATATTAATAATATCTTATTGAAATTTATTCATTAAATATTTTCAAAATGGTGTTGTAGTATCCAGACAAGCGTCCCAAAACTCTATGTCAATAAAAAATTCGTTCTACTTTATCACCAGTTTCGGCGATTGGACATTTGAATCTTTGCAAATGTATCTGGTTATGCAGGGTGAATTCTATAAACCGGCACACCTGGATATAATGCAAACAGCATGAGATATCAAAGTGAGACCTCAATCATGCCTTATATCACACTTTTCTTTACATTTTCAGGTAGAAAAACATTTTGTCCCCCATCTTGGATCCGCCATATTGAATCCAAATTTACTTTTTCAAGTGGACAAATTATACATGATTTTGATACAGTTCGGAAACCGTCAACGAGTTATTTCGCACATTGATAGGTCAAACCGGTTTGAAGCTATTTAATGATTTATACTGAAGATCTCGCATTAAAAAATCAAATAACCTCTTTACGGTTGAACATACTGATGTGCGGTCTCCGGCATTCGATTTCTCTTGAAAAACTGCATCAAATCATGTATAACCTTCCGGCGGGCGCGTGGCATTTGTTTTTGTTGTAAGTGGAATTACGCTCATTCTGCAGAGTTGGAATATTCAGTACCTACAGTTGGCAACATTGGCAGAACAATCCACTTGTTATATGATTTTTTCAGTTGTTCGAATTGTTATAATGAGTAGAGGAACTCATTGACTACATCTAAACAGCACTCAGTGCTGCACGCGCCCACTAATGTTAGTATTTCTTCAGTTCGAATATACAGCTTTTTCACATTGACTTATTCAATTCCCAGCTCAATTATCTTTCTACAAAAGTTTTTCATCATATCTTCCCCAAATCATAATATTTTCATGTTTTTGTAACTTATTATATGAATAATAAATAAAAAATATATACAGTACTATCTAGGAGTAGATAGGCCTACTCATCTGAGCTAGATAGGGGTCAATATACCTGATAGAATGGTAAATAATAGTATTTTTTACATTGTTTTGAAATTTGTTATTCTATTTCTAATGGTTTACTACTGTTTAGATATGAATAATGGAAAAATTATTCACTCTTTATAGTTTTGTGATACTTTTTATTCGTGTCACTGTAGTCTTTCCTCTTGTTTTTGAGCAGTGGCGCATGATGAAGTAGAGATATGATACAAACTTGAGCAGTTGGATGAGAAAGAGGAGTTTCAACAGACAAGGAATATTGAATATTATCATTTTTCAAGTTATCAATTACAGTATATCGGTTTTACAAAGTTTTTATCATTATAGAACAATAGAAAAGCATGTTTAATATACAAGTAAAGTCATGCAAATTGATTAAAAAATGAAGTTTCATGATTTAAAAATCCTTTCACTCTTTGCCTGAGCTGTATAAGGTGCAGAAACTAGAATATTCCATATGCAGCACTCAGTGCTGCGTGCGCCCGCTCGTGTAAGTTTGAAAGGCGACCCCGCCGGAAGGATAATATGTCCACCTTCCCATTTAAAAAAGTAAAGTTGGATTCAATATGGTGGATCCAAGATGGTAGAAAAAAAATGCTACCTGAAAAGTAGAGAAAAGTGTTATGTAAGGTATGGTAGAGGTCTCACTTTTATATCTCATGCCGTTTGCACTATATCCAGGTGTACCGGTTTAGAGAATTTACCCTGTAGATTCTTCCAATGGTATTTTCAAGTCTTTTTCGTTGCAATCTTAAAGCCACAATCATTTCACTAAAAAACGTCTATAAGCTGGTGAAAATGACTCCATGAAAACAATATTTGTAACACTTTGGAGACCTGTACTGAACTTTGTAATCGGGGGTCGTAGGGTGCTATTCAAAAAGTTGAGTGATAATGTTTGATCTTACCCTCCTGAACACAGAAGTTCTACGAACACTAGTGAAGACGTTTTTGGGGATTGAAGTGAAAAATTGATCAGTCTTGTTATCATTATAATTATTATTATTTCTTGTTCATATAACATAAGCACTTAAGTCCAAAACTGCAGTTTTGAGAAAATGGAGCCCAAAGGTTTCTAGTATAATGACATAAAGACATAAGTGGACTTAAGTCATTCCACCGAATGAAATAAAAAACTTATGTTATTTTACTCAGTGCACAATTCAATATAAATTGTATGTGATTTGAGTAGTTTTACCCGAACATGGATTCCCAAAATCCATCTGCAATACCTGACTTAAGATCTTAATAATAAGGTCTTAATAATGGAAGTAGGACTAAAGTTGTTTTACCAAAGTGTAGATATCAAAATTCTACATCCGAATGTGTAATTATATCATTTCCTCAAAAAGTGGACTCAAGTGCTTGTGTCGAATGACCAAGGTATTATTATTATTATTATATTATTATATTATTATTATTATTGTTATTATTGAGAAGTTGTATGATTATTATGTAACAGAGCACATTAAAAATAATCTCCAACATTATTGAAAAGTGCTCTACAGATAAATCCTCAGCTCTATGTGAAGAAAAACAAGTTCCAGCTCCAAAGTGACTGACTTAATACAATAGAGTTTTATGATTCATCATTGTTTGTTCCCGGCTTGGATTCTTTATTTAGAATGCTTATACTTGAAAATTGTCTAATTGCGTAATCTGAGCAAGTTACAAGTTGCAGTTAATTTGTGCAGGATGTGAGAGCGATGTGCGATGTGGTGTGCTCTTCTGTGCGTCTGCGCGCCAACTCGTGGCACATGGTGGGACATGGAGGCACATCGATCCGAGCCAGGACCAGCTCGGTGGGCGCTCGAGTCACCCCCCCACCACCACCGCAGTCGCCACCCCCCACCTTGCCACTCTTTGTCTACGACTGCCTTGTCAGCAATCTCACCGACATCAGCCTGAAATCTCACCTGCAAGCCTGCAATCACATATTCATCGACAAAACAAACCAAACCACCCACCAACATACTACTCACCACTCCGATATCACTCTCGGTATGAAAATCGGAGGACCCAGCTGAAAATTTATAGATATGTATACGAGACAAAAATCCTATAGGATCAAGCACAGCTCAGTAATATGTGACATGTCAAAACAAGAGTCTCCATACAAAATAAAGTCCATGAAAATAAGAAGAATCATTCATTCAAACAAGTGTAGGAGTCAATATCTCCTTTACAGATCATCTTTGAACATTTTCAGCTTGGTCCTGCGATTTTCACTTTTTTGTCTAATAGACTGAGCTATGAGATGGGAAACACATCAGTTTAGTTTCAGTTCATTCAAACGCAGTTCCAATCACAGAACTCGGAAAGTGTGGTAATTTGTGTCAGGAACCTTTTATAAATTTTTAAGGGACATCCTATATCTTCTTTCAATGTTGAGTTTCTCAGCATATTTTGCCCATTATCTCAATAACCATTGAAATTGCAGACTTTCAACTAGTTCCATTATATTTCTAAGCTCATTTTACACGAAATTACTCGTATCATTTTGGTTCCTTCATGAAGCCCCTAAAAATTTATAACAATTGGATTTTATGAGAAATATGCAATCTTCCGCTTTAGTTATTTCGGTAACAAAGTATTTCTGGGGGTATGTCTAATGGAACTTTTAATGTAATGTATCAGCCTGAATAACCCTTACTCCTGGAACACTCTGTATAGACTACATCTCGAGCCCAAGATAGTTAATCAATATGCACTGAACTGAATTTGAAGGTTCTTTCCCGTGAGAACTTTGAAAACACACTATTCATGAGTTTTCAAACTCACTTTTATGTTTTTATGTTATTAAATATCTTTGAAGTAGTATTGAAAAGTAACGCATTTATAACTCTTATGCTCTAATGGCATGCATTATATTGAGTAACATCCTTAATACATTTAATTGTATGAAAAAACCTTTCAGTGTAAGTCATTTTATCAATAGGTATCAAAATCGAAATCCCGTCTTGCCGGGGTGTCTTTTTTGCTTGGACTGACTGTATAGTGGAGTGAGTATAAAATTGGCAACCAGCTGGTAGGCCTAGGCCCTTCTTGGGCCATTGACAAACAAACAAACTGAAAATGGAAGGAATGTACAATTACATATTTTTATGGAAATGAAGCAGTACTAACGCACTAAAACGTATAAAGTAGAGAGGTTTTATCCATGTGATCGATGTGGAAGTCAATAATTGAACATGGTAATAAGCTTGAAATCAATCGATTCTCAAATTTTTAACTTGCTTGTAATGTAATTGTAAGATATTGTGAGATATAGGCTAGGATTTTGGTAAAACATTTTTTAGAAAAATAAAGTAAAAAGGTTGGAGAAAGAAAATTTGGCACTTGCGTGTGAAAGATCGATAAGGTGAAAAAGAAATGAAGAAAGAGAGAGGGTTAAAAGCCTTGAACAGATGCGATTTAAATTAATTTTATAGCATAATTTTATCAATTTTTAGTAGATTATAATTTAATCCATTGGTTTTTCTAGAGGAACTCAGCTTACGAGAGCATTGTAAAATGGTGACGCAGTCATTCAATAACGCATTTGTCGTGTCATTATTCAAATCTCTACGCTTGGGAAGTAGCATACATGCCGTTGATGTGAAATCAGCTGTAGAAGAGTGCGAGCAATCCTCTGTCGACATTGATATCACAAACTACTTGAAGGTGATTTTTAACTTATTATGATCAACTACTACTCATCAATACATCAATTATATTAATTAATTAACTAATACATCAATTTGCCATTAGTTATTTTTCGTTCACTTTGCGGGTATTTTATTATGAACTTTGAATAACATATGACAAGTCCAAGCACCAAATAGTCTTACATGATTGGCTCGTCCACACCTGATCATAATTGAGTCAAGTTGCCTCAATCAAGAAGATACGTACGATTTTCCGGTTTCGATCTGTTGCCTCCAAACAGAGATTATTAAATGAATAAATGATTAACCAGATAATTGGGAGTCGAAATAGCAACAGTCATTTTTTTTTAAATAGCCGTTCAAAGATTTGATAATTAGTATATTTATTAATATCTAGTATCATTATACGAGTATTGATATAATTCTCTATCTATCTTCTCAATTTAGCAACGAGTCGGCTTTCTTGCAAGGCTTCTTGGCTAAAAAATGTCCAGGTGTGGAAGAGCCATTTTATAAACCGTCAAGTTTATACAACTTGAACCTGCTGAATCTACTTGAATTAAACTATGATCGTCGTCCTTGACCTGTCCACCACCTGTATAATATGACCACATTCCTTGAAAAAATAAAGTTGGATCCAGTATGGCACACCACATTTTCAATGTGAAAATTGTATGTCAAATTACCATTGTATATGATAAATATTGAACCGTTTCCAAACTTTTCACACACTCTGTACGAATTTATTGTCTTGTAGAGCTTTAAACATAGATTTGAATAATAATAATATTGATTTGCATAATAATAATTTCTCTGGATGTTGGACGACACATCCAGAAGAGTTCATTTATAAATCCAAAACACTACATATTTTCAATATTAACTTTCTACAATACAATTTTATTTTCAAAAATGATACCTCACTATACTCAATATGTGTTGAGGTTATCGAATTGAAACAAAATTTGGTCAGTACAAAATATATCCTAAAACTATATCCAATCTTAACTATTCCCCTAACCATCACCTGCCAACTTACGTCTAAATTCTTTTCACTATATTGATTATCCAATTTCTAATTCAAATTAAAAACAACTTACACCTGAATCCTATTCACTATTAGTTCCTCACTACTATAAATTCCTGTATTAAATATCTAGTTTTTAATTTTTCTTCTGAATCTAATAAAATTTTCCTCATTTCTGATGTCTATTGGTATTCTATTGAACAATGTTGGCCCTAAATATCCTATTGATCTCTGCCCAAAAGCTGTGTACATTCAAGGTACTTCTTGATTATTGCGATTTCTTATTCTAGTATTATGTCTATGGTTTACAGTAAGGTTTATATTTTGGTTTTTCTTCATATAGCCTAATAACAAAAATATATACAATTGCCTAACACTTAGCACTCCAAAGCAAAATTGGTTTGGAGAAAGAATATTGTTAATTTCTAAATAGCTTACTAATCTTGATTTAAGTAACTTTTCTAAAATTTTTGATAGTTTTTCCTTTAAATGTTTCCGATTAGATCTTCATTTGTTAGATCTACAGCTACGTCATAGATGATAAGACGTGGCTTCCTGTTTTGTGGTTCGATTATCTTCAAGTTCTCCATACTTTCAGCTTTTAATGCTTTATTTTCAATTATTTTCTTCTTATCTTCTTCTTAGTTTAAAACTATCATTAGACCACCTCCCCTAACATTCACAGTATTTTTTACTTTAATATTGTCCTTGTCCTTGATATTTTCCCTCAATACATTTTTGATTATTTTACTGTTTTCCAATTCATTCGATACTGGCTACTGAATTGGTTGAAGCATTACGATGTGCTCTTGTGGCTGTAGTTTCCTTACGTTACTTTCTACACTTTTATTGGATTTTCTTGGCAGCTGCACCATATCAGCATAGCTTAAGGTAGGCCTAGTCTCCTCTTTTTTCATGGATTCAACATCCTTGTTGATGTTTTTAAGGGACTCCTGGATGCCCCTGTTGCTGTTACCGAATCCGGTAGCTAGTTGACAAATTGTCACTGATCTTGTTTCCAATTTGATAATTGTCTCCGACAATTTATTAGTAAAAGCAATAAACTTGTCGTAATCTGCTCTAAGCACTTTTCTTTTATCGTATTCCGTTTCCGCCCATAGTAGAAGATCTTGCTTTAGTTCCTTTAATACTGTATAATCTTCTGAAAATACACTGCTCATTACCTTTGAAGTAGATTCCTCAGCTTGCGTTTATCCATTGTAGGTGGCTCCTGGACCGGTCTAGGGGATGTAGACTGCTCCTGTTCCTCCTCCTCTTCCTCGAATTCCGGGATTAATCCATACCGCTCGTTGACCGGTGATTTCATACGAAACGGATGGAACCACTTGTCTATCCGCGTTGACCCACTTCTAACACTCAATCACAACACTATTGTTTTTACTTTCCACAGCTTTAAACAAACGATGTTTACTGCTCGGCGACTCGATTTCGTCAATAGTCAATAGTTCTTTATTACACATTCTTCAAGAATAGTAACAGGTGTCAAGATATTTAAAATTATACAAAAAGCGCTTGTGAAAATTCCTCTATTTTATACAGTGGTTTATTCTTCTACATATCACAAAGTCTTTTCTTCAGTAAACCACCTTCCAGCACTCTCCACTCCCCGGGTAGACAATTAAGAAGTTTTCGCCCCATGTATGAATACCAATAGAAGCATACTTGAATGATTATATGATAAGAGTGACCTTAATCTACTGGCTATAATCTACATAGATAGGTCAACAGCCTAAACCAATGTGATGGATTGGTGGTATACATATAATCAGAACTGAAATGAGTTTATTTCTCGAACTTTGAAGTCATTTTCGAAACGTTTTGAGGAAAAATAAACTTATTTCAGGGGTAGTGTGATTATTATTTTATTGATTGATATTTTCTCATTTCAATTGAACCAGTTGAATTGAATTGAATTGAAAATGCCTTTATTCATTAAATGTACAAATACATCAGAATAGTGTCACACAATACAATATAATATTATAAATAAGGTTACAACATAATGATTAATGTTAGTTAATGTTACAACAGTGATTATTCAAAAGTCTGTTACCAACCACTACACTATTTGCCTGAAAATAGTTTCAAATCATTGGAAAATGATAAATTATTAAGATAGCATAGTGTGTGTGTACATTATGTGTAAACCTATACTGATGTGAGCAATAAATTTGATTTGAAAGTGTATTGAATACTACGGCGATTAGACTATCACTTTGTAATGTTGCAAAAGCTCTATTAAAACTTGAGTGTTTGCTGTTTGCAGACTGTATGTGGACATCTGAAGGAGAGAGAGAACAGTGGCACCGTATTGTTTTTATCGGCTTTTAAACATGCCGGGCCTTGCTTGGACTACAAACATTTGCACAAACTCATAAAAAATAAATTTCTGAGAATATTGACTGCCTCCTTCAAAGCTGTGCCATCTGATCCCAAGTATTATTTCTACTCGCCCATCTGGGACAGAGATCGCCAGGTGAACATTTTATGGTCAATTTATTTTTCAAATCAAGAAAACTAGATCTGCTGCCATTAGTAACCACTTGTACTCCTATGTTGATACTGAATATAAATATAGTAAATTTACATTCTTAATACTGAATGTTGTATGCTTATTATTGTATAATTCAATATTTTGTGGCTGTTTTGACTATTAACTGCAGCTGACAGTAGTTCAGCTGCATCAAAGAAACCCTACCTGATAGCAAATCCAACTGATATTCAAAAGAATACTGTTTTGGGGCAACCAATAGCTTTGCGCAAAATGGAAGTTGTAAAGGCTTTCTCACAGTACAAGATTTTTGAGGTACATTGATCTCTAAGGATTTCTTCTTGATTTTCAATGCCTACTTGAACATTGCTTGAATATTTGAAGAAGATTATATATTTTGATTATATACATTACTAAAAAAACGTCTTCTGGATTAGATCTAATACCAGTATAAACTTCCAAGTTTTTGTTGAAACTCATTACCGAAAAGTTTGAATGAGATTGTCTTACTTATTTATCTGTTCAAATTCCGTAGTTTAAACACGAAATTGTATTTGTCTTTGTATAGTATAATTGTATTGTAGCCTTAAATCTTTACTTACTTTGGAATATTCTAATTACAGGTGATGTCAACACCTTTTGATTCCTGCAGAGTACTGGAATCCTCTAACGAGTTCGACAGTTTGCATTTTTCAGCAGATATTTCTGACTTCCGTTGTGATCAGAACAGTTTGCATGGTAAGGCCACAAGCACTGTTTTGCCCCTATAAATGTGATGCATGAAATCAACTATTCTAAATGGAAGCAATGAAAAAATCATTAGTAATGAATAAAAATCATTATAATCTAAACATCATATAAATATACTACTAATGATAACATATTGATACAGTATTAGAAAGTTATAGAAGACATTTTATCGAAAAATTCATCAACTTTGTTGGGACAGTTGCGCTTATAAGAATAGTTTTCAATTTCATTAATATAAAGTTAAATGAAGTGCATTATCAGCAATCCAATATTATATCATAAAATCTATTTTATTTAAACACTGCTCTTATAGCATTTTCCAATTAATTTGAACTGTGAAATTCTCTATTACTTGTCCGAAACATGTATTGATGCTTCGGCTAAAGCGCTAAAGGTATGATTCCCTAGCGAGCTGCTGCTTGG
Organism: Sogatella furcifera; assembly: GCA_017141385.1. Classification (NCBI taxonomy): domain Eukaryota; kingdom Metazoa; phylum Arthropoda; class Insecta; order Hemiptera; family Delphacidae; genus Sogatella; species Sogatella furcifera. The sequence continues at coordinate 39,490,088 of CM029560.1, forward strand.
GAATCGTATTTTGAGGTTGAAAGTCTTTGTGCAACTCAATCTATTGTATACCTTTTTGAAAGTTATACTCGGCTGGATTCAGCGATAAAATTATAGAAACAAGTTTTTTAATGGGTTGAATAGGATATGTCACAATACTGATTCCTCCTTTGGATATGAAGTAATCACCTGACCAGTTCGATGTACCTGAATTATTCAAAAAGTTTAAACTCAGAGTCATGTATTAGCCTATAGAACTTTGAGAAAGAATCAGCCATAGAGAAGTATTGAAAAGTATTGATAGATACCTGAATTGTAAATAATATAATCATGACATAACAAATATTTATTATACAGAGGGGGGAGTTGAGTTAGAGCTGTTGACCGAGACGGACGTACTTTTCGTTGCTCTGCTATCTAATCGGTGAGTTATTGTTCCGAGTGCCGAAAGTGGAAGTGCCGTTTCCTGCTTATTCTCGTGAATTATCAATAATTGGGTCATGAACTATTAATTTGTGAATATGGATAAATTTGTGATTTCGCGAGGTGAGATAAGGGAACGAGGAGAGAGCTCTCCAGAGAACCTACACGCGGCAAAGCAAGGATGTGATATAAAAAACGACGAACTTTTACACAGCATCGAAACAATAATTGAAAAACTATTGGATAGGAAATTGTGTGATTTGGTGACTAAGGAAGATGAGTCGGGGATTACAACAATGCTTACCAATGCTTACCAATCTTACGCAAGAAAACAATTTGCTAAAGAAGGAGGTTCAACGTCTCAAAGCCGAAAATATCAAAATTATGAATAGATTGGACAGGTCCGAGGATCGTTCGCGCCGAAATAATTTAATATTTCCAGGTTTGAAATTCAAAATTCAAATTTCAACGAGGACTGTCGCGAAAAAGTAAAAGACTTTTGTGAAAATGTACTGAAGTGTGATAATCAAGTGCAGGTAAATAGAGCACACATCCTGGGCTAGAAAAGAGACAACGCGCCGATAATTGCACATATCCCTCAGGATCAACACATCAATTCTATAATGGATAAAACAAAAAACCTGAAGGGAACAGGATTTGTGGTGCATAAGGACTATTCACGTGCAACGAAAATGCAGCGTAATAGACTTTTTCTGCTTAAAAAAGAGGTGATGAAGATCGGCGGTGCGCGTACTTCTACACTAAAGGGCGATCAACTGATTATCGATGGACAGTTTTTCACATGGAGAGAAGAAGAGGGTCTACGATGTGGAGATGAATGCGGTGTCATGAGATTGAATAATATTCTGGATACAGACTGTTCAGACATGGTGAAAAATATCCAAGAGAAGAATGAACAATCAAATAATGTGCAATTCAATGAACAATCTAATGAATAGGATAAGGTCGTCTGCTAAGTACAAGAATTAGTCGAGTTAAGTGTATTAGGGTATAATGTTGCGGGTCTTAGCAGCAAGGTGAGTTCAAACTATTTTATTAATTTCGTGAAAGGGTATGATATAATAGTATTTTGTAAAACATTTGTTGAGGAGAAAGATTATAGTAGATTAGAAACTTATTTCCCAGAATACTGCATATTATGGTTGCCAGCAAGTAGGATAGCAGAATTTGGTAGGGCTAAGGGAGGTATAATGTTGGCTTATAGATCGATTTTCAAGGAGAAATAAATTTGTAAATTTACTCATTGTGATGAAAGTTCAGCGATAACATTAAAATATGATAGCTCAAACAAAATGCATATATTACCTGTCTATCTGACCCCAGGAGAGAGTTGGAGGCACAATGAGTGAAGCATTCAATACAAATAACGGATTAAAACAAGGATGCTTACTCTCCCCAATATTGTTCACTCTTTTTATTAACGACATTTTTGATAGTATGGAGGAAGGAATATGGATAGATGAGTTGAATATTGAAGGCCTTTTGTATGCGGATGAATTGATTTTACTGCATCCACACCCAAAGCATTACAAAGAATGATTATATGTTTGAAAAACTATTGCGAGAAATGGGTACTTGGAATAAATTCTGATAAGACAAAAATAATGGTGTTCAGACAGGTAGGGCGATTAGCTAGTCATGAGAGGTGGTACTGGCGACGAGAGCAAATAGGCATAGTTGACAGCTACAAATATTTGGGCGTTACATTCAACTCCCAAATGACATTCAGTGGGCATGTGAGAGAGTGTGGCGGTGACGAAGTTCGCTGTGAATAATGTGTGGAATCTTTTTGTGACGCAGAATGAAGTAAGAGAGGAGAGTAAGTGGATAATGTTTGATGCAGTTATAAAAGCTCTTGTCAGTTATGGAGGACAAGTATGGGGTTACAATAATTTCGAGGATGTAGAACGACTCCATAGATCCTTTATCAAGAAATTGTTCTCTCTTCCGCAATCAACACCCAATCACATTATCTATCTATCTGGAGACGAATACGTGCAATCTACGTCACTACTTGTACGAGCTTCATTACAGCTATATCCTGAAAATATTTTCGCTGCAGCCGAATAGATTGCCAAGGAAACTTGCGCAAAAAATTATTGAAAAGAAGGTAGGGTGGTACAGGATTTGGAAGGTGCAGGCAGCACCTATATGGGATAGAATTGCCGGAATGGGAGGAAGGCGTGTAGGATGTATGGAGTCAGAGATTGAAGAGTATTAATGAATAAATGATGGAGGAATGTAAAGAGAAGTGGATTGCACGTGCTAGACAATCCACATTACATCAGCTTTACTCTCGTTTGAATCCACTGACCGATCACAATAATTATTTGAAAACAAATTTCACCCGAAAAAAATCTATCATATTTAGATCGAGAGGAGGACTATGGTATTTGAACAAGAGTTTAGGACGGGAGGGAACCCTATGCGACATGAGGGAAGAAGAAGATATACAGCATTTTATAGGGAGGTGTCCGGTATTGGGGGAGATGAGAAGAGCATATTTGGGTGATAGATATTTAACAGAGGATAGGATAGTGGATTTATTTAATGGTAGTGATTGGAGGGCACTGATAGGATTTGTTAAAACTGCATGGGAATATAGAACATGTTTAATAGGAGAATATAATACATGATTGCTTCTGATTCCTGATATTGTTCTCGTAAAATTTCTCTCTACTTTTTCTTCTATTTTGTGAAAATTAATAATAACCAAATAACTCAACTTGGCAGACGACCAATTGGTCATGTCAAAAATATATATTATGTAAAATCTATTTATTGTGAAATTCTGAATATTTTTGTAGTTCAATAAAATATATTTCTATTCTATTCTATAGGATATGTCATTTCCATGAAACCTACTTGGGTCACGCCTGTATAACATTACCCTCAAGTAAACAGATACCTTGCAGGATGCTGCACGTTAAGTTCTAGTTCTATTCTTCAACGGCTTCACATAATTCACCAGCTGTCTTGAGTTCTTCAACAGCTTTCAAGTTAGAGTTCTTGAAGCAATGTTCCCTCTATATTTCTTGATGATGTGGGGAGCAGGTTGAGGGTCCCCTCTCAAACAAAGTTGTTCTGTCAATTGAATAAATACTTTTATCAAAAAGCGAATGTTCTCACTACTCACAGCTTGAGAGTATCAAATGTAGGCACCAAATACAAATAATCGTTGCATGATTTATAGGTAAAAGTGTTTGGGAAGGCGTGGGCTCAGTGACAACTGCTGACGATGCTCGAACATCTCTGATCGCCAACATGGACTCGGACAGTATAAGTAATTTCGCCGATGATGAAGAAGTGCCGCCACTCTTCTTGCATCTGGATTGCTCTCTAAAATCTGCTCAACAAAGTAGCAATTTCACTGTCAAATTAATACCGACATGCATAAGTGAGTACATGTACACTAGTATCATAATACACTTTAATTGTAAGCATTTATTCCAGATATTCTTGATTTTCTATGCAATCATTCACAACATCATTACAGTTTAGTTGCATACAGACGTAGCCTCTCAATTCTATAATTATATTATTGTTGTTCATGCTCAGTTCTTATTGTTCATACTAAAACTATAAAAATTGACTGAGTAATTTTATTTTTTCTCTTATCAGGGGGGGGGGAAGAGTCTTGTCTCGAGTTCCCATCCTTCCGAAATAACCCAGCACCCCAAGACAAGATATCTCATATCCCCCTGACTATGCATTCTATTAATTCATCAATATTTTTCAACGTCAACTATACTAGTGAGTTTGTTATAATTTGCTGAAAAATTTCATCCAAAATATTGGAATCCTATGGAATATTTATCTTGATTATTTCTGGAACTTTATCGAAATTCAAAATTGTTTGTGATAAAATATTTTTGGAAGTGAGAAATAAAGTTTTGATGAAAACTAAGTTTGATGAGAATTAAGTTTGATGATTTATTATAACCTTGTTTTGAACTGTTGTAAAAATTGGTAGAGGAGCAGTTTTGGGCATCTGCCCGTTGCCTATACGTATAATTATTATTGAATAAATAAATTGCATCATTAAAATAATTTTACCCATAAATGTGTCTAAATATAGTCGAGTTACTTATATGTTTGGGTTAAACAGACGAACTAGTGGATGTGGACGACACGAAATTTGAAAAGTTGGACTTGAATGACATGAAAGTTGTCCTGCGATTGGTTCTAACGGCCAAATCATCAACAGCGAATCAGCAGCCGGCGGAATGTGACTTGCCAGAGAACCAGCAGAAGGCTGTCGCTTGGTGCGTCAGCGAAATAGAGTGGCTGATGCACGATGAGATAGCCGCCTTCTTGCTTGACGCAGTGCCAGTCACTCAGCAAACCCTCGACTTTGTCTCGCATCACGTCGTGTCTTCCATCAACCGTCCCAGCTGCCTTTTCCAGCAAGTGCCTTTGAAATTCGTATTTGGCCTTGAGCACAGCATCGACTGTTTTCTTAAGGTAAGTTATCGTTGTCAATCATCTAGAGCCAATTTGTCCTTTCCTGTTGGAATCACATCAAAATTCTATAGCCAGGAAAATTTGCGCGTTTTAACAACGTCTCATTTAATGTTGAGTGTTAGAAAGAACTTGCTAGTCCTAACTCACACTCACAATTTTATTACCTAAGATTTACTATCTATCTATGGTAATTTTAGTACTGTATTAGATTATTCATTCGTATAACTTGACGGAAATTCATTATCTCAGACTTCTCTCTTTTCACCTGAAAAGAGAACGACAGGATGTTTCCCTATAAGCGAAAATATGATCTCTATAGGCCAAAATATTTGCCTTAAATCGCTTAATGGTTGTGTTTCTTGTATTCGTCCATGTAAAACAATCAAGATATCGGAGAAATGATTTTAAAACGTCTTTACATTTTATTTTATTTCTCAATTATATTACAGGACCTAGCTCAGATGACAATTCCGTGTTACTGTCTGCAAAAAGAGGGAGATTACTATTTTCTCATTAAAGATGAAAATGCTTTGAAAACGCAAAAGTCGAATGAGGAAAATTTTTGCAATTATGGACAAAGTGGTGATTTTTGGATACCATCTGGTGGATCTCAAACTAGTATGTATTAAAAAATACTAGTTCTTATTTTCTAGTTCTTATGTAATTAATAATATAGTTCTTAGTCTGTTATTTTGTTGACCTGAATTAACAAGTAATTGACTCAAGTCGTTGGATACATAAGATTTTATATTTACAGAAAGAGTTTCAGGAGTTATCTGCAAATCCTAAAAATTCCTGCACAAATGGAGAGGGGCAGAATTATTCAAGTTAATAGTAATCTAGTATTTCTTATAACACAAAAGTACCTAAGTATATGTGGGCAAATTCAACATTTCTAAGAGTTGAATATAGCTTTAAAATAGATTGCAAAAGTCAAGTTTTTGTTTTAATAAACCCACTTTTTCAGAAAATGTTTAATTATTCTCTCAAGCTATGTTCCCAGTGAGAAAAAAGTATGTTTTTGAACATTGTTCCTGGATTGTTCTTACATTCTATTTTCTAGTAGCTGATTGTTGGAAAGGGATGCCACGTTTTTTGAGCTCTCGTAAATTGTTGTTTCTTGTGCAGTTTTAGTTGGTTTAGAGAACTGAAAAAATCTGTCAAGTTATTATTGTAGGTGTTTTGTTGATAGTTATTCTATTGAAAACTACATATATCTTGGTAATCTCTGGAGTTTACCAGAGATTGATAATGGTGTAACAACCGAAACCGGTATCTCGATTGTTTGATAAATCAGTGGTTTGACAACGTCTTGTCTTTTCATTTAATATGGATAACTACCACAATATTACCTTCACAACCACTCAAAAAGGTATATATCGTAAAGGTTGATATCGTAAAGGCAATAAGACGGCCAGAGCTGCTTCGGGCGCGATAAGGCGGTCGTTATCTGACAATGCCCGAGTTGGACTTTCATCTGATGTCTTGGATGTAATCAGAGTCACGGTGTCAAATACTCTGAAAGACGATTCACTCATCTCTATTCTGGTTGATAGGATATCTTCTAGTGTCATCAAGCTTGCAGCAGCAACTCTCCGATATGCAATTAGAAATTACAGGTTTGAAAACTAAGCTACAGGAATACGAATCTCGTGAAAAACTGCATGAAGTGAATCTAGATAATGTCGATAGTAACCAAAGGCGCAATAATCTTCGCGGTATTGAGGAAAGTGACAGTGAAGATACGAGAAGTGTAATAATTGATCTTATCAACAATAAAATGGGACTTGATATCGACAAGCATCTGGTCGATGAATCTTATCGAGTCGGCCGTAAGCGACCTGCTGATCCGCGACCCCGCCCAATATTTGTTAGGTTCACCAGTTTCAATCATCAATACTGGTGATGGGACGGGTGGATAGGATTTGCGTTTCCCAGAGAAGACTGCAAACTAAGCAGTTCCTTCCATGGAAACGTACCCCACCTCGTCCATCGACTAGAAAAACTGCGTTTCACTTATTCTTTATTGTAGGCAGCCAGCAATAAAAACTAGAAAACTAAACTACTAACTCAAGTCTCTGTCTTGTCCATCACTACTAGATTTCTACTTTCAAAAATTCAATTCTCAATTCTACCCATTACATTCCGAATGGTGATTCTGGTTTTCCGTTCTCTGTGAAAAACAAGAAACAATTGGAAAACACCTGATTTTTGAAAAATTTTTGAAGGACATTTTTTCTTCTATTTGAGAAACATGTGATCTCGTATACTTTCTTAAACAATATTCTTTCCCAGTCCAAACTCAGTTGGGAAGCAACTTCAGAAAATTGGAAAAAACTATTCTTCGATTTAAGTACCTAACTTTTTTCTAAAACACTGATTATGTTTTGTTGCCATTGGAAACGCAGCTCAAGTCTAGCATGTTTATCATTTTGTAACACCCGTTGTATAATAAATCCATTCAATTCTATCATTAGGCTTATGTTCAGTATTGTATGTTAGTATTTTTAGACTTGTCTATTATTTTTGTGTATGATTATGAACTCAATAATCGAAACATAGTCTTAGTGTAATGTCGTGAGGAATTGACTCAGTATTGTAAATCAGTGTTCTTAGACTTGTCTACTATTTTGTGATGATTATGAACTCAACAATCGAAGCATATTGTTGGTGTAATGTCTTGAGGATTTGACTATCCAGAGATTGATATTTTTTTCAGATGATGATAAAAAATCTATTGACTCGCCATCGTGGACTCGCACATCCGATATGAGGTTAGTTTCATAACATATGTAGGGTGTTTCAGGAGGAATGTGCAATACTTCTCAGGTTGATTCCTTACACCCAGTAGAAGAAAAAATTCCATGAGACACCGCCAAAAAACCTTTGTTATCGAGATAAAAATGGCGGGAAGTTGAAATTCTTCAAAATATAATAATTTTGCTAATTTTTCAGTGACTTTATTTAGGATATAGAATTATCAATTACTATGTGAAATTAATGTTACGCAGGATATTGTTCTATGCAGTTCGTTTCAGTGGGTTTTATCTTATGCACTTACCTTCCTCATTGTTTCATTCAGAGCGTTATTTATCTCCTTGGTGTTCTTCCCACTGATGAGCAGTATTCCGCTGCACTAAGTCAAACCCAACTATTGAGGTCCCAAAAAGTCTTGGACGAACAGAAGATCGTATCATTTTGAAATTTGGAATTGAATATCTTCATAGATCAAATAGAAAAAGACTATTGATTTGAACTTAGAGGGTAAAGAAAAATGCAAACAAAAAATAAGTACTCAAACTCAAAATATGATTATCTATAGATAAAAAGCCCTAGCCAACCGGGTTTCACTGCAGCTGAAAAGCATAGTAAGTATTATTGAAAAGCTGATTTGATAAACTTTAGAAATTTTATGTGACTCGGTATGAAAGTTATTCTGTTGGAAAATATGTTTTAGCGTGACGGGCCCTTAAATCTCGTACTTGATTGATTTTATTAAATACAAAGTTGAGAATCTCTAGTCCTCTCTAAGAATTAATCTTCAATCGATTGTGTTAGTTTATTATATTGTGGAAGTATTGTATCATTTGCCGTATATTATTTTCCAGAAGCTGTAGTCAAGAATTTAACAAAAGTTCAATATCAGGATGGAGTTCAGTTGCTGCTTGGCATCATAATGTCTCATCATTGATGGATAATGGTCTGGCTGCTGAAGATAGTAAGTACCACCTCTTTCATCAAATGTGACAGGTGTGTCAAATTTTCCCCGATTTCCAAGTTCCAAATTCTAAATTTAGACAAACCATAAACAAAGTGTTCGAATATGCCGAAAATTGGGTAAATATAACTTATATATGTATCTCTGAAAAGTAGTGTATAATATGGGTAAAAATTGAAGGTTGATAATTGATTTGTTTCAAATTTGTTTTGTTTTAGTATTGATTTTATTATGGGATAATAGTAGTGTCAAATGGTAGTTTAATATGGTTGATCTTTTGAGCTATGTAACTCTAATGTCATGTTATGTTTTCAGTTTATAATGTAGAGCATATGGATGAAAGCAGCGATTGGCTCACTGATTTAGAAAAGAGGAGAGCGATTCTCCCCAACTTCTGGTTGATGATGAAGGTGGATAAAGAGTCAGTTTCCACATATTTTCATTGCAGGTATATATTCCCTGTGCATCTTAAAAATGTAGAAAAATAAGTTGAAAATATATTTTGAAAAGTAACCGATATCGGCTTATTCTTTGTAGCTGTCTAATAAGAATTTTATTATATTTAAAATATATTAGTCTTTAATATGTGAACTCAGTTCTGTGAATTTACAATGTTTTTAAGCTTTTATTGGTTATTTTCTGTCTTTTGAACGCTTTTTAGTCTTTCTAATCTTATAAAATGCTCAGCAATGCTATTTTTATAATACATGTGATGTTTTATAGACGGGAACATTTCATGTGATTTGTTTAATGAAATGGATTGACTTCTAAATAGTTGGAAGTAAGTGAATGATTGATTGGGTCACTTTTTATTGTGCAACTGGCTATCAATTCCATATCAATCAACAAAATCAGTCATGTATGATTTTGTCAGTACTGTAATTGAATTCAATTCTGTGTATTTCAGGTTTTTAGAACTTGAGACCCAGAAAGTGAAATTGTACAGTCTTATTCAGAGAAGCATTGTGAAGCATATCAGTGAAGTATGCAAAAGAGTGAATCAAACTATGCTATTGCAGAATCTTCATAGTACACGGCTGTGCAATCCCCTTTTGGAGCCAGAAACAACTGAAGATGATTCTTGGACTTCAAGTCCAAAAATGAAATTACAAGGTTTGATTAATTATAGTACTTCAAAGCTTTGTTAATGGGTAATTCAGCGTGTAAATTTTTCTTGCTCTGATTAGCTGGAATTTGATTGTCGTTAATATTGACCCAAATCCGAATCTGGAGAGCTCACAAAAACTCCGCTCATATGTTCTGATGTATACTTGCAAAAATATGAAATTTCCGCACTTAACCGATTATAAATTTGGTTCGCCAATTGAACACAAGTTTATTGTTTAAATATGAAGATGGTCATATTATACATGATATACAGAATTTTAAGAAGAAATTAATGCTGTAAACTGTACATCTTTATGTCGAACCGTTTCTAAGTTATTTCAATCTTTATAGTGATCAGACAGATGTACTGTATTTACTACAAATCAGTTATTAGCTTCATTGCTGTTCAAAGTACCGATGTGCAGTTTTCGCACATTCGTTTCCTCTTCAATTTCTGTATCGAAGTATAATATATGTATAACATTATCACATCAGTAACTTTTCAATTTTTTTTTTTTTTGAGGGTGATGCCCACATGGGCTTTTGGGCCTGTGCGTGGGTAATCGGAAGGATGATGATGAGAGATGAATGGACCTACTGCTTTAGGTGGGTTCCGAACCACCGGGAAGCGATTTTTGAGGCTCATAAATTGAATTCAGAGGAATCGGTCACCAATACAACGGTGCTATCAGAGGCACGTCGCTTATCTAATCTCACCGATTAGACGATCTCTGCCACTGGGACAAACCGCTTCCGCAATTTTTTATTTGATTTGTCATTATTTTTAAATTAGTGATGTTATGCATGATTTAAATATACCTAATTTCAAGGCAAAATGAATGGTGAAAACCACACATCGATATGCTAAACTGTTTCGGAGCTATTAACTTGTAGTAAAAATATATATGGTCAACAATTGAAATAACTTTGAAACGATTTGACACGAGGATGAGCATATTTCGGCATTAATTTTCACTTGAAATTCTGTATTGACATCATGTATAACATAAAACCACCTCTCCATTTGAAAAATAGAAGATAGATTCGATGGAGCGGATCCAAAATTGCGAAACAGAATTTTGAAGTCACTTTAAAGTAGCCTAGTATTTTTAATTTGAGTACAATCCACTAAGTCAACAACCTTCAAATTATTTTAGTTCAAGGAATTCACTATTAAGCCGTTTCCATACTTTTTTCATCATATCCCTTTATATTTTGAAACATACTTGATACAAGTGAAACAATCGAGATGAAATTTATCTTATTATTATAATTGAAACGTCTTGTATTCTATCATGTACTGGAAAGAGTATCTAAAAGATGCCCAGCTGTTTGCTTGCTATTGCAGCTGAGCAGGATTAGCATGAAGTGAGGAGCGAGAGTGGGGTCACTTACAGTATTGAAGGCAGCAACAGTATTGAGCCCGCTGCAGACCTGGCAATTAATAGCGGCAGTACGGCTATTGTCCCAGAGTATTGGGGCGCTAGCTGCTTAAACGTCCAGTAGCAAATGGCCGCAACAGAAATCAAGTAGATTTGATTTTTGTGGTGCCTAGTGACCAGTTGTAGTTTTTGAGGTTATATTGGTACACTTAGCTTCATACGCATCAACGATAAGTTTCTTGAAAGCAATAAGAAATGAGCAAGACAAGGTATAAGTATTGTGTATACGAACTGAAAATTAACGAAAAAGTTGCTTCATACTTTGATAATATTTAAACTTATGTTTGGAAATGCCGAAGCGGAGTTAGCCTATATCCAGCAAAATATTGATGGAAAATGATAGTTTTGGTCAAGTTTTCTCATAGAAATAACTATATCCGTTTGTCTGTCTATATCATAGCATTGAATCAAGAGAAGTATTAGAAATTTACCGAAAAATTAATAATAACCTGGAAAAGCGATAGTGTAGTACTAATTTACCAGTGCTGCGCTAGGTTCCAAGCTCATGAAATGAGATCAGAACTCTATTATTATGAAATGATAAAGTATTATTATTGATAATAATTGCGCAGCAGTAGCGGATGCTAATTGATACGCAAAGTGGAATTCCACTTGAGCGGCTCGTTGGAGGAGTGATAAAGCGCAGGTCTGATAAACAGGTGGACTCTGGTTCGAGTCTCAACCGAGGTCAACTATTTGACCTCAGCACAATCACATAAATACGACCACCCCGTCTTTCGGAGGAGACGATAAGCCATCGGTCCCGACTAACTAAAAAGTTATTAGCCAAGCACAAGCCTATGAGCTCATGTGAGCTTCACCCTAATAAAACGAAACCACTTCTGTCTGTCTGTATTACTTGATGTCGTGTACAGACCAACTGTCCGAACATAGCGCTTTCCGCCATGAATTGCTAGGTCTAATTGCGACACTACTTACCCCGGCTACAGAAAAGTGCTTTCCCCACCACTGAACACTCTGCGCCTATCCTGCTCCTTTTCATGATGCATGAATATTATGCATTATGTTTCAGTTGGTGGAAGTGAAGTGGAGAGTGGAAGTGAGTTTGGCTTGGGGATGTTTGCGTGCAATGTGGTGTGGAGAACGCACTTTGCTCTGCACCCGCGCCTCAACACCTCAACTGGTCCGCCAGCCAAGCCTCGTTTGTCCAGGGGCATCCAGGCACTGCAAACTGTTCTCAACAGGTTTTCTGTCAACAATAGAAAAAACATGTTCGTCTATCAAGACAAAAATGAAAATGTCTTCTATTTAAGGTAAAATCATTGAAAACCCTTCTCTTATCGAATGTGATTTGATTTATACAGGATGCTTCATTAAGGACACAACCCCAAGTGTACGAATGTGGTAATAATACATAATTAAATTTTAGTTCCCTAGTTCCTTAGTTCCCTTCATAGGGCTGTTGCGCCATTGACAAACAAAACCTGTATGTTGGCAACAGTGTATTCAAGGCCAATTGCCTCTGAGAGTGTTACAATGTGCTAGTCTGTCACTATATAGTACTGTTTCCTGCATCGTTTTGTTGCGTTGTGTCAGCAATGGATTTTTCCAAGAATGGAAGGCCTCCCTATAGAACTATTTGAAAAGCATAATTTACAAAAATAATAATAAAAAAATTGCTGAATTGAAAGCAAATATTAGCGAACAATTTTTTAGAAAAGTTGCCATAAATGTAATTAAAAGAGTGCGACTTTGTACTCAAGTTGCAGGACATCACTTCCAACATTAACTGTGAAGTTGTTAAGTTAAATCAACTAAAGGTAAAATTCATAATCGATTTATAAAGAATTTGTATTTTGTGAAAATGAAATCGTATAGTGTAATATCGTAAAGTGTAATAAATGTGACATGTACTCAATTTCGGGTTGCGTCCTTAATGAAACACCCTGTACTATGACAAAATTCATCTGACAATAATCAGTTGAACTTTCTATGCGAGAGATTTTTTATAACAACTCATTAAGAGGTCAAAACATTCTGTATTCATTTTCCCATCCTGTGTAACATCTTACAATAACCCAGGTTCTAATTTCTATTTTTTCAATTCTTGAATAAAACAAAAATGTCAAGTCCTATGTTTGAATGTTGAAATTATGATCTGGATAATATTGCAATTGAAAATTCAATATTCGCGAAGGTTTCCGTGGAACTTCTTCATTGATGAACTTCATTTCTATCTTATTATATATATTTTTTTAAATTTTCTCAAATTTCTTGTTGTTCACATGTTATCATTGATTAGAACTCTTTCCCCACACACAGACTTATCTATATTGGGAAAATTCACAAGTTATGTATGATATATTTTATAAATGTTGTATACTTAATTTGTGAATAAACTTTATTTTATTTCAATTTTGATGAGATGAACATGAACAAAATCGAGATGAATATGAACAAAATCACATGCAATAATATTAACAATTCATAAAAACAGCGATATAATTTCATAAACGTCTATTTATGTAATTCACTCACTATCCACTCGCAATTGATGTGAGAAATTTGCCTTTCTGCTGCAATACAGGCCTCTCCATGTAAGTCGCCATGATGTGGGATATTCCATCTCCAATGATGTGTTGGTATGAGGGCCGTTCTCTCTTTATTTATTCATTATTTGTCTATTTAGTCTTATTTAGTCATCTATAAGTATTTTTTATCTTGAATTTAATAATCCATTCGTTCATGTGCCTTTTCAAGGTTGTACGAAAAGACTCAGATAAGGACAATCGATATAGAAGACATATCTCCTGGATCAGTGTCTCGCAGTTCCTCGATTAATTCATTGAACAGAGAATACAACAAGCGCTCATTAGATGAACAACTCAGTGTCAATGTAAGTTAGAATCTATTCATTGTTCAGAAAACCATTAGAGCAGTTGAGAATATGCTGTGTACAGTGTGAGACACACAATCTTTGTATATGTTTGAAAAGCTACGAATTGAATGTTGACCATCAGAGGATGCTCTTAGAACTCTAATGTGATGCCTTATAAAAAACCCAAAGGCATTCGTGAGGATAAATTCAGTGCATTAAATTCATTTATCTGCAGCTAAAATCAAACATCCACCTACATAGTGAATTGTGAATTGTGGATTGTGGTCATGATCATGCGCCAGACTACAATCAATTGCTCTGTGTTATCTGTGCTATATCCAAGACCTGTCCTATTGGGTTCTCAATTTCTCATTTTTCACATTGATTTAATTAGCCCCCTGATTCCAATAGATACTTGGTCCATATAGTAATAATGCGTTATGCTCTGCTAGATTATACCTGTTGCTATAAGTCGATTGTATTTCAATTCATGCTTGTGTTGTGATAATTTTCAGAAAGAGCCCCCAAGACCAAGATTGAAATCATTTGGAGAGTCTGGAGATAGCACTTTCACTTCAAAACAGGAAGACTTTATTACTCTGCAGGTTCATGGTATATATGAAGCAGGTAGCTATCATATGGTACACATTTTCCATTTCAGCATCTGAATCTCAACAATAATGTTTTGCCTACCAGTTTCAAAGTTTCATATGGTTCACAATAACACTATGCTCGCATTATTGAATGGGCGCTGTGCATGACATGAGAGAAGAGAATAGAGTATCAACTTCTATCCTTTCTAGCGTAATAGCAATAGGCTGCTCTCGAAAATAGATCCAAGTTGGTATTCAATTGCTTAAATTGTATTCAATTTGCACAATCCAAGTATGCAATATCACGGAATAAAGTACTGTTCTGTGATTAGTAAAGTTACATTTTGCAAAAACAATCTCAATACCTATTTCAGTATGGTAATTTAAATAAACTTTGTAGATCTGACAACATTTGTTTTCTGTTACCTAAATTATGGATAAGTTCCACAACATCTCTGACAAAAGTGTGAATTCTACTTAGAAATCTTTCAGCACAGCTTAGAGAACTTCAACGTTCAACTCAACAATAATATTGTTCAATACAATAATATACAACTACAAGAAAACAATAGCCCTTGTTCAAATCAATTATTTTCTTGTTCTACAATATAATTGGTGAATAAATTTTTCTACACGGTAAAAGTATATGATTATGCTTGTTGACAGAAGGCAACAAGCAATACATTAGGCAATAGATATCCCATGCAAGAAACAACTCCTCCTTCCCCCCTCTTCCGTGAACAGGAGTTTTCCTGGGTTCGACCCTTCATATCCCCCCCGCAGCAGAAATTTATTTCTGGGTTCGCCCCTGGTCTCAATTTTCAATTGATAATTTTGTAGCGGCCTTGAGAGGGTACTAGAGTGGTGAACTAAAATGACACATATTCTTGTTTCTCTCATCAAGTAGTACCAGAATATATCGTTAGTTGCCCGAAATTTTGATCCGTACAAGAAATAATCTTATTTGGCTTCAATTGAGGCTTATTTGGAAAAAGTCTGAATATGATGTTTAAAGCTCAAACGCTCATAACTCTTGGAGGAAATTATTTAAAAGAAATGACCCATATTCTTGTTTCTCTCATCGAGTAGTACCAGAATATATCATTAGTTGCCCAGAATTTTGAGCCGTACAAGAAATTCTCTTATTTGTCTTCAATTGAAGCTTATTTGGAAAAAAAACTGAACGTGATGTTTTAAGCTCAAACGCTCATAATTCCTGAACGGTAGTAAATTCTCTGATTGCTAATTACATATTTTTTTATAAAATTTCTATAATTTTCGCGTTCGTGTGTACCTCTATTATTGTTGAATAATTATTGAGTTTTCTTCTCGTGAAATTTATTGAAAATTTCTGATGGTGATAGTCAGGCTAACTACTGTATATTACTTCCTGTATAGAGTTACACTTACTATATTATTTAATTGCAATCTAGAAACTAATTTGGAATATTTTTTCATTATCTACATGGATAAGCAGAATAAATGTCATCTACAGTGAATCTGTAAAATTATAAATTTTCTTTCTTATCCATTGGGATTGTAATGAACCAAGATAGTGTTCAGATTTTCTATAAGAAAAAGATTAATGAGTTCAATTGCGTAGACTATACGAAAGGCTCTATCATTCATTATTTTAAAGAAATCTAAACCTAAATTTTGACAAAGTCTAGAAGGAATAGAAAGAAGTCTAAAATCAGGAATGAAGTTATTTGACAAATTTTCGAGTTAACTCTATGTTATTGATCTTTGAAAGATACTAATTATTGTAATATTGTACAATGTAGGATCCGAAGTGAAGCTTGAGTTGGTTCAGGTTTTACAGAATAGGTTGAACGACGCCGTGCTGGAGGTTGTATCTGTGATGTTGGCTCGAAATCCAATGTGCAAATTGTCGCCGGAAGATGTTCATTTCATCCAGAAACCAAATAGTGCTCCGGACAATTTCATCAAGGTAATCTTATAAATTGCATTTTTCAAATCAGTTTCCACGTGTTACCAAAATACAATACTGTTTGTAATACAATACATTCCAATAATAATTAATTCGAATCTCCATTTATTGCTATATAAATAGACAAAGGACTTCTGCAACTGCAAATATTGACCAATGTGCTAAATAGCAGCCGAGATCCATTGTCTATTTATATAGCAATAAATGGAGATTCTAATTAATTATTATTATTATAATAATCCAGCAGTTGATATACTGCAATGTCTGATAATTCTTCCATCTTCAATACATTACAGGTACTATTTGCGATTGATTTTCACTGTTGGAATTTCGCCGTGTTCAAAACTCGTTACCCAATAACCATCCCCACATATCTCAACATCCAGTCCTACCAGTTTAACTAAATTATTATTATTCCACTACCATTAAACTTATACCATCGACTATAATTATTGATTATACTTATTATTCAAAACATTGTTTTTTAAGAATACTAACTATTTAATATAAGTTGCTAAATAACAAGGCTTCTCTTAAGAAGATTGTATATACCGTCGGATTCACCACAGCGAACAGAAGTGAACGAGCAGTAATGAATGCAAATTTTGCATGAAATCGAATTTCTTATTTGTTAATGCTCGTTTGCTCAAGTTTGCTCCTTTCATTACTTTACCTCAAATTCATAGGTTCATATAGATAGCCTTGTGTCGAACTATATATTTCGAACTGCAATATAAATCCAACTTATTTTTGCTGAATATCGTGGTAAAACTTCATAAATTAGTGTGGAATTAATGAAATGATCCTTAGAGTTGATTAAAAATATTCTTTGAAATTGGTGAACCAATTCACTATTAGGTAGAGGATCTGGAATTCCTTGATGGAATGGAATAGTAGGTACCTACTAAATCTATTCTTCATGTCAATATGTACCATTTTGTACCTTATAATTTAATATTGATGTATTAATAGCCTACAGGATCTCATAAATCTCAGAGAATACTGTGGTGAAATATATTTTATATATATATTTTATAAATATATTAATATATATATAACAAAACGTGCAAGTATTTCCAACAATATTCGTGATACGCTATTCTGTATAATAAATTTGTCATGGAAATTTCATCTTATCAATTTTTCTCCTCTTGATTTTCACAGTTCAGCATACCATCTCATGCCAGCAGTCATATGCGGGCTTTGGCCTACTACCTTCGACAAAATCTTCTGCAATTTCTGTATATGCCCAAGTACACGGACTCAAGGACTCACAATCATTTTCAGGTATGTTCAGTGTATAAGTGTAGGCATCTTCAAGTCAACAAAATTCCAGTCATCTTGAAGCAACAAAATTCCCGTTGCTCCTGGTCTTCTTACTTCGTCTCTTCAGACAAAAACTTAGATCTAGGACAAAACATGCTTTTTCTTTCAATTTATTTCTATGATGAACGTGCTTCTTAGTCCTTATCCTAACTTAATGAACCAATTCAACGGATTGTCCAAGAAGTCTATATGATAAGCGCAAAATTAGCTGAAAATCGATTTAAACCATTCCAGGCATAATAATTTTCCTAGCCAATTGAATGAGAAAACACACATAAGTCCTCATATTCCAAGTTTATTCCTTGCTATGTACGTATGTAGCATCATCCCTGCTGTGAGAAGCCCTGAGTCTCAATGTAAATTTATTGCAACGGCATGTCTTGCCAGCTTGCGCGAATTGTAGCAGGTTCAACAACCTGTCACCTCCCTCGATCGGTGGTGATCCGGGTAAGGAATGTGACGGCTTGATACATTTCCACGTCAATAAATTAGGTCGCCCATCAATCAATCAATCTTCATTCAAAACATACATAGCAATGTGCATGAATGCGTCTTAAATATTATTTTAACAAAATAATATAATATAAATAAATATAAAAACAATTGAGAAATGCCCACAGATGTACTATAGTCGCCCACACATTGGAATGACCAAGGTCACGGGATTGCTGAGAACTGTTGTCCACCCTCACCCAAACAAAACATCACTCCTCTCTCATACACACTCTCTTACTAGCTACCCTTAAGTACGAAGCGGCATCACCGGAGGGAGAAACAGGGAGTGGTGCGTTGTCCTTGGTTATTCCAATGATCTGTGGACGACTATAGTTCCTCCTTATATCTCAAAAACGTATGAAATATGAGCATGTACAGTGGCATAATACACAGTCTACAGTGTTAATAAATTACAAATGGGTGCCAGCCTTCTAAGAGCGAAAATTCCTGAACTTATTTTTTTACAAATGTTTAGAAAGTGCTCACCTATATCGTGATGAAACTGCTTTGAAATTAGTTTCTATTATTTTCACAGGATTATTCATACCCAAATGATCCTAGCAGAAAGATACCAGAAGAGAACATGTTGCTGTACAATCAGAGTCCTTCGTCTGGCAACAAGGGAATAGCGTGCATCGGCTTTGGCCTTGTCGGTGGTGATGGCTGCCTGGTGGCTCATACTGCTGAGTGTCCCTTGCCCAGCTCCAACGCTTACAACACAAACCCTCTTCTAGAAACCCAGTTTCATACTTTGACAGATACAGCTACTATCAACGATCAACACATTAGTATTTCAGGTATGGTATAGTCCATCCAAGCAAAGAAGACCCTCTTTTAAGATGGTGGAGGGAAGTGAGAGCATGCGCAGATCTGAAAACTTTTGTGTAAAATCATTTCAGCCAACCTACCTTGTTCGCACTATCTATGGTTCCGGGAGGCTGAATCAACAAAGCACACATTGCAAATGTTGAAAAATCATAATCATATTGATTTTACGAATGAAAATATATTTTATTGAATATATTTCATAATTTTTTGTTTGTGACAGATGGTGAGAGTAGAACAATTTCCATTTCGACTGCTGGCAGCATTGAACGGTAGACATCTTGAGACGTCTTCTTTGCTTGATTGGACCATATCACTTATTATTGTAGAAACCGTATTCCATACTACATCTGAAAAGCATAGTTTCAAACGGCTGATTTTAAAAGTCACTTCTGAGTGGTGAATGAAATTTACTGGAAAACAATGGGTATTTTGCAAGTAGCATTCTTACTATTAGGCTGAGGCCGCACTGCCGGTGGGTAGAGCCTGGAGGGTGGAGGGTAGTTGGTAAATCTATAGAACATACACACCATCCACAGTAATACACCGTATGAATGGTATGACGTCATACTGTTTTTTGAGGTTATGTTGTCCATATTTAAGAATTTCAAGATGGCGGCTGAACACATACCATTCATACGATGTATTACTGGGGATGGTGTGTATGTTCTATAGATTTACCAACTACCCTCCACCCTCCAGGCTCTACCCACCGACAGTGCGGCCTCAGCCTTAAACCTTTTCTCTTGCAAACCCAAGTCGAAAATATGGTATTGTCGGTAAATTGGTTTTCATCATTCTATTCTAGTAAGAACGCATTGACATTAATGATGGAACGCAGCACTGGAAAAAACGCAATGTACAGCTTGAATACAAAATGTATCTGTCAAATACTAATGCTGTCCCACTAGTTCAAAGCGAACGTTTTGTTCTGTTGCGTTGCGTCTGGTATGAATGCATCCTTAGCTATAGGTCTGACCAAGCAAAGAAGACATTCTAGCAAGATGGGAAAATGGCTCCAGCTCGATCAATATTGGTTGAAAAGTTATTAACTCTGTCTCAAATTGTAGATCAGAATGTTTCCTACGATTTGAGACTAGACATATAATTTTTGAACTAATATTGACCGAGCTGGAGTCATTCTCCCATCTTGCCAGAATGTCTTCTTTGCTTGGACAGACTGTACCATCTAGATTGAAAACATTTAGCAGTGAAATACTCGTGTTCTTTTTTTATAATTTCTGAATCAAGACAAATGAATCTTTATTAGCTAATAAATATAGATATACAGCAGGTTTTCCTAACCAATTTTATTAAAACTTGTTCCTTGAGCTAACCAGGGAAATCTCATTCTATATTCTCATTTTTCGACCAAAAATGAATTCAAAAAATCAGAGAAGCTTCCAGCTCTGTTCTACAATTACATTTGTACATTTTTACCTGCTGCACTTGAAAGATGTTTTTATTTTCAATTGAACTAGCGAAGCGAGTTCCTACTTTTGACTCAACACACAAGTCGTTGTCCATCTGTTCGTTCGTTTGTTTGTATATTATATAGTTCTAGGAGGCTATAGTATTTGGGTTTAAATAAATTTAAAGTTATGTTAATTAGATGTCAATGTACGTATTTGCAGATGAGTCGACGTTCATTGAGTTTCGTGTGTGGAAACAAGGTAGAGTTAACATCGAGTCGCTGACAGATATGCTAAAAGCTTCAATTCGTCATGCAATCTGGGATTTGATGATGGAGTACAATTTGCTCACTGCTCCGCTCACTAAACAACATGCAGGTATTTATCTACTTATTCCGACCAATTGAAACAATAAAAATTCATCTACATTATCTTAAACGAAAAAAACTTTTACATTATCCATAATTCTTATAAGTTCCGTTACAACAAGTCTTATGCCTTAATTCTTATTTTTTTTGAAATAGGCCTACTGGGCCAATTTAGTAAAATCTAGTAGAGACTTTTCTTGGGGTTTTTAGTGAATAAAGACATTTTAGTGAAGTTTCGACTCTAGTATTTAATAAGGAGTTTTAAACACTAGGCAATAGTTTAAGAGCACTCTAGCTTTGGAGTGAATAAAAACTAGTAAATATTTTACCAGGCTAGTACATTATTTACGAGTTTTTCACAAGCTTTGTCAGATCTAACTAGCTCTAGAATATCATTCAACTCTCTTGACTTATTGTTGATCTGTAAGAGACTTCAAATCAAAAATTAAGGATTTCCTGATAAGCAACCGTTTTTTCAATAATAATGAATATTTTTGCTTTATCATGAATGACTTTAAAGATATGATTTGTGATTTTATGTACAACTTGATAACCTATGTGATTTTTATGACGTGGCCTATACATGTATACTAATATGTGGCAATAAATGGATTTTGATTCAATTAAGGATTATTGAAGGAAGTTGATAACTCAGACTATTTTATATAGCATTTATTATAAGTATTTAGGAGCGACCACAAAATTATTTTCAAATCAACAAATACCTATTAAAAGGAGTTGCACGGTTTGGAGTTGCAGGATTTGCCAGGCTAGATGCTATCAAATTAACATCTAAATAACTATCGAATTAACTAGATTGCTAATTAAGCTCTTTATATTAGGCTGCCAACCCTAAGAATCTAGACCTATATCTATAGCCAGCTTAATAATAATAGCTCAACTTAGTGAAAACCAGGGGGAAATAAATGTGTGTGTTCAGTTTAGGACCAGTTTAGGTTCAGTTCAGATCCAGTTTGGCTTCAGTTCTGGTTTAGTAACAGTTCATTTTGGGTTCAGTTAAGGCCCAGTTTAAGTCTAGTTTGAGATTCCGATCAGGTTCAGTTCAGGTTCTGTTTGAGTTCATTTTGGGTTCAGTTCATTTCCAGTGTAAGTCCAGTTTGGGCACCTGTCAGATCAGGTGCTTTTCAGGTTCTGTTTGGGTCCAGGTTGTGTTCAGTTTGGACTTAGATCAGGTCTAGTTCAGGTTCAGTTGAATTCGGTTGAGTTTGGTTTGTGTTTAGTTCACGTTAGGTTTGTGTTCAGTTTGAGCTCTGTTCAGGTTCAGTTTGGGATCAGTTCAGGTCCAGCTCAGATCCAGTCCAGGTCCAGTTTGGGTTCAGTTCAGGTTCAGTTCACGTTCAGTTTGGGTTCAGTCCAGGTCCATATCAGGTTGAGTTCAGTTTGGGTCAAGTTCATATTCAGTTCGGTTTCAGGCCAGGTTGAGGTTGGGTCCAGTTAAGGTCCAGTTTGTGTTCAGTTCAGGTTCAGTTCGGGTTCAGTTCAGGCTCAGTTGGGGTTCAGTTCAGGTCCAGATCAGGTCTAATTCAGGTCCAGTGTGGGTCCCATTTTAGTCCAGTTCAGTTGGGGTTCAGTTTGGGTCCAGTTTGTGTTCAGTTCAGTTCAGGTTAAGTCAGGTCAAATTCAATTCAGCTTGGCTTCAGCTTCAATTCCAGATTGGGTCAAGTTTTGGTTCAGTTTGGGTCCAGTTCAAGTTCAGTTTATGTCCAGTTCAGGTTAGGTTCAGTTCAGATTCAGTTTGGGGTAAGTTCGTGTTCAGTATGGGTTTGGTTAGGGTTCAGATCTGGTTTGGGTCCGGTCAGTTTGGGTTTGGTTTGGTTCAGTTCAGATTCAGTTTGGTCTGGGTTCATGTCATGTCTGTTAGGTAAAATTCATGGGTCCAGTTTGAGTTGAAACTGGACCACTGGACAACTGAACCTGAACTGAATTCAAACTGTACCTAAACGAGACTAGAACTGGACCTAAACTGAACCAAAATTGAATCCTAACCGAACCCAAACTGAACCTAAACAGAACCTGAACTGTATTAAAACTGGACCCAAACTGAACTTGAACTGGACTCAAACTAGACCACAACTGAACCTAGACTAAACCCAAACTGGACCTGAACTAAACATTAATTTAGGTAAGAGGTACTCTCCACATCAGTTCTCCACTGATGATGATGCCCTGAGCATTGAAACTCAAGTATGGTTTAAATAAACTTTGTGGATCTGACAACATTTGTTTTCTCTTACCTAAATTATGGATAAGTTCCACAATATCTCTGATCATAGTGTAAATTTCATTAATTGAACCCAAACTCAATCCAAAGTGAATCTCTGATATGATATGTCTCATTATAATAATGTTTTGTCAAGTTTCAGATCACGAAACTCCGGTTGAATCAGAACTCTCACCAGTTCATCAAACAATAACAGTACCATGGTTGAAGCTGGCTGTCACTCTAGGGGTTCCCGCAGTTAAACCTCTATACATAAATCTCACAGCCAGGTAAGTCTTATCATTTTCATATATTTTTCAGGCGCTTCATTTCTCACATCATGGTTGACTTGCAGATTATGTGAAGATCATAATTCCGTTCTCATTTTTTTCTTATACATAGTGTTTCAGAAGGCAGGTGCTAAACGTCTCAAGCTGATTTCTCCACTAAGGAATTAAAAATCTCAATAAGACATATCCCTAAAAAATGCTTTGTTACCGAGATAACAAAAACGGAAGATTGACATTTTTCATAGAATCAATCATTTTTAGAGGCTTCATACCAAATAAGAGGATTCAAAAATGATAATTTTCTATGTAAAATTAGCGAAGACATCCAATAAAACCAGTTGGAAGCTTGTAACATGAACTGTTATCGAGATAATAAAGAAAATATGCTAAATACAAAAATTTTCACAGCACAACACAACACTAGTATCTCAATAACCACTGCAGATACAAACATCTAACCAGTTCCATTGAAGTTCCAGAAAAACTTGAAAAATAACTCTTTTTCAACTTGACCACTCTTTGACCACTAAAAAATAGCCTACTGCTCAGTAATCGACTTTGGCATGTTCAATACCTTAAATCAATATGAAATTTTGTCCTCTTCCCAACGGTTCAATTAAAATTCAATTTTGAATAATGGTTCTTGAGATATTGACGATTTAATGACTGTAAGTGGGCCTATTTGAAAAATATCGAAAAATCGATATATCTCAAAAACGAAGGTCGATAGGAAAAACTTTTACTGGACATTTTTTGTTGGAAATTGCATGTAGAATCTATGGTTGCTGGCTTTCACACCTTTCGCGGGACATTCTGTGTTTATAAATCTTATTCCAATTGGAAATTACACTCGGGGGAATTGCGGCTATGGATAGTCCAGTATCAGCAGAATTATGATAGTTTCAGCTTTGCAAGTTCTATACCATATGGAGTTCCTGTGAAGTTTGTCAAAGTGGATAAATATTCGAACCAGGAAAGTGTGTTACAGTTTTTATTATGTATGGACTGATTGCGCAGCGAATGACCTGCAAATCTTGTGCTGTTGAATATCACGTTTCACTCGTCTACAACGTTCCACGTCAAAAAACCAATGACACTCCTGGCAAATTGAATCGTTAGGGTACACATAATATGTTTTGTTTTCACAAAATGTCGCTATAAGAATTAGTTGAACTATAATGGTGTTCCTATTAATTTTTTTGTAAATTTTAGTGGAGAATCCGATCTTACTACATGTCAAATGTGCAACACAGTGGAAACTGTTGATATGGGAAATCGATAATTGAATGTTTTTTGCAGGCATCCTGTAGATGTTACTCTGAAAGAGGTTTTCAACTTGATCTCGGTCAGTGACACGACTGGTTTTGCTTTCTGTAAATTAAGCGATGAAGAAAATGATAGACTCGTCTACATGCCCCAAGTAAATTCTAATATTGATTCGCCTGTTTCGTCTTGTATTATAATAGGACGGAATATGAGCTATTGGAAAGCATGTCATACAAACGATCTAGAATCTTTGGCTGTGAGGAATGAGAAAGGTGAGCTACAAGGATTTATCAGTAATGTTATGTTATTCAGTTTTTATTTCTATGTTCGTGTTGCTTTATTGATGTTGGCTCTAGTAACTAAATAATATTTCAACCCAGACAGTAATATTAATTTTTATGTTGTGCACTGTACAGTTTTTATTAAGTCTGATATATTAGATTTAGTTATTTTTAGAGAGAAATATTTCTATGAAGTCTATGTATTTTCTGTAAATATTGAATGACTAATAAAATTCTATTCTTTAATCAGTGGTTAAGTGACAAATTGTTCCAGTGTAAGACAGAGGAACTGAAGAAACCTTCAAATTTGTGGGTCATCCATTAACAGGAGCCTTAATCTCTTGACTTATTATTTTTCTGTGATTGGTGATCAATGAACTATTGCTTTTTCAAAAGGCCAACCTTCTATTATTGTGGGTCTAAAATTATTCAGCCAAGACGCTATGCATACCGGTATATAATATTGTTATACAAGCTGCTCATTTCTATGATATTGTTGTTTTGTGCCAGGTCACAGTATCTCCTCACACTTTGCACCTTTTTGCGACTCGTCTTCTGATCCGATGATATTCATTCCTCGGCAACGCTTTTTACTTGCTGTTATTACGTGCAAAAATGTAAGTTTAATTGTTTAAATTTGTGTGTTTCATATCACAGCATTCAAACAGTTTGCCATTATTTGAAACCAATAAGCATTAAGTTGATGGGTTGGTTGTCTATATTGACAGCGAGTTATCAGTAACATGTAGTGAACATTTAATTGGCGGTCTGGCCACCTGTTTGAGTTTGAAGTTTGAATGGGCGGGTGCAACATGTGAGCTTCTATCTGTCTATCGCAGCCCAAACTCCAGCCTCTCTGATTTCATAGATGCACTTGAAATTTATTGCAATGAATAGCTCTATTCGGCTATTAGCTGGTGATATCAATTGCGATTTACTGAATGTTGCTCCCAACTCTCTTGAAGAACGTTACGTGGATTTTTTGAACGGCGCGGGTTATGTGGCATGCATAGATAAAGTAACTCGTCTCGCTAGTGGCACGTGTATTGACCACTATTTTATCAAGCTTCCACGTACCTTCAAAGCATCATCCGTTATCTTACAGTCCTCTATAACAGATAAATATGCTATATGTTTGAATTTAGTATCCTCCAACTCACTTAAGCCCACGAATGTTGATAAATTCGTTTCAAGAACAGACTGGAACGAAATTTCAAAATCTATGTCAAGCCAAAATTGGGATAGCGTCATTGAACAAAATGATGTTGATATGGCTGCTGACCAATTTACTAACATTCTTCAGAATGTTATTGAATCCAAGACATCAGTGATAAAACTTTTTGCTAAAAAAAAGCCAAATAAAGCCTTGGATCAGTGCGGGACTTGTTAACTCAATCCGGCATCGTGACAAACTTACAAAAAACTAAACAGACAACCTTTTAATCAAATTTTAAAGAACGAGTTTAAACAATACAGGAATTTCCTTGATTCTGCAATTAAACAAGCCAAACATACATACTACAAAAACAAAATTGAAGAATTGATGAAATTTCTGGTCGGCCAGCCAATAAGCAACCTTTTCAATCAGTGCATTTACTCAAACAGCAGAAACAACCAACTGCGAAAGAATTGAAGAAATCTGCAATAATTTCAATTTATATTTTTCGGCAGTAGGGGTAAACCTGGCTGGTTCTATCACGGTATATATACCAATATATAAATCAGGACAAAAAAATGTCTTGTCAAACTATAGGCCAATTTCTTTGTTAGTAACAATGTCCAAAATTCTTGAAAAATGTGTCAAGAAACAATTATCCATGTACTTGAATGAGAATGATTTGATCTCTGAAAACCAATATGGGTTTCAAGAATCAAGGAATAACTCTGATGCTCACTCTTTGAGTAGTTGTGAAATTGACATTGTGGTAGTTATCCATAATAAATGAAAAGACAAGATGTTGTCAAACCATTGATTTATTAGAAAATCGAGATACCGGTTTCGGTTGTTACACCATTATCAATCTCTGGTAAACTAAAACTTAACGGACAGAGCAGTATTTATACTAACGGTGAAGCACGGCTATTGGTCGACGCTTCAGCCAATGACCGTGAACGCCTGCCATTGGCCTAGACAAGCTCCTCCCCGATTAGCGGTTCATTCAAACATTACAAAATGACGTTTCAAACAGAAAATACAATTTAAGATCGATAAATAGCTACAGTAACCTGCAAAATGTGAGTAAAAATATACGGAAAGATGAGGAAAACAACTGAATGAACTAATAAAGTAATATCTGACTAACAAATTATGATAAAATAAGATTTGTGGTATTGTATTGATTGAAATGGATCTGGTCGTTCAAACTTAACTGTGAATGATCTTTAGTTGCCCTGGTTATTTCTAAAGCTTCCAGAATGCTGAGAGTTCTTCCTTTATTATTAAAATGCAGAAACTCAACATTCTCCTCGGCCTTGAACATGTGATTATTTGTTATTAAATGTTCAGCAAAGTTTGAATCTCCATTACACTTATTCCAATCTTTGATATGTTCTTTCACCCTAATTCTGAAATTTCTACCAGTTTGACCAACATAGGTTGCATTACAATCCCCACATTTAAGCCTATATACCCCACTCCTACCCATAGCTAGTCATAGGACTAACTATAATTATGAAATTCCTCAATTGATACATGGGTCAGAACTATCAAATTCATTCTACTCAGCACCTTTTTTATATAGAAACATTCCAAATGAAATCAGAGAGGCTGAGGCATGCTTTTTGGCCGTGTACAGAAGGGTCGTCGACAGGTGGCTATATCACATTGGCTGGGAGGCAGCTGAAGCCCTTCTCTGCTCTCGTTTCATTCGCTAACAACCATTGCAGAGCAAAAAAACCATTGAAATCATTCAGTGCTTTTTTCCTGACACGATATAAATCTTTCTTTTTTTCCTTTTTGTTTTAAAAATTATAAATTAGTCTTATCTCTTTTTTCGCCCAGTTCGGCGCAGTCTCAGAGCCTTCCTCTCTCATTTCAAATCAGTTATTTCTTTATTTAATTTAATTTTTTTTTTATATTTATTTATCTGTAAGTATAATAAAAAGAAATATTTTGTGATTGCAAATGTGTTGTCCATGGAACTCTCCTCCACACGCAGACGATTGGTCTTTGTGCTATTTCTCTTGCTATTTTTGTAATGTACCTTCATGTTGTAAAGAAGGAATAAAGATTTTTTGAATTTGAATTAATACAATTCAAGTTGAACCATATACAATCGAGTACTCGATAAGAGAATAATACTGTTGGTACTAAGTACCTGGCAACATTCACTCTTATTTGGATAGGCTGTACTGGTACCTACTTGGTTCTCTAATCTATTCTAGAACTTTGTGATGACGCATTTTGCTAGACAGCTGTGCAACTTAAACTGACAAGTGTGTTCTGATATGTACGCATTCAAATTTGAAAAATAATCGATTCCTCGTTTTGAAGTAATTTTAATAAGAGTTTTGGCCTGATCCATTGAAGCGGAGAAATCTTGCCATGAATGATCCGTTGACATTTTGATGCTTTCTCAATAGACGTAATATTATTTTATTCTACAGCTCTTTGTGAATTACTGTACGTTTTAATTATCATGCAACAAAAATCCCGATATTTTTCACTGTAGATAAAAAATAGTCATTTATGATTTTTATGTTATTAGATTACAATTTATACGTACAATTGGGCCAAGGAAAGGATTGAATTGCTGAAGAAGCACGTGAACAATCTTGGTCAATGGCTGAGCGCTCGTTGCAGCTTGCTAACTGGAATTCTAGCTCAAAAAATGGGCCTTTTCCACAACAAACCCTATGCCAGAAAATCTACAGGACAAGTGAGTTGGTTTTCATCAATCTAGACATTCAAAATTAAAATATTCCGCACCCTCTAAGCAAATAATAGCCACTGTATGAATTTTCATATTAGATTATAAATAATGAAAAATAATTATAATTATAAAGGTAAGAATAATGTGTTGGTTTCAAAAGGCATAAGATTGGCACGTCCAACTTTGATTGAAATTATTGTTTGTTGCGTTGCAGAGTGGACTGAGTCATGCAACTGATGTTGAAAGCCTTGTCAGTTTTTCATTGCAACCCGTCAAACAGCAGAGATGTGGTTCTGGAATAGCGCAGCTCTCCGAAGTTCTAAGGGATACCAAGCCAACATCCTGCTATAAAATCACTTCCTCCGATCCGGTCATTTTCAATGTTCAACGGATTCTTGATTCTCGAAATGACGAGAAACGAGGTTAGCTTACAAATTCTCAGTAGTCCTGCATTTGACATTCTAACTTTTCTTGATTTGTAGTATGTACAGAAAATGAATAGTCTACAACAGAGGCAGATTTTCGGAATCGAGCAGAGCTAACGAATAATCTTGTAATAAATATGTTTTTACACGAACTAGAAATTTAACTAGGGGAGAAAAATATGGGAGATAATTCAGAAGAATTGTATCCAATACAGAAGTACGTGATCCATGAAGCTTCTAAATCCTTAAGCCCTAATCCCTAGCAAGGTTTATCTAGTTCAGTTGAAAAATATTTTATTGAAGAACTGCAAAGACGAAGTAACTTCAGTTTTTTTTATAATTTACATGCAATGTGAATGAACTATTGAGTTTGTGAAGTTTCTCAGTAGGCCTAGATCTTGTTGATATCCAAGTTCTGACGTAAGTTGTGCTCCTCCTCTGCCCCATCTTTGTCCCCTCAGCCAAGAATGAATGAATGAACCTATACTTGTATAGGTTTATGTGTAATAAATGAAATTTGTGAAAACTATTGTGACGTATGATACTCTGTTCATCAGTCAACTCAAATGGCCGATGGCAAACACGAATACATCTCATCAGGCGATAGATTGACCATTAGTCCAACCTATCTCACAAGAATATGGTCACCCTTTCACTGTTCACTTTTCATTTTTCTGTCCAGGGCGGCCATCAGCCAATGATGAGACAAACAGGATCGCCTGCAAATTCCATTTGAAAGGATTTTAGATCGTATTCACTCGTCTGTTGTTTTAAAATGTTCAAATTCAAACTATGCAGAGTGTTTCCAAAATAGTCCAAAAATCAACAGTTTGATTTTAAATCGAATAGTAATCAAAGTACTGTAATATTGAGAAGTAGTTGATCGTACTTTTGTTTTGTGTTACGTGATTTTTTCTAGGTTTAATAAACTTTTAGAAGTAGGCTAAACTGATTGAAATGAACTTTGATTTTGAAAAATTAAAAGTCTGAAAATTGATAATGTTTCATCGAAACTGCTGTCGAAATGAATGTTGTTTCGTGCATTTCCCAAGTATCAGTTTCAATTTCATGTTGGAAAAGCCATTGTATTTGGACTTGTACGAACATTGACCTCTTATTGAATTTTGACTGGTCCACTAAAAGTTAGGCTCAGCGCTCGTGTGGAGCAGGCCGGGTGCCATTGGAAGAGGAAAATGTTCAGTGGATAGCTATTATTAACCAGCTGATTATTGCATTATACCTATTGTTGATTGTTGAACGTTATTTTGAATATTGTAGAGAATTTATTAATAAAGAAAAAATGATCGGTAAATTTTTCGTCTAAAATGCACCCAAACCTCACAAATCATGATTTGAAGGAGACAAAACAGCTATCTTATGAAATGTGCTTTCTTCTCTGTTTTGTTTCCATTAAATCAGGATTTGTGAGTTTTGGGTGCGTTGTAAAATTTACTGAACCTTTTTTCTTAAGAATTAAATTTTTTACAATTACATGATTTAAAAATCGCTTGAATTAGTTCTTTTAATATCCAGTATGAAATTCGAATGTTTTTCGTTTTGTTGCTCTCGAGAATTTTGCAAAAACGCAAGAAAACTTTTTACAGACCATCAAAAGAAACTTTACATGATGTGGCAAGCAAGAGGAGCGACACCGAATATCCCATTGGCTGAGGACATTCTGCATATTTTCATCCAGCACTCGAGAAATATACATTACTGTTTAACTCCTCTGCTCTTTCTGCCAAGGTAAAAAACAAGCCATCACTATAAGCAATTGGATATTATTTATTTATTTTATTGAATAATTGGTTTATTCATATAATATTATTTTCTTCGGTGGATGACCCATTTTTATCAAAAACTCAATCTTTTTTCATGTTGATGTTACATTTGTCAAGCTCAAAAATATTTATGCCGTCAGAACAGTAAACATAGTGTTAATAAACCAACAAACTTCATGAGAAGCTTCCTGAAATTGAAATAAAGTGAAAAGTTCGAGTAAACATGAGTCATAAAATGCTTTATTGTCATAGAGATAATAATGGCGAAGATTGCACATTTCCAATCAACAATAATTATTTTACATGGAAAAAATTATGGCCAATTCACATGTAAAATTAGTTAGTACAAAAAGTAATATATGCCTTTCGGCTTTTGAGGGAGGTTCTCTCAATCTATTAATTGAGAAGGACGTACTTTGCTTATTTTCAATCAATTATAAATTATGGAATCCTGACCTGGGGTGGAGCATCCTCGATCACTTTGAAAGCTGTTGGAATTGCTCAGCGAGCAATCATAAAGACCTGCTTGAACCAGGATAGTCGCTACCCGACAGAACTGGTCTATCAAGAATTTCAGGTCCTTGATGTACGACAGCTGTACATAGAATCACTACTTATATTCATCCGCAGCGGTGAAAATTCAATATTTAACCCTCTGATTCATCCCTATCAAACACGAAACTTTAATATATTTGGAATTTTACAACCAAGATTAGTTAGCAATTGCAAAAATTCCATTACATATGCCATATCCTTTATAGAAATATACCCGCCTATATAAAACAAATAGAACCTCTGAGCCTTTACACCTACAAGCGATATTTGAATATATGGTTAATCGAAACTGGCAGGGATGCCGCTGATCAGCTCATCTTTCTCCGCGTACCGATTTTGATAATATTTTAAATTTTTATTTGCCTCTTTGTTCTCAACATTCATCATCCAAGTTATTGCTTGATGATAATAATATTTTATTAGATGTATAATATGTTACAATGTATCATTAATGGAATGTTGAATTTTAATTCTAAGCCATGTAAAAACTTAATTATGCAGTAACTATTTATATCGTGTGAATTTGATACCGTACTAAAATCGTTTCTTCACTGAATTGATATGGTTTCTGTCTTATTATATATACAGTATATTATATCTTTTTAATTTTTTCTCAATTTTCTTGTTGTTTACATGTTATCTTTCATTTGAACTCTTTCCCCACACACGGACTTGTCTATGTGGGGAAAATTCACAAGTTATGTATAATATATTTTTTTATTCATGTTGTATTCTTAATTTGTGAATAAACTTTGTTTGATTTGATTTAAAGTATCAAGACTGGTTCACTGTAGTCTCAACAGAGAAGTGGAGACTGGCTCCGACTGGTCGGGCTCGATAGACTGGTTCTTTAGCTTTCAGGAGCATTGTGATTTAGCCTTCCAAGTACATTCGTTGGGACAGGAGGTCAATTTTCGCGCCTAGTGTTTTAAGAGCGCGTCGCATCTGTTTGCAAAGCCAAATTCAAAAACTATCAGAGTCAAACCTCTGCACTTGCAGCGGTCTTTTGACTGATGGAAGCAATAAAAGGTCAGGTGAATTCTTTTGGAGGATTGAAATGACTTGGAAATGCCGAATTTCGCCAGTAGACACTGCAAAACAGTCGTGCTGTGGGTTGGTGCCACATTTGCCAATTCTTCTCATCGCCAAATCATCCGTTTTAATAGTGTGGATGGTTTCCACTACAGATCCGTTCTTTTGACTTATGAGGGCGTTTATTATAATGCTGTCATAGTTCAAACCCTCTTCCGTTTTGACCACCCAAGCCCCAGCTGAAGCGTCCAATGCAAAACTCGACTTCAACAAGCTCTTGGCCTTCCTTAAGTATATTGTGCCACTCAAAACTCTTGTGCGACTGAAGGAATTATTCCTATAATCATATTCAATGAGGACAAGGGTCCCGGATTAAAAGAAAAACTAAACAATGAAGCATTACTCAACGCTATTCTTCATGTTCGCGCTGCAACATGCACTCGGTGCAAATATCAACCTCCTTTCCAACGAATGGACTTGGGCGAGGCTAAACAACTGTGCTCCTGAACGGTAAAGACCCGCCTTCACCTGTATGTTGAGACTAGAGTGAACCAGTCCCGATACTTATTGAATGTAGAATGTAGTATCTACCCACTAGTTGAAGAAATTGATAATATTCGATTCAATTTCAGGTGGAGAATCCAGAGTGCAGCTACAAGAGACCATTCTCTGAAAGTAAATCAGGTAAAACCTATTTTTTTATTTTATAAAGGTTTTAAGAATATAGAGCCTAAGTCACATTATTATGGACTAAGTCCCATAGCCCCATATGTTCTGAATTTGAAGCTGATTAATTAAGGCGTTCGAAAGTTTATTTCAAGGGTACTTTGATTATTTATCGATTTATTATACATTAGTAGCCCTAATAACAAGGTGAAGTTAAATTGACATATGTTATTGTTACCTTTAATGGCTCAACTTCATTTAATGTCATACAAAATATCAACATTTTAACATTCTGTTTCAGGCCTCATTCAAAGATGGTTCCACATCAAAAAGTGATGAAAAGTGGCATCAACAGCTTTGTAACAACCTTGTTCACGAATACAAGCAATACCTTCAATCTCTGGGCTTCATTCCTATTCAAATTGGACCGTCAACACCAAAAAAAGGGTCAGATTTCGCTTTGATATAATTTTTTCCGCTTCAAATGTTCATATGTTTCAAGCTTATTAGTCTGGCAGAGCTGGATCTTTCTTGGCGTTTTGAATCCATTCTCCTCTATTAAAAAGCGAAGCTACTCGTATATGTATCACTTAATATTTTTTGTAATTCTATGATCAGGAAACCTCATATGACCAAAAAATCTGAGGCATCTTTTTCTCATATCTGTTACAATATTGTAATGTTTTTATTGAGGTTTATAATTAAGCTTATTTTAAAATTCAGGAACTTTGACGGTTTATTTTAGAAATGCCCTTTATAAGTAAGCTTATATTGATCGTTATTCAGATAATAATTAATTTGTAAAAAAATGTATTTTTGTTTTGTGTTTCTTTTCTGTTTCAAGACAACAGCTCTCTGATAAGTAATAAATATTGGAAGTTTTTGAAGATAGATAAAAGTGAATTAGATAAGTAAAACGAAGAAATGTGAAAGATAGATTTTCTACGGCGGATATGAATTTCTGTAACCTGTTTTATTAAACTGCTAGAATTGATAACTGATGGAATCCAAGTGCCCACTTATTGGTCTTATTCTTATTCACAGGATGCGAAAGAACAGTATCTCTCAGTCAACCAAGAATTCGTGTTTCCTGCAAAAATCACTTCTTGGGGGTATTCTTCTTTTTGAGTTGTTCTTATCAGAGCCTTTCTTTCATACTAAACTCCATGCTCTTGAGTGCTCAAGACTGCAGGCTTCAACTCCACTCCTGTCTCAGGTAATATAGATATAGATAAATAATCAATTATAAGTATAAAATTCCGTCATTATTAAAATTCACTGGAACCGATCTATTATTTGGTTTTTGTATCAAATTTATAATAACGGGTGATCGAAATAAATGTATCTAGATGCCACCTGTTGAAATATCATGTATGATGTTGATGTTGAGACGAACTTTGACGTATTTCTGAATACAATTAATTATGTTACAGTATGATCTGGTTTCAACATGATTAACAAAATTAATTCAAACTCGAGAACAGTTAGGCATTCCAATTATATACTTCTGAGGGTGCTACATGTGCGTGGGTAATGACAAGGATGATGATGATGTGAGATGATCGACGACTGATTCCTAGGCAGTCACCTTCAAAAGGGATTGGCTGTTTTCGGTAAAAATCGGTGTCTCCAACTGGGATCACATCAGCGCTTTATCGCGCTCTTCTACAGTCACTGCCAAAACCAGGGCATGAAAGGTTTATCCTAACGTATTTATATTCGATAATTCAATATTTTTCTACAAAAAATGTTAAGTTAATCCACACTTATTGGTTTAATTGAATGTTTATTAATTAATTGAATGCAGTTCTCTTGAACTGCTACTTTTGTCTTTTTGAAATATGTTATAGTTGAGAATATTTTGCCGACTGTCTTTTTTGGATTAGCCTACAGACTTGAGTATGTTGCTACGAGAGGAAACGGCAAAGCTTCACGCTTTCCATTAGAAACCACCGCTTCCATTTACCACTACCGCTTCAAAGCTTTGTCCATTGATCACATAAATTAGGAAATGTTTGGCATGTTCACAGTTCATAATGAGTTTCTTGGACGAATGTGACCGAGTGAAAGTATTGATGCATCTGCATTCATTCACCTACGACTACCACTTACGCTGCCTGCACTCGTTCATTTCCAACAAGCAAGTACTGCTGCGACCAGGATACCACATCACCAGTTTCCTGGATGACTTCATCAAATACTACACAAAAGCGCCCAACTATGCCACAAGTCTCGTCTACTCAGGTATTTAAATGTAGCCTAATCACTCTAATTGTTTCGAAATTTGATACTCAAGTATACTCGACTTCCACGTACGAGTAGCGTATTAATATGATTCTCACTGATACACAATAGATTTTAGGTTAGGATGGAAAACATGAAAAAACATGTTGGAATGCTATATTAAAACCAGACAAAGACTATGATACTTCAGCCATCGATTATATTTTATTTTTTATCATTTGTTTGTTTTTGCAGATTCGATAGTGATCCGTGACATATCAACACCAGCCTTGCAATTATTTAACTACTTGTTGAATAATGAGAAAGACTACAAAATGGAAGTTTACTGTATGCTTCCTTTCTCGGAAAATAGTGTATGTAGATATTCCATCTCTTATTTTTCATAGTAGTATCGGTACTTTTCAATCTTGTTTCAGAACTATGACAACTCATTAAAATAGTTAGCCTACAAGCTTCACTTTTGTATGGCTTGAAATTATATCAACATCAAGCCAATTACCAAATTGAATTTTGAACAGAGCAATAAATAATATTTTTCGACGAAAAACAAACAATTTACAAATTAAATCCATTGGGAAAAATTTCTTTTCATGGAAAAATTAATGTCTATTGCCTAAGTTGGAGACCCCAAAGGTAATCTGTATGGGGATTATGTTATGTATTTTGTTGTTTTTTTTTTATATAACTACTATAGTAAGCTAGAATGCAAGTCTCAAAAATGCTTTGGTCTGTTCCCTATTCCATTATTTTTGTGATAGGTGCTCATCCTGAGAGAGACCTCACTACCATAATTTATCTCCATTTGGAATGGATATTCATTCATTATTGTAATCAAATCAATTAATAATAAACTATTTAAGTAGTTGAAATGAAGGTGTTAGAAGTGAGGTGAATAGTATCATAATGAAATTGTTGGTTTGATAACATTTTTAGTTCAGGAGCGGTTTTTTTATAATCGTGTTCGATTTTGAGATTTGATCAAGGTCGAAGCTTGAGCGTGTAGCTAATACTGCTAAGACTTGGATAGAATTCGCAACAAAAATTTAGTAAAAATTATGTCGGTTTTGTCTGTTCCTTGTACGTTCCAACAGCTGATGTTGTCTGCATATAGTCTGAGAAACTGTACCGGACCATATAACTAAAGAATAGAGTTACGAACAAACTGCTGTTAGAACGTACAAAGAACAGCAAAAATCAAAATTGTTTGTGATAAAATATTTTTGGAGTGAGAAATTGTAATATTAAGTTCAATGATCTATAACCCTGTTTTGAACTGTTGTCAAAATTGGTAGAGGAGCAGTTTTAGGCATTAGCCTGTTGCACTCACCTATGTATAATTATTATTGAATAAATGATAATGATAAAACCAACTTGATTTTCGTTGCGAACTCAACCTTTCCACAAGAAAATAATATTTAATAGACAGAAATCCGCCTGAAAAATCGAGTTATTTTACAAATGTATTCGTTGGTAGGCGAAAGATGAGAAATATATGACGATAAATACACTAAAGAGAAAATAAGTTGAATTTATTGTAGAGGTGATCATGATCATTTGATGAAATTAAGTAATGAAAGTTATCATTTGATTATAAATTATACATGTCCATTGTCATCTTTGATGTTATTAATAATTCTGAATATTCATATCCAGTAAAGCAACTTTGTTATCTCGTTAAAGTATCTTCATTAATTGATACATTGTTCTTACCACAGCAAGAAAATGAGTTTGTTCTGGTACAGTTGAGCCAGACTCCTCAGATAATCTACAAAGATGCGCATGACATGAAACAGACTGATGATTTCGACGTCACACTTATGATTTATCAAGAGCAAAACCCGGATCCGAATACTCTAGCGTTGCACTTCTATCTACTCCTTACAAGCAGAAGGTAAACTTATCATACTCATTCTTGATAAAGCTCGTTCAAATGCTATTCATACTAATTTTCATTCTTGGGAAGTTTAACAGAATTATGTATTTGATTTGAAAGTATCTATTTGAAACACAAAGCTAATTGTTGATGAATTGTGATTATTTAAAACGAAGAATATCAGCAGCTATCCAAGAACGCCTGATATGCTACAGAGAGTGTGTAACGAGTATCAGGTTAATATGTATTGTCCGGAGGGGGTCAAATTCAACACCTCTGAACTTGTTTTTCAATGAACAAAAATATATTTTAAATACTCTTTCTAATGATATCTTACAGAAGTCTTTATTGTGTTTTTTCCATTACATACACATTTAAAACTCTTTTTTACTCCGTATCATTAGAAGATACAGTGAGTGGGCAGACTCCTTGGCCTACAACACGTGGAAAAACTCACTGTTTCTCATGGGAGAAAATAGTGAGAGGTTACAGATTGAACGGAGAGAGAGAGAGAAAGAGACTTCTGTTCTTTGTGTAAAACTGCAAAGGAATTGCAGTATTTTTCCCATGAGGCACAAAAAACGCTTTACTGTGCATTAATCTAATTATTTTTCAACGCAATGAATAATTTTTCACTTGAGAATCCTCTTCGTTTTAATACTGTAGGCCTATGTATCTTATAACTAAGTCAGTCCGATCACGCATTGAGTGCAAAGTTCAATACTTCAATTTTGGCCAATCATAAGAAAAATGATTGAATTTACTACAATAAATAAGTTCACAATAATAAGAACTTATTAATTTAGTTCAACAATTTCACCCATCACACTAACTTATAAAAACCCAGAAGATCAACATTGGAAGTTCATAACTCACCCTTATCTCTTGGATAACTATCAATCTTGGAATAATTATTTGTCAAGTTAAAATAAATAATGGTTTTGTTGCAGAGAGCTTTACCCAAACCTTGAAATTGAGCGCAAGCTTGGGAAATTCTGTCCCGTTTCAACCGTGTCACCACCAAGTGAGACATCATCTGACCAATCATCTGTTCCACCAGCTGCAACCAAACATCATGAAATCAAGTACTGTACTCCTTTCTTCTGTTGTAAGCATTTAGACTGCTTGTTCATTTTTCAAAACCCTCTTCATTGAAATGAATTACAGTACACCATTACTTAATCGAATTGTTTAAAAAGTGAAGAGAAAGTCATTTATCACTCAAAATTAAGAGTTGTTAGAAATCAAGTACAATAGACCTAATACTGCTTGATGTTATTACTGACAGTTATTTTGTCCACGTTTCAAAGCAATAAAATCATCGAATGAACAGGACCATGTCAGGAATCTATGAATTTTCAAGTTACCTCATGAGCGAATGTCTCATGATGTTCAGTACCCTGTTCCATAAAACTTTTTCACTTTTCCTCCCTAGGTACTAGAAGTAAACAGCTGATCACTTTTAGTCCCTAGGGAAATTGAACCTATAAGAATAACATGGGTGACGTCATCCATCAATGCAGCAATTGAAAAATAGTTCAAAACAGCTGATCATCTGATTCAGTATGAATAAATTACTTCTTTTCGATCTGTGTAGGTTTAGCAAATAGCTCCCGCTTCTCGATTGTGAGGATATGTAATCTCTACGATAGTAAGGCAGATTGCACTTATTACATTACAATCTTATAATATTCAATGATGTAGGTGAAGGAAAAAATTTGCTTTCATCTAGGGAATAAACTATTTTTTCCCCTCCGGAAATTGTCGCCCTCGAGCAGCAACAGTTTTCCTCTGGAAGAAAAATTTGAACTTTACTACTTTAAGGCACAATTAACAATTGTAGTCCCGTACAGTTGGCATTGAATTTTATTCAATACCAGGCTGTGCTATCAATGTCGAATTTGTGTCACTTTTATCTTGTTTTTATGAAACATTCCTCTAGATATGGACTCGGAAGATAAACTTCTTATATTTATTTGATGTTTGCAAAGCTCTAATTTGGTTTTAGTAAGAGTTTATTTTTTACTGTTAATAGGCCGGAATGTGTGAACTACGTTGGCTATTACTCGTCGCACGAACAGCTGATGCAGCAGCTGATTTTGGAACAGGCACAAGATGCCCGTCGCCACATCCTTTGGATGGCAAGTAAGGGCTCTTTGGATTGTACAACTCATCTCTTGTGGAATAAATTGATGTCCAACTATCCTCTGGTAAGCAAACATTTTCACTGAAATCATTTAGCTTTAAAACTATTATGATATTCAAAATCTGCCAGTATTTATAAAATTGAACTTTGATGTTTAAGAGCAATGGTTACACAGTGTGGGTGAAAAGTTTTGAAACGGCTTGATATTTCTCATAAAGAGGTAATTTGATGATCGGTGACATAGGTTAAAGTAGGTACTTGAATTGTAAACTATTCTAAACTGTGACATTGAAAATTTGGTCAGCCATCTTTGACTCGCCATATTGAATCGAAGCTATTTTCTTCAAATGGGAAGGTGGTCATGTTATAATTTCTATGCAAATTTGCAAGAGAAATTGAATGCCGAAAACCACACAACGATATGTCGAACCGTTTCAAAGTTACTTCTATTATTAAGGCCCGTATTGACATTGCGAGGCATGAGCCGCGCATGCCTCAGGTTCGCATGCCTCGGACTGTGGATATCGGGTCTGCTCGCAACGAGGCAAACGCGGTGCACAATTCGAGGCGAGCAGTGTGCTTGTCGCTAAAAGGGCCGTACTCAAAGGTGCCTTGACCCGTACCTTGCCTGTGCTGTTTGCCTCGCCACGCACATCGCACAATTCTACAAACTAACCTCCAAATTGTACCCTATGCATTTTTGTGACTCAGAATTCTATTTGGGCGAAGAAAGTTTTAATAGGCAATAATAAACATTGCCCTAATTTTTTACTTAATAATTGAGCACAAACTAACCTCCAAAGTCCAAATTATCAATTGTCAAAGCTTAGTTGCAAAGGTTCGGTAGTCGTGAATTGAATGATATGCACATCATTCGCCCGTATTGACTTTCCCTCATTTGAAGAGTGAACTCCAATATCGACAGAACTACTATTAATAAACCGGCAAACGAAATTGTGTGATTGTAACACACCAGGTTTTCAAATAATTACATTTACTATAAGTACGGTACATATCGAAAGAGAAATGCACCAACTACGTTTATTAACTTACTACTGCATGCGTATATTGGATTCATGCTTGGAAGCTACATGCCTGCGTTTCACTCATTACCGAGCATTTCTTCTCCCGGCACAATTCACTTTGTCAAATTTGCTCTTTTGAAGCATTATTTTTGAATCAATTAAAAATATTTCGCATAATGTTTAATATGTTTTTCTTGTGTTCATAGAACAATACACTTACTCATGGAGAACTGATTGAGCTGTGTAGTCTGGCCCAAGTTGATCTTTTATCAGCAATCGATCCTCGATTATCTGCATTGCTGTCACAGTCTTTGACATGGTATCAAGGTCTGGTGAAAGTGCTAGCGGTCAAATATGCAGATCTATGTCGCACGTTCACTTCACCAGATAATAATGTACAACACCTTCTCATTCTCCATCCCAAGCTCATGAAAGGATTCGTCATGTTGACGCTGGATGTGCATGCAGCTCGTGCTGTGAGTAATCCACTTATCATTTATATAAATTCAATTTATTATACAGGGTGTTTCAGGAAGAATATGCAATACTTCTCAGGCTGATTCCTTAGACCAAGTAGACAAAAAGTTACATGGGACAAACCCCCAAAAACGCTTTGTTACCGAAATAACAATATTTGTTCCGAGATGGCGGAAAATTGAGATTTTTCAAAAAATATTAATTTTTTAGAGATTTTAGAGAGGTTTTAAAGTAAGCAATTCCTATGTAAAATTAGCTGAGAACTTCAATGAAACCAGTTTCAAGTTTGTAACTTCAACAATTATTGAGATAATTGGAAAAATATGCTAAAAACTCCAATTTTTCAACAATAAGGGTTATAACTGGATAAGGAATAATAAAATTGTATTTTTTATCAATGGAAGTTGAAGAGAGTCGGATTCTGGAGAAAAAGTTAAATGGCGGCGATTGTGTAAATCTTACTATAATTATTGTTCTATTCAACTTGAGGTGGGTTTCCTTTAAGCCTAACAGTTCGACGGAAGGCTGCAGTCGAACAGCTGTAGCCAATAACAGCTCTTGTTGTTCAAGCTCAAAGACAAGGCAGGAGCTGTGATTGGCTACAGCTGCGTCGGACCATATAGTAAAACGTACTTTTACGGAAAAGAAATATCTTGGACGATTTGAAGTAAGTTACGTTTGTATTTCCGCTTTCAGGGATTGAGCATTGAATGAAATGAATGTTTTATTTCTGTTTCCAGGATATAAGTGTAGTTTGCAGAAAATCTCACAAACACGATCAACACGATGTATCAACTTCTGATCTTTACTCTCTCATTGAAGGTGTTGTTAATGCTGCTGGCTTCCACCTTTGGACTACATTATTGTAACAACTCAGAAACAT
This sequence comes from Sogatella furcifera, assembly GCA_017141385.1. Classification (NCBI taxonomy): domain Eukaryota; kingdom Metazoa; phylum Arthropoda; class Insecta; order Hemiptera; family Delphacidae; genus Sogatella; species Sogatella furcifera. Next base: position 39,532,088 of record CM029560.1, read on the forward strand.
TCTTATGGATGATTGGAACTATTCATCTTGTTCTTTCAATCAACTGAGAAAGAAAGAGTTAACTCAATTTTCATATTATTGTTATTGATTACGCTTATCTGTGCAATCTCTGTCTCGATGGATTGTAGGCTACGGTTACTTTCTGTTATATGAATTCTCTGTCTCAAATCAAACTATCGTTTAACTATATTTACATGTAAATGTCGTATAATCTATTTTATCAGTTTACTTGACTTGCGAATGCAATTGATTCTAGAAGCTAGGACAAAAGTATAAATCATATATGTTATTTTTATATAGGCTATTCAATTATTAAAGTTGTTGGCTAGAATTTTGGTCCTGTGTTGAGAAGACGTTTTAGAAGTAGGACAAGATGATATTACAGTTTGAAGTATTTGTAACGAATATGTGATCAAATAATGTGTTCATACGTGCTTTGATGTGCTACTTGTTACCTTGCATAACTGTGGTGCTCTGGAAGTGAGCCGAATAATTATAGAAATCAAGTCATTATTGAATAAATTGGATAAATGTTCTCCAATTCTATGTTTTTTATAACTCCCAAATTTTAATTAATTTTATAAAGTGAGTGATAAAATCAAACTGATGTTAATGTTTTTCTCCTATTGCTCAAAAAACGATGATTGAAACTAAGACTTGTTATTTATTCCTAGTGATTGTATTCCTACCCATCTCAACCTGTCACACTCCGGACTTACCTCTAGGTCAACTAGGCACTGACCTAGAGCGCCAAACTTTGAGGTGCGCGACATATTTTTTGCGCCGTTTCAAACGTTTGTGGTTTAAAGTAGGTAACTATCAGCAATTAAGGAAGGCGGTAGAATACACACTGTGTTACTAATGCATGGGCGGATTTAGGGGTGAGGGAATGGGGCGCCGTGCCCCCCAAACCGTCCCATAAAATTCTATGAAAATTATCACTAATAAAATTTAATACTGTATGATGAAAATTTATAGGCAATTGTTTAAAACAAAACTGAGGCAAAATAATTTTTTTCCAATTAATAAATAATTTTATCTGCTGAAATTGTCGGAGCGATCAATCAAGGAGGTTGGATACCTACCATCTGCCCCAATTACCCCTTGTTTCAAATTTTTGAAATCAAGAAAACTATGTCTTCACTGACCAAACTATCACTTGTTCAAGTTCCATTACTGTAACTTGCAACTGCAAAGATCACAAAACCTATAGAACCACATGTCCCAATAAACGTAGGGTAGCAGATTGGCTAAGATTAGACCGATTTTGTGTCTAATTTTTTAAAATTTCTTCCTTCAAATTTTGAAAGTGAAACTGTTCAGAGGTTATTACTGTATTACAAAACAATATTATAGAATGTTCAAGATCTTACTACAGTACTAGGCCTACCATTCAAATTTATTCAATTTTACTTGTATTAAAAATCACTTTTTATGATATGAACATAGTTTCTCTCCAAGCATGTGCCGTATGGGGTGTAGAAAACTGGAAAGTAAGATAAGCTAGATTGATAATACAGTATTACGGTATTTTTTTTTCATTCGTGTAACCTGGCTGGCTCAGGTCTGGTGTCAGAGTTTTCAGGTCGCTCCTGATCAATTTCAGGGCCTCTGACATGACTTAACGACTGTTTTTAGGCAGCCGGGACCGACGGCTTAACGTGTCCATCCGAAACACGGGAAAGTGGCCTGAGAAAAATTCCTGGTCTGACCTGGGTTTAACCCGGGACCTTTGGGTTGCAACGCCAGCGCTTAACCCACTCAGCTACGCCACCCCATTACGGTATTAAAAGTACGTTTTTTTGTTGTGTGATGGTAAAATTCATCTTTCCAATTATCCTCTTCAATGCTTTATAAGATTATTTGTTATCAGTTTTCAATTTTGGCACTTGGGTTAAATTTTTTGCGGATGATGCCCATATAAGTATTTAATTTCACTTGTGCGTGAGTAATGGAGTGCGCCCCCAGTACTCTCTGATTTAGCTTATTCAGTTCATTTGGATCAATTTGTTGCTTTGTTTTCTATATTTTTTAGTATAATTTTATACTTTAATAAATAGACTAAATATGATATAATATTGCAATGTAGATAAGAAATTCCTACAAACATGAAATTAGTCATTGATAATATGATATGCTATTTCATTTTTTTCAAATTAGTAAAATTGTTTTGGAGATATCAATGAATTTACAAATTCATAAATGTTTCAACATAGTTATTATGTTTAGTCTGTTCATAAAATAAACTTTCCCACATTTATTCAAGTGTAAAACAATATTTCATAGGCATTACCCTACATCATTGGAAAGCCTGATTTCTCCTGTTTTTTCTAAATGATTTCAGATGTTTATTTTATTATTATTTTGATAAATGCATTCCAGTTCGAGCACGATTAATTTTTGTAGGACCTCTTCAACCATTCCACCGCCAACACCTTTAAACATTGTGCAACTTTGTTTTCGTCATTGTTGTCCATTTGGAATCTGAATACTGATGAATTCTTCAACTCTTATGTTGATCGAGGTTCATAATTCTGTACATGTTATTATTACTCCATGCTGAAACCGAAAGTATCACAACAATGGAAACACTCTGATTCTCTCAGGCCAAAAAAATTTAAACAAACGAAGACCGCGAGTTATAGTATGGGACAGAAGAGATAATTTGCACATCAATGCAATTGATCATCAGTCTATCACAAACTAAAATCGATACCGTTCCCTTCCATGAGTTCCCTTCCATCCACCCAACTGTCTTAATTTGTCACTCATCTGTGATTGATCTCTGCCCAAAATTGAAATATTGCGCATTGGACTTGAATTCCAGACGGACAATGATGTCAAAAAACAAAATTTGTTCCAAGTGGGTAACCGAATTAGCGGTAGAGGTTTTGAAGAGGACCTACAATTTAGAATATTGCTTCTACTTGAATGTAGGGATGGAAATGGCTATTATATAGGAAGAAAGAGTTATTTTATGAACAGCCGTAGTATTTATTTTGGACGTCCGAAATTTGTTCTAAACTGCGTTTTTTCAACTGAAAATTCAAAAATTTTCCGGCTGCCCCCCAAGTAATATTCTCTAACTCCGCCCATGTACTAATGCCGCCATTATTGCCATTGAGTCAAACATCACAAAAAACTTGAATTATGAATTATGTATTACTTTGCTACGGCAAAAGCTAGAAAGCAGTCCATACTCTGATTCTATCTTATTGGGCAAAGGGTTTATTTAAGTAGAGCACCCGCACAGAGCTGCTGAGAAGATTGAGGTGCCAGAAAACAGTTGCGCTGGAAGGCAGGGGCGGAAATGACAAACATCACAAAAGGTTCTAATAAAGTGTACAAGATATAATTATGGAACATTTTCTAAATATAAAATATTATGGCAGTTCTTGAAACCAATAATACGGTACTTAATTATGATGGAGAATTTTGTTAATTTCATATCTCCATTCCTCTTTAAAAACTTTTGATCATTGTCATTTTCGCTCCTGCTTTCCAGCACGACTCAAATTGTTGTTAGTGAATTGTATAGGAATTATAAGTAGGCTATATTTAAGGGTACTGGTGCACAAAAAATCTGAAAAATCAAATTATTGTTTTTTATTTCTGTTTTGAAATCAATAGTTTTTCTACTAGTAGCCTACAGGTATATAATAGACATAAAAATAAATATTAATTTATTTTACAGGAATTGGTAATTCTTCTCAGGCTGATTACTTACTATACTTACTTACTATTATACACCCATTAGAAAAAAGTTTCATTGTGCAGCAGAATTTAGCTCGAAACTCGAGCGCTTTCTAACTACAATATGAGCTAAACATGGACCTTCATATATCATGTTTTATTCATGTATCATGAATAAATTAGCAAACAAGAATTTATCAGAATAAAACGCTTATAAAAAGAATTTTTTGACAAGTACCGGTACCGTACACTTTTTGTTCAACCAAAGTTTTGTTTTGTTATGCTGCTCAGTGGTAGGCCTACATAATAAGTTACCCTCAGAAATGCTATTTTACCGAAATAACAATGGTACAATAATAATTGTTATATCTTCATCTCAAACCAATCCCAAAATGAATGGATTATTGGTATTAATAACTGGAAAAATATTTTATTTTCAGAAATCTTGTAGTTTTCGATATTTTGTTATTTCGATATATCGGAAGGAATATATCGATGTCACCGATATGGCCGGGCGTATGCTGGAACGCACGTGACGGAGCCCACGCGAAGTAGCCAATCACAGCTCTTATTAATGATAAGAAAAGAGCTGTGATTGACTAGTTCTAAGGAGCTATCAGTGTTGGGAAAACTACTTTTTAAAAGTAGTTAGCTATAACTACAACTACTTTATTCAAAAAGTAGCTAAACTACACTACAACTACGTTTTTTAAAAAGTAGCTAGCTACAACTACAACTACAAAAAAGTAGCTAGCTACTTTTCCACTACTTTACAAAAAGTCATGATAGAATGTTTTTTCATGTATGTATGTATGCCTGGCTCAACAGCCCATGAAGTACCTAGGCCTACCAGCTGGTTGCCAGTTTCACTCTACTATACAGCCCGTCCAAGCCAAAAAGCCACCCCGGCACAACGGGAAAATGGCTCCATCCCAGCCAATACCGGCCCAAAAGCCATAAATTCTGCTTCAGAACTCACAGTCTCCGAGCCAACACTGGCTGAGACAAAGCCGAGAAATCCAATAAATCCAGTTAGAAGTTTGGTTTGTAACTTTGATGGTTATTGAGATAATTAGAAAAATAAGTTGAAAAACTACATTTTACAACTTTAAAGGGATAGAAATAGGATATTTGATAGTTGACTAGTATTTTCAATTATTTTATATTGTAGGAAATTCAATTCTGGAGGAAAAATGTGGAGCAACATTTCCGTCTAAAACTCACCCAAATCTCACAAATCAGGATTTAAAGAAGTCAAAACAGCAATCTTCTCATACCTGATTTTGTTGTCTGTTTTGTCTTCTTTAAATCCTGATTTGTGAGGTTTGGGTGCATTTTAGACAAAAATGTTACTGATTATTTTTCATTCAGAATTGAATTTCCTACAATATAAAATAACCGAAAATCCTAGTCAACAATTAAATATCCTATTTCTATCCTTTTAAAGTTGTAAAATGCAATTTTTCAGCTTATTTTTCTAATTATCTCAATAACCATCAAAGTTACAAACTTCTAACTGGTTTTATTGGATTTCTCGGTTGATTTTACATAGTAGGTAATTGACCACTAAAGTACCCTCTCAAGGCCTCTACAGAATTATAAAATTGAAAGATTAGATGAAAATGAGAAAATAAAAATGGCGGCTGTGTGAGTAATTGAGGACTTTAAAATTATATTTAGGTACCGTATGTTTTCTACCAAGGAACAATAGGGCCTACCCTAAAATGCTCGACACTACTTCTGAAACACTCTGTATAATATCAATGTGAATATAGACCATACTATTGTAGAATTGTTTTTTATTTTAAATAATTATTATCAAAGTACCCTCTTTGAATTATTTCTTTCTGCATTGAAAATAATTCAAAAAGGGTACTTTGATAATTACTATTTAAAATAAAAAACAGTGATAAAATAAGTAGCCCTGAGATTAAGGAAACACTATTGTAGAATGTATAATAATTATAATTATATGCACCTTTTAATGTAATAGAGAAATATGGACCTACAAAATCATTCTATTTCAACGTTTTCATATCATACCAATTATAACGTAATCATACCAATTCACAAATCAGAAACAAACAAAAAACTTCCTTGAAAATTACAGACCTATTTCCCTCTTAGCTTCTGTTTCTCAAATTATTGAAAAGTGTGTCATTTTAGAGGTACAATTGATGGAATATTTTGCAAATAACTATATTCTAGCTTATTCTAGATTATTATGAATTATGATTATTGAATAATTATGGGCCACCAGACCACTGGTGGCCGTGGTTGGCATGTGGCATCAATTTATTGATCACTGTACTATCAATTACAATGAGTGATGTATACCAAAAGTAGCGTGATTTACACGCTACATACTACTCTTGAAATGTAGCGCGCTACTATATTTATACTATTTTTAGAAAGTAGCGTTGTTACACTACATACTAAAAAAAAAAGTAGCGCGCTACTCCCCAACACTGGGAGCTATAAACACTAGTGTTTAAAGCTATAAACACTAGTGTTTCTAGAGCCCTAACTAGTTCGCGTGGGATGCGTCACGTGCGTCTCAGCATACGCCCGGCCTTAGGCCGGGACGCACGTGACGCAGCCCACGCGAAGTAGCCAATCACAGCTCATATTGATGACAAGAAAAGAGCTATGATTGGCTAGTTCGCGTGGTTTGCTTTACGTGCATCTCAGCTTACGCCTGGCCTTATCCATGTCGATAAATCGGGAGCAAAATATCGATATATATAATTATCGTTGACATCCATTCGACCATTCAGTCGGCACTCGGCATTCACCACACCAATCACCATTTGATTTATCACATCACAATTCCGGCATTCCGCATTCCCTACCTCGCAACCTGGACGCTGGACCTGGTCGTGGTCACCGAAACCGAAACTGTTCAAGTTATAATTATTTGATTTGGTAAGTTTTTATTGTAACAATATTTATAAAACAAACAAGTTCACTTCTAAGTTTCATGTCGGTGAATGAATGGAACCTTGCGTACCGTACATTCTTTACTTTGGTTCATCTAAGCCGAGTAGCCAAATCTTTCCACCTAATAAGTAATAACCGATTACTTGGTATGCTCATATAATTATATTAATCAATAAACGTTAATAAAAATAGCTAGTACCTGATACAACCAAAATAAATTATATACTGCTAAATCTCTGTAATTCTCCCAACTGTATTGATAATAATTTTCTTTGCGAGAACTATTTTTAGGTTAAGATTTTGGTACTGATCGGTTTACCCAGGGCTTGATTTGTGGGCGGCGCTCCCATACCTTTTTTCCCAAGAAAAGTTTTTTAAAAACAACGATTTTTCGTGTTCGGTATTTATATTCCTTGCCCTACTACCATACCGTAGGTAAGGAAAGTATTGCGTTCCAAAAAAAATTAAGGTACCCCAATTTTAGGTTTTCTATCCGTTTCAAGATCCCCTGAGTCCAAAAAGTGGTTTTTGGGTATTGGTCTGTGTTTATGTCTGTATAGCCATATATATCTCGATCCCTAATTGACTTGAAATTTTGAACTTAAGATTCTTATACCATGAGGACCCGACTCACTCGAAGAAATTGAAAAAAATTCATCGAAAAATGGCGGATAATATGCCTAAAATGGTGTTTTCACGATTTTCTCGAAAACGGCTCTAACGATTTTTTTCAAACTCATACCCGAAATAGTCCTATATATAAGCCCTATCGACTGTCATGAGTCTTGTTCCTGGCAAAATTGCAGAAGATCCGCAGCATTTTTTGAAGATTGACAGCAATTTTGATGCGTGTAAACTCATCATACAAAGTGAGGTTAGGAATTTTTTTCTACAGTAATGATGAGCCAGACTAATTTAATTTATTTAGTCATCAAAATAACATACTTATTTACTTGATCGATTGCAACCGGAATTTTGACTTTAGGTAGGGTGGTAGGTAAACTACACTTTTGTCCTTTTTCAACCGATTAACTTGAACCTTATTAGGTATAAGCTACATCTGCATTCTCAATGGAATTTGAAATTTTTGAAAAAGAATTGACCGCTGATGGATATTTAGGAGTTAGCACAAGTTACACACCCCTTGTCATGTATAAAGTGGCTCGTTGGAGTAAGCGATAACGCGCCGGTCTGATAACCAAGAGGACCCGAGTTCGAGTCTTGACCGGAGAATTCTTTGACCACAGCACAATCACATAGATACGGCCACCCCGTCTTTCAGAGAGGACGGTGAGCCCTCGGTCCCAACCACCTCTCATTACTTACGCACAAACCTAAAAGCTCATGTGGACATCACCCTCAGAAACAGTTCAAGTCTGCAGTGAGTTTCTTTATTCAAACCATTATTAAAATACGGTGGTGTTGAAAAGTCTATGATGGTTTAGAAGAAAGCTCTAAAAAAGGAATCCACTAGTTAGCAGTTAGTAGAAGGCTTCAACTAAGTTAAATCATACCAGGCAGGTTCCGGCTATGTAGCAAAGAATAAATTATAATGATTAAGTGGTATTTAGTGAATAATTATGTTAATTTACCATACGCGAGTATGGTTATTCCATAAGTGTGGAATATTTTTAAAATATCAGAAAATCCAAAAGTAAGACGATAGAAAAAATTTAACTGTTAACTGTTAATCAATAACAGATTTTGAGATAAATAGGACATTAGATCGATGTGAAAGTTACTACACTCTTGAAAAATGAACTCAAAATTCGAATTGGATGAGTGGTTCTTGAATTATTCAGTATTAATGACAGTAAGGCATATTTTAAAATATCAAAGAATCTAAAACTAAGATCGATAGAAGAAAATCTTTTTGGAAATTTTTGTTGTTAAAATTGCATGTTAAATCTATGAATATTCTATAATATAAAGATCCGGGATGGTGGAGCGCCGGCTAGTATTATTATATGACTCAATATCATTTGAAACAACTCCCTTAATTTAGCTTATTTCGGAGTCTATGTGGGGAAAATCACTAATACGATAGCGCTGAATCCGAATCTGAAATCAGAATTCTTCTACCTCAAATTTGAAATAATTTGGAAACACCAGATCCAAACAGCACAGTCTGAGCACAGTCCTAAGCTGATTCACACATGTAGGACTGTGCTCATGCCGGTCGCAGGCCGTGTCAGACCGCCATAGACCGTGTCCTTGAGAAGTCGCTTTGGAAACGGTCTTTCATTGTCCAGCACTAGTACGCCACTAGTACAGTCCTATATGTGTGAATCACTCCCTACCGTTTCCGTGTTAATCAAATGGAAAGACCGTTTAAGAGATTCCATTTGAAACGGTACGACACTATATGTGTGAATTGCCCTTTAGGCTACAGTATGCCTTGCCACACAGCATCTTCCTGACGGCGGCTTCATCCAACTGCTTTACACCAAGGGTCAACTTGTTATAGAATTTTTAGGCCAGAAATGTCATAACTGGCCTGCGATCACACAGTGCATGATGTTCTGGTAGCGAATGTCACTACGTACAACCAGAGTGGGCATAAACACAACCATTCAAGCAAGACATCTCCCTCTGCAGTCGCACTCAGCACCTCTGCTGTAGAGTATCATTTTCAACTCAATTAGGTTGTATTTCTTGAGATAAAAGGCTTGTAACTTTTTATCAAGCCCTGGTTTGAATGTATCCGGGATTGCGGTATATAAATGTGCCCATTCACACACCCATTGGTAAACAAATAATTTATCTACAGTATCTTCAACTTATCGATGTGCGGTTTTTATTTTCAATTTGTCTTGAAATTTCATACCCTACTTAACTTATCACAAAATATGAACTTGGGTTCAAACGGTGTATCAAAATTTCAAAGTAACAATTGAATAGTATTCTCAATTATTGAGAGTAGGTTCCCAAGTATTTCGTACATGAAATATTGAATCATTTCCTGACTTCTCACCCACTCTGTATATTGAAGTTCATTAACAATAGTTCATAGTTGTTTGTGACTTGTATCTTTTTTTCTTTGTTACAGGAAATACTGTTCGTTGTTTGGAGTGCCAATTATTATTTTCGCCAGAACATGATTCAGTTGGCTTCATTATTGCCATTGAGGGTATAATCTGTTGCATTCTTGATCTGCAAATGAATCGGTAAGCCTGAGTTTGTGAATGTGATTTGCTTCTAAAACCATCTGACATATGTATTGAAAAGACATTAGACAACAATCATGTTATTCTATGGATCAGTAGCTGTACTGTTGCTGCTATCAGTGGGACTAGTGAAAAAAGTGGAATCAGCCAATGTAGATATTGACAACGTTGAATTCAAGAGATTGCAAAGTGGCTATTTGTTTGCGTACTACTTGGCCGCTTTCTCTGATTGGTTGCAAGGTCCCTACATCTACCAACTGTACCATGACTATGGCTACGATGAGGATATGATAGCTGTGCTCTACATTGCTGGCTTCGCATCCAGTTCGCTGTTTGGATCACTTGTTGGTTATATGGCTGACACATTTGGCCGTAAACTGCTTTGCGTATTATATGGGTTTCTTTATGCAATTTGCTGCTTAACAAAACTTTCGCCGAATTTTTACACACTTTTGATTGGGAGGGTTCTTGGTGGAATATCCACTTCAATTCTCTTTTCTGCTTTTGAAGCTTTCTATGTGAATGAACACGTCAACTTCCACAGCTTTCCTCCCGAATGGCTAAATAGCACATACAGCAAAGCCAGCTTTTTCTCGGGATTCCTGGCTATAATAGCGGGCTTTGTAGCTGATGCTCTGGTCAAAGGACTCGATCTTGGATCGGTTGCTCCATTTCTCGCTGCCATTCCTTGTTTATTGATTTCGAGCTTTTTCATTTTGATCGTGTGGAAAGAACATACCAATTCTCCCGCCAATAATAGAGACGATTCTCTTGTCTTCTCGTCCTTGAAATTGATTTTCTATCAAGATAGAATACTTCTGCTTCTTGGATTTATCCAATCTGCATTTGAGTCAGTCATGTACATATTCATATTCTCTTGGACGCCTGTACTTTCTAGTCTGAAACCTCCACTAGGCTTGATATTCGCAATTTTTATGATTGCTTACATGATTGGCTCAAAATTCTACAATTTGTTCACATCAAGACGTTTCAGACCGGAAATTCTCTTATTTGTGACATGCTTGTTCTCTCTGATATGTTTCATTATGATAACGATCGCATTGACATCAATATTATTTCTTAACTTACAAGATGTGAAAATACCGGTTACAGTTTGTTATTTTTGTTTTATACTCTACGAAGTGTCAGTCGGTATGTACTTTCCCGTGATGGGCTACTTGAGAAGCCGGGTTATTGATGAAAAGTATAGAACTATTGTAACTAATTGGTTCCGTTTTCCAATGAATATACTCACATGTCTTGGACTGGTAATATCATTTGGATCTCATGACGGTTTTGAAAATGCTCAAGGGTTCTTGTATAGTAGGAAGTTTCCCTTGATTTTTGGTTCCTGCTCCATTCTTCTGTTTGTAATGACTTTCGTTAGTGCTATCTTTTCCCAAAAGTATTCTCAGAAGATTAGGTTCTTAGAACCTAACCATCCAGTTGTGGCCATGGAAGAATTAGATACTATGGTTCACTTACAAAGTGTGACCCAAATCGACACAGATTCCATTCAAGCAGTCCGTTAAAATGAAAAATATTGTGTATCTTAAGCACTATTTTCAATAATTCTCTATTATTAGTAAGAAATACTAATTGAGGTGATTGCAATTTACTAATTTGGGTGATTGCAATTCAAGTGATAAAAGTATGGAAAAGGCTGAAGATGTTTAGGACTGTTTCTCTATTAATTTTTAATAGAAATATCAAAATAAGTATTATTAAGAAACAATCAATATTTTAGTACCTAAATTTTTACTTGACTACTCTGGTGCCTGAAATCTTATGTAAAACCTAAGTCAAAGTTCTATCTAATAAAAACCTTCTTTCTGTATAATGAGGTTCAAAACAGTTCTACTTTGAACAATATGTGTGTAAATAGATAGTAAGTTTCCTTCTATATAACAGACATGACATTTTTATACAGTGTGGGTGAACATTTTGTAAAAGGCTCAATATTTCTTGTAGGAAGGTAATTTGACGGTTGGTGACATCATAGGGAATTGTACTAAAATTGAACGATCTACTCAACTGTGACATTCAAAATTTGAGCCGCCATAATTAATCCACCTTTTCCACAAATGGGAAAGTGGCCATGTTATACAAGATTTCGATGCAGATTTTCATGAGAAATCGAATGCCGAAAACCGCATATGCCAAGTTACTTCAATTATTATTAATCTTATAACCCCCTATGTCATCGACCGTCAAATTACCTTCATACAAGAAATATTGAGCCGTTTCCAAAATGTTCACCCACTCTGAATATAGTGACTTAATATTATAGTAAATATTTTTCAAGTCGTTTACTCTGTGATACTACTTATTTTAGAATCACCTTCGAATTGATCAATAATTGTTGTATTATTTTTTTATATTAACATCAGTTTGTTTTAGCCAATACTAACTACAGTATTACTAAACTGTAATTTGGGTCTGAAATTTTTATGTTTAATTTCTCAAATATATATGTAATAATAATTATGTAACTTTTCTCTCTTTGCGTTTTATCATGTTTATTGTATCATTTTATCATGTTTTATTCTAGTGGTTTATCTGTGACAAAATTCTGGTATGTTTGTATACTAGTAAAAAAATCGTGTGTTTGTGCACAGTATAAAATAATGTTTAAGTGTCTATTAACTTTATTTTGGAAGTGTGAATATGAACACATTAAGTACTATGTATTTTATGTATCTGCATTCAATGAATGTTCACTTTAAATAGAGAGTGTTTCAGGAGGAATGTGCAATACTTCTCAGGCTGATTCCTTAAACCAACTAGAGAAAAACGTTCCATGAGACAAACCCCCAAAAACGCTTTTTTACCGAGATAACAATGGCGGAAAATTGACATTTTCAAAAAATATCAATTTCTCTAATTTTTTAGTGGCTTTATAAAGGTTTAAAAATTATCAATTCCAATTATAAATTCAGCTGAGGAATCCGATGCAACAAGTAAGAAGTTTGTACCTTCGGTGGTATTTGAGATAATTGGAAAAATATGCTAAAAAACATAATTTTTCAACAATGTAAGGTTATTACTGGATATGTAATCATAAATTTGTATTTTTAATAGATGAAATTTGAGGAACGGATTCTGAACAAAAAGTTAAATGTTATCTTTTAATATTGTGTAATATTGCCATTCTTATGTCGGTAACAAAGCGTTTTTGGGGGTCTGCACCATGGAACTTTTTTCTCTACTTGGTTTAAGGAATAAGCCTGAGAAGCCTGATTGCACATTCCTCCTGAAACACTCTGTATATTGTTTTACTCAATTAATTTCACCAATTGGATTTTTTTATTTTATTTTGGACAGGCGCAGCACCACTAATTTTGTAGCTTACTCTACACATTTTGACTAATTTATCCATTTTTAACGCAGAATTACTGTTCTCATAGTTTATGTATGTATAACAGATGAGGCGCCAAGTTGAATTTTAGAAATGTCGCCTTATTAATAATTTCATCCTGATCTAGGATGGGCGCGGTGCTAAAAATTCCGCCAATTTAAAAATGTTACCAAAAAAAGGCTGTATTTTAGCAATTCCCCCAAATCAAAAATAATGTAGGCGCCACAAATAGTCGATTTATCTTGGAAAAGATGTCTTATCAATATTGTTTCATTTCGATCTAAGATAGGCGTGGCGCCGCAAAGTTGTCATGTTTTAGAAATTCCAACATTTAAAAAATTGTTGTCAAAACCAGGCGCATGGCCCGCGTGTACCGCGCACCGGCGCTGACTATTCCTAGTCTACTGTATCTCTCAAAGATAATGTTTGTTCCTCTCATTAATATTAAGATAGTGTGATAGGAAGATTGACATATTTATAACTGTTGGAAGTTGTTGAAGTAGAGTGAATGAGTTGTGTAAAAGATTGATGTTATCTCCTTGTTGCAAATGCAATATAATCAAAAACGTTGACTCAATTTACAAAACATAAATGTAGCTTCGGATTAGTTTTTGTAATATATTTCAGAATATAATTTTCAACAAAATTTTAGAATTCATGGTGATATTTTTAAATCTCTACAATAATAAAAGAATAGATGTTGTCGAATTTCACTTTAGTGATAAATACGAGTATATCAGATACAGAACCATGGTTTCGTCTTTAGCAACTCATGAGCATCAGCTGTACTGATGTGTTGGTAAACACGAAACCATGGTACTCTAAAGATTTATTATCAAAGTGAAATTCGATATCTATTATTTTTCTTAGTAGTTCAGAATAAGTTTAATATAAAAGTATAAGTAATTTTTATACTATCGTATTATTAAAGATAGTAGAATTAAAGAGTTTGAGATAATGTCTTCAATGCAATTTCGAATATAATTTTTGTGGAAACTTTACCAGAATTTTCATGTTCAAATTGAAATAGGCTGTGCGATTTGAATTTATCAGTGACAAGATTGCCGGACTCATTGAAATCGTGTAGTCCTATTCACCACAATCCCGTGTATTTGGGAGCTTAATTTGCGTTTTATCAATAATTTGAATATAATATGTGTCACAAGAAACCTTTCTTCACAATTTATTTATTGATCCTCTTGAGTACAATATTTTAATACTGTGTAGATATTTTTTTCGTAGCAATGAGTTTACATATATTTTGTCAAAGCTTTCAGAAGACAGCTACTCTGATACAGAACTAATCTTCTACTGAATAATTGAAAATTGAGTTATGTTGGCTGATAAAAAAATATAGACGTACAACAATCAAGTAGAATCCAAATTTCAAGAGTTCAATTTCAATTGAAAATACTCTTTACTCGAGTGGTTATTGTTACCGATAGCTAAGTTTTGTTTCTTCATAAACAATAAAAATAATTGAATGAACGAATGATCCACAACTATTCTAATAAAATTCTATTGAATTTTGCGGTAATTTCATCAGCTATCAACTATTATTGGCTATCATTATTCAGCCATGATTCAAAATTATTGTCTGATTCATATCTCATGAAGAGAAATACTTCTGTTTTACAATTTTATCAATCTGGTGAAATTGTTTTAAAATCGCCAAAGTCTTTTATAAATTGTACTTATTCTAGTTGAATTTATGGAATTATTGATGAGAAAGGCTGTTGATTAATAGAGTACCGGTAGCTATATTTTTGTAATTTTATATTTTATACGTGTAAGTTGATTTGTTTTATGTAACGATCGTTGGATTTCAATCAATGGTTTTTTATTGTAAAAATATAGTTGGAATCTTGTTAAGTTGTGTATGAATTAAATTTGATTTAACAGCACATATAGTTTTCTGAATCATTGGAACCGTCCATTCCATTATAGGAATAACTCGTCCATCTCAAATTTTTATTTGATTAAAGTTAATCTTATTACACTATTAGAATTAACATTAGTTGATTATTCAATTAACATACCTGTTTGTATTACGTTCTACATGTTTTCTAGTCACACAGTAATATATCTATGACCAAAAATGCTCAGAATTATGTATAAGTTATTTATAAACTTGCAAGTCTGCATTGAAGAGAACATGAATATGGTATCAAATGATGTGTTTAGTAATAAGCAATCCTTTTTTCCTTGTTTAATTCCTTAATATGCAAATTTTCAAAATGCTTTATAGCCTATAACCTGGTCGTCCATGTATTCTATCACCATAGCAAGTTTGAATGAAATCGGTCGAGCGGTTGCCGAGGAGTAGGATTTCAAATAGTGACTTTCCTAATCTATTAGAGCTTCGCTTCGCTCCGCTCAATAAAAGTTTTTTGTAGTTTGACAAATTATCAAATAAGGTATTAATGGCTATTACGCGACTTCGTCACTCGACCAAAGGTCTTCTAGCAAAACAGTTATCACGCGAGAGGTATGACTCAGAAACACGTTGGGACGTGGCCTGGGACCTGGTGGAAAAGAGTTAATCATTTTCTATTCTCTCTCGACGCCACACAACGTGTCTCATACTCTTATTTTTTCCCAGATTTTGTTTTTACCTGCACGTGTGCACTACCTACCAGATTGTTTGCGCACACTTTTGCATCCATCCAATCTAATGCAGACTATCCCAAGACCATCCGGGCTTGGACCAAATAATTAGTAGATAGAAACAACTATAACAGCATAACAACTAGTACGATCAAACAAATCGGCTCCTCATGGTGTTCTATATCCATTCTTTTTTCTACTTTATATTTGAAATGGTATGAAAAAAACAATTTTACTTTAATTTCTACTTGGAAAGTGTTTTTTCACATCAGTTTGAATCGGCTCCCTATGTTGCTCCAAGTGGCGTAAAGTCGGACGACCAAACACCAGCATTCTTCCAGGAACTGAGCGCTTTGGTCTACATCATTTTCAGTACAAAAATCCGAAAAAGGAAAAAATTCCTAGATACTGTAGTTGAATTTTTTAAATTACATGATACTCTACTCACCGAGCTCAAATTGGACCACCGGTATTGATTTTTTCTCTAGCATCAAATTTGATCTTTCTATGAATTTGTTGGTTCTTATTGTCTCTCTATTTCTGGTTTCAAAAAGGATTGAATACTTGTATAATGTTCTTAAATTCATATAGACTATAAAAATAGTACGGTAGGTATCAACATTTACATAATAGGTAGCTTCTACATCTGTATTCTATGAGAAACAGTAAGTTATAGTCTACAATATTATTAGGCCTACAATATCATTAGCCTACTCTATATTGCTATGCTAAAAGCTTAACAGCAATTCAGGAATAGGCCCACATGAAATCAACTTATTTTTCATTTTTGTAGTAAGTTCTGTCTCATTAGATGGTAATTCAGTGTGGTGTGTCTGGTTGTTCAGTGAAACGGTTGCTATAGTCATCCACAGATCATTGGAATGCCCAAGGACGACCGATTCTTCCGCCACCACTCCCTGTTTCTCCCTCCGGTGATGCCGCTTCGTATTTAGGGGTAGCTAGTAAGATAGTGTGTGTGAGAGAGAAGGAGTGATGTTTTGTTTGGGTGAGAGTGGACAACAGTGGCAACAGGGCTCAGCAATCCCGTGACCTTTGTCATTCCAATAATCTGTGGTCGACTATTATAATAGGTGATACCCGGTGATTTGGGTGTTATGACAAATGGTATGTTGGGTCAGATGACTATTGGGTCAAGTGGTTTGCGGCTTTTCTTGATTTTTAAAAATTGGGTCTAGTGGTAGGTTGGGTCAAGTGGGAGTTGGGTCAGTTGGTTGACCCCCATAGTCTACTAAACTCTATAAATATGCCATATACCGTAATGAGCAAACCAGAGTCTACACATTGGTTAGAACAAGAACTTGTCAAATCAATAATATAGGCTACCTTCAATGTCGATTAGGTCCAGGCGGGTATAAAGTAGGTCGGTACTCGGTACGTTACCTAACTATCAGAAAACAGCATGACAATGATCGGTTGTGACATTAGCTTAACGACAGATGAAGACTAAAAAACGTCGTCCGAGTTGACGTTTGTTCTCATTGTCGTGGTTACACATTGTCACGATCTGTGCAGGAATGGAAACGAGTGATCAGCTGATTATCCATGATCACATCACAACACGACCATGAAAACATCTGATTTCCATTGTACGACAGAAGTCAGCAGTTGAAAATAATTTATTTTATTGTTGACTGATGTATTCATGAACATGAAGATTGTTCATTGTGATAACGATAACCCTGAATCATGATTAATGTCTTGTCCTTTCAAGAATTGAGCGGGTTAGGAAGTTATAGAAGTCAGTTGCAAGAGCATTAGTTGCTCATAAGTGTAATTTGGTATTACTGGTTTACAATATTTAAATAATCGCAGTATTTTCGCTTTTCAGAATACTAAACACTAAAGTGGGATTCATTGAGACGTGATAGATTTGAATAGCCTACAATAAGCTTTCATGTATTCGACCTGTTGAATCTCATTCGAAACTGTAGAATCCAATAAGTCTTATCAATATCAACTATTTGAAATCAAATAATAACTAACATTATGGATGATAATAATCGCGGAGGCTGGGCAACTTCAAGAACTGGAGATGATGGTGAGTACTAGATTGAACTGAGTTACAGTAAGCCAGGGCAGGGGTGCCCGTTCCCATCAAAATTTTTCCATGGACCCCTCACACATCAGCTACCTACAATGTTGAGGACCCCCTCTATTTTTGTACTGGAACAGACTTATACCCCCCTGCATCTTTATTATAATAAATTTTGAACAATGTGCACTAATGCACATTGCCTTGAATAACAGTACCAGATATAGTAGGCTACCAGATTGCCTACACTACGTGGAAAGAAACAAGTATTGAAAGCTTTTAGTAAAATTAGGTTGTATTCGGTTGAATTTTGAAATTAAAGTACCAAGTATTTTGAAATTAAACTTCCAAATGTAAATTTGGAATTGTTTGTCATGTAAGTTAATAAAGCCATTAGCTACTCGTGAGTTTCAATCCATGTCCATGAACTTCAAGAACCTGATTGACAAGCCGCCAAATCCACAATTGTAGGTGTCTGCATCCTTTGCTCTCGTCATCCATCCTCTGCTCTCCTTTCCAGAGTAAATCTATAAAGCAACTTCTTCAAGAACTTTATTAATTAATCCTCAAATAATTAATAACTAATGCTCATATGCATTAAATCCGTTTAAACAATTCATAGTTGAAACTTGATATAAACAGTGAATAGTACGTTCTATTATGTCTTGTTAAGGTCGCGATTCCCGAGCTGTCGCGGTTCTAGTTGCGCTGCTCTAGCCGTCACTACAAACTACAATATTCACTTACTTACTATATTATAAGTGTTCACTATGTCATTAGGACTACTGATTTATTATATATTATCTTGGTGAACACTTATAATAGAGCTGTGATGTCTAGCAACGCAGCTAGAGCCGGGAAGCTGCCGCTTGGGAATTGTACCTTTAGATTCATTGTTCAATGGCTTAACCATCAAGAAGGTAACAAGCTAGCAACTTACATGCTGAGGAGTGAATGAGATGTCAGCTAAAGGTTGAAATTTCCAGCATTTATTATGTATTCCAGTACCTCTAATACTACTGGACTGCTTCGTCCATTGTTCATTGTGGAATCGATGGTGTCATAACAATAATACTCATAAACATAGAGCATTGTATATCATCACCAGAGACCTCTCAGTCAGCAGGCCCCTGATCTTGAGCAGCAGTAGGCAAGCGCGGGAGAGTCGGCTGGTTAGAAGTCCGGCACAACCCAGCAGCCTCACTGGATCCTGATGGTCACGAAGTTCCCGCGACAAGCTGCAGATGATCCATTGGGTCTTGTCCTCATTCAGCTGGAATCGATTAGCAATAAGAAACCATGTAGTAACAGATCGTATTGGATCTGTAGTATTAAGTATATTGTTAGTGGATCGTATTGATAAAGTTTTCGAAAATATATATTTTTTCGTTTCCCCTTCCATTTATAAGAACTATTTTTACTGGTTTGCGTAGTAATTGGATCACCCTTTAATAATTTGATGATTTTAAAACTTACTGTATTTTGTCCCAACATATTCAACTTTAAACACTCGGCCTCTGCGCACAGGTTCTTTAACCTTGCAGGGACCTTCCTGATTTATATTGTATATTTTGATTTAGAAATATTTCATTTCATGCTTATACTATTCTAATTTAGCCTAATTTATTTATTTTTAAGTTTGTAATTTTGTTTTCTTTAAAGGATAAATTAATGAATTAGGAATTTTGATATTCCTGTCATTTGCCTTTGCAATTGCAAATATTTGTATTGTTCTTACGCTTTTCTTCTTGTTTAGAAACGCAATCTCTGGTAATGAACCCAGAAGCTCAGTCATCGCCAGTTGACGAAGACTGCATTGATCTGTTGGAGATTGAAATGCGCAGGAAGTTGAAATTCTTCTTTATGAACCCGGTTGAGAAATGGCAAGCCAAACGTAGATTTCCATATAAGTTCCTTGTTCAAGTAGTCAAGATCGTTCTTGTTACCATTCAGGTGAGTTTAGAATCATCCATGTTAAACCTTCTAACCAACCATAAATCCATTAATTAATTTTCATAAGTATTCGAGTATGCGACTTATTAATACTCGGAAGGTGACTTGACATTGGCTTTGCAGTGGGATAAATTTTGTTTTATCTCTTGGCTTACCTGGAGATCCCACTCGATTAGAATACTTTTTGAAGTGAGGAAGAATTTCTAGTACAGACTTTCAAGTGATAGTGATATGAGGAACGATATAGGACAACAATCATTATTGATGAAGAAAACAGTGGCCAATATCTATCAATCTCTTCATCTATTTCAAGGTTATTGTTCATGTTGGGCAGAATATGATCAGTGGAGATTAATGTTCTCTGCAAATGTGGACTGGGAAGAGGAATTGGTGATGATTCTTGTGTGTTCTTTAAAGTCTTGTTAAACATTATATAATACAGGTTGTTTCTGAAACAGTGCCTGGTTTACATAACGGCATGCGTTTTTTAAACAGCTAGGCCTTATGAACCAAAATGGGTGGATCGTAATACGAAAATGTTCTGTTTTGAAAATAATTTATTAATTATGAGTATAAATTAATCATTTTTTGGATGAATATTGCACAAAATATGATGTTACAATTCGAATAGTCGAGGTAATATTTTCTCCACTCCAATTAATTTTATCATTTTATTTTTCAGCTGTGTCTGTTCGCTCATAACAGATATAACCATGTTACATATACATGGAATAGTCGCATTACGTTCTCACACCTATTTCTGAAAGGATGGGATCCTACAAGAGAAGTTTCATCCTATCCTCCTGCTTTGGGTCCATTGGCTATTTACGATAAAGAGACATTCTATCAAACGTTGGATTATGCAGTTGTTGGCGTGAGTATCGCTGTCAAGCATTCAGCTTCTCTCAACTAAAATTGGGAACAGTGAGCTCTTAACATAAGTAGGCTACTTTCATAATAATTTATCATTTTTATGTAAACTCACCATTCTCGCTCACCATTCTTTTTGCTTGTTCTTCCTTCTGTATTCTTTCTTCCTTACTTTTTTCTCAATGTCTTACCCCTTCCCATTCCTTCCTATCTCTTCATATCCTACCTGCCTATTACATAGGAAACCATAGTTGGTTAGGTATTATTATTCTTCTCTCTTTTCTTTCCAGCACACCCAACCATGAAGCCTGTGTTTTGTTTAATGTGTCATTGTTATTGTATATTTGTTTTTTGAAATTTATTGTATTTATTTTTGTCTTTTGTGTGTTTTAATAAATTGAATTGAAACTTGGAAAAATAATTTTCAAGTTGCAGAGAATACAGGAAAAGGAACGATCCTGAAGAAAACATTGTTAGAATGCAGTCCAACAATATTCTCAAAAGAATATGAAATTCCTTCGATAAGAGTAGGCTATTGACTGATATTACAAATTGCAAGTCAAGTCTATATTATATCAGTGGGTTTCTATTTAATATATGAATCTCAGTACCCTTTTTGAAATGATTTTTATTTTATCATTTAACATTGATAAGTAGCCCTAAGAAAAAGGAAATATATCAGTGGTATATGGTTAGTACTTCAAGGTTCATTGACTCGTTTTATAATTATTATTCAGACCTGGGGCCAATTTCAAAAACTTGAAATTCCAGAAATTTAGTTGGAATGGCGAACGTCCAGACTTAAGTAACGTCCATCACATATAATTCATACTAGAATAGAATTAAATTTATTTAACGCAATTACACTACATAATCAACATAGCTCAGTAGTACGTCATATAAACATATAGAGTCCCTACTTAACAACAAAAAGTCCATGAATAGAATAGGATGTGTATTATTTCTATATAATTACGTTATAATAATTATTTTAACATGAAAGTTACATTTGCTTCATTACAGCAACAAATTTCTTTGCGGCGGATGATTTTATATTCCTAGAAAACTTTCTTTTAACCCGAAGTTGTATAAGAGAGGCTTATTGCATTTTATTTTTCAATAGGCTATAGTTATGTTTTTTGACAGCATGTATTTGAAGTGAAAATCAATATGGAATTATGAGTTGATTCACGAACTGCGATTGTGAATGAGGTTTGCCAGGCAATTTTTTGCTTGCAAGCTCAATTTGAAAATCGAAGTGAATTAGCTGTTGAAGATTCAACCTGTGTAACTTAATTGACTGTATTGCTCCTTTCTTTGTAGAGTAGGACTATGATTCTATATCTATGGGATCGAGAGTTAACAATGAGCATGGAGATATTGTAATCTTATAAGAAGATATGGTGACATCAAGCAATAAAAAAATTCATTTTTCAGTATTCGAATATTTTCAACGCCATTGGGCCTTATTCATATGCAAGTGAAGATAATCATATGACGCCACCCGTTTTATGCTTCTACCACTACAAAGTCGGCGACATTTTTCCTTTCAACGAAAGTTACATTTTCAACAGTGATATTACAGAATGTAAGTGTTGTGATGATGATTTTATTCAATTTTATTATTAACTACGTGAACAAATGATGTGTTGAAAAAACAATCTTAATATCATCAATAATCTCTTATCGAGTCTAATATTATTGTCTCCTTTCTCCATTACGTGGAATGCATTTCTTAGGGTTAAGTTAGCTAACATGTATAAACTCAAAATAGTCCAATGTTTGCCGCTCTAATTTTAGTCAGCTTGAAAATGTGGCCTGTGCGGCCACAAAACGATGGTCCTCTACCGAAAATAAAGTGTACAATGAACAAAATCTCTGTTTTATTTCGACTTGTTGAGTAGTTGTGAAGTTGATATTGTGGTAGTTATCCATATTGAATAAAACATTTTGTTAAACCAAACCGAAACCAGTATCTCGATTCTTAATAAATATGTGGTTTTACAATACAGTATATTGTAGCGAATTTTAGACGCAAAATGTCCATTCTTGGGAAAGGATATCCCTTCTATTAGCACTTGACGTTAAGGAAAGAGACATTGATGAGATAGTAAATTTTTTGTATAGTGATCAGAATGAAATTTAATGTGAGTTGATTTGTATTGATTGTATGTTGCAGCTTGTTTGAACTTGAGTATTGGTGAAAATATCACTGAGTTCTCTAGCCAGAAGTATCTACAAGTGCAAAATTACACCATCGCTTTTCCCGCTTTGATAAAAGCTGATTTGAGATTCTCATTGAAGACAGTGAATTACAAAGATGCTGGGCCAATGACGCCGTCTGAATGCTATCAGTTCGATGTAAAGGTAATCTGGCAATCAAGACAAGTATAAATTTCTGTTGTAATTAGAAACATAAGTTTATTTAATGTTTGTTTATCGATGGCTCAACAGCCCACGAAGGGCCTAGGCCTACCAGCTGGTTGCCAGTTTCATATTCACTCCACTATACAGTCCGTCTAAGCAAAGAAGACATCCCGGCAAGACGGGAAAACGACTCCAGCACGACCAGTACCGACCCAAAAGTGATAAATTCTCTAATTGTAGATCAGAATGTGTCCCACAATACGAAACAGAACCCACAGTCCTCGAAACAATACCGATCGAGCCGAAGCCACACCCCCACCCCACCAGAATGCACTCCCCGCCCGGACAGACCTTACAACAGGCATCAATCATCAACCACGATAGAGGTAACGTGTGGTTACCACGGTGATCCTCTCAACCATAAGCCAGTTTCCGTGGCCAAATGCTAGCGCAGACCACCTCTGAATAACATCCAGTTTATCAGTTAGTGTAATGCAATAATTACTATTCCTCCAGAAACGGGAAACGACTGCCTGTCTTTACAAGCCAATCCCCCAAAGGAGGGATAAGTTTATTTAATGATCAACGATAGTAATAATTATTGTTGAATTATTAACAACAATAATAATAGTCAAATGAATATATAGATCATCAATAACCAAGTTTGGGATTTTCTTTGGCTGTTATTCAGATTATGAGGCCTGCTTTTCAATTTTTAAACTTTTCCTGTGAGATACAAATGAAGGGTTTCCTGGCTTTGGAAGTAAGCAACGGTGTTTCCATATTTACTCGTAGACCGCTATCCTACATTGCAGACTGAGATGTTGGTGAACAATACTCATTTTCCTGTTGGAGTAATTTTTACATCTATTTTTTCGTTGGTTTCCCGAATCTCACAATTTGATAGTTACTTTCCATTTTCTAGAATGCACTTTATGCTTGTCATTTTGCAGATTTTCTTTGATAACCAAAATATGGATGGCCAAATGCTGCTCTCGTTGGATGTTTTCCCGATCAGATTACAGTGCATTGGAGATATAAAATATATTGGTTAGTGGGCCTACATTCTGATAATTATCCACTCTATACTTTTATATTTAATTATTTCAATAGAGCAGTACTACTCGATAAAGTATAAATAATACATTAACGCAATACACCATTGATAATTTGTCTTTTGGTTCTGCCAACACAAAATGAAAAATATTCATTGAGTTAACTCATTGTATCATCATTGATGATGATACAATGAATTAACCTTCTCTTCTCCGATCATTTTAACCTTCTCTTCAGATATTATTTCTCCATTATCCCTATTAGTTAGCTAGTTAATGATTTAATATAGTTATATTCTTCAATTGGTTGAAAATTGTGATTTTTAGCATATTTTCTCCATTTTCTTAATAATTTAAGTTCATTCAGGTTTCAAACTTTTAGTTGGTTTTATTGAATATTTTAGCTTATTTTACTAAAAAATGATTACCTTTGGTAGCTGTATGAAGGTTCTCAAAAAATAATGAATAATTTAATAAATGAAAATTTTCAATTTTCCTTCATTGGTATCTCGGTAACAAAGCGTTTCTAGGGTTATGTCCAACGGGAATTTTTCTACTTTTTGGTGTAAGGAATCAGGCTGAGAAGTTTGGTCCCTTCCTTCTGAAACACTGTATAGTTTCCCAAGTGATTCAATGAATAAATAGTACAGAATGGTGCAGAGGAAATGCATGTTTTTCGAACTGCTAGTACGCTGCGATGGGAGGTGGTATTGACCTCGAACGAACGTTGGCAGACGGCTCATACAATGCCGTTTCAGTTGTTATGGTCGATATAGAGCGTACAACATCGTGTGTTCGATGTGGAGAGTTTTTTTTAGAAACAATGAATCTATAGTTACATTGCGACGTATTTTCCGTCAATATTTTAGAGTTGGACGTCGAGGTGCAGTGCCTGATCGAAATACCGTACTCCGATGGGCTGCAGCATTAAGAAGTTCGGGTTCTTCCACAGTTGGTACTCCGGAAAATGTTGACCGAGTCAGAACAGCAGTTGTTACTAGTCCTAGACGATCGACTAGACGACATGCTGTAGCGCTGGGTATGTCGCGCTACATTACAGAACCAGTAGTACCCTTTCATCATAGAACCAGTACTTCTGAACGCTGCAACCCATCGGAGTACGGTATTTCGATCAGGCACTGCACCTCGACGTCCAACTCTAAAATATTGACGGAAAAGACGTTGCACTGTTACTATAGAGTCAATGCTTTTAAAAACTCTTCACATCCAACTCAAGATGTTGTACGCTCCATAGCGACTGAAACGGCATTCTATGATCCGTCTGCCAACATTCGTTTGAGGTCAATACCCCCTCCCGTCGCCGCGTACTAGCAGTTCGAAAAACATGCGTTTCCTCTGAACCACTCTGTATAATTATTTTATTGAGTGGAGATGATTCCTACATTTGAGTTTAATGTTAGAAGTTTATCTCAATTTGATTTTTTGTAGTAGAGATTTGATCTTCTAATGAAAATGATTTTATTTTTCAATTCAGATGGCAATAGACTCGACTACATACTGAGAACAATCCTGAATGTGCTGGTGATCATAGTCTGTGCGGTATCTTTTGTGCTTTGCAGTCGCGCTATCATAAAAGCTCAACAGCTCAAAATGGTGAGTATGAAATGCAATTGGATCTGGGCTCAGTATCTTATCTGTTTTGCTGATATCTTTTTCATTTTTATTCGAATCTGCCACATTTACAGATTTCTATATGGTTATCACTATTATTTTAATTTCTATTCTAGGAAACAGTTTATTTCTTTAGAGAATGCTACAAAAAAGAACTGAGTATGGAGGGAAGATTCGAATTCTGGAATTTATGGTATATCATGATAATTATCAACGATATGCTAATCATTATCGGTTCAACAATGAAGGAGCAAATTGAACGTAAAGTAAGTAACCTTCATTGTTTTTAATAATTTTAATTTTTGCTTTTTTGACAACCAGCTTTTGAGTCCAAGGTTCACCATAATGATCTGCTGATTGTTTAAGTTGACGAAATGAAGTGCTGCCAACCGTCATAATTAAATAATATGCAATACTCGATTAGGTCAGGCAAAGAAGACATTCTGGCAAGATAGGAAAATGACTCCAGCTTGGTCAACATTGGTTCAGAAATTATAAATTTGGTCTCAAAATTTTGAATAGAAAGTTTTTTACAAATTAAGATAAAATTTATTATTTTTGAACAAATATTGACCGAGCTTGAGTTGATTTTCCATCTTGCCAGAATGTCTTCTTTGTTTGACCAGACTAAACCAGCATCTTATATTTTTTCCATGTAGAACGAGACTTATGCTCAGCTATACGTTTAGTCCAAGTCAATGTTTCGGCTGCTAGAATAGTTGAAATAGCAACAAATTAAAATACAAGAATATGTAATTTAAAAAGAGTAGAAACCTAAGAATAGGTACAATAGTATTTGTGGTACATTATTGAATTATCAATAGTATTATTTATTATAAAACATACAACTTATGGTCAACCATGTTAAAGGCTCGCAAAGTTCACAGATATTGAGAGGCCATCCTTTTCGTCCAATGAACTTCACCTGTATAAAGGTTCGAATAACATGTCTTCAGAAGTTGATTAATAAAGGCGTCTGTCATGTCCTTGAGCATTTTAAATAATAATCAAACTTTCTCTTAATAACTCCGGTTTAGAAATGTCTTTATCCGACTTTATCGCCAAAAATCCAACGACAGACATATGAACAGATCCAACGTGATTAAGCCATAGTGAACAGAAACGAACGAGCTAAGTTAACGAATGCGAATTTTTCATTCAATTTTAAATGCAGAGCTTGCATTCGTTTTTGCTTGTTCGCTCCTGTTCGTTCTAGTCTAGTAACCGTGGCTTCAGAAATCACCTTGCCTCCCTAATTCATTCGTGTATTTTTTTGCGGATGATGCCCACATAAGCATTTTAGTGCTTTCAGCTTCTTTCTATTGAAAAATCACTGTTCGTTGATTCAGTTAATTACTACTGAAGTGATCTTAATAGACTTGTTTCGAAAGTTACTTGAATATTTTGGATGAATACTTTTGAAATAGCATTTGTTTGATTCAATGTTAACCTAGACCTAGAGGACATCAATTGCTGATTCTCCGCGCAACAATCTTCTGCTTGTTTCTTCTATTTTTTCAATAATAATGGAGCGCAAGACTTCTCTTATTCCGGTCACGTCAATAATATTGCTGTTTTTCATTTTTATTGTTTTTTGGCAGCAAAAAATTCATTCATTCAACTGTTGTATGCTTTCCAGCAATTCGTTGGTGACCAATGGAATACATGTAGCATGTTTCTAGGAACAGGCAACCTACTTGTATGGTTTGGGGTGCTGAGGTATTTGGGCTTCTTCAAGACCTACAACGTAAGAATTCACTTTTAATAGTCATCAAAAATTACCCTAGATTTCAGGTTGAATATAATTAATTATTTTCACATGTTCGTTTTGTTGAATCGATTGTTGTGAAGGTAATGAAACTTCACGTCGAATTCCGTCTATAGGAATAGACGATCAAATAGAATGAACTTGAAAGGCACTAGATCTTCATTTGATATGGTAGTTTGCTGCTTTGTAACAGTGCATGCTTAGTGTATCGATAAATCCACATGGGATCTCTTGAAAAGCAATTTACTGATCATAAACGGCTATGACTTTTAATGATTCGAAGTAAATATTTGGTTTATAGTACTGTAATATTAATAGTTTCATTCGAATCGATAAATAAAGTCAACTTATGAAGTCAAATCATAAGTAATGCTCAGTAACCATTTATTCATATATATTTGATATGTAACGTATTCATTCATATAAAACTTAACATGAGGTTGATGTAAGCATTTTGAAACTGATTTATTTTGCAGGTAGTAATATTAACACTGAAGAAAGCTTGTCCTCAAGTTGCCAGGTTCTTGCTGTGCGCTGTCCTTATCTATGCTGGATTCACATTCTGTGGTTGGCTCATTCTTGGTCCTTATCATCTCAAGGTAACTATTATCAAGCGTTATTCAATTTCAATATCAATTTCATCTAATTGTCTTATAGATGTCACTGTATGCAGTGCATGCATCAGTCGTATAACTGAAGGTTTGTTTGTTTGTTTTCAGTTTCGCTCTCTGGCCAGTACATCGGAATGTCTATTTTCACTGATCAATGGTGATGATATGTATGCGACGTTTTCGATAATGTCCTTCAAGTCGCCGCTTTTGTGGTGGTTCAGTAGAATGTACTTGTACTCGTTCATTAGTCTCTACATCTATGTCGTCCTCAGCTTATTCATTTCAGTTATCATGGACGCTTATGAGACTATCAAGGTAGTTATATAATTGATTTCTTTCACTTATAACTTTGAATTTTTTGCTTTTACACAATTAAACATATAGTGATTGTTTAGAAAGAGGAGTATAACAGAATTGATTCATCCATGAAAACTGGCTTGAATTTAATACCTTATCATAACACGGGAATGGAACCATATACACAGGTTGTACCAAGAAGGACTTTACAACTTTGAAAATTTCTTTACATGTTATTAAACAAGGTACACAGGTGGTTATGGTTTTGTTTTAAATGGAACAACTGAAACCCCACTGAAAACAACTTAAACAACGAAACCCCAAGCTGAAGATGTATGAACTGAAGATTAAACTAAAGATAGGTCAAAGAAGAAAAAACTTCCACTTTAGGGCTATTGCGAACATGTTATGTTTGATGTGGATTTTCACTGACCCATATCCTACTGTTATATGGGCCTCTCTGTAAAAACTAATTTTATCTATGACGGATTTTTATAGACTTCATTTCTTTTTATAGGAGAATTTGTCTTATAATTGTTCAAAAATTCAAATAGTGCAATTGAAATGATTGTTGTTTTTCGTGTGATAAATTTCTGTTACTTTCTACTGTAATTGAAAATAGTTAATACACTTGGAAGATAGTGTGTGACACTACAGTGTGGTTGTTTAACAGCAGTTTTGTTGTCCGCAGTTGTATTATAAAGAGGGATTTCCGAAGAACGACGTGCAGATGTTTATGGCGTCGTGTGAAGAGGAGCCTTCGAGTGGAGTGTTTCGCTCCAGCACCAGCACCAGCACCTACCTCAACAACTCACAACACTCTTCCATAAAGCGCACAGTCAGCAAATTATGCTGTTGGTCAAAGTGAGTGCATCTAACATCTTCACATTTCAATATATATATTTTGATAAATTTCCAATATCAATCATTTATTAGATTGCACAAATTGATAGCAATATTAAATTGTTCCTGCCCTCAAATTATTGAAATGAAATTCATGTTGACACTTTTTCTACTCACATGATTCAATCTTTTAAAGGGATTGTACATTTAAAACCTATAATTCTGTATTTTTTGTCAATTGAGATGGATAACTTGTGAGATCAGGGCCGTGTCTCATGAACACTTACAATCTACAATAACACGCGTTTCTAATTCATGAACGTTTCCCATAAAACTAAAATCGAAAATCCAGGCTGATATGAAATGAAAACACTGCGACATAATATTTTTGATACTGAGCGGTAATCTAAAATGAATTACCTAGTTTGCTTCACTATTTCTATTGGTTAATAAGAAAATTAATCGATGATTTTCTGCAATAATTCATAACTATGTTTTAAAATAATTTCAACCCTTTTCCAATTCATTTTCATGAAAATCAGTTGGCCTATGAGTCGTAGTAGTAGTGATTGCAACTTTGATTGCTTTCAAATTATTTATTTATTGCATATAAAGGCTCACAGAAATTCCATTAGAAGCCTTATTTGCATAGGTAAGTTAAATCAACTTATTGCTATTTTGAGAAAAAATAAATCGAAAGCTTGTACATAATTGAAATAATCCGATTGATTACCTAATATAATTATAAAGAAAATTATTAAATACAAAATGAATTAATTAGGTTTTATTTGTAAATTAGTTTATTCAGTGTGTATCATACGAGAAATATTAGATAAGGTGACATTCTATTGAAATAATTTGTTTTATAATCAATAGAAATAATAATTTTATTCTAAAATTAAAATAGAGCTCTTCTCCTCTTTATTGGGGGTGGATACCCCCCAAACACTAGATTTGTTTTCAGTCTGCTGATGCTCTCATCAACCGTCTTCTTATGAATGGACTTGATCCCCTCCTTGTATCTTGGATACATTTGGATCAGGATTTTGCTTCTACCTGCTAGCACTTCCAGCTTATTTGGGCAATGTGGTGCATTGTGATCATGCCTTTCAACATATCGGTGCCAATCGTTTGCAACAGCTGATTTTTTTAAATGAAACATTGTAAATAGGACATTTTATTTGGCGAATCTAGAATCCTGATCACTTGTTTTTTTTTAACTGTAAATGTTAATGAGACACGGCTCTGGCGTCAAAACATACACTTATAATTTCTAAATTAGAATAAGGATAAAAAAATGATAATTCAAGCCTTCAAACCTAATGATATTTATTGAGAGATCTACATGTAATCACTTCTGAATCAAAAATAGAATAGACAAGGCTCATGTGAGTTGAATATCAGTTATCATGTACAAATTGAAAACATTAATATAAGATTTATTCTATTTAGCATAAATCTTTTAGTATTCACAGCAGTACATGCTAATGTGCTGTTCTCCTATACTGTGTGCTACAACTTAAAATGCATTGATACCTGAATTCACTGAATTACCTACATCAATTTATTTTCATTTGTATGTTTCATATATTAAAGAGATATAATATAAAGAACTTTAAAACAGGGCTGTTTAAAATAATTGAAAAATAAATAAAAATCAAACACCCTTTTTATGAAAACTTTAAAAATTATAAAACACACATACATGTTTCGGGATCTAAGCCCATTTTCAATGTGGATAAAAATAGTTATGAAATAAATAAACAAAATTAAAATATAAGTAAAATAAAATAAATCATATGATTACAATTGAAAGCATATGTACACATCAAAATCTAGGCTTTTAAAATTTTCTCAAAAATTGGGTTATTATTCAAATTTTCCTCATTTAATATTTTATCACCATTCAATTTTCTCCCTTTATAAATTTGGAATTCTTCTTTCACATTCAATTTAGTATTCTTGCTTCCAAAATTCAATATTACCAAATTTGTTTTTATATCTTTGTAGCAATGACTTGAATCCAAAAGATGTTCAGCAAAGGCTGATTTTTGTGTGGTATTTCTGGCTTTTAAAGCTTGAACATGTTCCCGAAATCTAGTATGAAAACTTCAAAAAATCTGGAGTGTATAAGTTGATATGTAGTGATTGTGATAAATTTTATGTGGGTCAAACGGGAAGAAGTTTTCATACTAGATTTCGGGAACATGTTCAAGCTTTAAAAGCCAGAAATACCACACAAAAATCAGCCTTTGCTGAACATCTTTTGGATTCAAGTCATTGCTACAAAGATATAAAAACAAATTTGGTAATATTGAATTTTGGAAGCAAGAATACTAAATTGAATGTGAAAGAAGAATTCCAAATTTATAAAGGGAGAAAATTGAATGGTGATAAAATATTAAATGAGGAAAATTTGAATAATAACCCAATTTTTGAGAAAATTTTAAAAGCCTAGATTTTGATGTGTACATATGCTTTCAATTGTAATCATATGATTTATTTTATTTTACTTATATTTTAATTTTGTTTATTTATTTCATAACTATTTTTATCCACATTGAAAATGGGCTTAGATCCCGAAACATGTATGTGTGTTTTATAATTTTTAAAGTTTTCATAAAAAGGGTGTTTGATTTTTATTTATTTTTCAGATATAATATATTATGAGATATTTTAATCGAATAAGATTCAAAACAGATTGAGTTCAATAAATTCTAATAAGATTATTTAATCCATTTTTCACTTCTGACATATTTTTGTTTAATACCATATATTCCTTCCAAGCAAAGAAGACCCTTTTTCAAGATGGCGGAGGGAAGTGAGAGTGTAACTACGCATGCGCAGATCTGAATATTTTAGAGTAAAATCACTTCAGCCAACCTACCGTGTT
Organism: Sogatella furcifera; assembly: GCA_017141385.1. Classification (NCBI taxonomy): domain Eukaryota; kingdom Metazoa; phylum Arthropoda; class Insecta; order Hemiptera; family Delphacidae; genus Sogatella; species Sogatella furcifera. The sequence goes on from CM029560.1 coordinate 39,564,195, forward strand.
TGCACTATATATGGTTCCGGGAGGCTAAATCAACAAAGCACACATTGCAAATGTTCCAAAAAAACATAGTCATATTGATTTTACGAGTGAAAATATATTTTTATAAAATTCATTCATACGAGTAATTTTTTGTTTTTAACAGATGGTGAGAGTAAAACAATTTTCATTTCGACTGCTGGCAGCAGTGAACGGTAGACATATTGAAAGAGGGTCTTCTTTGCTTGGATGGATTATACCTACTGTAACAAATTAAGATTTTAATGGGAATATGGGGAGAGAGTAAAAAATGTGGAATCCATGTGACAAGTACTACACTTGAAGTGCCTGAATAGGCAAATATATTAATTTGGCTGTTTGAATAAAAAATCAATCTAAATAGATTAGATCGATCTGGATATCAACAGAAATTGGAGAATTTAATCTTTTCAATCTAATGACCATATTATTTACTTTATGTATAGTCTGACCGAGCAAAGAAGAGCCTCTGGCAAGATGAGAAAATGACTCCAGCTCGGTCAATATTGGTTAAAAAAATTTTGATTTGGTTTCTATTGTAGGAAACATTCTGATCTACAATATGAGACCAAATCAATAATTTTTTTAACCAATATTGACCAAGCTGGAGTCACTTTCTAATCTTGCCAGAGGCTCTTCTTTGCTTGATCAGAATATAATTTGTGTTTTCATAACCCGTACATTTCTTCTGAGAATGCTAATTTATGGAATGTATGTTGGAACTTTATGTATTGAATGCAATTTAGTGTTTGAATGTTTTCTAAACTGATTAACTAATCTCTTATTGAATATAGTTTTGTTTGTGCAGCTTGCTAAGTTTCATATTTTTTTGTTAATAATTGCTGTATGTGTATTATAATAAGATTGATGTAACTATTGAGGAAAACCTCTGAATTAAATGATACTGTACGTTAAATTATACGCTTATAAACGAACAGTCCATGACAATTCTGTAATATTATTCGCTTCGCTCGCCTTATCCGTCTAGCAAGGGGGCTCCGACCCCTGGCCCCTCAACAGTATCAGCAGTGTCACTGAAGCAAACAGGCTCGTTTTGCTCGCCTGTAAATCCCCTGTCAGTGGCAGCAAATTCCATTCAAAAGTATTTGCTTTGATAATCATATCAACAGGGTCTTTTCGGCCAATCCTTCGAATTAGTTGTTCTATTACCTCAGCTCAACCTGGGTACCGTATTTGATTTGAACGTATTAAGTTCAGTAGTTTCCGTGAAATATGCAAAAGTCCAGATTCCAAACATTGGAATACCTTATTACAGGCGTAACATCAGAAAAGTTTTGAAATGTATTGAGCTTAGCATTCCTAGACCCAATCTGAACCTGTTAACCAAATTTCAACATTTTCTGTCAGTTAGTTCTCGAAGAAAGCCAAGAAAAACTCTAAATACTTGAATATTGAATCCTTAGGAAATTTCAAAAATCTGTTCTAAGTGTGCGTCAGAAGGTTTCAACCGAACATGCCATGAATTAGCGCATTTTCGCTTTTATAAAAAATATAATTTCATTTGATAAGGCGCAAGATATACAACCCGCTATGCATCTCAACTTCAAAAACCCCTGATTACTGGCGTAATCTCAAACGGATTTCAAAAATATTTTAATACAACTTTCCTAGACCTACTCTGGATCTGATCAATTGGTTCTCAAAATTGAGAAAAACGCCTAAAATCATATAGATACGCTAATATTGAGCATAAATATGGGACGTTTATGAAACCCATTCTTAGTGCGCGTCTTAAGGTCCAACTGTACATGCCTGCTAAATTAGAACCAAATTTGATATTAACAAGTATAGTGGAAATGGCTCGAATGATGTGCCTATGTTAACACAATTTTCTGTCATCGAATTATGGATATACATTCCATATTCATGCTAAATATAAAAATATTTTTGATATTACCTGTTAAACCCAAATTTTTTGATGAGAATTCTACTAGTCTAGTCTAGTGGCTCAGCGTCTCGTAACGGGTCCCTCTTGTATGTTTGTGCAAGTTTGAACACACATCCAGCTATATTACCTACAGAACTATTTATATTGGATTTTATTCAAGTGTGTAGTACGTGAATTTCCTTCGTTCTTCATTAAAATGTTAAGACTGATTTTTCAGTACAAATGAAAAAATTTTAACCATAAAATAAACAGATTTTTTCAGAAATAATTCATTCGTGACCAATGTGTGATTGTGCAAGTTACCAACTCCGCCTAGAAAATAATATTTTCATTTCATTTTTTACCTTGCTTCGAATGTTGTATTTGTGGTATGTGGCTCGCTATGTTTGGTCTGTGATCAATTAATAAAAAAATATTTTCTGTTATGGTAAAATGTCATATGTATCAACTTTCACTAATTTGAATACTCCTCAATCTCTTTTGTTTGCGCCACAATTGAAATTGAATATATTATTTATAAATTGATTTATTGATTTCATCTATAGCCTGATTAACATTGACAGAGTCGCTAAACGTGACTAGCATATTATATTGCTATTAAACTGTGTACTCAGTAATTTAATTTTTCTCTTCTGGTTTTTCTCTTCACTGAAGCAGTCCATTTCATCTTTTCTAATTCCTAAACTTTTACATTATCTAAATTATTAGAATAGTTACTCAGCCTCTGCGCACAGGTGTCTTATCCTTGCGGAGACCTTATTTTTATATTAGTATTCAATATTCAATTGTATACTGTATATTATTATTCTAATGTACTTTTATTTTATAATTCGTCTTATTATTATTAATAATGTACAAATAAACGATTTGATTTAACACATAAGTCTTCTGATGAGTTAAATATTACAAACTATAGTTCCTTTTGTAATAGATAGGCTAACCAATTATGTACATTCGTCCGTACGAATTAGAGTAGGAAAACGTCATTGATCTAAATAATAGTGATAATTACATCTATTAATTTGTCAACAATCTAAATTATTAGGTAAAAAATAATTTAGTAAGTAAAAATTATTGTACCCAGATGATATCTTAATAATAATTGCATAGTTAGAATCAATCTGTGATTTAAGACAATGTTATTCTCATTTATTTCTAACTTGAATTATTAATAAAAATTGAAGAATATTTTTGTAAAACTTGCCATTTTTATTACTATGTATAAGTTTACATGCATACGCAGTAAGAATAAATATATTTTTTAAAGAATCTCTCCAAGTGTATTATTAGTAGACTATGCTCAGTTAATACCCTCCTTTGGGAGATCGGCTGTCGTTGGTAAAGACAGTCAGTCGTTTCCCGTCTCTGGAGGAATAGTAATTGTTGCATTACACTCTAACTGATTAACTGCATGTTATTTAGAGGTGTTCTGCGCCGCCAATTGGTTGCGGAAACTGGCTTATGGTTGAGAGGATCAACGTGCTAAACACACCTAACCTCTATCCTGGTTGATGATTATTTGATTGCTGTATTGACTGTCCGGCCGGGGAGAATTCAGGCGGGTAGGAGGGGGCGGCTTCGGCTCGGCCAGTGTTGGTTCGGGGACTGTGAGTTCTGATTGAGAATTTATGGCTTTTGGGTCGGTATTGGCCGGGCTGGGGCCGTTTTCCCGTCGTGCCGGGGTGTCTTCTTGGCTTGGACGGGCTGTATAGTAGAGTGAATTTGAAACTGGCAACCAGCTGGTGGGCCTAGGCCCTTCATGGGCTGTTGAGCCAGACATAAATACGTACATGTTCAGTTAATAATCGACTACAGTAGGTAGTAGGTTTTTTTTGAATTTCTCTTGATATATCCTTATAGGGCAGCTGAAGCAACGCTGGGAGCGTACAAAAAGATTAGTAATTAACGTAAAAAGTGTACTAGATCAGTAACAATAAGCGATTTATTCTGGTCCATTCCTCTGTTTGCCAATTTATTAAATCACAAATAAAAGTTGCAATTTTTGTTTTAATTATTACAACTTTCGGTACCTCTGTTACTAACATTAGAGAGCGCATTGGTCAAATCTCCAGTAAAATTCTGCTGCCCTATTGTAATTATAATAATTATAATTACAATAATTAAAATTATAACTTATTGGTTTTCTACTTGCTTATTACCACTGAATTTGTGTTATAAGTTACCACTGAATTTTGTCTTCCATCCAAAACCATGAGTTTGTTTTTTATTTTGTAACAGATGAGCCAGTGGCGTAACAGTTTTTTTCGGCCCCCCCCCCCCCTAAAATTTCTTTGATTTTTTTACTTCTTTGACCAATAATGTACTGTACCTTGTTTTAATGTGTATTGAAAATTGTTTTGTGTCAAAGAAGAATTCGAATTTTGATCATTGTCCAAAAAATCCCTAACTTGGCTTCCCCCCAATCCATACTTCCTCAATCTGTGGTACTCCTTCAGTTTATGCTACTGCACTAAGGACTCTGTGGATTCGACATTCTGCTGTGAACTGAAGAAGGTGACACAGCCACCGAAATATTTTCACATATATATATAGCACAACACAGTCACTTTAAAATAATTGCAATAATATATACAGATGACACTTACACTTAGAATAAGAAAAAACATTTAGAAATCAGACTTAACTCACAGTTTGAGCGAGGGATATTTCGGCTGCTTAGACAAGCCTTCTTCAACCCAGACTGGTGAAGATGTAGAGTTGTTGCCATGTGGTTGTTTGAATTTAGAACTGTAGCCTATAACACCAAATTAGGATTCCACAATACGATAAAATTATCAAATTATTATTTCACTATAATCTGGATAATTTCACGTAATCTGTTTAGTGCTCAGATTTTAGCCAAGGCAAATTTCACAGAACACCTTCACACTTATGAAATATAAAATTGAAATTAAATTAATTTAAATTCAAGATTACTAATCTTCCATAGATAACTAATTATTCCATCGACATTATAGCTGATAGGTGAGGGGATCCGGGGAAAATTTCGTTGGGAATCCCTGTTTCAAGTAATAAATTAAGCTAAATAAGTAATACCACTGCTATCTTACAGCTTTTCCTACATGTTATTATCCTGTTTCGATTCTATCTATTTTTTGGGTCTTTCACCCAAAAGTTTTATTCGCAATCCTTCTTCTTCTTCTCCATCCTTTATTTTCTCTTCTCATTATTCTACCGAATTTCCCATTTCTTTCTTCTATGTATTTTCGTTTCACCTCATTTTTCTCCAACACTCTCTATACCTTTGTGTTCTTCACTTTAAATATTCTGCCCTTCTTTTCCTAATTTCCCAGTCACCATTCATTGAAAGAACTTGTTCTTGTTCCCTACAAGAACTTGATAAGTCATAGTTCTTCTTTTCTATCTTCTATTCCTATTCACTTCCTTACCTCCTTCTCCTTATTTTCTCTATTTCTTCTTCCGTTTTTCTCATCATCTCCTGTTCTCCTGATTCCTGTTTCCTTCCCCTATCAATTATTTCATTCATTTCACCTCCATTTCCAATACTAAACACGAAAAACAAAGTAGAGTTGAGCTTAAAAAATGGTCCAAGAACTGATTTATCATCAAAACCATTACAGAAATTTATAACTTTTGTATCCCATACAGATATTAAAGAAACTTAAATTTAAGTTAAATCGATCAGGTCTGATCAATCAATCTTAGTCTCAGCTTGTCCTGTACAGTTACGCTGACTATTTGCAGACAAAATCAGCTATTGAAACGCACAAGGAATAAACGGGACCGCCTTAATTTTTGGAAGCAGCTCTATCAAAAACGTTATGGCGGTGTTTCACAATTTTACCACCCAATCACTTTCACTTATTAATAAGTTTTATTACTGTGCATCGAAGTAAAACGAATACTTCAACCTTCAACGTATCTCATACTAATACCATGTTAATTCACCAAATTAAACTATCTGTGAGCTAATATCTCCCTGTATTAAAATAAAGGTAGTTTTATGTAATATGTGTGTAAGTTGATCCTGGATGTATGTTTTTTGCATGTAAATTGATGTATTTTGAACTAGCCAACCAATTGTAAAATGATTGTTCAACGAGTAACCCAATTGAAGTGCATTCGTTGCGATTTCATGGAACTGTAAATACCTTAATTTATAGAGCAAGACAAAAATGAGAGGAAAAGAAAGGTGAAGCTTTCTTTTAAATATTTATTTTTCCAGCTCTTTAAATCTCCCTGGGCAAGCAGTACAAAACTATGGCGACGAAACATTCATGTCCATGTTTTGCTTTATGAGTACTTAGGCTAAAGTTGTGAAATTACGATTGTAATAATTTTATCAATGATTTTTTCAGACCAACTCTAACTTCATTCGTTCTAGGAAGAAAGAAAACGTTTCCTTCAGATTGTGCAGCTATCTGAAAGTTAATAATTATAAATATCAATAGGCAGTTATGAACTATCGTACTACAATAATATGATTAAATTAGAAGGAGGATTGTAAGTTCGTATCTATTGGTAGGTATTCATAGCTATGTTTAAAAACGATTTTATTGCTAAATCTTCGGTGGAAGATATTCATTCACATGTGATATATTAGGTACTCGTAATTGCTATTCCTTAATATAATTATGTACAAATCCTTGTATCGAATAATTAATATAATTATATATAAAGTTAATTTATAATTATTGTTCTCTTTTTGGCTTTGCTATCATACGTTCCTCTCTACTTAATCTAGCTTCTTCTTCTTGAATCCTGCTCAAAGTTTCCTGCTGTTTTGTTTGATGGATGTGAAGAGCTCTTTTCTGCAAATCAATTGAATTAAGTATCAGTATTTGTAACTTATACATATATTTTACTAAAATGAAGGACAAAATTTGAATTTGTAATTTATGTAAAACAATTCAAATATATTTAGGTACAAAATATAAATATTTTTCAATGCATTGTAGGTACTCAATTTACAGTTTGCTAGACTGAACAGTGGCGAATCATTGTTGAAAGGAGTCATCCATTGTTGAAAAATTGGGTTTCCTTTTATATTTTGCCCATCATTTGAATAATCATCAAAGTAACAAACTTTTAACAGGATCAATTGGATTTCTTAGGTAATTTTACAAGTACTTTCATGATGCCACAAACTTATAAAATGAAAAAATTTCCGCTATCTTTATCATCGCGGTAACAAAGCATTTTTGGACCCATGTTCATTGGAACTTTCTTTAATTTGATTCAAGGAAAACCCTCTCGAAGTTTGTCGGTCTATTTCAGAAACACCGTGTATAATCATTAACGTTTTTTTATAAATATTAAAATAAGGTATTTAAAATCTCTCGGAAGACTGTACGTCAATGGGTAAATTCTATGCATGAGAGTAAGATAAAATGTCTGCTCATAGTACTTACACCGAATGCCTTCAGATAATTTAGTTCTAAAACTCCACTTCTGTGATTATATATGGCACGGCTTGCTATTTTTTGACCAATTACACTATTACAGGATAAAAAGTTACAACTATCTAGGAGTGATCATAGATATTAACACCTGAGATATGAGAATAATACATTAAGGGTAAATTTTTTTTCTAATACTGTATTTATTTTTCCAATTTAAATGGATATTTTTTGTACTTAACAAGGCTTATAGTAAATTATTTTCACTTTATCATCATTAAGTTGAAAGAGAGATCAATCCAATCTCACTTCAAATTTTGTTTCTTTCTTAGTACATGAATTGGCTCTACTACTTAATCTGCTAAGTCGCTGTTTTTGTGATGAAAAATATTAGCGTTAATTTACATTATTTTTTCTTGTTAATGGACAATGTTTTCTTTATATTTTTGATGCATCTGTCTCTTGCAAATGTCGTTGTATTGATAAAATTTTTGCGTAGGTAACTTCAACACAGCTGAAGCTAATGAAGTGCCTCTAACATAACTCTGTTGTTTTTTATATGTTTTCTTTATTAACAATAAGTGTAATTATTTTCATTTTTAAACTTGAACATTGTTGTTTTTATACATGAGTTATGACAATAAAAATTATTCTTATTATAAAAAAAAATTGGCTGAAAAGAAATTTAATGGAAATGGTAAGAATTTGTATCTGCAGTGGTTACTGAGATATTTACAAAAATATTAAAATAGTTTGAATTTTTCAAGTTTAAAGAGGTTTGACATGGTTACTTTATGCTTCAACTTACATTTTTTTGGGTAGAACTTGTAGATAATTTTCATTCTGAATAAAAAGTGTAAAATAACAGACTAAAATACCAAATAAACTCAGAAATCAGGACTGAATGAGACAGAACATAATTAAAAACGGCATTTGAAAATCAATATGTGTCCAATTTCTTTTAATCATGATTTTTGAGTTCTGGGTGCGTTTTACACTGTCAGTTGACAAATACCGTACATAGGTGATTACAGCTTGGACATCCAGTAGGTCGGCCTAATTTGATAACATGCCTTGACTCAATTTTAAAACTGAAGCCTTCTTGGTTTGAGCCTTATTAAAATTTGATATTTATCTACTCATATAGTAATGAGCCTCAGTGTACATTGTAATACTCACTGTTATTCTTAAATATATTAGTTTTTAGGCTTTATTTATATAGAGTGGCACTGTATGCTATACTATTATAAATGTATTTATAATACGAGCTAGATATATTATTGAAGATATAATAGCCTCAAGAACTCGCTTTACAATTACGAAATAACTTGGGGACCCTATATTTCTAGGGTTTCCAGTAAGAGTCCATTCTTATTTCCTACACTTCCACAATAAATGAATTAGTTATTCAATTTCCATTACTAAAAATGGTCAAGATGTTTTACCTTTATTGATTTCGAACGATTGCTCAGTTCAGTCATTTTTCGTTTGAGGCGCTTGAGCTTAGTATCACAGGACTTCGTTTTGGCAAACTGGAAAAGAAAACATCTTGATATTAGAAAACATAAACTGGTCTTTCCCGTGATCAAAACACAAATTATCGTGAGGATCGATATACAAGTTGAAAAATGCTTGATTAACCATACTTAATCATCACAATCTTGAAATATATCAGCTCATAAAATAAACAAAATGCCTGATTGACTGCCTCAATCGCCTTTACCAAGGAAACGGAAGTTGTGCGAGATTGATCAAAGTATGCCAGTTTCTAAACGAGAACTTTTTCAAATGTTTTAGTTTAATATAAGGCAAACTTATAAGAATAGTGAACTTTATTTCCTTTCAACAGAAGCATACAATATTATGATAAACACAGGAACTAAGTTGACTACACTAAACAGAGTTCGTAGTCAACTTTTGCATAAGCCACCTTATTCTGTTTCTTGATTAAAATCAATAAAACAGTTACTTACCATAGCGATCAAATCATTGTTATCTTCAAACTCATTGCACTGATTCGTCCGAGTAAGATTTGCAACCATTTGATCTTGTTTTGATCTGGAATTAATGATCGTTATTAAATATTTTTCATGAAGTTAGATTGGCGACTTCATTTTACTGCAGTGGACGTACAGCCATTTTTGTAAATTGTCAAAACTATTTATTTATCCAATTCATCAACTTACACTAAGACCCCCAGAGGTACATAAACAGAAATTGTATTTACTTCAGGGCTAATAATGTATTAAAACTTTAAAATAATTCAAATCAAAAAGTACCCTTTTTTAAATATTTTAATTTCTCATGACATGTATGTATAATAAGTTATATAGAATTCTTGAAATTATAAATGAGAATTTATCATAAATATTAATTAATGTTGTTCAATTTGTTAATTTACACTTGAAAATGGCTCTAATGAAATAGATAACTAGTTATGTTTAAAATAAAAACAGTTCTAAGAGTGCTGTTATTAGCATTCTATTCATTATAAAGAAATAGTATTTCACAGAGATAAGCATAATATAGTCTAATACTGTATATTGAAGTAAATAAGTACCTAAATATAGTCAATTATGAAGCACAACAAACATGAAAATAACAGGTAGAAAATACAAAAATTATTTCAGGGTATTTATTAATGGAAGAAATACAGGGAAAAAAGGAAAGCTCACTCAATCCCTGCAATTCATATTATTTCTTCCTCTGTCTTACAAAGTAAGAAAATGACATTCTTGAGTTCAAAACTTAGTTGAGTTCGTAAACTATAAGTTCATACCAGATACAGTCTTCCATTATTGACTGAAAAATATTTAATAAACAATTGAATGGAACATTGAAATAGTAGTAGGTAACAATGCTTTATACGAAACTAGCCGGCAGGCTCGCTTCGCTCGCCTTCTCCGGTGCTAATCTAGCACCTATCCTTGTCCTAATCTAGACCGGTTTACCAAATTTCAACATTTTCTGCCAATTTGTTCTCGGAAAATCCAAGAAATAAATCCGAAAAATAGTAAAACGCTAATATTGAGCGTAACCTTGGGAAGTATATCGGACATTGTTTGAAACTTGATTCAATATCTTCTTACTTAATCCATCTATAATCTCGCTGAACCATTGAATTTACACTAAGGATTGGTCGTATCAAGGCGGAAGATATGCAACCCGCAATACATCTACAATTTTGAAAACCTGATTACTGGCGTAATCTTGAACGGATTTCAAAAATATTTCAACACAACATTTCTAGACCTTATCTGAACTTGCCCACCAAATATCAACATTTTCTACCGATTGGTTCTCGAAAAAATTGAGAAAACGCCGAAAAACTATAGAAAAACTCAAATATTTAGCGTATCCCTGAAAAGTTTTTAAAATCCGTTCTTAGCGCGCGTCTAAACGTCCAACTGAAGATGCCTGCCAAATTTGAACGCATTCGGTTCAGTGGATTTTTAGTTATGGTGATGAATGAATGAATCAGTCAGTCAGTGCCATTTCGCTTACATAGATAGAAGATATATGAGAATTTCCAGTGAATGTCTAGGGATTTTCACTTACAGAGCTTCTAAGATGAGTCGTCGCAAGTTCAGGAAATCATTACTCTGAAACTCTTGTACTCCACTTGATAATTTATTAATAGTTTCCAAATCGTAATGTGATGCACATCTATGGAAAAAGTAGAAAAAATACTCAAATTAAAACATACGTTACTACAATACAGAATGGTCTATAGATAAAATAACTTCGTATTTTTTCAATACTATGTATACGGAATGCAATAAATACAAATTTTTCGACTAATTTATTGTATTTACCCTAAAATACCACCTTACAGGTCAATTTGAAGTATGTCTACCAATACCAACAGGATATTTTTATACGGTACCTAGTCTACCATTCACCATTCAAGTTAAGACTGAAGGAGTTGAGCATTAATAACAGTGATTCACCAACCGACAGTTTTGTTAGCGTCTGCTATACGTAGACTACAATTACAACGCTAAAACTGCTTTCAAAAGAAATTCAACAGCAAACCTTTTCGCGAATGCAAAGCCCTCCCAAATAATAAAGTAGCCTCTGTACATACAGTTTTAGAATCTAGCCTACAATATTTTATTAATGTAAGTTACAATTAGTGATGTGGATCGGGAATATTCCCAGTGGGAAGGAACTTATGATTTGGGAATATTTCCCTGACCAAGAAATTTTGGGAATTTATAAAATTGCTTTAAAATGATTGAAGTTGATCAATCTGAGTCACTTTTCACGTTATTAAGTGCTTCAAAATTATTGGAATTTATCAATCTCAGTCACTTTTCACATTATAAGCTGTAAATTATCCTTCTACTGTCAATCTTGCTCACTTTGCTTTACTGACATCAGTTTCTTGCCATTTTTTAATGAATGCGTTAGTGTTGTGTTCCTAATCTTTTTCCTTTTCCAATCCAGCTATACAGGGTGTTTTAGGAGCAATGTGCAATACTTCTCAGGCTGATTCCTTACACCAAGTAGACAAAAAAGTTCCATGGGATAAACCACCAAAAACGCTTTGTTACCGAGATAAAAATGGCAGAAAATTGTGATTTTTCCAAAAATATAATTTTTTTCTTATTTTTAGAGGCTTCACTCAGGTTCTAAAATTAACAATTCCTATGTAAAATTAGCGGACAAATTCAATGAGTCCAGTTTGAAGTTTGCAACTTCAACGGATACTGAGATAATGGAAAAAACATGATAAAAAACGCATTTTTTCAACAATCAAGGTTTATAAAACTGGATAAAGAATCATAAATTTATATTTTCAATGAAAGTTGAAGAGAGTCGGATTCTAAAAAAATAGTTGAATGTCGCCGATTTTGTAAATCTTACCTATTGCTATAAATACTGTTTTAAATTGTATTATCACTTTGTATTACCGGCATTACAAAGATTCTTTATTACAAGTCAAGTAAACCTTAATGATTCTTGAAAATTTCTAATTTCTGGTTTTCTATTCTATTTTTTGTTTGTCTATGAACAATTTCCAAGGACAAACTTTTTGAGTGGTTGTGAAGGTGATATTGTCGTAATTATCCATGTTAAACGAAAAGATAGATGGTTTCAAACCACTGATTTATTAAAAATCAAGAGCAAAGTTTACCAGAGATTGATAATGGTGTAACAACCGAAACCGGTATCTCGATTTTTTAATAAAACAGTGGTTTGAAAACATCTTGTCTTTTCATCTTGTTGACACTTTTCCTTGGAAATACGAAACCAAATGTTTTATGTGTATCAGTGTATGTGAACACTGGCTTGAACAAGAGGAAACTGATTTTTACAAGAAAATTGAGTATGGACAAACCAGTTTGAATTTAATAAATGTATTCTTTCGTACAGCCTATAAAAATGGTGGATTGGTTGTTTACTGTGATAGTAACTAGAAAGTTGAGAGCATTAACCTTAGTGCCTTCCATAGTTGATTTGGAGTACAGAAACTACCTTAGAGCCAAGCAGGTCTACAAAGAGAAGATAGACAGGGTAAAAAGAGTCAAATAGTAGTTATAATGAGAGATCTGATAATCCAACAAAGGCAGCATGAATCTCATCAATGACTCCTACCCACAAGTAAGGAGTAAAAAGAGTCCTGATTGAGTCAATGAGGCTTTTCTTGAGTCTATGGCTAAGGTAGTAGAGGTGATTCCAGCTTCAGCTATTGATCCAGTTTCTCTGGACCTGAAACTCCCTTCATGAGTTTGAGCATTTTTGTTTGCTGAGTGAGAGTGAGCTGTTCAATATCATGAACTTCAAGACTACCTTCAGTCAGGATTTCTTTGGCCTATCCACATACATCCTGAAAAACCTGCCGTAAACTGGCTGATCCATTACTTCTTCTGGTGAATACGTGTCTGTCTGGGAAGATCATTGGGAACATTTGGGAAGATCATTGAGACAGCTATGTTGAGACAGATGACTAAGTTCCTAGAATGCAACAATCTGCTGGGGGACATGCAGCACGGTTTTAGAAGGGGGAGGTCCACCTCATCGGCTTGTGGAGAGGATTATCAATGCTTTTGAAGAACAGGGATCAATTGACCTGGTTCTATGTAATCTATAGAAGGCATTCGACTGTGCTAACAATGAATTCTTGCTCAGTAATTGAAAAAGGTACGGTTTTCAGCATAGAGCATAGAGCATGGTTGCTGATTACCTCGGTGACAAACAGCAGCTTGTATCTATCATGGGTGCTACTTCAAGTACGGCAGGAGTACCACATGGACTATCCCAAGATTCAATGCTTGGACCACTATTATTCCTGATAAATGACCTGCACCTGCAAAACTCCAACCTGCTTTTGGCAGATGACACCACTATCATGGAACAGGGCAAGGGGCCAGAGGAAGCTAAGCAAAAGGCTCACGAGCTTTTTAAGAAGGCCAAGAGTTGGTTTTGCACAAATAAGCTGAAGTTGAAAGAGAGCAAAACCCAAGAGATTCTGTATACCCTGGCCAGAACAGCAGTAGTCAGTGCTGCTTCTGTCACCCTGCTAGGTTTCAGCATGGACACCAAATTATCATGGGAACCTCACATCATCAGATCCTGCAATAAAATTTCAAGAGTCCTATACCTGCTTCGTAAAATGAGAGATCTTCTGGATGCCCAACGATTGCTAATGCTGGTCCATGCTGTCTGCTGTGTTCAGCTGTTATATCCCTCCAGGGAAGTGTTTTCAGGACAAGAATTTCTGCCTGGCTGAAAATGAATCCTTTTCACTCAATGCAAGAGTACTTAGATGCTCACAAGAGGATTTGACCCAACCTGCCATCATGTTCTGTTGAACTCTGATACTTAAGAAGCAATAATGGATTGCCTCAAGTACCCTGTGACTCTGTCACAGTCTGTCTGGTTTCTCACCGGTCAACGACGAAGAACTCAAGTATACAAGTAAGTATGCAATACTTGTGAGGAATCATTTGGCTCATGTTAAGGACATTCTCCTACTTAAAAAAAAAACACTTCGTGTTTTGACTTAGTATAGTAAGCTTGATGCTCACTGCTAGCCCATATTTTAACGTTCGGGCATCCATACTGTGTATGGGCTTGACATACTAGCATCACTCTTGATTACCAAAAAACACCAGTTTACGTTCTCAAGAAGGTAGTGCACACTTATAACATTCGGGGGAGGATCAAATTGGATGTGCCACGCCGTCGGCTGTCTATGGCCAAGGATTGTTTTCTAGTGCTGGCAATCAGGATCTGCCACACTCAGTGAAGGGGCGCTCACATACCGCGTTCAAGCTTGCTCATTGGGAGATTACCTTTTTCAAGATTTATTTCGATGATGACTATGCTGCTATGTAATGTCGCCATCTATGTGTATTATACAGTTTTTAATTTTTGACACGATCCAGGGAAGCCTGGTCATCGATCACGATAATGAATAATTAGTAATTAGCCTATTCTTTTCAAAACTAAGCTTCATTAATCAATGTAAAATTAAACATAAATTTGCAGTCAACTTACAAGTTTCTGTCCTCTTCCATAGTATGGAAGTCGAGAGAAGAATTATCGAAGAATTTAAATGGATCAAAATCTAGAGGCCTAAAAAATTGATGTAAAATGTGTAATAGTTTTTAGTAGAGTCGCCTTCTATCATTTATAACATCACACACACATTATTATTTAATCGAATAGAATTCTGTATATAATAAAGCTGAAGATGCATGAACCTTATAATATTATATTAACAAAAACAGCAAAACACAACCAATTTGAAAAAAATTGTTTCTCTTCCCTAAACTTGTTTAAGGTTATGTACATCCGATCACCGAGATCACCTGATATCCTGTAATTGTAAGTTTTCAAATACACGACACGACTCGAAGGTTGGCCACAAGAGCCAATCACAGCTTTTGAGCTGAAGCAAGAAGCAACACGATACGGCTGGACGAAAAGAGGTGATCACAGATTTTTTTGTTCATGCTCAAGGACAGGACAATTAAAAAGCGTTGATTGACTCTAGCTGGCCGGCTGGCTGTGGTGACAGTCGTGCGTGTCGTGCTCACTGTGTCGTGTCGACCTTTTGGTTTGTCGCTCATTCGGTATCCACCGCTGAAATCAAGAAGGCGTGGCCGTCAATAATCCTAGCTCTGCCTACGACATCCCAACATTGAGCTATATACCAACTGGAGAAAACACTCGTTTGGATAGCAGTATGAAACCCATTGAGCTATATACCAACTGGAGAAAACACTCGTTTGGATAGCAGTATGAAACCAGGCTACGGCCTTTTTTCGTTAGGTTGGTACTCCGTCTGATCTATTTCCACCATTTCAGGAAGCCCGCTTCATAATTTGAATGAGAAAAAGGCCGCCTTTGGATTGAGACAGAAATTGACAAAGTTAATAACATTCCATAATGTTTGGAGAATTAATTGCTATTTTTCAGCAATCTTGAATGTAAATAATTATGTGGAAAATAATTTTTAAAATGTTCATTCTAATCCATATTTTCCTTGTTGATGCAAACTTCTTATTTGTTTATTGTGAATTCCAGACTTCTAGGTGGAATTTTTATAGATAATTTTTGAATTTTCTGTTAGTATTCCATTGAGCTATTATCTATGTTGAGGATAAACCTTTAACATTGAATTTTGTTTGATAATGGATTAAATAACAATGGAATTTGTCAATTATGACCTTATGGGATGAATTTATTGGTGACAGAATGTTCATGAATTTGATGTAGGTGATAATTTATTTATGTAGATTTGAGATTGTAAGAAAATTTTGCATTGACAACCTTGGATTAAATAAATCTTGTTCAATAATCTCTTAAAATTTTGTTCCATTAAAGCTTACACTGGAGTCATTGAATCATGGCAGGGTCTTGAAGTAAAATAAGTCCAAATAATAAATTTTTAGCTTATCAAGTCATTTATTGTTTGAAGAAGTAGTAGGATATTGTTGACAACTCAGTAGGCTACAACTTATAGTGTCATGCTATTTGAAGAATAGGCTATGTGGTACTGTATTGATGGTATTTATTGATGGCATAAATAACTTAATGGATAGACTACATCACCCAACTACTGATGATAAAATAATAGATTAGGTGCTATTGATGTTAATAAACACACTACAAAATAAGTTTTTAACTTGTAGGTACCTGTACCAACAATCGAAATTGTACTTCTGTGCTGTAAGTAGGTAGCCTATGTGCCAAATAATTCATACCTCAATTACTATAATTCACAAGTTGGAAAAACAGCAATTGTCTTCTAAAATTATCAAATGCATCATAAATGACAAGAAGGTTAAATTTCATTGCTCAAAAATTATTCAGAAGGAATTATTTGTAAATTAACTGATAGCTGTTTCCCCATTTGCTTCCATTGAAAATTCAAACTCCCGCGCGCAACTTGTCCTCAACTTGCAATGGCTGACAGGTTTGTCAAAAAAAATAGGTGTAACACTGCTTGCTGAAGAAGTGCGACCTCCATTTTGTTTATAGCTCAATGCATCCCAAGCTTTCGGAAGCCTGGATTTTTGGAACACTGGTGTATCTTCACCCTTTCCACCAATCATAATAAAGTATATAAATTCGACTAACGGACATTTGACATATGTATAGGTTAGAAAACCCGAGTTTTAATAATATTATAATAGTCTATTGTTATTGTATGTAACTGTTATGTAAATGCTGAGTAAAACTAGTAGTAATTAATAATGCTAGTTGTCTGTCTGGGTGGCATCTAGGTTATTCCTAACTTCCCTATTTTATATGTATAAAATAGCCATTTCCCTATTTCAATAGGTACTCATTTGTTTCATGCCATCATCATTTATAAAATTGTATAATTTTTAGCAAAGATTATTATTGATTGATATTTGATTGAAGTATTTGTTTTTCAGTTATTACTACTATATCAAGTAAAAATAGCAAGGTGCTGATTCACAAAAATGTCATTAGAACTGTAGTTGCCTGGAATATCCAAGTTTGCATGATTGTATTGCTTTTAATTTTAACAGTCTTTTTAACAGCCTCTGGCAACATGAGAAAATGACTCCAGCTCGGTCAAAATTGGCTCAAAAATTATTGATTTGGTCTCAATAGCAGGAGACATTCCAATCTACACTTTGAGACCAAATCAGTAGTTTTTGAAACAATATTGACCGAGATGTAGTCATTTTCTCATCTTACCAAAGGCTCTTCTTTGCTTGGACAGACTATAGTATTGTTATCACAAGAAGACTTATTCTTCCTTCTCATAAGATAAAGTGTAATATTCAATATTCAACCTCTCTCTTTCTCTAATATTATCAATATTAACCCCCCTCTCATTTTTACAAATTATTACTTATAAAATAACATACTTTTATCCGGTTGGATAATTCTCAACTCAGCTATTATTGGATGATCCCAACCCAACTTATGTATTTTTTTCCTTACTTTCAATCATCATCAAAATTATCTCAAACAAAAAACAGATTGAATCAAGTTATAGTTTTATTTTATTACAAAATTTTTGAGTACAAAAGAATAGTTTTGGAGCCTACATTCCCAATTATTATACCTTTTTGACCCCTAAATATTCATTTTTTTCATCTCATACCAGGAGGTATGGAGTACCCCCCCCCCCAAAGGCCCAAGGTGTCCGGTTTTCTGACCCAAGCAATATGGTAAATCTATATAAACGCTAAGGAAACTCCAATTCTATAGGTCCATGCTGCATTATTGTACACTTTGTGCTTGATCATTGCTATTGCGTCGGTTCATAAAAATTTCATCAAGTTATCATTGAAATGATTTGAAAAGAAGTAACTTATCAATCAGTCAATATGAATTATAAAATCTATGTTTTATTTCTAGATTGGTCTTGAATCTGGGGAAGCATATCAATGAGCCTTTGTTGTAAGATGTGCAAACAATGGGGGTCAACCAACTGACACAACTCCCATTTGACCCAACCTACCACTAGACCCAATTTTTTAAAATCAAGAAAAGCCGCAAAAACACGACCCAATAGTCATGTGACCCAACATACCATTTGCCCCAATATTATAAACCTTCAAAACCAACTGACCCGATTGTCATCTGACCCAATTGTCATCTGACCCAATTGACATCTGACCCAACTACTGTGCTGCCCTCTTGCAAAACGCCTACATGTTTCAGGCTTAATTACTCTCTAGTAACTTACCTACCGTCTACTCTTCAGGCACAAAGTTCAGAAGGCCTCAACTACTCAAGCAGAACAGGAGGGAGGATCCTGGTAGACCTTTCTCTTGTACAACCTACATAAAAAAAGGGTGGCCACCAATAGGCTGGACAAGCCACAGCAATGACACGACACAACAAACCTAATCTCTCAAGTAGTAATAAACTTACTTATTGTAAACTTAACAAAGTTCTGCTCATGAAACTCTTATTTTTCTCATTCTTGTAAGATACCAGACTGAAATAGATCTGTCTATCATTACTGATAATAATGAAACTTCACTTTGTGAAGATTATCAATAAATTTAATATTAATAATGATATATTAAATATGCATTTGTAAATTCTCAAATGTATCAAATTGACAAACATTTTAGAGCTTTGTTCAAGAATGTGATTTTCTCATTAAGATATGAATCAAATAAATTATATATTAAATATCCTCTCAATATAGCATTCCTCAAATCCCATAGTGAAGCACGGGTGATATATTTTTATTTTAACTTATCAAAGCATGGAAATTGAATGGAATAGAGATGTTTTTCATGGAAATACAAGATAAATGTCTAATGGTAAAATAATTCAAGTTTCCGCCTCTTGTCAGTTGTTCTAATAAATGTTCTATTGATCGCATTTCATATTGAATTTAATAGAATTTCTTAATTCTAAAATGTGAAGAATGGAAGGGCAGTTAAACCATGGACAAACAGTAATTATAGACTTATAGAGCCTCATACTGTCTAAGTATGGAATTCATTCAATGGTACAGTATTTCCAATCGAATAAATAAAATAAATCTTCTCAATTCTCAATAGAATTTTTAAGATTCCTTAGTGAAACAGGGGTGGCATATATACAGAGTGTTTCAGGAGGAATGTGCAATACTTCTCAGACTGATTCCTGACACCAAGTAGACAAAAAGTTCCATAGGGAGGGGGGAAGGGGTATGATTAAGGGGCCCGGATTTTTTGTTTTTGCAGGGGGCCCGGTTTGGAAATGTTACGCCACTGCTTCCTAGTCTTGTGTCGTAATGTACTATTAGGGTAAAGGCATCAATTATTGACACTTTGAGGAAAATTTTGCAGTATTTTCCTCATAGTTTCTCACTCCATGAACTAATTTTCACTTTCTATAGTTTAAACTATTGGCCAATATCTGTGCTACAACTCCTAATTTAAGTTTCAAGTCGAATACTTCACTATTTTTCCTATTATCTAAAATATAGGAGCATGTTTCCTCCCATATTATTGACACCCATGAACCAATTATTGACTTGTAAAAGTACCAATTATTGACTCCTATGAACCATTTATTGACACATGAAAGTACCAATTTTTGACAATCTACAGCCAGATATTGACAGGATAGACACCAATTAATGACAATTTGAGAACAAAATAAAAGTAACTACAATTCATGAAAATAAGAAATAAGTTCTTAGTGCAGTAGCATAAACTGAAGGAGTACCACAGATTGAGGAAGTATGGATTGGGGGGAAGCCATGTTAGGGATAAGCCATACTTCCTCAATCTGTGGTACTCCTTCAGTTTATGCTACTGCACTAAGGACTCTGTGGATTCAACACTCTGCTGTGAACTGAAGGAGGTGGCACAGCTACCGAAATATACCGAAATATTTTCACCTTAAAATGTAAGTTTATTTGTGTTTTTCATCCTATCCATCACTTAAATCTGTCTTTGTGAAATATATATATTTTTATATATTTATTAAATATATTTATATTAAATATATATATATTTCACAAATAGACAGATTTAAGTGATGGATAGGAAGAAAAACACAAATAAACTTACATTTATATATACATATAAAGTTTCTTGGTGATCTGTGATCTATTATCCTAGTCCAAATAGACTCATCCTGATTTTATGATCAATTAAATAGTTGGGCATTCTTACTGTCAATAATGGGTGTAGAATGAATCAAATTATTGGCATGCACTTGGACCTATTATTATTGACACCCCCCGTCAAGAATTGGATCCTTTTGCTTTTTTAGATTTTCAATAGTATCAATATGTCACAAATCATTTTAAGATACGTATCTTAATATGTATCAGGTCAGTTTTTTATAGAATCCCCTATTATTGACAAATGTGTCAGTAATTGGGAAAAATATATGTTTTTCCCCAATCCAATTATTGAAACTGCAAAAATCAATTCACTGATAAGAATTCACCTCTAAAAACTCATTACTTATCAAGTATTCATTAATATCAATCAGGAAAACAAACATGAACAACAGGAAAAAATCATGGGTATCAAGAAAAAACCATTTTAAAAGCTTACCTCCTTAGCAAAATTGATAAGGATCCAACTGCTGCAATGGTCACCTGAAGAATGATTTTTTCTGGTCTTTAAGGTAATAGTGCTGACTTAAATGGGGTGGTGAAATAGGGATGCTTATTATTGAATGTTGAAGACGTTTGTGTCAATAATTGGGGTGGTGTCAACAATTGGTGCCTCTACCCTAATTAATCATAAAGGAATAAATGTATAAGTTCAATTTAGGAATCAATCAAGAAATTTCCAATCAATTTCAAGATACACAACTCAAAATGAGGATGACTAAAAAAAAAATTAGTTGCTGAGTTGGAACATATTTAGACTATGTATTTTTCGAAATAAATTTTATTGTATTTGACAATGTCTTTGTGTACGGTACGGTATTCATTATGAATAAATATATGATCACTACTTTATACCGTACATCTCACCAGATATTGTAACAGAAGTGATGGGGGAATCAATGCAATGGGTAATGGGTATAGATATGTTTAATTAGTAAACAAAATTTCCATAAAAAGCTTTTTAATGAAAACATCTTCAGTTAGCTACACACCATCATTTTTTTCTTTCTCACTAGTCATGCTGCACATCATCATTTTATAATTATTATCATTCGAAAATTATTGTGAAATAAATATTGAAACGGATGTAATCAGCAATAGACGTCATAATAATTATATAAGTACAGTAGGCCTATTCACAAACTTGACTGTGCCATACTAAGTAACCTCATTACAAAATTGGTAAAAATTAAAAAATATACAGCTTCCCCTAGGGAAAGTCCTTCAATGGAAATGTAGAGGGATAGAGAATAAGGAACAAACCCAGAAGTGGTTAACTAGGAAAAACACAGGAGATAATACTATAATAATGACAAACTGGATGTCCTCCAAGTAGTCTGTATAAACAGTGGAACAGTGGTGTATGTATTTGGCTATGTGCCTAAATCCCTGCTGTATTAATGAATGCAACATAGGCCTATCCATTAATTTCCAGAAAAATAGTTATGGCTACAATATCTACCAAAGTTTAATACTTAAAATTTTGCCTTGGAAATGAATATTTTATTATTTATTTTTTAAGGTAGTGTAGACTCATGGCACAATTTTTAAGTAAATTTCATAGGTACTTGTAACAGTACGGTACTCCAAATACTCTATTAGAGTGACATGTGAAAGGAGGAAGATGAATTCTTAAAATCTATACACTTTTCCACACGTTGATATTCGATACGGTAGCTCAAAACTATTTTTTGTTACCGTACCAGCAAAATTAATAAAATTGAAGGGAACATGCATTTGGTATTAAAAATATAATGTTGTGCCCAAAGAATTATTTAAGAATAGAAATTTAAAATTATTATATTTCAAACTGGTAGTGTTTTATCGTAATATTGTTAAAAAATTATTTGAAACTTAATTAAAAATACTCTTCTATAGTAGAAAACTCACATTTTGTAGTACCGGTAACGATCGTTTCAACCTATGGTGTTGGACTTCATCAGACTGAGCAAAAGTAGACTCTTCTGCGAGCTACAGGCAGAAAATTTATTCCACAAATTTGCTCTCAGATTTTAAAATATAGTCCGTTTCCTACTATAGAAGAGTGTTTTTATAATCAAGTTTAGGTACCCTAACTCTTAATAGTGGAAAAGAATGGATGTACAACACAAGAATAATTTTGCTTCAAAGGTAGGCTCGTTTAGAAATTTGCTTGTCTATTAAAAACTTCTTCATGTTAGAGTAAATAGGATACAAATACTGAGATACACTGTCCCCTTTTCTGTGCATGTTACACCGATCCATTATCATCAAATAAGTTGGAGTAAATGTTTTTAGTAGAAACAGCTACGGTAATATTAATCAACATTCAATAGCTTATCGCACCAAGGAAAAACAGTAACTTATATAGTATTTGATAATTATATGTAGTGAAGTAAATTTTTGCATTAATGTTTCATTTGGGACCACAAATTACAATGGTCGTAACAGTCTTAAAATTTCAAAGCAGTCACAAAAGTCATCATCTAAAAAGTTTTACTTATTCAAGTATTCCATGAGAGTTTAGAAAATATAGTAGGATAATGTTTAAAACACAGGCCCTTTTCAATGTTACTGAGTATAATTTGAGTAACTTATACTGTACTGTTATATGAGTATAAGATATATAGGCCTGTCCTACAAATACTTATTATAGGCTGAATATTTAGTAATGGTATAAATAACGTTTGTGGTTTATGCCTATATAATATAATTATGTATATATGGAATAGATAGGCTACTCATGGTCATATACCATATATTTACATAAATATGCCTCTTTTGTTAGGAATGCATTAGTAGAGAGTAGTAGCTTTCCACCATCAAATCATCAAGTGGGTGTTCTTATTCCAATGTTTCTGATTTCACCGTCAGTACCTGAAAATTATTTCCACAATAGAAATGAGATAGCCTTCGATAATATACAGAGTGTCTCAAAGGTAGAGTGCCAAACTCTGGGAACAGGTTCTATGGCAGTTAAAAATGAAGAGGAAATCGAGAATAACGTTTTTTCAAAAACGCTTCGTCTACAAGATATCCGTCATTCTGTATTTTGTAGTCTACAAAATATTTTTAACTTCAATATCTCCAAACCGATCTTCATATAACTCGGTAAATATATGTTTAAATAAGAGAGATCAACAGTAGAAAAAAATTCAACTTTGTCCAATCTGAAATTTCAAAATGGCGGCCACTTTAAAATCATGATCCAAATTCGCTATTTTGGATAAGAGTTTGAAATTTCCACCATTTTGTAATTTCAGATTGGATCGAGTTGAATTTTTTCAACAGTGTTGATCTCTCTGATTCAAACATACTTACCGTGTTTTATGAAGATCGGTTGAAAGATATTGAAGATAAAAAATATTTTGTACAAAATACAAAATATCGGATATCTTGTAAACAAAGAGGTTTTTGGAAAAAGAATATTCCTGATTTCCTCTTTATTTTGACCCATAGATCCTATTGCCAGAGCTTGGCCTTTTACTTTTGGCCTATATGGTATAATATAAATATTCTGACTTCAGGAATTTATGCATTGATAAATTTCAATAATGGCATTGTATCATTTCAATGATCAATTTTGTAAATTAAATTGTATTGCCTACATTAGAAATTTACAATACAATCTATTGTCGATTTTAATAATAAAATTTAACATAACAGAATTTAACATTTTAAATTTTAAATAATAGTTTATATTATTGTATTGATCTTGGAAATTAGTGGCTCAAGTATTCTGATTACAAATGTAAGTTAAGTCATCAATACAATAGACGAGCCGAGGACCCGAGATTGTATGACTAAAATAAAAAATAATAATGTAGTTTCATATAATTTTTTTATCAAACCAGCTATTTAAAACTACATGATTTTCAGCTGAAACATGGTTTATAAATTTTTTGTCATAATTGCACTTTTTGAGGCTAGACCATGGGCGGAGTTTACTGCTTATCCTGGGGGTATTTAGCTCCTATAATATCAATATGTACGGTAGTCTATTCAGTGGAAGTGTTCGATAAATGTGACATTGCGCATGCATACAGCGTGAACGAGCGCATTAAGCACCTAATAGGTATACGATAAATGAAACAAATTCCTCAAATCTTGTTTTCATTTACTCATAAATTTTAATTAAGTTATTTGGAGAATGTTCAGGTACGGTATTAGACTAGAATTTAGTAGGCCAAGAGAAGTGGTGGAATATAAACTGACGTGATGATACGCCTGCGCTGAAAGTGTTCAAAGTATGGTACAAGCAGTGCCTTGCATGACCTCTGACAGGTACATGGGAGTGCCAGCGGCCAGTCCTCCGTCGGTTTTCTCCTGCTCATTGTCTCGATCATATTCACAGTCAAGGTAATGACTCTGAAACAAACATTTCACTGTGCATTATAGACCTATCCCCCTTCTTTGGGAGATTGGCTGTCGTTAGTAAAGACAGTCAGTCGTTTCCCGTTTCAGGAGGAAAAGTACTTGTTGCATTACACTCTAACTGATTAACTGCATGTTATTCAGAGGTGTTCTGCATCTTCACTTGGTTGTGAAGACTGGCTTATGGTTGAGAGGTTCGACGTGCTAACCACACGTTACTTCTATCCTGGTTGATGATTATTCGCCTTCTGTATTTTCTGTCCGGGCTGGGAGGGCATTCTGGCGGGGTGGGGGTGGCTTCGGCTCGGTCGGTGTTGGTTCGGGGGCTATGGGTTCTTTTGAGAATTTATGGCTTTTGGGCCGGTATTGGCCGGGCTGGAGTCGTTTTCCTTGGATGGACTGTATAGTTTGGTGAATATGAAACTGGAAACCAGCTGGTAGGCCTAGGCCATTCATAGGGCTGTTGCGCCATTGGCAAACATTATAGACCTATCATATTCGAGATGACACCTGTTTTGTAGTTGGAAATTGGCATTAGCACAATAATATACAAGCCTACACGTCCTCTAAAGTCTAAACTACTAATAATCTATTCTCGTTCATTATGAACCTATAAGCTAACTTTTTATAAGATTGCAACCAATTCAATCTTTCACGTATGATAATTATTTTTCTTCAAAATTTCATTTTCTGCAATTTCCATTGGTTTAAAATACTGATCAATAATCAGGTATAGTCTGTCCAAGCAAATAAGACTCCAGCTTGGTCAATATTTGTTCGAGAATTATAAATGTGGTCTCAATAGTAGAACAAATTGTTTTCTACAATTTGAGATCAAATTAATAATTTTTGAACCAATATTGACCGAGCTAGAGTCATTTCCCATCTTGCCAGAGGGTCTTCTTTGCTTGGTCAGGCTATATGAGGTATCCTACTTATTCCCCATTCGAAAAATTGTGTGTTATTTTTTGATATAACTGTATCTCAATAATCATTTATTTGACATGGGCCTACTTCTTATTGGTTTCATTAGATGTTCCAGCTAGTTTAAATATGAGAATTGATTTTAATTACCCGCCACTTATAAATTATAAGAAAAAAATTCACTATCTCCTACCACCATTATCCCGGTAGGGTAACAAGGAATTTTAATATTCGTATATTGACCATTTTTTGTACATGGTGTTTCTGAAATACCTCACGACGAGGCGAGGCGTCTCTTTACATCAGAATGAAGGAAAATATCTATTAAACATGCGTCTTAGAATACTTTGTTACCAAGATAAATAATAATAATAATATTATTATTATCATCAAGATAAAGATGGAGGAAGATTTTAAATTTTTCTTAAAATAATTTCAAATTTAGTGGCGGCCTTATGAGGGCACTTGAGTAGTGATCAATCATCATGTAAAGTTAGCTGAGAAATTTACAGGAACCAGTTAGAAGCTTTAAATTGTGATTATTATGGAGATAATGTTCAAAACATGCTAGAAAAATAATTTTTCAACTCCAAAGCAATAGAAATAATTAAATAGGACACACTGAAGCCTGTTGTAATTTTCTATGTAAAATATGAATCGATAATGATAATAATAGAAATAATACCCTATCGATAACCGATATTTCTTATTATGAAATAGAAATAAGAGGAAAATTTAGTTCTGAAGCAAAATTTGTCAATAACTTTTTTCGTCTAAAACACACCCACACCTCACAAATAAAGACAAAACAGCAGAAATATTTTCAAATGTGTTTATGTTGTTTTTGTTTACTTAAATCCTGATTTGTGAGGTTTGGATGTGTTTTAGACAAAAAAGATACTGGTCATTTTTGCTTCGGAATTATTTTTTATACAATAAGATATATTTTTATTTATAAGCTATTTCTGAGCTAATATAAATAAGAATCTCAAATACCATCATGAGGCCGCCGAAAATTTTTGAAATTGAAAATGTGAAATATTTCGCCATCATTATCTTGGTAAAACAAAGGATTGCAATTGTTTGTAAATTTCGCTATTTCTGGTGTTAGAATCATTGTCCAAAATGTTTAGATGATTTTCAGAAGGTTTCTAGCCAAATACAAACTGATATTTTGGCTTAAAAGCAGACTGGCTACTACTAGAGCAAGAAACTGTGGATAATCTAGTAGTGGCCACCTATTGGATATTGTTGTAGAAGTTGTAGATATTGATGTAAGAGTTCATGTTATTTGAATTTATATGCTCTCCTCAGACTGTTTCGAATAGGTTACAGAGGTAAAATAACTTTACAGCATCTATTTTATTGATTTATTTCCTACTTTCTGATTTTCTATTTTCTTCATCTATTTTCTGATTTTCTTAATCAGCTTGAGAAATTGAATTTTAAATGAGCATAAAACATCATGTGGCCACTATAGAATCAGTACCTGGCCACTACTGAATCATAGTGGCCACTTTAGAATCAAAATTGAGTTTCACAAAAAATGTAATTACTCATTTCATAATTGACAAATTTGCTATTTCAAGGAATAGGTCAATCAAAAAGGATCTGGGCTACATTGTTACCGGTATTGATTTTCTGATGAGATGACTGATAATATGGTCCCACAATTCGGCATAAACTATGAAAAATTCCTTAAACATGGCCACTACTGGTGCTTATACCTTACTGGTAATTTGAATTTGAATGATGATTTCTTCAGTGTTGGGGAGTAGCACGCTACTAGTAGCGCACTACTTTTTTTTAGTTTGTAGTGTAACGACGCTACTTTTTTAAAATAGTATAAATATTGGAGCGTCGCTATACATTTCAAGTATGAAGCGTAAATCACGCTACTTTTCACGTTATTTTTGGTATACCGGTACATCAACTCATAAAAATCGATAGTACAATGATTGATAAATCGATGCCACCAGCCCACCACGCCCACAAGTGGGCAGGTGGCTCATAATCATTTATATAATAAATGATCGAGAATAAGCTAGAATATCGTTATTTGCCAAATATTCCATCAATTTTTTACCTCCAAAATGACACACTTTTCAATAATTTAAGAAACAGAAGCTAAGAGGGAAATAGGCCTGTAATTTTTTTGTTTGTTCTTGATTTGTGAATTGGTATGATATGAAAACGTTGGAATAGAATGATTTTGTAGTTCCATATTTCTCTATTACATTAGGTGCATGATAATCAAATTAGGCCTATTATACATTCTACAATAGTATGGTCTATATTCATATTGATATCATAGCCTACAGAGTGTTTCAGAAGTAGTGTCGAGCATTTTAGGTTGGGTATTGTTCCTTGGTAGAAAACATACCTAATTATCATTTTCAAAATGTCTGGATGTCCTTAATTACTTACACAGCCGCTATTTTTGTTTTCTCATTTTCATTGAATCTTTCAATTTTATAATTTTGTAGCGGCCTTGAGAGGGTACTATAGTGGTCAATTAGCTATTAGGTATGTAAAATCAGCTGAGAAATCGAATAAAACCAGTTAGAAGTTTGTAATTTGATGGTTATCCAGATAATTAGAAGAATAAGCTGAAAAACTACACTTACTGTAACAGCTTTAAAGGGATAGAAATAGGATATTTTATTGTTGATCAGTAGGCTATTTTCAGTTATTTTATATAGTTATCTTATATTATATTATTTTATATAGGAAATTTGATTCTGAAGAAAAAATGTTCAGTAACATTTTCGTCTAAAACACATCCAAACCTCACAAATCAGGATTTAAAGGAGACAAAACAGACAAAAAAGAGCAGGTATGAAAAGATGATGCTGTTTTGACTTCTTTAAATCCTGATTTGTGAGGTGTGGGTGCGTTTTAGACGAAAATGTTCAGTTACTGAATATTTTTTCTTCAGAATTGAATTTCCTACAATATACAATAATTGAAAATACTAGTCAACAATTAATTATCCTATTTCTTTAAAGTTGTAAAATGTAGTTTTTCAGCTTATTTTTCTAATTATCTCAATAACTATCAAAGTTACAAACTTCTAACTTTTATTCGATTTCTCGGTTGATTTTACATAGTGATTGACCACTATAGTACCCTCTCAAGGCCATTACAGAATTATAAAATTGAAAGATTAGATTAGATGGAAATGAGAAAACAAAAATGGCGGCTGTGTGAGTAATTGAGTACTATCAGACATTTTGAAAATGATATTTAGGTATGTTTTCTAACAAGGAGCAATACCCTAGAATGCTCGACTCTATTTCTGAAACACTCTGTATAATAAATGAATGTCAATCAATATAGTAAATGTGTAGCTTAAGCATAACATTTTTGCGTTTTGATAGACATTATTTGCCTAAACCACACGAAAAACATTCCATCATGACTTTTTGTAAAGTAGCAAAAAATAAGCTAGCTACATTTTTTTGTAGTTGTAGTTGTAGCGAGCTACTTTTTAAAAAAAGTAGTTGTAGTGTAGTTTAGCTAATTTTGAATAAAGTAGTTGTAGTTGTAGCTTTCTACTTTCAAAAAGTAGTTCCAACACTGGATTTCTTCAAACCTGCAAAATTACTAGGAATTTACTTAGATAGTAAACTCAGTTGGGACTACCATTAATGGTAGATTTTACATAAATTCTCTAAATTTTAGAGAATTCACATAAATTTTACATAAATTCTCTAAATTTTAGAGAATTTATGTAAAATGCTGTCTAGATTATAGTTTCTCTTGTGAAGACTGAAATATTGTGTAAACCGAGATGTACTGGTAATTAAAATGATATACTTTGGTTTTTTCTTGATTTATGGAGTAAAATTGTGGGACAACTCATCTTCTTCAAAAAAAGCTTTTATATGGCGAAAAAGCACTTAGAATTATTTTTGGCCTTAAATACAATGAATCTTGTGAAGGAATTTTTGTTGAACACAAAATTATGACTTTGCCTTGTTTGTATAATATATTATATATTTTTCAAATTCAAATTCAAATAGTTTATTCAGACAAAATAAAAGACAATGTAAATAAAAGAAAAGAAAATATGAATAGGCTCCCCGCTTGGATGACAGGTCCGTGTGCGGGGAGGAGTCACTAAGCAAACAAGAGTTAATTTCCTAATAAGTACCGTATTAAAATATTTCAATACAGAGAAAAATTAAGTTATGAAAGTAATTTATTATAAAATTAGAAATGTAATAAAAATTTCATCAATATATGGTTTAGGTTCATCGCAAGTCTATACAACTATAAAAATTCACTGATCCGACAGCAATCAGGGGTTATTATGAAATGTATTATACGAAACAATTAGTGGTAAATGAGCAATTTAATATGTTCTAGGAGTCATTACTATAAACATTTTGTATAGGGTGTATTTGATGCTTTCAAGTCAGGCAAGAGTCAGGCTAGGTTGATTGGGTTAAAATAAATTTTGTAATTCTAAAAATGTACAATAAAAAAGTAGTAGAAGCAGTAAAGTAAAAAGAAAACTAATCAGGTATAGGGTGAAATGAGGAGAGCATCGGCTGCATTAGCCCCAATGAAAAGAAGCCACCCACAAACCATCCGCCTGTAAACTGCTACACTGCAACGTTCATTTGGTGTTATACCCTATTCACGATCACTCGAGACGAAATAAAGAAACTTTTTGCATGTACAGGTAGCTATTTTTGTTTGAGCTTGAGGAAAAGCCAAGAACTTTGATTGACTACAGCTGTTCGACTGCGGCCGACCGTCGTATGAAGTAATACTTCCCTTAACACGCACTCACGCGCAAAAAAATTTGTTCATTTCGTCTCAAGTGATCGTGAATAGGGTATAGTTCTGGGGGAATATTCCTGTATAGCCAGTGAGCTAGATGAAAAGAATTAGAAAGCTAGATAGAATTACATAGCTGGGGAACTTGAATGTTTGTATTCAATCTATTCCTAGTTGAGTAATTAGGTTGTATTTCTGTGAAATTGATGCTATTTTTCCTGATGAAGATTAAAAGGTTTTGTAACATTCAATACAGGGAACTCCTGGAAAAGTAAATAAGCAGGGAATCATGTTAATTTCAAAATGTTAATTTTCTAAGTCTTTGGCTAATAAATTGGACATGAGCTGTCCAACTCAGCTTGTGATCAAGAACAATTCCCAGATATTTGTATTGAGTAACCTGTTCAATAAATCCACAGATGCAGGTAACAGATTTTGGGTCTCCACAGGAATGCATTTTAAGCACATTAAGTCCAGGACCCCACAAAGGTATATTGGAAGGCATTTAATCTCTGTTAAGAAAAATCTATCAAAATTTAATAAAAATATTTCTGTACATTCACACAATACTAGACATAAGAATGATATAACTAGACCTACGGTTAGACTGACTAAATCTTTAAAGAGTCATAAGTATTTGCAAATTCGCATGTTTAATTTATTACCAGAAAATGTCAAACAGTTTCCCTTGAGAACATTCTGCATTACTGTCGATAATTGGCTGGAATATGTAGCTTTTTATTCTGCAAATGACTATTTAGAATATTTCAATGTTTATAAGTAGTTTTGATCACCTCATGTACCTGTGATATAGTATTGACAAAGTCTATTGCTTGCTTTTCTGTAATGTTTTATGCTAGTAAAATTCTTGATTCCTAAGGGTGCCTCGAAACTTACAATAGGCTACCGTATAGGATATATAGAATCAATGAAGACAGACAAATGAAGAAGACGACAAATAGTACCTATGTTTAAGTCATGCTTACCTGACAATCCATACATCTGCAGTGATCACTCATTTTACAAGTTATTCCCCACTGAGCAGCTACAGCTTTGTAAAGTTCCTTACTTGACTTGTGCAAGATCTGTACTGGTTGCGGACTCTCAACCTCGGGTTTCTTCTCAAAATTCTCTTCTTGTTTATCGTTCTCAATTTCTCCTGTCTGAAACATCAAATTTATTCCCCTATATAGTGTCCTTCCCCGCTTTTCATTGAATAGAAGCAGTGATCGCGACCATTGGTCGCTTACCTAAAGAAAGTAGATACGCCTACCTACTCATAGTTTGGTATATTTAAATAATTTTCCCTTTTGAAGCCTTGACCTCAACTGTCATATACTATTTGAAAGTGAATGAAATGATGAATTACAGTCACTTATCAGTAATTTTTATTATTTTAACACTACTAGCTTCGATCTCATTAGCGAGTCATTTTCAAGTGATCATTATTAAGTTTTTGATTTATATGTCTGATAATAGCCTAGCTTGTGAGATATCTGAATGTTTCCATTTGAAAAATGATATTCATTCTAGTATTTGTATTTTCTAACTATAGGTAACTTATGGTAAGGTACTTTTGTAACTTTTCAGCTAATATTACTGACGTTGTTCAATGTTTTCAGCAATAAAGATTTTAATTTGATTTGAATGTACTATTGAATAATTAAACGTTATTTGCACTTTTCAATCACATTAAATTATAATTTTCCCTGTAATAATTAACGCAACCAATCTTTATAGTAACCTATACAGAGTGTTTCAGGAGAAATGTGCAATTCTTCGCAGGCTGATTCCTTACACCAAGTAGAGAAAGAAGTTTCAAGGGACAAACAACCAAAAACGCTTTGTTACCGAGATAACAATGGCGGAAAATTGCAATTTAAAAAAAAATTAAATTCTACCATTTTTTAGAGGCTTTAAAATGAACAATTCCTATGTAAAATTGACTGAGAAATTCAATGAAACCAGTTTTACGTTTGTAACTTCAACTGTTATTGAGAAAATATACTTGAAAATACAATTTTTCAACAATAAATTAAGGGTTTTAAGTCAATTTAAAATCACAACCTTGTATTGATGGAAGTTGTAGATGATAAAATTCTGAACAAAAAATCGAATGGCGGCAATTGTGTATATAAATCTTACTTAAGTCTCAGAAATTACGATCAAAAGAAGACAAAATAGGCTAAACATAGCACAAGTGAAAAATCAGTGTTTAGTCACAATTTTGCGATATTTGTTAGTAAAAATTAGGGTAATCAATATATTTTGAAAAATTTCAATTTCCCGCCATTGTTACCTCGGCAACAAAGCGTTTTTGTGGGTTTGTCCCATGAAACTTTTTTCTCTACTTGGAGTAAGGAATCAACCTCAACAACCTGCGAAGTATTGCATATTCCTCCTGAA
Source organism: Sogatella furcifera (assembly GCA_017141385.1). Classification (NCBI taxonomy): domain Eukaryota; kingdom Metazoa; phylum Arthropoda; class Insecta; order Hemiptera; family Delphacidae; genus Sogatella; species Sogatella furcifera. The sequence continues at coordinate 39,597,043 of CM029560.1, forward strand.
ACACTCTGTATAATAGTATAGATTTCAAACAATAGGTATGTAAGGAGTTTCATCGATAGTTCCAAATTAAGCGTAAGAGTAGGTCCATCAATTAAAAAAAAAAAGAATGCATGAATACTGTGAGATTTTATTTCCTTAGAGCTCTGCTCCGGATTTTGGGTAGGCTTTTATTTAATACTCTAGAAAATGAATTCTCACGAATTTATTCCACCCAATATACTCCCGATGAAATGGTTATATAACATCCAGACCCACCACAAGCATAAAGGGGGTTCTATAATCATGAAAATTTATGATTAAAATTATTATGCTTATATGCAATATTTTTGTCAAGTTACCAGGCAATGAGAGTCTGAATAAGCAAGTTGATGTTGCAATTTTTGATTCATTAAATACTAAGCAATGAGAAAATTCCAGAAATTGTAAGAAATACTGTATATAGTAATATGTAAGCTTATTAAAAGAGTTCATGAAAGAAAGTCTTTGGTTGAATAATTGATAAATTGATTTTAAAGTCTATTGTGTGAGAACGTTTGTAACGAATTATTAAATTATAGGAATATTTGAACGGTCTTTTTTATATAAATTCAGCTGGTTCTTTGCGTGTGAGACACGTGTAGAATGTAACTTACATTTGGCCACGCACTGAACTATGATTTTTCAACGTTTCTCATGCAATTGTGATACCTACCTGATCAGGATTTTAATATTATTGTAACACTCACTTGTATATGGATCGGCTGGTCAGTCTAGTATGTGAATAAATACCGGTACCGTATATGGACTCCTCGTGGATGAAGCAGCGACGAATTTGGTTTATATTCACTTAAGGTTCACAATTTCACAAATTATCATCTTCAAGACGGTTCAAATATTTTACATTTAACAAGAAAATATTAAAACAAAGACAGCTTTTACCCAATTTCAAGTGCTACAGTGAAAATTTAGGAACTTATTTAGGATTATCACAGATATAAAATTAAATTTATGTGGATCAGGAAACCCGTCTAGTCTTGAACCATCTCTCTCTCTAGAATAATTCTTTCTTCCCAGAAAAGGGTTCCTCCTACAGCTGACAAGAGATTTTTGGCAATTAGCCAACTTAAACAATTAAGATGCTTGAAATTATTAACAAGACACTGTAACACATGAAAATATTAATTACAGCCAAATAACTCCAAATTGAGTTGAAGGCATGAGTGAACTATGCATGAGTTACATAAATATTTTTTTATAAAATAATTTAAAATTAATTTGTGGTACAATAATATGAGCATTATGATTTGGCGGGATAACCTACCGGCACCCACGTGATCTCAAGAGAAGGGTGAATTGTGTTTGACAGTCATGACGTCATGAAGGCGTACTTTTTTTTGAATTTCAAATGCTCTAGTTAGAACGAATTACTGCCAGAGTGCCAGGTAAAATATTCCCTGACAATACTTGAAAAATTCTGGATAAGTACTACTAATAACTTGATAAATACCAGGACTATTCAAAAAATTGATCAATAATATTATAATTAAGGGAATTTGTTGAGTGAGTGTTGATGTTGTGGAATTTTTCCATAATGAAAGAACTCTAATGTTGTCACAAACGATGAAATAAAGTGGGTTTGTGACAACATCAAATTTATTCCATTAAAATTAAAAGATTGAACATATTATTATACCTTACATACTTCAACTAAACCTTTAACTTTAAGTATCCTAGCTTTCCATAGTTTTAACCCACTGAGAATAAATATTTATAAAAATTGGTTGAAGAATCTCCTCACGAACATTTATACAGGTCAAGTTCGTTGGACAATAAAATCGACCGACTCCTTCATCATTTTTCAGGCGAAAAAAGAATAATCTCCAAGTAATATTTATTTATCCTTTCGTATCTACTACCGGGTGACACAAAAAACGGGAACTTTTGAAGTAACACGTACGTGAGTAAAGGAAATGTAATCATTAGTTTTATTGCTGAAAATGTGAAGTAGAATCTTATTTATAGTTGTAACATGAAAAATGCCAATATTCATGGACAATGACTTTGAGATGACGACCATTCAAACGTATACTATTCATTCCTGGAGTCAAACAGTGAGATTTCCATGTAAGCATGGAATGTCGAAGCATTGTGTTTTACTTTGTCTTGTGGTGCCATTTGAAAAGTAAAGCATAGCCTACGCTTTACGCTCAAAAATAATTATTGAGTTAGAAATCACTAATGAATAAATCACTGAAATTCTCATTGCAGTGATTCAACTTGCCGTGCAAAATTTCACTGTTTGCTTCCAGGAATCTATACATAGGCCTACGTTTGAATGGTCGTCATCTCAAGGACAAAGGCTGCGAGGGAAAAAAGAGGAGGGGTGATTCGGCCAAGGTTTTCTGTCATGATGGCAAAATATTGATTAAAAAGCAAATAGATTTTTTTTTTGCTTTCCTTCTACTATTGCAATCTAGTCTCATAAGAGGCTAATAAGCAATTCATTTCTAACTTATAATTGGAATTTTGGACTAAATTAGGAGTCCTCACTAGGACTACTACTTCTACATACTAATCAAATTATTTCAATATGACATACATAAAATAATAAATAATATTCAACTATGTAAATTTCACACTATTATCACTACTCTGCTTTTTTCTTACTATTACTACTGCTCTGCTTTTCACACCACATCACCACACAATTCGAAGGGTTTTGTCCGCTTCAGCCTGCACGGCTGGGTGTTGTCAAGTAGCCGGGTAACTTCTTGGTTGACGTGCTGTTGGATCTTCACTGCATGTTTCCTAGCAAAGCGCCCAATTTCACTTTGGACGAACTCAACCTCCAAGTCTCTGTGGATATCTGCATTCCGGATGAATCTTGGTGCATTGACGATGTTCCTCAAGACCTTGTTCTGGAATCATTGAATTTTATCTACATTGCTCTTGCTGGCACAACCCCAGAGTTGAATTCCATACATCCATATGAGTTTCAGGATTTGCTTGTAGATGAGGATCTTGTTGTATGAGGATAGTGCTGAGTTCCTTCCTATCAACCAGTATATTTTGCTGTATCGGAGCCCTAGTTCTTCTCTTTTTTTCTTTACATGTGCCTTCCAGCGCAATCTAGCATCCAAAGTCATACCCAGATATCTAGCCTCATTAGCATATGGTACAGGATTCCCATTGATGATTAAGGGAATCTGTGTACATTTCCGGTTGGTGAAGTTTACTTGGACAGATTTTGCCTCATTAATTTTGATCTTCCTTAGTCTGGTCCAATTACAGATTTCATTGGTAGCATCTTGCAATTTTTTCATTGATTTCTGACAGTTATTACCTAAAGTCAATACAGCTGTGTCATCAGCAAATGTAGCAACTGTGTTATTCTCCATCTCAGGTAGGTCGCTGGTGTATAGCAAATACAGAATTGGTCCAAGAACACTTCCTTGAGGTACTCCAGCTCTAATCTCCTTCAGTTCTGAGTACTCATCATTCTGCTTGATTCTGAAATATCTACCCAATAAATATGATTCAAGAATTTGAGTATATTCAAGTGGAAGCATAGTTCTCAATTTACATAGTAGTCCTTTGTGCCAAACTTTGTCAAATGCTTGTGCAACGTCTAGAAATACTGCACTACAGATTTTCTTCTCTTCAAGTGCCATTCCAATTATGTTGGTAATACGGTGAACTTGCTTAATGGTTGTATGTTTCTCTCTGAACCCAAATTGATGTTTTGGAATCAGCTCCTTTAGCTCTATAATTGGTTTCAATCTTTTTAAGAGTAACTTTTCAAAGAGTTTTGAAATTACAGGTAAAAGGGAGATTGGTCTATATGAGGTGACTTCATATGGTGTTTTTCCTGGTTTGAGTATCATGATGACTTCTGCAATTTTCCAGTGGTCAGGTACATATTTCAGTCTGAACACTGCATTTATAAAGTATGTGAGCTTTAAAAGAGCCTTTCTTGGCAACTATTTCAATATATCACCAGTAATTAGGTCAAACCCTGGTGCCTTCCAGGTATTAATACTGATCTTGATTGTCTTCTCCACTTCATGTACAGTAACAGGTGGAGTTTCTATTGATTCTTGAACCATGTGTGGTAGTAGTTGATTGTCATCAAAGCTTTCATTAGATTTAAAGATGTTTTCTAGATGATTTGCAAACGTGACTGATTTTTGGTTGTTGTCTCTAGCCCAAGTGCCATCAAAGTTTCTAATAGGTGCATTTTGATTCTGAGGCCTCTTAATGCATTTTGTGGCTTTCCAGAAAGAGTATTCAGTACTTTTATTGTTAGTTAATTCATTGAGATATCTTCTGAATGTTTCATTTTTTAGTCTTTTTAGTTCTCTTTTGAGTTGCTGGGACAGATTGTTCACCAGAGTTTTGTGTCTTGGATCTCTAGGCTGGTATTCTGCCACTTTTTTCTAGCTCTTCTTTTCTCAATCAGTAAGTTCCTAATTTCTGCTGGATAATTGCTGCCCTGTGTTTTCTGTCTGATTTCTGGAGTACATGCCCAAGCTGCTTGCTGAATATCAACAACTAATTTTTCTATTTCTTTGTCAAGTTGGTCTCTACTTCTGAGTGGAACATTCAAGATTATTTTTTCTTCTAGAAGTGATCTAAATTGTTCCCAATTTGTGTATCTATTGCTGTGGAATGGAGTTTGATCACGCTCAATCACTGTTTCACTTATTGTTAGTAGAATTGGTGAATGATCTGATGTCAGGTCATAGCTATCTTCAATTTTTATGTAGTTTGTGGAAATATCCTTGATGATGAAAAAGTCTATCAAATCTGGTATTTTCCGTGGGTCAGTAGGCCAGTAAGTTGGGTTACCACTAGCTAATACTTCACATTTGTATTCTTGAATTGCACTGAACAGTTCTCGACCTTTGGTAGTGGTTAATCTGGATCCCCAAAGTGTATTTTTAGCATTGAAGTCTCCTCCTACAATGAACCATTTTCCAAGATGTTTAAATAATTCCAAGTAGTCTTTGCACTTGATTGCATGCCTTGGAGGACTATATAGTCCTGCTATACATAAATTAAATCCTCTTAATTTCAGTGATATTATTGTAGCTTGTATCTCTTCTGTTTTATATTCAATTTCCTCACTATGCTGGATAGATTCTCTCACAATCACTGCACTTCCTCCCCTAGCTGAGTTATTTGGGTGTATTGTGTGATACACTCTGAAGCCTCTGATTCTAAGGAAAGATTGGTTTGTCATGTGTGTTTCTGATATAAGACAAATATCTTTTTTTCTCACTACTAAGTACAAGCTCAAGTTCTTGCTGTCTTTGAAGTATTCCATTGGCATTCCATGCCATAATCCTCAAAAATCTCGCCATTAATGAGTTTTTCTATTCCCTGCCAGGATAGGGCTGCCTTCTAGCGTCTGTAGCCTCTTTTCAAACGATGAGAGAAGTGTTTCTTGTTTATCCAACTTGTTTAATATAACCTGTAAAATCTGCCGGACTCCATCTTCCTTTTGTCCATTACTTTTCAGTACGTTATCAACGTTTTACGTTTTCTTGCGTGTTTGGTTGCATCAGCATTCCCATTAGATTTGGATGTGGCTGGTTGTGGCTGCTTTGAACGATTTTCATGCACGATTGTTTGTGCTGGTAGTGTCTTATTTGGCTTCTCATAGGCTGCCTTGTCACAGTCTTTGGAAATATGTTTTCCTGCGCACTTGACACAACAAAATTCCCGGTAGCAATATTTCCGTGTGTGGTTGAAACTTTGGCAACGCCGTCACTGAGCTATAAGCTTAGATTTTCTAATTGCCTCTATTTCCACTTCACACCCCATCATGTTTGTAATTTTATATATCTTATCAATTTCTTCTCCTGAATCAAACTCAAGCATGAAACATATCTAATGGATCTTGGTTTTCCATTTTAACTAGATGCTTGCATTAAGAATTTTGAATCCTCTGTTTCTAAGATCTTCTACTATAGGTACTTTCAGAATCACATGATCTATGTAGCTTTTTGTAGCATCACTCTAATCGGCCGAATTTGCTTGTTCTCATACGAGTGCCAAGTGAAATTCTCCTTGTTCAACTCCTTGGTGAGCAGAGCACTCTGTAGTCCTCAACGTTGATTAGGTTGATTTTAAAACTATCCTCTCCAAGTAATTTCAACTTGAATTCACGATTGGGAAGTATTTTCACTAGTTTCTCATGAAATTTATTATAAGATTTAATTCCATCCACAATTACTGGCGGTAACGGTAGATTCTTCTTTTTTGTGGTGTAGGATCAGATGTATTGTTAGTAGAAGGATTGTCTTCTTTTGTTGGAGGGGACAGTGTTGTATTTAGCTTCCTCTTCTTATTTCTACTCTTAGCTCTCAGCCACTCTGTTTCTTTCGCGAGTAGATCATCATCTGTGCAGTAACCTGTATTATCAGTTGTATTCTCAGTAGAACTATCAGTTCTATCTTTGAAAACTCTTGAATTTTCTCCCTTACTCTTTTCACTTTTCAATTCATTTTCTAATGCAAGTAGTCTTGTCTGGAGAAGATCTAATCTATTTTTCAACTCATTATTGTTTTCATTTGATAGCTTCAATTTCTTATCTGCATCATTCCAGGCTTTCAATAACAATTTTTCGGCTTCTGTAGGCTGTGTAGATAGACGTATTTTATATTTCGTCTCTTTATCGCCGTCAGTTAACGTGATAGTAGCTTCATTCTCTCCCATTATTGAATTGTCTATTGAAATGTGTCACTTACCGGAGTTGCGCAAACGCGACGCGAATATAACAGCGCGCTACATCACCGCAAACACGACACCGCGGTCATTCACTCGCACTACTTTTGGCAACCGATTCACTTTACGCAGCAATACGAATAGCCCACTTTTCGAAACAATAGCATCTACTCCGTAAACACGTCTGCTCTGCTCGGCGCTGACTAAAAGCAAATAGATGGTCAAAATATCTGGGTTAAAAGCTTGGATGATTTATGAGAACTTAAACAATAGTCAATATTGGACTCGGAATATTTTATTCAAAAATAATCCATGTAACCTACTGTATTTAATTTGTATTTCTATTTTGATGTATTTACTGTCTTGGAATGATTCTTTTATCGTCCGGTTTTTTTTACTGTTTATTGTCTGACTGTATACTTGAAATTAATTTTTGTAATTATTTAATGTGGAATGGAGTTGTTTTTACCTGAAAATCTGATGAAGAATTTTTTGAAAAGCATACCGGTATGCGTAGAGTGAAACTTATAGATAATTTTGACGGAATTTTAATATTTTTATAGTTGAAGTGTCTCGTTTAGTATTGATTCTTTATGTCTTTAAACAATGTCATTGAACGATGATACGAATGTAGTAAGTAGAAATCGCAACCCTTTATTTCAAAACCTAGAAAAAAAACGATTATTCATTGATACAGAAGAAAATTTATTGGTTTATGATATATATTACCAAAATTATTTTGCGATGTAAAACATGATCTCAAGGTAAGTTATGTCATATAAACGCTAAAAATCTAATGGTACATTTCGATCCTATAACTGAATTATTCAAAAAAGGTTTAATGGACATTATAGCGGTAAGTAAAACGTGGTTGAAGCCTGAGATACCTACTGACTTAGTAAATATACCTGATTATAATTTCTTCAGAAACGACCGTACTTTTCAAGGAGGAGGAGGAGTAGGACTATATGTAAAAGAATGCTTTTTGGTGAAATAAGTATTCAAGACAGACGGGGGCTCCCCTCATAAACCAGAATTTATTCTTCTAGAAGTTGGAGTAGGACAAAGAAAAATATTGGTCGGCTGCGTTCATAGACCTCCTAAAAAATAAGGATTTATGGCTGAAGTTGAATCTATATTATTACAATTTGTGTATGATTATTCAAATATCCTAGTATTAGGAGACTTTAATACCTCCCTAGAATACAATAATTACGATAAAAAACGTGATATGGTGGATATATTATTGAACTGTAAATTATTGCCTTCTATGCCAACATTTCATACTGCAACATCAGATAATACACTTGACTTAATTTTTACTAATGAGGAAAGTCCTATTTCAAATTTTGGCCAGTTCTCTGTTCCGGATATTTGTCAACATGACCTCATTTTCATTAGTTTAGGATTTAAAACTCCTAAATTAAAAAAGAAAAATATTATTTTCCGAAACTTTAAGAACCTGAACAGTGTTCATTTCACTAGAGACGAAGATGAAATAAATTGGGACCCGATTTTTAATACAGAAAATATAGATGAAAAATACTCATCTATTTTGTTTTCCATCACGAACTGCTAGTAAATATTTCACTCTGAACTATTTTACACGACACTGCAGTCATAAATAAATCATCATTTATGACTGCAGTGTCGTGTAAAATAGTTCAGTGTGAAATAGATGAAAAAGTAGACTATTTCAATGCTCAACTTATAAACTTGTATAATATCCACGCGCCTATAAAATCGGTGATCGCTAAATATCCCCTAGCACCTTGGCTCAATGATCAGATAAAAAAGTTAATGAAAACAAGAGATAGAGCTAAACGGAACCACCGAATGTATAGAAGAGAAACTGATTGGTATCTTTATGAATAATTGAGAAATAAAACAAGACAAGAAATACGAAACTCTAAACTAAGATATTTTCATACAATTTTCAATAATCAAAACAATATAAATGATGTGTGGACAAATTGCAGAAGGTTCAAGTTCACCTCACAACGTAAAAATAGTAGTGTGAATATTCCTCTCAACTTGGATCAACTGAATAAATATTTCTTAACATGACCTGAATTTACAAATATAAATAATTATGTGGTAAATACACTTGATCATTATAATTCCAACCGCAGAGATAACGACCTTCCACCTTTTAATTTCAAACATATTTCTAAAGAAGACGCTTGGAGAGCTCTCAAACGTTTGGGTGGCTCGTTGGAGGAGTGATAAAGCGCCGGTCTGATAACCAGGTGGACCCTGGTTCAAGTCCCAAGCGGGGAAACAATTTTTGACCACAGCACAATCACATAACTGCGGCCACCCCGTCTTTCGGAGGAGACGATAAGCCGTCGGTCCCGACTACATTAAAAAAAAGTAGTCGTCATCTATCATCCATTTCATTACCCACGCACAAGCCTATGAGCTCATGTGGGCTTCACCCTCATAAACAAAAAAAAAAAAAAATCATATATCACTGACTGCTAGGGGAACTGACGATCTTTCAGGTAAAATGATAATCAATACTTTCAATAAAATACATCCTATTATTCTACATATTTTCAATTTTTCAGTAACTACTGGTTCTTTTCCATCTGTATGGAAAGATGCAGTTATCAAGCCAATACCGAAGATTTTAAATCCTTTGGAACTGAAAGATTTTCGCCCCATTAGCCTCTTGTGTACCTTGTCCAAAGCTTTAGAATATCTCATTCAAAAACAAGTATCTCAATTCATGGACGAAAATGATATTTTTGACAAATATCAATCGGGTTTCAGACCAGGACACAGCACCTGTCACCAGCTCTTATCAAACTTTCTGACAATATACGGGCAGCTATGGACAAAAAGATGGTCACGATGTTGTGCCTATCGACCTTTCAAAGGCGTTTGATTCAATAAGACATGACATTTTTCTTTCTAAGTTGAGATATTTGAACTCATTAGAAGATGTTGTGAAATGGTTTTTGAATCACTTGACTGGTAGGAGACAAAAAATTGTGTTAGAAGGAGGAAGAAGATCTTCCTGGGAAAATGTCATTACAGGTACCCCCCAGGGATCAAGTCTTTCACCTCTCATCTTTACCATCTATCTCCTTGATATTTCAAAGAATCTAAATTATACAAGTTATCATTTATATGCAGATAATTTGCAAATTTACCTTCATTCAAAACTAGATAATGTATTAGAATCTGTGGATAAAATTAACTCAGATATTGAGCGTTAGGAGATTGGTGCAAACAACATGGCCTGATTATAAATTCCAAGAAAACACAATGTCTTTTTATTGGTCACCCTAGACTAGTTAAACAGGAAGATAGAGAAAGGATTCCAAAAATAAGAGTTCAGAACGAAATGCTTAACTATGTAGAAGTTGCTAGAAACCTGGGAGTACTTTTTAATTACCAACTATTATGGAATGATTATGTAGCACATATTACAAAAAGGGTAAACTCCATACTTTACCAGCTAAGTCGGCAAAAACATCTAATTCCGCGTACAGTTCGCACTATGCTCATCAAATCTTTAGTTATCCCAATCATTGACTACTGTGCTCCGGTGTATTTTGATTTACTCCAAGTTCTCTCACATAAAATACCGGTAGTTTTTAATAACTGCATAAGATTTATATTTGAAAAATAAATGAAAATCAAACACCCTTTCAAAAAACTTTAAAATTATTAAAACACAGACATGTTGCGGCACATTAGGCCATTATCAATGTGGATGAAATAATGGAAAATTCTATCCACATTGATAACGGCCTAATGTGCCGCGACATGTCTGTGTTTCAATAATTTTAAAGTTTTTTTAAAAGGGTGTTTGATTTTCATTTATTTTTCAATTATTTTGAACAGCCCTAAGTTTTAAAGTTCGATTTATATTTGATTTAGAATACGATCATCATTTCGTATGACTCATTTTGTGGGGAGTTCCGAAGAAGTATAGATGATCATGATAATTTATTACGAAGTATAGAATACGATGATCATGTTTCTCCATTCATAAAATTAATAAACCTCTTGAAAATTAATCAAAGACGGGAATACCTGATTGTTATTTAATCTACAAAATATTAAAATCTGGAACACCTACATATCTAGCAGAATCATTTTTGTTTATGAGAAATATTCAAGGTAGAGCGACAAGACAAGGAGAACATACCCTCCAAATCCCTATACATAGAACCACTTTATATAATAATTCATTTTTGATATCTGCAATTAATGCATGGAACCTTCTCCCAATAGAAATTAGAGAGAAAGAAACTCTAGAGTCTTTCAAAACATCCTTGAGATCTCGTTTTCAATATTAATTTGTATATTAATTCATTTATTTTAATTTCTTTAGCTTTTACCGTTTTTTCATCACTTCCTTTTGCTTCAGAAAAGTGCATTTATGTCAATTATATACAATTTCATGACTATTAGCTAGTCTATAATATTAGATCAATAATATTATTTTATGTAATGCTATTATAATATGAGATAATTAATTTTACAGTATAATCGAATAAGATTAAGTAGAACAATAATTTTCATTTTAATATAAGCTTCTTTGAATTGGTATGGCTTGACTTGAAAATGCCTTTTTTATGATATTTATTACGAAGATGTATTAAGTTATATGTATGATTTCTTAATGTAATTTTTGCTCTAGCTATGTAAAATAGTATGTATTTCTGTGGATGAGAATGGGAAAAAAGCTTGTCAGCTTTACTCTTATTCGAAAAATAAATCAATTCATTCATTCATTCATTATCTACAAAAATTGGTATTTTTTGTTACAGCTATGAATGGCAACTATTCTACTTCACATTTTTAGCAATAAAAGTAATGATTACTTTTCCTTTATTCACATACGTGGTACTTCAAAAATTCCCGTTTTTATGTCACCTGTTAGCAATAGCCTACTATATGATTCAATTTTTTTAATTTCTTTCTAGCTTTTTGATAATGTTCATCGTTAATATGATATTAGTTTTGTTAATGACTTGAATTGATATTAAAAATATTTGTTTAACAATCCAATTAATGTTCAGTATAAAAACTCTTTTTTTAAGACATTATTTTCACCGCTATAATTAGAATATACAGTTTCACAGAGATTTGAGAATTTGAATGTTACCATTAAATACAGATTGCAAAATTGTTATGAATGCAAAGAATAGCAGATTTGATATTTCGCTGAATCATAAATTTTATGCATACGTTACCTATTAGGCTGAATAATATAAATAGGAATTTCATTCCTTGGGAAAAATTCATGCATCTTTAAAACACACACACATGGAGAAACTGCTATCTTTTTCTATTTTTGGGTTTCCGTTGCAAAGCACGGGTTGCCTACTACCTATAGTATGAAATAAACATTAAAGGAAAATGAAGAATAAAAAATTATTTACTGTGTAAATTATAATAAAACATTATACATTACGGAATGCAATAATAAGTGAGTGTTTTGAATGGTACATACCTGAGATAGAACAGTCTCGTAAGAGGGAGGGGGTGATGGTGAGGGTGAGCTGCCATCTCTGTCGTTCATTTCACATTGTTCTCTCTCTATGATCCTGTTTGATGTCATTTTAATACTGCCAAGCCGATTTCAACTGACCGAATCATTAAGAAAACGTACGTCAACAAAATAATCAACGTCAACTTCAAAATAACCATTAATTATTTATATAGACTCTGCATAGCCTATACTGGTACATTTAACTAGTTTTTGGTCACTTGATAGAAATAATTGAATGTTTCACGAATTACATTCTAAAACTCTCTCTCTGAAAAATTATAGAACGTAAACATCATATTATATTATAACTTATACGTATAGCCTATATAATATTGTATTATTTTTATAACTGATCGATTTAATTATTATATTTTCATATTGGATGAAAGGGAATAGCAAAACTTGAAGTTTTTTCAAGAAGTCGAAGTTAGCACAAAGTATTTTTTTGTTGATACGGTAGGCTAATTTGGTTACAGACTAGTCTTATTATATACTAGCCGGCAGACTCGCTTCGCTCGCATTCTCCACCTAGGCAGGGGGCTCCGCCCCCTGAATCCCCGCCAGAATCGGCAGTGTAAGTGAGTCAAACAGGCTCGCTTCGCTCGCCTGCAAATTCCGTTCAGAAGGGATTAGAAATTTATTGAACACAGTACTTCTTGACCTAATCTGGACCTATTTACCAAATTTCAACATTTTCTGCTAATTTGTTCTCGGAAAATCTAAGAAAAACTCCGAAAAGTAGTAAAACGCTAATATTGAGCGTAACCTTGGGGAGTATATCGATTCAATATCTTCTAAATTAGTTCATCTATAATCCCGCTGAACCATTGAATTCACAGTATAAGGATTGGTCGTATCAAGGCGGAAGATATGCAACCCGCAATACATCTACAATTTTGAATACCTGATTACTGGAGTAGTCTTGAACGGATTTCAAAAATATCTTAATACAACATTTCTAAACCTTAGACAAACCTCTCTACAAACTTTCAACATTTTCTGCCGATTGGTTCTCGAAAAATCTGAAAAAACGCAGAAAAACTATAGAGAAATGCAAGTATTGAGCGTATCCTTGAGAAGTTAAAAAAATCCGTTCTTAGCGCGCGTCTAAACGTCCAACTGAACATGCCTGCCAAATTTGAACGCATTCGGTTCAGTGGATTTTTAGTTCTGGTGATGAATGAATCAGTCAATGAGTCAGTCAGTGCCATTTCGCTTAAATAGATATAGATTCAAACGACATACAATTTGGAAGCGCACCCTCACTGCCACTTCACTTGACATGTTCAAAGTGAATCTTCAAAGATAAAACTGAATCTTTATAATCATCAATTTATTTTAGATAGGTACCTTCTAAATGTTCCAAGAGAAATGAAGTTTTTCAATATTTCGAAATATTCCCTCTCGAGCTCTGTCCCAATCCCACAAGGTTTATTTATTTATGTAAGCAATCGTTTGTACAGCTATGGTGGTACAGCGACCCCATTTACATAAAACACGTCATTAAACAAGTTATTAGAACAAAATGGAAAAACATGAATTAACTAACAATAATAATTGATTATAAGGAATTACTCTACCCCAGTAAATCACAGCATGTGATGGAAATAGTAGACAATAAAAAAACATAATTAAGTATGAGGATTCCAAGTACCTGTCTCAAAGAACTCAATAATGGAGTATGGTGCAATGTTTATGAGATTGACCTGCAGGTGCCTCATAGATTCACCCCTATCTTTTATTTGTCTTAAACACGAAGGGAGGCTGTTGTAAAGCTTTATCGCCATATAATGTGGGCTCCGCTCTAATGACGTAAGCCTATGCAACGGATATCGAATAGTTATATCTCTTCCTCTAGTGGGATATGGATGCTGTAAAACCTCCTCTGAAAAATTATCGTTATAAAATAAGTAGAACTTCAGCACCTCCAAAATATAGAGAGCTGAAAGGGTGAGTATCTTTTCCTTTTTTAATATTGGCCTACAGCTATCCCTATAACCCATTCCAAAAATTATCCGCACAGCCCTCTTTTGTAATTTAAAGACAGGATCCGCAACTGGTGAGGCACCCCAGAAGAGTATACTGTATCTTATAACGGAGATGAATAAGCTGTGGTAGACTGGCATCAGTGCACAAGGACTTATAACATTTCTCAATTTCTTTAAAATATAAGTATTTCTTGAAAGAGTTGAACACATATTCATAGATTCCTCCTTCCACTTCAGCTTACAGTCAACTTGAGTCCCTAGAAATCTCTTTGAATCATCTAAATCTATTGAACTTCCTGGACCTAAATTCAAATTTCTAACTAAAAAATCCCTATTATTTACATTCCTGATTTTAAATATAATGCCCTCTGTTTTTGAAAAATTTAAACTAAGGCCATTAACTTCAAACCAAGCAGTCAATTCCCTCACCACCTGCTCACTCCTTTCTTTTACATCAGCATAGCTATTGCCACTGTTTATTACAGTTGTATCATTTGCAAAAAGAATAACTTTCGCATCGGAAACATTTCGAGGAAGGTCATTGATGTACAACAAGAAGAGAATAGGCCCTAAAACCGATCCTTGTGGCACACCAGCTACTACTCTTGCCCATTCTGAAACATACAGTCTACCTTCCTCATCTCTAATCTTCACTCTTTGAAACCTATCACTGAGATAGGACTTGAAAAAGTTCAATGTCACCTCTCCAAAACCGAGACTGGAGTTTCATCAGCAGGATATCACGAGAAACACAATCGAATGCCTTGGTTAAGTCGAAAAACATTCCTATTGCTTTATGAGATCCATCTAAAATATTGAAAATTTCATCAACCATCTCATAAACAGCGATCTTTGTGGATTTACCCTTCTGGAATCCAAACTGACAAGGATCAATTATTGTATTGCAATCCAGAAATTCAATTAGTTGATCATAGATTACCCTCTCAACAACCCTTGAGAAAACAGAAAGTACACAGATGGGCATGAAATTTGAAACATCACACCGATCACCAGACTTGAATATTGGTGTTATTTTGCCATATTTCAACCTACTAGGAAAAACTCCTGTCTCAAGTATGATATTTAG
Organism: Sogatella furcifera; assembly: GCA_017141385.1. Taxonomy (NCBI): domain Eukaryota; kingdom Metazoa; phylum Arthropoda; class Insecta; order Hemiptera; family Delphacidae; genus Sogatella; species Sogatella furcifera. The sequence continues at coordinate 39,612,338 of CM029560.1, forward strand.
ACAGTAAGTTAAAGGAGTCACAATAATATCAGCTGAAAGTTTAATCAAATTAACCGGTACCTCATCACACCCAGTTGAGGATCCATTCTTCAGATTGCATAAAATATTACAGACATACTGCTCATCAACTAAATGGAAAGAAAAACTCTGACCTGAAACCTTCACCTTTTCCAAAAACTACTTTGAAGAAGGCAAAGACGTTTTTGTGGTGAAGCTGGCAGATACTTGACAGAAGTAATTATTGAATGCTTCAGCAATTTTGTGAGGATCCTTACTAATATGACCATCACTCCTTATTTTGTTGTATACCTCTTTGTGAAAATTTTATCCTATATCCTCTTTCACAATTGACCACACAATCTTACTGCTGCTCCCTGACGCCTTTATCCTATCATCATTGTAGAGCCGTTTTGCTGCTATTACAGTTTTTTTTGTAAATATTTTCATATAACTTACAATACCCTAAAAAACTAGGTCTGATATCTACTTTTTTCTGGGCCAACAACATTCTCATATTCTTATTAGAAACTTGAAGTCCCCTTGTTACCCAACCAAGATTCTCTTCAGACCTGTTGCTCCTGTAGAAGGCATGCAAAGGGAAGGAAGACAAGAATAATCGAATAAAAGTACCAAAGAACAAATTAAAAAAGCCTTCAGTTGATTTCTCACTACACAGAGCCACATAATCTGTTTCATTCAGTAATGAGAGAAATGTCTGCAACTTCATAGGATTCTGAGTAAATCTGGTTGAAATAAAAAGCCTGGGAATGATAACAGCTGCATGGTACCAAAGGAGAAGGGCACAATGATCAGAGAGATTCAGATCAACTATCAGTCTGTTGCATGATTTCAAACTAGAACTGGTTATTATATTATCCAAACAAGATGCTGAATGTGCAGTAACTCTGGTTGGCTCCAAGAATTGTAGACTCATATTAAAGGATTAAAGCAGATCACAGAATCTATGGCTATAATTTCCTACTTTAAGCAAATCTATATTGAAATCTCCACATATAAATACCTCACGTTTCTTCTTCCTAGATGTGATAAGCATCAGCAGAGCCTCCATTTTACAAATAAAATTATCCAAACTGCCACTGGGACTCCTGTAAAGAGCAACAACCAAAAAAGTTATCCTTCTCCCCTCAACCACCAGCTCAATCTCAGCAGCAGAAACCTCAAACTCTCTATCAACAGACTGTTGTTTTATTTCTAAACAGGAACGTGCTTGAATACCATTTCACACAAGAATACACGTGTCTTTATAAAGAACTAAATAAAGTCCACCTTTTTCTTCTTTAATCTTTCCTAGTACTGGGTCACTTTCATCGTTAAAATTGATAGAACTGCCTCCAGATCTAGAGTCTGTTCTATTGAAAATAGAAACTAAATAGTATTTTTCCAAGCTTCCTGCAATGAATGATATGTTCTCTGAGAGCCTACAGTTCTCTGTTCACTTACAGTGATTATGTAAGGACTTAATCCCCAGCTGTGAAGAGCTAGTTCAAGCTTATCAACATTCGATGCCAGACTACAAATATTTATATTCATTATTAAGGGGTGGACTACTACGTATCTTATTTTGAATAAATTTTAAATGATTTACTGGATCATCTCTCAAAACTCTGGACTCACTCCTAAAAAATCCGGTTCCTCGACAGACTCCACTCCTTGTGCATCTTCCACTTCACTTTCTTGATTCTGATGCAATGACCCTCCAGTAAGAGCTGAAGCAAGAGAATGGAGAGAACTATCAAGATGTGCATTCTCCTCTCTTGGTGAATCAATATTATTACGGGAATGAAAAGAGAGGCTCACATTTTGACCATTGGACAACAAACCATATGACTTAGATCCAATCAGTTCACTGTGACAACTCCTGGAATCTGTAGAATCCTCTGAAAGAGCATCACCATCCGATTCCAAAACCTGAAAGTAAGGATTATTCTCCCAGCCCAGAACAGAATTATAATCTTTCTGACAATCAGAACCACCATATGAAGACAGTTCACAATTTTTACTAGCTGCTTCAAGGAATTGATTCTCTTTTTTCTGCCACTAGAAACTCCAACCTTGACACCAGCTCATTCTTACCTCTCCTATTTAGATGTAGCCCATGAACTGTGTGCATAACCCTGGGAATATTCCAGTGGCGTAACGAACACCCCCGCAGCCCCCGCGACGCGGGGGGGCCCGGAGCTCTAGGGGGCCCGGGCTGGGGCCCGAATATAAAATATAGGTTTTCCAAAAAATGAAGTACTTGGGCCTGAATATAAAATGTAGGTTTCCTGAATATAAAATGTAGGATTCCAAGAACTTGGGCCCGAAATGATATCTTACATAATATTTAAAAAGATAAAATTAAAGTAACGAGAGAAGCATGATATGATGATATCTATTCTGGTAATAATACGTACATCAAAAAGCACTAGCGTAGAATGATTAATAATCTGAAAAGAAATTATGCATCAAGAAAACGATGTTGGTGACTAGTGTTGTTTAAATCTACTTTTTATCGTTCAATTGTCTGCTATATAAGCAAGTTCATATTATTATAATTATTATTACTGTATTACGAAATTAGGAATGTTGTTTGCAAATAATTAAAATGGAGACATCCGGTGTCCAGACTGAGACTAGACTGCTCAAACAAAATCATTTTTTGATTCAGTTATTGTTAGAGTAGCTCATTATCTCTCCATTCATTTCTTTTTCCTACAGCTACGATAGAAAGTTGCTGTTCATTGATTACAATACCCAAAATCTACTTTTCCACTCTAGTGCGGGAAAATTTTTTTCTGCACTCCAGACTTGCAAATTAACATCAGTTTTGTGAATCATTCCAGGCTAGTAAAGACTATTATGCTCTTGGAAACATGTTGGCATCACTGGCAAAAGCTAACCTAAAATAACCCCTAACGAACCGCAATGGCCGAGTGGTTAGCGACGTGGACTAGTGTTTCACTGCTTACCGATCAGGAGAGGTTCGAATCCTGAGCAGAACATTTTTTTTTGCCGATTGTATTCAACTTAGAACAACTTCCAATATTATTTTACATAGAAATAAAAGTGATAAACGACCTTTTGAGATTCTTTGATATGAAAAAACAGAAAATTTAAAATTTAAAATTTAAAATTTAAAATTTAAAATTTAAAATTTAAAATTTAAAATTTAAAATTTAAAATTTAAAATTTAAAATTTAAAATTTAAAATTTAAAATTTAAAATTTAAAATTTAAAATTTAAAATTTAAAATTTAAAATTTAAAATTTAAAATTTAAAATTTAAAATTTAAAATTTAAAATTTAAATTTAAAATTTAAAATTTAAAATTTAAAATTTAAAATTTAAAATTTAAAATTTAAAATTTAAAATTTAAAATTTAAAATTTAAAATTTAAAATTTAAAATTTAAAATTTAAAATTTAAAATTTAAAATTTAAAAATTTAAAATTTAAAATGGTTTTATAAACTTCTGTATCATTTCAAAAATTAATAGCTTGAAATTCTGAATAAAATGGTGCCTGATTTGTCAGGATTCGATGATAAATAACTGAGATATGACAATTTTTGTTTCAATTTCTACCTTTCACATTCAATGCGGTAGCTGTAGGAAAAATTTAATGTGTAATACGGGCACAAAGTTTCTTGCTGCATCGAGAGAAACACTTACGCACAAGCCGCAGGCGAGTGCGTAAGTGTTTCTCTCGATGCAGCAATATCACACTTTGCGCACTGATACACAAATAACTATTCCCATTGAATTCCTCAGCGTATAGTGTGGCATAGTCGACATTCAATTTCGAAATAAATTATGTAGTAAATTAAATATAGCCTACTCAATTCATTGAGTATTTTAGGTACTGTATTTCATTTCCGATTCCAATCAATTAGTAACTTCGAGTAGTAGCTACTATTATAAGAAGTTACAGTACTGCCTTTGTTATACTTGCTACTCCCTATCAGTTGTTCCTATTTAGTTGAGTAGCTAGTCAGCTAGGCTTAATTGTCTTTTGAATAATTATATTTCATTTGACAGAATTATAATAAAGCCCTATACCATTTCAGTAGATTTGGAAGGTACCATTTCTCCTCAATAAATTTCCTTCATCAATAACTTTTGAATAATAGGCCTATTATCAAGAAATAACAATCTTAAAAATATCGTTAAGGCTAAAGCTACTTACTTGATACAAGTGCGCGAGCAAGCAATGGAAATACACCTGAGAAATTAGATTCCCTAGAGAATGGAGACAAGGTGCTAACGAGCAATTCAGAAAGCATTGATTGCTTATTGGCTTTTATAAACTATTTTATTCATTCTTTCTAGATTACTTAATCCAAAGACTAGAGACGAACTTGATCCTGGAGTTAAATTCTTGATCCTAACCGAAAGCTTGATCCTATTATCCTCCCTTAGACCACGATTCTTCATAATTATAAATATTGTATAGTTAGATTTTTTTACATAGGTTGTCTATGTTTTTCAAACATGAAAAATGTTCGTTTTTCATTTTTAGAAAGTTAAAATATTGAAATTAAGGGTGAAGAAGGGTTGGGAATAGGGAGGAAACGGGTATGATTTCAGATAAAGGGATTTTGTTTTGTTTTGCCCGGATATTTGTTTTTGCGGGGGGGGCCGGTTTGGAAACGTTACACAACTGGAATATTCCAAAGCTCTACAAAATCACATCAATACTGTTTACACAATTCACAAATGGATTTGTTGGCCATTTTGATTAGAGCATGTACCGGTAAGCAATGATTCAAGTCATATCTGTAGGGCAAGGTGCTAAGTATGATGGTCTTCTCCCTGTTCAGTTCCAGAAACAATTGAAGTGATGTTACAAATGACCTGACTGACAAGTAGCCATCAAACTCAGAAAAATAGTTAGTACCACCCTACACAAATATACAGCTAGTCTTGTCTTTTTATTTCCTCAAAGCTTATTGCTTCATCCAAAATGTGCTGTAAAGGTGCTCCTGCAGAAACAAAGCCTGTCACTCTTAAACGATCTTCATTTCCTGAGTACTTTTGAATCCGCTCCAGAATTCGTGACCCATGACTGTTAGAGAGAAGAATCAGAGAATTTGATCTGAAAATTGGTGTGAAAACCCACTCTTCCTAACACATTTTCCAACAGACTGATAAAAAAAATTTTTATTAATCTGTGCTAGTTCGTTATATTTCCTCTGCAACAGTTTTTCAGACTTTTTCAGCTGTGCAAACTGCTTACTTATTACATACAATCTAGACTCCAACTCTTCAACCTCTCTATAGAGACTGTTATTGTTGTTATTTAGGTGTAGTATAGTTGACTCCCTGAGGCCAATCCTCATTTCAAGTGGTGGTGGTTTGGAGGTTTGGTGGTTTAAATATCCGATTCTGTTTTTTTAGCAAATTACATAGGCCTAGGTACCGTACCTACCTATATAAGACCATGCACATTCAACGTACAAAAAAAAAAAAAAAACTTCAACAGCATTAAAATATAAAAATATCATAGTAAGCTTTATCTCCCATATAATACAGGACTAGGTCTTCAGCGATTCTAGGGATTTTATATTTTTTGAAAAACTGCTATCATATTCGTATTTTCTTCCTGAAAATTCAAGATACCATTTGCTGAAAGTTATGCTTCACTGTATACTTGTTTGATAAAATATTGAGCCATATTCCATCGATGATTGAACCATGGTTAAATTTGATGCTCTCTTCATAACTTTCATCTCCTGCTCTTGTTCTTGGAGGAGTCCCAAAATATCTTAGAAGATGTTTAGGTAATATTTCAGTCCAACATTGTTTATTGTTATTTAGGATATTCATTCTTAATCGAATAATTTATTTGAGCACCACTGTACACATCAACTAGAGATGATGTATGATTTTTAATCTTTATTCTCAAAATTATAAAAATTCAACTGAAAATGAGGAGGATAGGAAATAATAAAGCTTGATTGGGTTTTAAGTGATGGAGGTGGCGGCACTGCGGCACTGTATTGATTTTAAGGGCAAGTCAACGTTTGCAGGGAAATGTAAGCTTTTAGATATTGCATTGAAAATTAGTGAATAGTTGTTACTCACAGTGTTGTAGCCTTGAACTACTGTTGTTCAATTTAAGCTATTCGGAATCGATCGATACGTAACTACTAGAGAGCAAAAACAAACATCATTGAAGTCCCTCACATGCTACAAAGTGAAGCAAATATGAATGAAGCTGCTGCAGTTGAAATTGCGCTTGTAGACAGGAATGCTCTTCTGCAACTTGCAACGGTTCCATGCTAAACGCGCACAACTGAAATTTCTTGGAATTCTGTGCAAAGTGCACAGCATTTACTGAAGGGCCAACAAGACCCGAGACCCGGCCAGAGAGAATAGAATTAACAATAATTATTATTAACTATTAATCAGTGGCGTCTATAGAAAAAAATTCGGGGGGGGGGGGGCGAGCAGCAACGGATCCAGATCTCTAGTATGGGAGAGGGGGTTTCAGGGGACCCCTCATGAAAAAGAAGGAGGTTCGAGGGACCACCCCGGAAATTTTTTAGTTTTTGAGCACAAAATACAGTTTAGAGCCATATTTCTGTGGATTTTTTGTTTTGCTTTTCTGAGGTCTATGCCCACATGAGCTCTTGGGCTTGTGTGTGGGTAATGATAAGAGATGATGGCTACTTTTTAGGTTGCCGGAACCGACGGCTTATATTCTTCTCCAAGAGACAGAGTATCGGCTTATATTCTCCTCCAAAAGACGGAGAGATATACGCTGTATCTATGTGATTGGTTTGTGGTCAAAGAATTGTGTACCGGTTATCGAACTCGGGTCCTGTTGGTTAGCAGACCGGCGCGTTATCACTCATTCCAACCAACCGCCTAAATTGATAATACAGGAGCCACAAATAATAGATCGAGAAAACGAATTGATAAAAATGGAATTGATTGATACTACAGATTTACTTAACGTTTAAAAATAATCTCATTTTTGCAATTTTCCAATAGTTGGTGACATTTTCTACATTATACCTTTATTTATTGAAAATTTGAACCATAATGATATCATTCACGGATATGTAACTTAACTTCAACTCAGAAAAATGTTTATGGGGAAACATCAAGATTTTGTCATCCAATACCCATTCCTAGAAAACCATTGTTTACCTCCTGGCTCTCTTTGTTCCATGCGGTGATCTCAAAGGACGTGTTTGAGCGTTTGTATTTTATCATTATCATTCAACCCCTTATACCTCTTGTTTCATCACTTAAGAATAGGGCCTATAAACTGAAAAAATGTTTACATTTTATAGGCTATATAACTGCTATAAGGGCCGTAATTCCTGTCTACGGCCCTGAATCTGCAAAAAACATTTCTTCAATAGACATTATTTTCATCCGTATATTTGCATCTGCTGTCAACTCATGTCTTCTCAAAATTTAAAACTCAACTTAAATTGAGTTAAGCTAATGCTTACAATCAGAATAAGATTGCATATTCAAGCTGTTGGGAAGGGTGAGGACTTTTTTATTATTTTTGAGTTCAAAGTGAAATGTTGAAGCTCAATTTTCTAAATAATTTGCTCAAACTCTCAGCAATCAGCACTTTTTGGACACCACTTGACCAGTAAAAAGGCGATTTTTGTCTGTTTTTTTCAGTTTTGAAATAGCTTTAGAGCACTTTTTTTAAAATAGTATTAAAAATATAATCTATTTTTCATTTCATTAAAGCGGATTCTTTTTAGTGTTCGAGCACAAAATACAGTTTTAGAGCACTATTTCCGGAGATTGATTAACTATCAAAATCTAATAAAGTTTTATTCACAAACTAGCCGGCAGGCTCGCTTCGCTCGCCTCCGCCTAGCCAGGGGTCTCCGCCCCCTGGACCCCCGACAGTATCGGCAGTGTGAGTCAAACAGGCTCGCTGCGCTCGCCTGCAAAACCTCTGTCAGTGTAAGCTGAGACAAACAGGCTCTCTTCACTCGCCTGCAAATTACGTTCAGAAAGAATTCGAAATTTATTGAACACAACATTTCTAGACCTAATCTGGACCTGTATACCAAATTTCAACATTTTCTGCCAATTTGTTCTCTAAAAATCTAAGAAAAACTCCGCTAATATCGAGCGTAACATTGGGAAGTATATCAGACATAGTTTGAAACTTGATTCAATATCTTCTAAATTAGTTCATCTATAATCTCGTTGAACCATTGAATTTACAGTAGGGATTGGTCGTATTAAGGCGGATGATATGCAACCCGCAATACATTTATAATTTTGAAAAAGTTATTACTGGCGTAATCTTGAACGGATTTCAAAAATATTCTAATACAACATTTCTAGACCTCATCTGAACCTCCCCACCAAATATCAACATTTTCTACCGATTGGTTCCCGAAAAAAGTAAGAAAACGCCGAAAAACTATAGAAAAACTTAAATATTTGGCGTATCCTTATGAAGTTTCAAAAATCCTTTATTAGCGCGCGTCTAAACATCCAACTGAACATGCCTGCCAAATTTGAACGCAATCGGTTCAGTGGGTTTTTAGTTCTGGTGATGAATGAATCAGTGCCATTTCGCTTTTATATATAGAGATCAAGTATACAAACATGAATGAAAAATATATACATAACTTGTGAATTTTCCCCACATTGACAAGTCTGTGTGTGGGGAAAGAGTTCAAATCAAATATGACATGTAATTAATCATAAAATTAAGAAAAAGTAGAGAAAAAATGATTAATAATAATATACATTACCTAAAAAGACAATTTGAATTTAGCGAAGAAACGATTCCTTAGAACGTTATCAAATTTACACATTATAGATAACTTAGGCCCACTGTATTAAGTTTTTTAATGGCTCAGAATTATAATAAAACATTTATCAATACATTCCAGCACACTATACATACAATACACTATATTATATTTAACCTGGATGATGAATATTGGAAACAAATAGGTGAATAAAAATTGAAAAAAAATATTATCAAAACCGGTACGCGGAGTAGATGAGCTGATCAGCGGCATCCCTGCCACTTCCAAATAACCATATATTTAAGTATCGCTTGTAGGTGTGAAGGCTCAGAGGGTCTATTTGTTTTATATAGGCAGATATATTTCTATAAAGGATATAACATATGTAATTAATTAATTTGTTGCAGTTGCTAACTAATCTAGGTTGTAAAATTCCAAATCTATTCATGTTCCGTGTTTCATAGGGATGGATTAGAGGGTTAAATATTGAATTTTTACAGTTGCGAATATATATGAGGAGTGATTTCATGTACACCTGTCGAATTTCAAGGACCTAAAATTCTTGATAGACCAATTCTGTCGGGTAGCGACTATCCTGGTTCAAGTAGATCTTTATGATTGCTCGCTGAGCAATTTCAACAGCTTTCAAAGTGAACGAGGATGCTCCACCCCAAGCCAGGATTCCATAATTTATAATTGATTGAATAAAAGCAAAGAACGTCCTTCTCAATTGATAGATCGAGAGAACCTCCCTCAAGTGCCGAAAAGCATATATTAATCGACGAATGCGACATTTGAGGTACTCTATATGAGGAATTCAGCTGAGCTTGTGATCTATAAACACACCAAGATATCTGTATTTTTGGACCTGTTCAAGTATCTCACAATTACAGGTGAGTGACCGGTGGTCATTACATGAGTGAAGCTTGAGGCACTCTTGAACTGGCCCACTATTTTTCATGGAATATAATATAGGCAAATACTTGGTCTAATCAACATTGAGTGTCAGTTTATTTTGATCGAGCCACTTCTTCTCACTAAGAAGGTCTTTTGTTGCCTCATTGAAAGCATCCTTCCAAGTTCGTCCACAGGAAACTAATCAATTGAGTGGAAATGTTGTTCAAAATGTCAAATACATTATCATATTATTGTTACAAAGAATGTTACGCTGATAATTAGAAGAGATCACAGAACATTCATATTGACTTCTTATCATAACAGGTTCAATGCTATAACAAGTAACAAACTGAAAATAAGAGGACTAATGCATGTTTTCTGAGTCAATCCAGTGGAAATGTTATTCAGAATGTCAAAAATATAATCGTTTTATTGATACAGACAACTCTATAGAACACAAACCGAACATAAACTGAATGCAAACCGAACATGAACAGAACACGAATCAAACACAAACTTAATTCAACAACAACTCAACATAAACTGTGAATAGAAGGACTAATGCATGTTTTCTGAATCAATTGAGTGGGAATGTTATTGTAAATGCCAAAAACATTATCATATCATTGTTTCAGAAAATGTTATGGTCATAATAAGAAGAGCTGACACAACATTTCATCTTTGTTAACCATTCTCATCGAATCTTTCGAATTAAAAATTTTGAGCGGCCTTTGGAGGGTACTATAGTTGTCAATTGTTATGTAAAATGAGCTGGAGAATCGAATGGAACCAGTGAGAAGTTTTTAACATCAATGGTTATTGATATGATAAGCTTTCAAGGGATATAAATAGGATATTCTATTGCTGAAAGACATGCATTTCAAACCATGTCAAATTGTATGAAATTGAATTCTAAACAAAAAATGTTCAGTGACTTTTTCGTTTAAAACGCACCCAAACGTCACAAATTGAGATTGAAAGTGACAGAAACAGACAAGCAAGTAGTATGATAAGATAGCTTCTATAAATCCTGCGCGACCTTAAGAGGGTATTATAGTGATCTATTCTCATGTAAAATAAGCTGAAAAATCGAATGAAAACAGTGAGAAGTTCGTCACTTCAATTATTATTGAGATAATTATAAGAATACGCCAGCAATCTGAATATTCCAACTTTAAAGATATATAAATTTTTTAAAACTTAACATAAACTTCGAAATAGGAGGGCTAGTGCATGTTCTCTGAATCAATTGAATAGGAATGTTGTTTGAATTGACGGAAACGTGATCATATTATTGTTGCAGAGAATAACATTGTTATGCTCATAATTAGATGAGCTGACACCACATTCATATTGACTTCTCATCATAACAGCTTCAATGCTATATAGCAGGAGATAATCTGAAAATAGGAGGACTAATATATGTTTTCTGAGTCAATCCAGTGGGACTGATGTTCAGAATGTCGAAAATATAATAGTTTTATTCAAGGCCGGACTGGGACCCCTACTGGCGCTGCCCTTCACTTATGAAAGGGCCCATCCTTTGGGGGGTATGAACCTGAAATAACTCTAAACTTAAACTTTAAAAATAACTCTATGATGTTTGAAAGCTTGATAATGAAATATTTTTATTAGATAATAAGAGATTCTGTTCTGAATTTAATGATAAAATTGAACTTCAAATTTATTTATATTAATGCACATAAAAAGCATTCTCTAGACCAATAATAAGAATTTGCAAGTAGCCTAGAGAAATAACTTTTTGTTGAAATATGATTCAGTACATTCGGGAAATGGAAAAATAGTATACACTACTTCTAATTCTTAAAGAATTCTAAGGAACTTACTTTAATTATCTATTAGTTTCTATAAGACAGTATTATTGATACGAATATTTTCATCGCACATTTTTCAAATTTAACTTTGTTTCATTGAACTGAGAACCCTAATTTTTTTGGGTTGATTATTTCCTCTGAATAGGGTTTTTGTTGAATTCTCAATTAAATTTATCATCAAATTATTTAACTCTTCTGAGCCGGAGAAGTTTGAAAATAACGAGAAAAACTAACAAGAGGAGGTGATACTGTCGTATTCACGCCTCCAAATTTTACAAGCCGTCGGATTGGCTATAATAAATTGAACAGAAGCAATTTTACGATTTTAACCATTCTGCATCCAGCACAAATAACATCAACTGACAATGATGATTGGGACCTGCTAGCTTCTGATATTTTTTCTGAGGGCGATGCCAGCATGGCTTCTTAGCCCTGAGCGTGAATAATCAGAGGGATGATGATGAGAGATGACAACTAATTTTTAGGCAGACCGACGGCTTATCGTCCCCTTTGAAAAACGATATGCTGGTATTTATGTGATTGTGCTGTGGTCAAGAAACTGTTCCCTGGCTGAGGATCGAACCTCTGAACCTTTGGTTATCAGACCGGCGCGTTATCACTCCCTCCAAAAAGCTCCTCAAAGTGAAGGTTTTATTTTATTATTATTATTATTATCATCATTCAAGAAGGCAGTGACTAGAACAACACGCAAATTTCGAACCAGTGAGGAATTTTAACAGTTTGAAATCAAAAATTAAATTTAAATAATGTTCTAAGTTGATTTTCTGGCGGAGAACTTATATATTTTGTAGTGCAAGTGATATTTGTTACGAGTTACAAGATTTTTGGAACCAGCAAGCCTAAAAGTGATAGGACAATTGAGGTTGGAAGCTGAACTGGGAAATTAGAAAATTCGTAATATTTCGGTAAAATTATCAATTCGGTAGATAAAAGCTCAATATGCGATAAGGAATTGCCGACTGACAATGACATTGTAACTTGTGGCAAGTGTAATGGTGAAATTCACTTTGCATGTGCAGGAGTATCAAAATCTACATGGAAAGCAAAAAGTGCCCAGAAGAAGTCCGAATGGGAGTGTCTCCAGTGTAGGGGCGGGGGCGGGTCGAAGACGCGGAAAAATAGTATCGACGCAACCGCCTACCGATGCAACATATGTGATGCTCAAGCAACTCATAGAGAAAATGTTTAAAGAGCATGAAACGGTCATGACAGGGAAAATCGAAGAAGTAAAGGGAATGATCGCTGGCATTGAAGAGAGAATTGGGGGGGTTATGGAGGATGTAGAAAGTCTTAAAACCAAGACAAATAAATTGGAAAGTGAAGTGGAAGATTTGAAGGTGACTCTGGAGTGTGAGCGGCAGTACGGACGGAGTAGAAATGTAATAATTTCCAGCATCCCGGTGTCAAAGGAAGAGGATTTGGAAGATAAAGTGTTGAAACTACTAGGAAAAATGGATATCCAGCTAA